>CM053627.1:86644760-86676231 GCA_028646595.1 Phalanger gymnotis | reverse complement strand
AGGATCAACGGAGAAAATTCAATAAAGGGGGATAGGTTAGGAAGGAGCAAAACATAGTTAATCTTTCACAACATGAGTATTGTGGAAGGGTTTTATATTATGATACACATGTGGCCTATGTTGAATTACTTGCCTTCTTAGGGAGGGTGGGTGGGGAGGGAAGAAGGGAGAGAATTTAGAACTTAAAGTTTTAAAAACAGACGTTCGAAAACAAAAAAAAAAAAGTTTTTGCATGCAAGTAGGAAATAAGATACACAGGTAATGGGGCATAGAAATTTATCTTGCCCTACAAGAGAAGAAGGGAAAGGAGGATGGGAGGGGAGTGAAGTGACAGATGGGAGGGCTGACTGGGGAAACGGGGCAACCAGAATATACGCCATCTTGGAGTTGGTGGGAGGGTAGAAATGGGGAGAAAATGTGTAATTCAAACTCTTGTGAAAATCAGTGCTGAAAACTAAATACATTAAATAAATTAAATTTAAAAAATAAAAAAATTAAAAATTAAAAAACTAAAAAAAAATAATTACTGTAATACTGTAATGGCCAATTCAGCCCTAGCTAGAAGAAAACCCAAGGCTTTGCCTCAGGCCAGGAAATTTAGTGGGTGCTGAGCATATTTGTATTGCTTTAAGGAAGAAGACAGGCAGCAGCTTGGTGGCACTATGAATAGAGTGCTGGGCCTGGAGTCAGGAAGATCTGAGTTCAAATCCAGTCTTAGACATTTATTAGTTCTGTGATCCTGGGCAAGTCACTTGACCTCTGTTTGCCTTAATCTACTGGAGAAAGAAATGGCAAAAAAAAAAAATAACAACAACAACAAAAAAGACTTCAGTCTCTTTGACAAGAAAACCCCAAATGGGGTCGTGAAAAGTCGAACAGTACTGAACAATAATGACAAGAAGGAAGAAGACATTTTGGTAGCTGTGACAGGGTGAAGCCAGGTAATAAAGGTGGAATTGTGAACTGATCCAACCATTCTGGAGAGCAATCTGGAATTATGCCCCTAAAGTTATTAAACTGCTTATACCCTTTGATCCAGTAATACTACTACTAGGTCTATATCTGAAAAGGATTAAGAAAAAAGGAAAGGAACCTATATGTTTCAAAATGTCTATAGCAGCTCTCTTTGTGGTGGCAAAGAACTGGAAATTGAGGGGAATGCCCATCAACTGGGAAAATGGCTGAACAAGTTGTGGTATATGGTTATGATGGAATACTACTGTGCTATAAGAAATGATGAGCTCAACGGTCTTAGGAAAACATGGAAAAACTTGCACAAAATAATGAAGAGTAAAATGAGCAAAATGAAGAGAACATTATATACAGTAACAGCAATATTATTTTAAGAATGACATTGAGCAAATAACTTATCTTGATTATTATAAATACCCAAATTAATTACAAAGGACATATAAAGGAAGACACTATTTGCATTCAGAGAAAGAACTGAATAATAGGAGTAGGCATAGAATGATTTTACATATATATGTACACATACATACGTATGTATGTACACATCTATTATGTATATACATATTTGTGCCTAATAGTAGCCATCTTGGGGGGAGAGGGAGGGATGAAAAAAAGGGGAAAAAAGAAAAAAAATTTATATGATAACTTTATTATATATTTAAAAAGAATAGCAAGTTATACATAATAGATTTGCAGTTTCATGGGCAATCATTTTAAAAATTATACTGTATTATGGAAATGCTTGTATTATCCCATAAATTAAAAATAAATTAAATAAAAATTAAAATGGGAGGTGGGGAGTTACTCCTAGGACACAGTCTAGTTTTGACACTATTCAGCGTTTCATAGATTCATCAATTCATGGTGATGGTAGGACATTAGAGATCAACTAGTTCAGGGGTTCTTAGCCTGGGGTCTATGGACTTACAATTTATTTTATGCATTTAAAAATGTTATTTTGAGAAGGGGTCCCTAGGCTTCACCAGACTGCTAAAAGGGGTCCATGACAAAGAGCTTTAAGAATCTTTGATCTAATCTGACTCCCTCATTTTATAGTACAGGAGTTTAGGCATAGATAGGTATTTGACTTGCTCGAGGTCACAGAGGGGGTTGCATACCTGGATTTCAAACCCAGGACTGACTCCAAATAACGTCCCACTATAATGCGATACTCGTGCATTTAAAAAACTGAAGTCTGGAGATGTGAAATAATTTCCCAAATTCACACAGAAAAGCGAAGTCAGAACACAGACATCCAGATTCCAGTGCCATTACCATATTGGAGCATCTGGAGGCAGTATTCCATTGGGGGAATCAACTCTACCCAGTTAGAAGTATCTCCTTTGTTCAGGTCACTAACATATCGATGTGCCTCATACATAATCATTTCTGAGAACCGGTAAAATTCATGCTCCTAGCCCTGATTTTTATACAAGTGTTCTTTCCCTAACTGCTAGGCATTCAAAATGTAGGGCGGCTGCTTCCATTAGCAAGCAATTCTTCTTTCCCCAAATCGCAGAAGTGATTATTAATTACATTTTCATGCTTCGTGGGAGTTGGACAAGGAAGGAAACAAACTTTTATTAGGTATTTACTGTGTGAGGCACTGTGCTGAGTGCTTTATTAATGTCATCTCATTTGTGAGGTAGGTGCTTTCATCACCCCCTTTTTACAGTTGAGGAAACTGAGGCAGATAGCCATTAAGTGACTTGCCCAGGGTCTTACAGATGGAAAGTGTCTGAGGCTAGATTTTTTGCACAGAACTTCCTGACTTTAGGTCCAGGGTCCTATTCATTGTGTCAGCCAGCTATCTCAGGACATGTGGCTGTGATGCAGTAGGGTAAGACAACCTTCCAGGAGGA
Organism: Phalanger gymnotis; assembly: GCA_028646595.1. Classification (NCBI taxonomy): domain Eukaryota; kingdom Metazoa; phylum Chordata; class Mammalia; order Diprotodontia; family Phalangeridae; genus Phalanger; species Phalanger gymnotis. Next base: position 86,673,397 of record CM053627.1, on the reverse strand, counting down.
AGGAACTCTCGTGGTGACTTACATTTTTAACCAAATTAATATAGCCCCATAAAGCACTAATAGGTTGAAATACTTGGATAGTCGATTGGATAGCTTCCAAACTGCTTGTCCCTTCTGCCTTAGAATAAGCCACCAAAACTCGCCCTAGTGGCAGTGTGATTCCAAAAGACAAGGTATGGGTTTAGATGCTGCATTTCAGAAAGATCTGTAATTTTAGTACTCTTCCTGTGGCTTACTATAAATGCTTGCCCCAGCATGGAAAGGCCTTCTGTTTAAAGGAGTGCTGGACCCTGAAGTTAGGAAGAATCATCTTCCTAAATTCACATTTGGCCTTAGGCACTTACTAGTTCTGTGCCCCTGGGCAAGTCATTTAACCTTGTTTGCCTCAGTTTCCTCATCTGTCAAACGAGCTGGGGAAAGAAATGGCAAATCCTAGTATCTTTGCCAAGAAAACCCCAAATGGGGCCTCAGAGACTTGGACGTGACTGAAAAACTACTAAATGGCAACGATGGTCTTGCTTAACTTCAATAAGGAAAAGTTTAAATAAATAAGTGTCTTTTTCTCTAGGTTATTGATTTGTAAATTCAGGATTGCTGAGCCCTTCCTACCTTTCTTGTCTTCTAAGTGAGCGTCCTCCTTGCCCTCGGTGGCTCAGCAACATTTTTCTGTTTGCTGTCCCTCCCACAGAATACAGCAATCCATGCCTCTATCTTTGTGCCTTTGCTCTGGCCGCCATGCTTGGAATGCTCTCCCTCCTTACCTTTACCTCTAAGTTTCCTCGACTGTGTTCAAGCCTCATCCCACTTGCCACCTTCTGCAGGAGGCCTTCCCTAGTCCTCTCCACTCCTAGAGTAATCCCCTCTGAGATTACCTTTCATTTACTGTTGATATCTCTTATGTGTTTATTTACATGTTGTCTCCCTCGCTAGAATATATGCTCCTTGGGGGGCAGAAACTATAGTGCTTGGTATGAAGTAAAAACATAATAAAATGTTTGATTAACTTAAAGTAGGATTAAAGGAGCATCAGAAAAAGAAATATTCTGTAACCTCCTAAGGCAGGTTTCCCACCCCTGCTCTAGGGCAATCAAAGAGTAAGATGAAGGAGGGAGAGGTTGTCTTGGCAAGGCAGGGGAAAATTGAAGAGTCATGGGAGTCAAGGGAGTCATGTCCCAAGGTGAACCAATCCTACAGCCAGAATCGTAATGGCAGTCAAGATGAGAATAGTGCTAAATCTTATGCAAAACTGGAGCTAGCAATAAAGCCTTAAAGCCTCTCTTTGCCAGAGGTGAGAAAAAGCATCAGAATTACAGAAAGCAAATCAGTCCCACTGTTGAGAAATAGAGTAAGACCCAAAATAGGATTCAAGTGATTATAAACCAAAAGACTAGACCCTTTGGTTATCAGTATTCCTTTAGGGCACAAAAATTTAAGATGTTGAGACAACAGCAGGAAACTGGTTGTAAGAGTGGAGATCCAGGGCAAAGGGTGAATTCTGATTCAAGAGGCAAGGCAGGGAACTGCCATTCAATTTATCTCCCAAAACTTTAATAATTTTATAATTATAATTACGGATCCTTTCCTAATGGCTCCATGTGTTTCTTGCTGCTACTTTGCACTGATGTCAGGTGGATTAGGTTTGGAGCTCAGGCTTATTAACCATCTCTACCTTTTCCTCTCTTGCTGGGGAACATAGGAAAAGGAAGCATTCTGGGATTCCCACATATTTCTTCTAGACAGATAGCAAAGGCCTATTTAGTATTATGTTTTGCTCAAAGGATGAAAAAGTGCACATATTCTCTGAAGAAGATCAAATTTTTTGTGAGTCAGCCATCTGCACAAGAGCCATCACTCTCGTAACTCATCCTAGTTTGGAGAAGACCCTGGGCTATTGAGAGCTAGGAGAGTAGGTTGTAAGCCCTGGCATAAAAGGGTCCATAAACTTTCCCAGATCACCAAAGGAGTCCATGACTCAGAAAAGGTGAAATACCCCTGAGGATTATCTCTAAGACTTATTATAGCTCTGCATGTCTGTTGTTGTTTGTCCTTCATTGGAAGAGGACCAGTGACACCATGGGATGATATCTTGACTCTCAAGTGATTTGAATTTAAGTGAGGTAGGGTTGCACAAAGCCATTAGACTCACTTTGTAATACTAATACTAATACTAATTGTAGGCAAGTAACATCAACTTTGTATTTAAAAGATGCCATATCATCATTATTTCTTTAAATAATCCCTGTGATATTGTTTGGCATTACTATTACCATTATTCTGGTTGGCTCCCACATACATTTTTAGTCTTCTCTCATATAACTCTCCTATATGGACTCTGCTTGAATCGAATTTGTTTACTTGCCATTATCCAAATATTCCTTATACTTTCTTATTTATATATTTTTCTTATTATATATTTTAATATATTAATATATTTTATTTATTATTATATATAATGTTATATATTATATATTATTAATGTAATATATTATTATATATTTATATATTTTTTCTTATTTATACATATATATATATATATACACACACTTCTTATTGCCTGACTTCACTCATTTTGCCCATGTTAGTCCCTCTTATACTGCTTATAATCATCTCTCTTCTCCCAAATTTGCCTGTTGAAATCTTGCCCACTTGCTTATCCTTCAAGGCCCACCTCAAATGCCACCTGTTCCTTGAAGCATAGTTGAGTTTAGTAAATGTTTAATTGATTTACTTGTGCTTCAAGGTCCACCTCAAATACCACTTTTCATGGAGCAAAGTTAGTCTTAATACGTTTAATTGATTCGAAGTCTTATCTAATTAATCAGATCATAATCAAATCAAATCTCTTTATTTCCTGCTGGACTTTGATTATACCTCTCCTATGACACTTATCGCATGTTGTTTTGCATTGTAGTAATTTTGTTATCTTCCTTCACTAAATTACAAGTACTTGGAAGGTAGGGAACACATCTTGATTGTTGAATTCTTGGAATCTATGTATCAGGCAAAAGACTTTGTCTTATACACAGAGAGTATTCAATAGTGGCTGAGTAAATGTATTATAAATAATAGTAACCTTAAGTCTTTGAGCAGAAATCAGAAGTCATATTTGAATGAATTTATGTAGGGAAACTAAGTCTTTGTCATGGTAGTGGTCAGAGTGCTCCCTCTTGTGGTGGTAGAATGGAGTAGCACACAAGGAGGAACAGGTAGAATTTCATTATCTAGTGTACCTTTCTCCACGAAAATATTTTGAGCTATTTAAAAAAAAATCAAATTAACCATTAATTTATCTTTTTGTATAAAACAAGATTTGAGTTTTATTTATTGATTCAATAGTTTTCTTTTGATATTATTAATCTCTCCTTTGATTTTCAGTATTTCTATTTTGGTGTTTAAGTGGGGAATTAAAATTTATTCTAATTTGTTAGTCACATGCTCAATTCATTGATCTGCTCTTTTGCTCCTTTAGAGATATAATTTTTCCTCTAAGTACTGCTTTGGCCACATCCCACAAATTTTGGTATGTTGTCTGATTGTTGCCATTACTTTAAATGAAATTATTCTTTCTATGATTTGTTTTTTGACCCACTCATTCTTTAGGATTAGGTTATTTAATTTCCAATTAATTTTTAATCTATGCTTCCAAGGCTCTTTCTTTTGTGGTCTGAAAAGAGTGCATTTGATATTTCGACTTTTCTGCATTTGTGAGGTTTTTATGTCCTAATACATAGTCAGTTTTTAATAGGAATGAGCGCTGTACTTTGTCAAAAGCTTTTTTCTGCATCTATTGCTATAATTACATGAATTTTGTTCCTTTTGTTATTCATATAATCAATTATGTTAATAATTTTCCTTATGTGAAACCATACTTGCATTTCTGGTATAAATCTCACTTGGTCACTATTTATAATCTTTCTGATATATTGTTGTAGTCTCCTGGATGGTATTTCATTTAGAATTTTTACATCCATTTTCGTTAATGAAATTGTTTTATGATTTTCTTTCTCTGTTTTTGTTCTTTCCGGTTTAGGTATCAGCACCATATTTGCTTCATAAAAGGAGTTTAGTAGGACTCCTTCTTTGCCTTTTCTTCCACATAATTCATTTAATATTGGAATTAGTTGGTCTTTAAATGTTTGAAAGAATTCACTTGTAAATCCATCTGGTTCTCATACTTTTTTCTTAGGAAGCTCATTTGTGGCCTGTTCAATTACTTTTTCTAAAATAGATTTATTTAGATATTTTATTTTCTGTTAGTCTAGGCAGTTTATATTTTTATAAATATTCTTCAATTTCACTTAAATTGCTAAATTTATTAGCATATAATTGGGCAAGATAACTCCTAATAATTGCTTTGATTTCATTTTCATTAGAGATATATTCATCCCTTTCATTTTTAATACTAGTAATTTGGTTTTCTTTTTTTATCATATTAACCAATGATTTATTTTATTGGCTTTTTAAATAAAGTCAACTTCTAATTTTATTTATTAATCTAATTGCTTTCTTACATTCAATTAATCTCACCTTCAATTTTTAGGATTTCCAATTTGGTGTTTAATTGGAGATTTTTAAGTTGTTCTTTTTCTAGCTTTTTAAATTGCAAACCCAAATCATTGGCCTGCTTTTTCTCTATTTTATTGCTACAAGCATTTAGAGATATAATTTTTCTTCTGATTATTGCATTTGCTGCATCCCATAGGTTTTGATATGTTGTTCATTATCATCATTCTCTTTATTTACTGTTTCTATGGCCTGTTCCTTAAGATTAGGTTGGTCTCCAATTAATTTTTAATCTGTTTTCATAGTCCCTTATTAAACAAAAATTTGATTGCATTATGATCTGAAAAGAATTCAGTTGATGTTTCTGCTTTTCTGCATTTTACTACAATGTTTTTATGTCCTAATATATGGCCACTTTTTGTAAAGGTACCATGTATTGCTGAGAAAAAAGATATTCATTTCTATTCCCATTCAATTCTCTCCACATATCGATCATATCTAAGATTCTATTCCTCTTTGATGTCTTTCTTTTTTTCGGTTAGATTTATATAGTTCTGAGAGATGAATATTGAAACATCTCACTATTATAGTTTTGCTATTTGTATTTCATTTATCTTTTCTCTTAAAAATCTGGATGCTATAGCACTGGTGCATAGAGATTTAGTATTGATATTACTTTATTATCTGCGGTACCTTTTCTCATAATGTAGTTTCCCTGTTTATCTTTTTAAATCAAATCCACTTTAGCTTTAACTTTGTCTGAGGTCATGATTACTACTCCTGCTTTTTTTTTTGCATCAGCTGAAGCATAATAAATTCTACTCCAGCTTTTTTTACTCTATGTATATCTTTCATTTTAAAATGTGTTCTTTGTAAACAACATATTGTTAGATTCTGTTTTTTAATCCATTCTGCTGTTTCCATTTTATGGGTGAGTTCATCCCATTCACATTCAAAGTTGTAGTTACTATTTGTGCATTTCCCTCCATCCTATTTTTCATCACTGTTTATCCTTTTCTCCCCCTTTTTACCCTATCCCTCCTCACACATGTAAATGACTTCTAACCATTACCTCTCTAACCTGCACCCTATCTCAAAGTCCCTCCCTTATCTTCTCCCCCTTTTAAGAATCCCTCCCTTTGAGGTAGCTAGGTGGCACAATGAGTAGAGCACCAACCCTGGAGTCAGGAGAACCTGAGTTTAAATCCAGCCTCAGACACCTGACATCTTTACTAGCTGTGTGACCTTGGGCAAGTCACTTAACCCCAATTGCCCTGCCTTCCCCCCTGCAAAAAAAAAAAAAAGAATCCCTCCCTTTGAGAGCAAGAAATAGTTTACCTGTCAGATTTATGGAGAAGGGAAGAATTTATGACCAAACAAGAAACAGAGAGTGTTATGAAAAGCAAAATGCATAATTTTGATTACATTAAACTGAAAAGTTTTTGTACGAAGCCAATGCAATGAAGATTAGGAGGGAAGCAGAAAATTGGGAAAGAATTTTTATAACCAGTGTCTCTGATAAAGGCCTCATTTCTAAAATATACAGAGAACTGAGTCAAATTTATAAGGATACAGGTCATTCCCCAATTGATAAATAGTCTAAGGATATGAACAGGCAGTTTTCAGAGGATGAAATTAAAAATATCTATAGTCACATGAAAAAAATACTCTAAATCACTATTGATTAGAGAAATGAAAATCAAAACAACTCTTGGGTAACACATCTCTCCTGTCAGATTGGCTAACATGGCAAAACAGGAAAATCATAAATGCTGGAGAAGATGTGGGAAAATTGGAACATTAATGCATTGTTGGTAGAGTTGTGAATGGATCCAGCCATTCTGGAGAACAATTTGGAACTTTGCCCAAAGGGCTATAAAAATGTGCATACCCTTTGATCCAGCAATACCACTTCTAGGGCTGTATCCCAAAGAGATCATACAAGTGGGAAAAGGACCCATATGTTCAAAAATATTCACAGCAGCTCTTTTTGTGGTGGCAAAGAATTGGAAATCAAGGGGATGTTCATTGATTGGGGAATGGCTGGAAAGACTTGTATGATGTAATGCTGAGCAAGGGGAGAAGACCCAGGAGAATATTACACATGATTATAGACACATGGCATCTCTGATGACTAATTTTGATAGACTTGGCTCTTCTCAGCAATACAAGGTTCTAAGACAATTCCAAAGGACTCATGATGGAAAAAGCGATTCAAATCCAGAGAATTACGGAGTCTGAATGTTGATTGAGGCAAACTATTTGTTCTCTTTTTTGTTTTTGTTTCTTCTTTCTCGTGGTTCATTCCATTGGTTATAATTCTTCTTTACAACTTAACTATTATGAAAATATGTTTAGCGTGAAGGTATATATAGAACTTATATCAGGTTACATGCTGTCCTGGGTGGGGACGGTGGGGGGGAGGAGGGGAGAAAATTTGAAACTCAAAAATTTGAGGAATTAATGTTGTAAACTAAAACTAAAACTAAATTAATAAAGAATCCTTCCCTTATCCTCTCCCCTTACCCTCTTATTCCTTAATTTACCCTAAGAACCCATTTCTTATTCTCCCCCCTTACCTTCCTTTTTCTCTATTTCCACACCCTCCTAAAAGTCCCTCCCTCATCCTATCCTCACCCTATTTTTTTTTGTAATTTAGACTTTTATACCATTCTAGATGTACATATCATTCCCTCTTTAACCCAGTTCTGATGAGAATAAGGTTTGAGCACTATGAGCCCTGCACCCTCTCCTGCCTCCACTTTTATAGTTTTTCCATTCATACCTAATTTGTATAAGAGAATTGCTCCATTTTACCTCTCTTCACCCATTATATTCAACTCAACCCCAAGCCTTCTATCTAGATGTGCTCTTTCAAATTACCCAGGTAATAACATTTTTAAGAATTACAGATAACATTTTCCCATATAAGAAGTAAAGATTTTGACATTATTACGTCTTTTATAATTGGTCTTTAATGTTTATCTTCTAATGTTCCTTGAGTCTAGTAAGTCAAAGTTTCCATCTAGTTCTGGTCATTTCTTCACAAATACTGGAAAGTCCTTTAGTTCATTAAATATCCATTTTCCCCCCTTCAGGATAACACACAGCTTTGTTAGGTAAGTTATTCTTGGTTGAAAGCCCAGCTCCTTTGCTCTTTGAATATACTGTTCCATTTGTTCCATGACCTTTGGTCTTTTAATATATAAGCTGCTAAGTCTTGTGTTATCCTTCCTAGGTATCCTGACTTATAGCTCCACAGTATTTGGTTTTTTTTTTCCCTAGTTGCTTGTAGTATTTTCCTTGACTTGAGAGCTTCAAAACTTAGCTATTCTTCTGAGTTTTCATTATGGGACCTCTTTCAGATGGTGATTGGCAGATTTTTTTCTATTTCTATTTTATTCTCTTGTTCTAAAACATTAGAACAATTTTCCTTAATAATCTCTTGAAGTACAATATCCAAATCTTTTTTTTTTATTATCATAACTTTCAGGTAGTCTAAAAATTCTTATAGTATCTCTCTTTGATCTGTTCTCCAGGTCAATTGTTTTTCATAATGAGATGTTTCACATTCTCTTCTATTTTTTCATTCTTTTGATTTTGCTATGATTTATTAATACTTTATGAAGTCATTAGCTTCTTGCCCAATTCTAATTTTTAAGGAGTTATTTTCTTCTGTAAGGTTCTCTTTCCAATTGGCTTTTCTTTTAACAATTTCCTTGATTTGCTTGCATTACTCTTACTTTTTTCCCCCTGATTTTTCCTCAATCTCTTTGATTTTTAAAATCTCTTTTGAGCTCTTCCAAAAACTCAAGACATGTGGCCAGTTTGCTTTTTTCTTTGAGAAAGAAGGAGCCATTTTAATTTCACTATCTTCTTATGAGTTTGAACCCTTATCTTCTCTACTACCATAGTAGCGGGGTTCTTCCTCTTTTGCTTATTATTATAATTTTAGCAGCTTATTTATTGTCTGTTAACTTTGTGTTAAAGTGGGTATCCAGTCCTAAGGTGTGGGGGATATCTCAGGCTTCAGGTTTTTTGTGCTGTTTTTTTCTGAGCTCTATCCTGACTTCAGGTATTCCTCTCCACCCCTGATTGTGGCCACAACCAGGACCCCTGCAATGCTATCACTGCAAATTCTCTTCCTCCCTGAAGGCTCTTCCATAGCTGCAAGCTCCAGCTCACCCCTCCACCCTGGAAAGAAAATCAGGGATTCTGCGAGTACCCACAGCCAGCAGGATCCCTGACATCTGTGACTGCACTTAGCAGCATGTGCTCACTCCTTCTTACCCACATCCCCAGGCCAGGACCACATCATTTCAATGTACCTGGGCCTGGTATCCCGCACTGGCAGAAGACCTTGAAATCTTCCCTTGATCAATTGGTTGACTCTCACACTATCTGTGGGGCAAAGTTCCTGAAGCTGAGGCTTCTGCCTAACACAGCTGCTTGTTTTTTGCTAATTTAGCAGTATCTGCCCAATATTTGCACTTCAGTTGGGTAAAACCACCACCCTGGGAAGTTGTCTTTCCTAACATCCTCCCAAGTTGTCTAAGGCTGGACAACTGTTTTACTCTTTTATTTCTGTCACTCAAAGTTTACTTTGAGGCATTATTTTATATTGTGGGAGAATTTAGAGGAGTCAGGCAATTTCTTGTCTTATTCTGCCATTTTCCCAGAATCCTCTTCCAGAGATTTCTTGTTGGGCTTGTTCCAATCTAGATTTTTCTTTGAGGCTTTGCTTGTAGCTGTTTTCCACATAATTTTCTTCTTAGTCTGTATCTCGATCATTCCTGTCACCATGGTGACAGGTAGTATGACAAGGTTCATTTTTTGTTGTTTATTCATTTTTTCAACCTATTTCTTAACTTTGAACTTTGTTAAAGTTGGGCTCTGCTTACCTAGGTGGGGAGGGAGCAGCACTTTTCCAAGTTTCAGGCTTTTCCGTACTGCATATTTGCTATATGTATTCCCAGTCTATATTTGAGATGAGGCAGCTAGGTGGTACAGTGGATAGAGGGCAGAGCTGTTTTCACGGCTAGTTCTGGGTGTTTATAGGTTTTTGGTACTTCCAAGGTGGTGTGAGTCAAGGAGAGCTGTGGTCACTGCTCTCCTGGACTGTACTCTCCTCCTTACCCAAGAAAGGCCCCTCTTCTCTTGCAGCCATAGTGCTAGCACTCCATTCTGCCCTGGGATTGCAATCAGGGCCTTTGCTCCCTTGTAAACACAAGTGCTCCTCTCCACCCTGAATAGCAACCTAGAACTAGGTATGTTGCCTGGAGTCGACAAACAATGCCTAGTCCTTTGCCCAGCGCTAGCTCAGGGGTCCCTTGTAATCCTTTTCTGACCAGTTGTCCAGTCCCTTTACCGTCTCTTGGATAAGAGCTCCTAGAGCTATTGCTGCTAGTGGTGCTCCTAGGACAGCCACTTCCAAGACCCACAGCTGTTGTTACTGCTGCATGCACTCCGGACTGGCCCCCACCCCAGCATCACAGACTTCTCCTTCCAATCGCCTAAGTTGTCTTAGGTTGGAAAAATATCTTACCCTGACCTTTTGTTGACTATGTTATTTAAAAGTTGTTTGGAAGGGGATTTGGGAAGTTTGGCTAGAATGCTCTCTCTACTTCACCATCCTGGCTCTGCCTCTCCAGAGGTAGGTCTTGGGCCCATGAATTCCCCACTCTGAAGCCAGTTCTTTACTGTACTGGTTCCATCATGATACTTTATGTGAAGAAATTCGTTTATATAATAGTTCCTAGTCAAATATAGTCAGAATTGTTATTTAGTTGCTTACAAAACATTAAAAAATTGTTGTGGTATAAATGATCAGTTTATAGGACTGCAAGGGAAGTACTAAATAGAATGGAAAGAAACATGGGTTTTTAAGGATATGGAATTTCATCATTTTAAAAATCTGTTGAAATTCTAATAGTGATCTGCAAGCATTTTATGTATGTCCTGAATTCTTGGTCCCAGATATTTCTGCTAACAGTGTACTTACTTATTTGTATTACCTAGATTTCACTGCTCTGATATCTTTTGGATAACCTTCTAAGGGCCTATGTTCTGTGTGGTAAGGAAAATAAATTTACTTAGGCACTATTTGGTAATTCTGTAGATGCACTGGATCCCCCAAATCTTAAGAGATTCTGAGAAGAGCAGCAGGTTCTAATTGCTACTCATTTTAACATAACTGGTTTGTACTTTCAAACAGGAACTGCTTCTCTGACCTGAACGGTACTTGATAAGTCTTAATTAACGTATGTCCTTAAAAGCTTAATTTCTTCCCAGGGAATCTGGGGCAGACTGTAAAGTGTTAAAGCAATTTAGAAATTGGTACAGTGTCCTTTAATATTGAGTCTTCAAACAATGAACTATCCTGGAACCCACAAAAAACTGTAGGTGAAGAGTAGCTACTCAAGCTAGGCATTAGGGAAAATCAGGCTTGTGGGTAATACTCATCTGATCTCCAAAACCTGCTAGGTACCATAGCCAAATATACATGGCTCACCTAAACAGATGTCCCCAAAGTCTTAATATACTTTTTAAAGCTTTAATAGCTTAAAAGTAGACTAAAACTTTCGGGACATCCTATATAGGAAGATGCCCCAATGAACTAAGAGTTAAATTCTTTCCCTAAGAGCATGCTAGTACTTTACAATGCCAATTTAAAGGACCCTAGGCAGACAATCTAGTCCAATTCCTGAATTTTACATTTGAGGTAAATAGGTCCAGAAAAGTAAAATTACTTATCTAAACACATACAGATAGTCAAATAGTCAAAGTATGGAATTTCACTGTTTGGTATTTGTATAATAAATGGTATTTTCTCTCTTCTAAATAGACATTTCAAGACAGCTACAAATCAAAACTCTTTTGTTATTGTTAATCTGGTTTTTCAAGCAACACAAATTGACCAAATCTGCCTTGAATTTATTAACTATGTGCCTGTATCACCAGAGGCAGTGCTAATGAAAAGAAAGTTAAATCTTATAAGAGAAAGAGAAGAACTTCGTTATATAGAGATCGAAGACTTTTCTTATGCCATCACCTTTTCATTTTCTCTTTCCTTATCTTGGCTTACTTTGGATCAGCCCATTGTCTTTTACTTTGTTACTGGAAACACCTTGAGGATAGGGTCAATATGTTCATTAATGTTATATCTTTCATCTAGGGTATCTTATGCTTCAAGGACCTAGGCTTTCATAGGTATGTGTAATTCCTCCAACAACTGTGGCTGCATGCCCTAGAACTTAGCAGGTATATTTTCTACAAGTTGTGTCCAAATTATGTATCATCTTGGGACCAACCTAGTCACGAGCCTGTCCAATCTTAGCTAGACTGTTCCTTGAGTTATGCAGTCTGGCACTGGGCCTTAAATGTACACTATTAAAAAACAATAAACTTTTGGGGCAGCTAGGTGGTGCAGTGAGTAGAGCAACAGCCCTGGAGTCAGAGGATATGAGTTCAAATCCAGCCTCAGACACTTGACATATGTACTAGCTGTGTGACCTTGGGCAAGTCACTTAACCCCAATTGCCCTGCAAAATAATAATAATAATAAACTTTTAATTGAGAACTTTAACTTTAGGAATAGTCAAATAGCTACTGATAATTACTTTTCCAGTAAATTAATTGATTCTTGTTGATTTTTGATGCAATAAGGGTATTATTTAGGTTGTATTAATAAATGTTAAACTGAATTGAAAGCAATTTAGAAATTGGTAAACTGTCTTTTATTAACATTGTTCTTCAGCCACTCAATATTAATCAGAGCTGACAAAAGAGTGTTGATGCAACATAATACTTTTGTTAGAACTGGTCCCTTAGAATACTCTCATTTTACTGTATAAGTCTGAATGCTCCAGTGGTTTTTACAAAATATTGTTTTAGCATAAAAGTAATTTTATGCTATGCTATGAGATTACCTGAAAGTACAGATACTATAGTTTTTAGTGTAGAAATGTGCCAACCATACCATGCATGATCATTTGAAGATAAATTGATATAGACCAATCGCTTCCTTGTGATTTCCACTTTCATCCTTCATCTGAGCAAATATCACAAATTTTGCCTTAAATCATGATGGTTGCAAATAACTCAATTTGGGAAAGTGGGGTAGATTTGGCCTCAGGTGGATGTGCATTAGGGACATTTCATTCATCCTTCTATCTTACAGTATAGCTTACTAGGTAGACACATGAAAAATAGATGGGGGGCAGGGGCAGAGATATCAGGACCCCAGTGAATTGAGAATCACAGACTTAGCTTAATCTTGGCTCATACTGCTCCTTGCTTCTAAAAATTCCAAGATCTAGAAAGTAGGCAACAATCAGTAGTGGTGAGTGATAACATTTACTGCTGGGCCATGCTTTCAACTTTCCTGAGACCTACAGGGAAGCTATAGTGCCACTGCTTCTGCTTTCACTTCTAAGCCCTATTTCCCCCTTTGGGATAGGCCAGGGTTTGGGGCTCTTTTCCTCCCTTTGTTTTATGTTGGATAGTGAGAACTCTGTCAGTCTTGAGAAAAGAGTTTTGGAAAGCAACAGTCACAAAGCTATATCCCTAAGGAAGATAAGTATGCCTGGCTTACACTTATGGTCCTAGGAAACACGGCGTATAGTTGGATGGGTGGGGTCCCAGGTGACCCTGTGTCTTTTCTTCCACAGATTATCTTCTTTTGATTTCTTGCTGCTGCCTACAAGACCACTTTATTTTGCTTTTTCAGTATGATGTTAGAAGGGAATTTAAAACAATGCCCATTTAGGTAGTTACTGGTAATCAATTAAAAATGTTTTATATTCAGACACACCTTCTACTAAATCTAAAAGTTGTCAGGATATGCTGAATAGTGTTATTTATTGCGCATTCTAAGTAGGTTAAAAATGCTTTGAATAAGGGAAGAAACGTGCTAAAATTTCCACATTGTGCATGTATATCTAAGGTCCTTTTTTAAAGCATTCTGGGTCTCCTCAGGACCTACTTCATTAGTAAATATGTTTTTAGTAGCTAAAGAGAACAAAACATATTTTTCAAAATACCAGCATGGCATGGTATAGGAAAGGCCTTGGAGTCAGGAAGACTTGTGTTCAAGTTCCGAATCTTAATTTCTTAGCACCCCCAGGAAGCTCCCTGAGTTGAATATAAGTTGAAGACAGTACAAGTCTGTATTGGTGGAGGAATTTTCCCTACACTCATAAAAATAGACAACTGGACCAAACAAGCAACAACAAAAAAGAAAGAATAAAAAGAAATGTCAATGCCATGGCAGGAATGTAATTTTTTATGGTGAGCTTTCTTTAATTTTGGAATGAGTAAAAGGTGTACTGTGGTTTTTCTCATTTAGATATGAAAATCATAATGTTAAAATGGACATTAAATGAAGAGAGCATGGTAACTGATTGATTCACCAACCACAAAATATAAATCTTTACTTTTTTCTTACCCTTCCCCCCACCCAAGACAATTTTCACAGTGAGTAGCTGAGTCCAGAAAACTGTTGTTAAACCTTTTCTTTTCCCCAAGCATGACAAATGATCTTCCTGAATGAAGGTCTCCTGTAAGGATAGACACATAAAATCCATAAAAATTTCACTTAAGGGAGGGCAGTTATGTTACTGAAATAAACTACTACATCAACCAAACATGATACTCATGCTGGAGTTTCATGATGTTCTTCTATCATCTTCTGTATAAACCACTTTTCTGAAATAGACTAATTAAAGCTAAAGGAGGGAGTTCAATGGGGCTATATCAATAAACGAGAAAAATGGGACTGAAGTTATCTTTCTATGAGTGCATGTAAAGAAGCATCCACTATAACTAATATTTCTCTAACCACAAATAAATATAAAAATGTTTACAATGTTATCCCAATCTGCTATGTTGGAGAAGTTTACTACATGTAAATAATACAACTATTTGTACAGCATACAGCTATTAAGTAAATAAGTATGACTTTTAGCTAATATTACCTGTGAAAAAATAACAATAAGCAGTTATTAAGCCCTTACTATATGCCAAACACCATACTGGGGATGCAAAGAAAGGCAAAAGATAGTCCTCATGGAGCTTATAATCTAATGGAAGTAAAACAAACTCCAACAACTTTATGTTATTAGTCTTAAAGATAATTTGGTATGCTAGCTTATCACTTGTAAAAACTGACAACTGGGTTTCTTCTTTACCTATGTTTGTTCTCTCAATTTCTTTTTCTTGTTTTATTGCTATGGCAAACAGTTGTGAGGCTCATTCTCCAAAACATATGAAGCTATAATTGGGGAAATGGCAGCCACGATAAATCTAAAAATCATCTACTGGTATATCTTCCTTTACTTAATGTGGGATCTGGAAAATTCAATTCAAAAACCATACAATTGGCACCTGTTATGTGCCAGGCATTGTGTTAAGTGCTGAGGACAGTACCTAAAGACAAAAATGAAAGTTCTCTGCCCTCAGGGGGTTTGCATATTGCTAGACCAGGTGTTCCTAACCTGGGGTCTATGAACTTTTTTTCTTAGCATTTTCATAACTACAGTTCAATATTCTTGGTTTCCTTTGTAATCCTCCATATTTTATATATCTAAAAAGTTATTCTGAGAAGGGGTCCATAGACTTCATCAGGCTGTCAAGATTTCTATGACAAAAAAGGTTAACAAATTCTCTGCTAGGAGGATACAATATATACATAACCAAATACAAAACATGCAAAGTAAATAAATTTCATGGAGGGAAGAAAACTGACAATGGAGAGAATATGAAGTTATATAAATCAAGTTGCTTTTCTCTTGTTCTGCATTATAATTTAATCACTACTTCACCTTCATTTCTGATTCATCAATATTTTTTTAGCAGCATCCAACACTGTGGCCTTATAATTTTCTGTATTTCAGACTGCTATTTACCTTGAGCTTTTAATAAGTACAAATTATTTGTAAATAAAAGTTTAAATATACATTCCAAAAATGCATTCCAGTGAAATCTGCTTTTTTTTTTCTTGTCACAGATTATGGCCTGGAAGAGGAGGGCAGCCTGTTCCTTGCTCCCCACTGCCACATCCAGATGACTATTCTACGAAGAATCAACAACCCCTCTTTCTTGAAGTCCATGCCATACTACTATTTCCAACCTCATTACAATCTGTAGGGATATAATTGTGTCCAATTGTTAAGGAAGGATGAAAATATGTTGATATATTATATCCATATATTCTTATTTATAACGTTAAACCTGATTACAAGATCTTTTGTTCTGAGGGGAGGGGCCTAAACATGAGGCAACAAATAACATCATTCTGAGATATGGCAGTAATTGGAGCTTGTAGTTGAGAACACAGAAAAGTATCTGGTACTTATTTGTCCTAAGAGGAATCTGTCAGCTCAATTTGGTCAGTGAGTGGGAAGCAAGGACAAGAGCATAAAGAGGTACAAATTCAGAAAAAGAGAGACATTTTAAAAAAAGAAATTGAGGAAATAAGTATAATACAGAAGAGAGTCAACTAAAACATTAACTTAAACAACTAAGAACCTCAAAGTTGCAGGATATAAAATAAACCCACATGACATATGACCAGCATTTCTTTATAACACCAGTAAAACTCAGCAGGAAGAGATAGAAAGAGAAATTCCATTTAAAACAACTACAGAATGTATAAAGTACTTGTGAGTCTACCTACCAAGATATACACAAGAACAAAACATTGTTTACAGAAACAAAGGCAGAGGAAAATAGCTGGAGAAATATTAAATCACTCTTGGATGGGCTGAGCCAAAATACTAAAAATTCTAAGAGCATCTGAATTAATTTACTTATTTAATGTCATACCAATCAAACTACCATGGGATTACTTCATAGAACTAGAAAAAAATAATGAAGTTCATTTGGAAGCACAAAAGGTCAGTAATCCTCGGAAAACTCATGAAAAAAATCAGCAGAAAGGAGTTTAACAGTACCAGATCTCAAATGTGCTACAAAGCAGGAATTCTCAAAACGACTGTAACTTTTTAAAAAACAGAGAGGCTAATCAGTAGAACAGATTAGGTATGCAGCAGACAGAAGCAAACAAACACAGGAGCCTAGTGTTTGATAAACCTAGAGAATCTGGTACTGGGATAAGAACCTACTATGTGACAAAAACAAATGGGCAGCAGTCTGGCAGAAATTAGGTTCAGACCAATACATCACACCTTATCCTAAGACAAGCTTTGTTGTTTAGTCAGTCAGTCGTGTCTGGCTCTTCACAACTCCATCCGGGGTTTTCTTGGCAAAGATACTGGAGTAATTTGCCATTTCCTTCTCTAGCTCATTTTACAGATGAGGAAACTGAGGCAAATAAAGTTAAGTGACTTGCCCAAGGTCACAAAGCTAGTAAATGTCTGAGGCCAGATCCTCCTGACTCTAGGTCAGGTGCTCTATCCATTGGGTCATGTATCTGCCCTACGACAAGCTACAAATGGTTATATGACCGACATATAAAAGGTAACACATCATCAGCCAATCAGAAGAACATGGAAGAAATTTAGAGTTCATAACCAAATAAGGGATACAAAGGGTCATATCAGATAAAATGGATAATTAGGATTATTTGAAATCTAAAAGATTTTGCAAAAGCAAATCTAATACACCTAAAATTAGAAAGGAAAGTTAACACAGGGGAAGAAAAAATCTTTGCATTAAGTCTCTTTGATAAAGGTCTGAATTACAAGACATATGAAGAACTGATTCTCACTTATAAGACCCCATTCCACAGAGTTTAAATAGTCTACATAATAGTACGTAATATACATACATACATACATATACATAATAGTACATAAGTAGTAGATTTAAATAGTCTAAAGATATGAACATTAAGTCCTCAAGAGAAGAAGCTCAGGCTACCTATAGCCATATGAAAAAATGCAAATTAAAGCAATCATGAGGTTCTACTTCACAGCCTGTCAGACTGGCAAAGATGACAAAGAAATAAAAATGACAAATATTAGAGGGACTTTGAGAAAACGGGCACACATGTGCTATTGGTAAAGCTAGGAATTAGATTAACAATTCTGAAATTTGCAATTGTGCCCCAAAAGTCACTAAACAGTGTATACCACTGCTAGGCCAATATCCCAAAGACAGCAAACAAAGAAGAAAAAGTACTGTATGTACAAAATATTTATAGCAGTTCTTTTTGTGGTGGTAAAGAACTGAAAACTAAGAGAATGCCCATCAACTGGGGAATGGTTGAACAAATTGTGGTACATAAATGTGATACAATAGTATTTGCTGTTAAGAAATGAAAAAAAAAGATGTTTTATAGAGATCTGGAAGACTTGTATGAATTGATACAGAATGAAGTGAGCAGAATCAGAAGAGCAATTTTTACCATAACATCAAATTTTAAGACAGTTCTGAAAAACTTACAACTCTGCTCAATTAAATGTTCAATCATAATTACATAGGACTGATAAAGAAGGATGCTTCCCATCTCTTGAAAAAGGGATGATGGACTAATATGCAACATAAGAAATACGTGTTTGGATATGGCCAATGTGGGAATTTGTTTGCTTGGCTATACTTGATAATTTTTTAAAATTTTCAGTGGGTGAGAGGCTAGGATAGGTGAGAGGAAGAAAAAAAATTCTTGTTAATTAAAAGAAAAAACAAAACAACCCCAAATATCACTGACAGTATCTCAGCAATCACATATGTCAGTTCTTTTAACACCTCAAGGCATAGTTCATCTGGGCTGGCTAACCTGAATTTATCAAGGGCAGCTTAGGTACTCTCCTATAATCTCCTTCTTTATACTGGGTATCAACTCTCTTAGGAAACATTTTTTGGTGATGTCCTTTTGAGTTTAAAGTTCATTCTCTCTGGCAGAGAAAACAGAAGCAAGATGAGAACTGAGCCTTCTGGCTGTCCCACGCAGCAACACTATCCCTTCCTTTGATGCTCTTTTTACATGGAACTAGGAAAATATTTTTTGTTATCCTTAGCTTTCCTCTCTAGCTAAAGGTCACTTGCTCAAGCTGAGACTGGGAATTTAGCATACAATTCTTAGAAGAGTTACCTGCTCTTGCTTCCATTTCCCATACACAACTTTGCAAAATCTAAGTTTGTCAGTGATTTCTCTTTACATTTATATGTCTCATCAGATGTTTCTACTCCTCACCCCCTTCCCTGGCTGCCCCCACCATAGGCTATGAAACTGTGCTAACTGGGTCCATTAGAAATTTATGCTCTTACTCTCACTCCTGCACTGCTATTGTACATTGCTGCAGCCCCTTTTCTTCATCTTATATGGACTTCTTTATAAGGTTTTATTGATGACTTTTGTTTTTATATCATAAACAATTCTGAATATGCCCCAGTGAGCTTTCCTTTTTTAACAAAAAGGGAAGAAAGCAAAACAGTTAAGCAAAACCAACTTTGATTGATTGATAACATATGCAAATTCTAGAACCACAGTCCTCTTCCTCTATTAAAAAAAGTACATTTTCTCATCTTTTCTCTAAGGCAAAGGTTGGTCATTACAATTATAGTCTTGTTTGTTTTCATTTACACTGTTGTAGTCTTTGTTTTACATTGTTTTCCTGGCTCTATTTACCCTTAGCTTTACCTGTTCATGCAAGTGTTTCCCATGGATGTCACTATCACATTGCCCTTAAGATGGCTGTTCTAAAACTTTTCCTTCCTTTTGGAAGTCCCTCTGTTTAACCTTCATCCTCCTCATTAAATGACCTTATTTCCTACTTTACTGAAAAGATTGAAGTTATCTAGAGTGAACTCCTAATTATCTTATCTACAACTCAAAATCCTGAGTCTTTTCCCAAAATAACCTTCCAACAGAATCCTTGACCTTATTATTTTCCATTTCTTCTAGGACCTTGGACTACTGATGATCTCCCATCTTTTTTCATTTTCAATCTCTGCCTTTCTACTAGATTTTCCCTCCTTATGCCTATAAACATTGCCTATTTTCTCTATCACACCTTCCCTTGATTGTGTTACTCTGTCCAGCTACCAATCCAACCTTCTCCTTTTATTCATCACCAAAATTCTCCAAAGAGCATTCTGTATTTTCTCCTTCCATTTTTTTACCTTCTACTCACTCCATAATCTACTCTCTTTTCTGGCTGCATCTTCAACAACTCTACCGAAAACTTATCTTGAAAATCATCTGCTAATGACTACACCCAATGGCCTAGATCCTCCCTTGATCTCCTTGAAATTTTTCACACTATTGACCACTTCTTAAAAACAAAAAACACCCAAATATCCTCCCTCACCACAAAAACCAAATAAACTTCTTTAGCTTTCATGATGCTATGTTCTGCTTATGGACTTTTTATCTTTCAAAACCAAATTCAAATATCTCCTCTGTAAACTGATGGAAATAATTTAATCTCTCTTAAGCAGCATGACAAGTAAAAACAAAAAAGAACAACTATTAGGAACTGGGCTTAAATTCCAGCTCTAGGCTTCACCATTTCCTTACTTTATGACTGTGATCAAGTAACAATACCCCGAATCAGTTTGTTCATTTATAAAATGGTGATACTTGTTTCTCATGTTTCTCTATATATCTGATAGAGTTCTAAGGAAAGTGCTTTGTAAACCTTAAAGCATTATGTAAATGTGAAGTTATTATTATTATCATGTTTATTACATCTCTAGCACGTACGACCTTTTGCCTCTTTTTGTACCCAATTAGGAGCTTTTTGAAGGCAGGCACCAAGTCTAATAATAATTTGTATTTCACAGAATCATACATTTAGAATTGGAAGAGACCTTAGCGCTCGTCTAGTCTAAACCCAGGTCCAAAGAGGTCAAGTCACTTTTTAGTCCCAGCAGCAGAAAGGGTCAGGATGTGAACCTAATTCTAAATCTAGAGCTCTCTGCAGTATATCCTTCTGTCTTTTAATCACTTTTGTATTCCTCACAGTGCCTGACACTGTGCTGTATACACAGTAGGTGATCAACGAATACTGAATTCCATTGAAGTCAGAAGCCTCAACCACATTACACTTGGAGATATAGTGGTGCGCCAACCCAACACCCGAGGGTACACCACTGGGAGAAGAACTACGTGTTGGGTATGATAGGTTTTTAAGCAGTCTTCAGCTCTGCTTGTTAAGAGTTTTCCTATGCATTTTTTGGGGGTGAAATATAGCCACTTCTCCTGATGTGGGTTTTTGAATGACAAATTATAACAGTTATTTAAAAAAAAAAACATTTTCAACATACCAACCCACAGGATATGTTATTATACCCTATAACCCATGAAGGGAAGAACAGAAATAATCAGAAAATTCTAGAGTTGAAGAGACCTCAGTGATTATTAAGCCAACTTCATTTTAAAAATGAAGAAAACTTCCTGAAGCTTCGCAGGCAAAAGTCAAGCAACGAACATTATTAAGTACTTACTATGTGCTAGCCTCAAGGGATACAAAGAAAGGCAAAAACAGCACCTGCCCTCGAGGAGCTCATTTTCTAATGGGGAAGACTATATGCAAAGAACTACATCCAAACAAGACATATGCCTGGTAAATCAGAAGTATCTCAAAGAGAAGAGACTAGCATTAAGGACGACCAGGAAAGCTCCTTGTAAAAGGTGGTATTTTAACTGAGCCTTGAGGAATCTGGGGAACCCAGGGGGTGGAGATGAGGAGTGAGAGCATGGAATGGCTGCTCGGGAAGGCACGGAAGATATTCTGGTGAAAATAAAAAGATATCGATAATTTTTTTTTTAAAAATTAATTAAGAACCAATTTAGAGCCTTGTGTTCTTTTTTATGCCTGTACATTCAAGATTATCTCTTCCACTTAAGATGAAATGGGTAGGTCTGATTTTGCTCCATGTGGTAACAAATCTTGAGTTCAATTTTCAATATCTATTTTAAGATTTCCCTCTATATTATGTGGCAATATTATGGTATTTACAAATACTGGAAATAGAAATTATATACTCTGAGAACCTGGAATTTTTACATGTTTTGCAGACTCATTGGGTCGAGGGGCACAGAATTTTGTCTGTCTGCATTTGTTTTACTACTTGATGTACAAGAGATCCATATCAACACGTAATCTTCAGATAGCTTCTGCTTTTTAACATTAAAATGAATTTGGATGAGATGACAGCTTTCTCTTGGCTGATTTTGTTGGGAAAACATTGCAGTTTACCTGGATTACCTAAAATTGGAATTTGAAACTCTAAAATAACCATTGGTAAGCTTTTTCTGTAAAGGGCCAGATAGTAGATATTTAAGACTTTGTGGGTCTAGAGGCAAAATAGATATAATATTTAGGTACCTATGTGTTTCAACAATTTGGCTAGCAGTTGCTGTGGGGGTGAAAGACCAACACAAGCCCAACAACAAGAATGCTGCCAGCACAGGTTCTTTTGATCTGCTTTACTAAGGAAAGTAGCATTAAGGGGTTAACAATCTTATTTCAATCCAACATATACATATAAGCTCACTTAGTTTAAGAGAAAAAGCTAGCACCTTGAACTTCAGAGCAAACACAAACAAATTACAAACATACATTATAAACAGATCAAATACAATTCAGTTACCAAGAAACCATCAACATCTGGGTGAGCCGGAAGGTTCTTAGATTGGCTGCCCAGAGTCCTGCACCAACACTCCCCTAGGAGCGAGAGCCTCTCTCAAATAGCTCTGTTCTCTCTTTTTATACACTCTTTAGAGTCATCTGAGTGACCAGAACTTAGGTTCCTACTATTGGCTCTGGTCTTAGCAACTCCCCTTAGGATCCTGAGGGCTTCACATCCACACAGGCTTAGCACCTAGTTGAGAGGGGTTTGGGCCTGGGGCTTTGCATCTAGTAAGGCTCAATCAAAGACACTTAATTTCTAATTCTAAAACAGTAAAAAAAAGTCCCAACTTAATTGATATTACACTATGTAACAAAAGAGAAAACAAATTCCCACAAATGGAATAGGAAACCAAATTACATTGTGGTATTGACCAAAAGTAAATTGAAACCAAATAGTACTTTGTTTCTACTTGATTTCCCAACAGAAAACTTCATATAACCCTGTTTTAAAAACAGAAATCTCTTTACCCACACTAATTAGACATTAGTTGAACTTTAGAGGTTTAAAATCCACATTCTTTCTTTGTGTGTTATCAGTTACAATAAAACTGTCTCGGTCATCGGTTATTCTGGCTGTTTTGGTGCAAGAATTCCAAAGGAGAATCTTCAGTTACAATATGAAAGTACACTTTGCCCCCTTTGACTCATTTTAAAGACAGAATTTGTACTTTTTTGAAAATGTTGCAGAACAGTGATTGCTTATGTTATAATTGTTAACACTACATTTGAAACTCTGGATGATGCCAGTATTAGAAAGATCCAACTGATTTTTAAGCTTGGAATAACAGATATTGACAACATTGTTATCATTAGCAATACTTTTAAAACTTAAGAATTGTTAGCACTTTAAGTATATGGTGCCGTGTATGAAACTATACTTTTTGCAAAATTTAACATTAATGAATGTTTAATACTCAGCTGTTTTTCTAAAGGGGTTTAATAAAATACACAGTTCCAAACGCAGTATTATAAAACAAGCCTGCCTAAATCTTTTAGAAATAAATCAGTTAATTTAACACTCATTTCACCAATTATGTATAATTGTTATAAAGTATATTAAATAAAGTGAACTTAGAAATTCTCATCCTTGTTCTTTCCCCTTTACACAATGCCTCTTCAATAATTTCTCAGTTTCTGAATGTTTTCTAAACTATTCTTGGTCATCTTTTTGCACTACTTTTCTTTACCATTAATGCTATATTGTGACCTCAGACACTTACTAGCTGTGTGACCCTGGGTAAGTCACTTAACCCTGACTGCCTCCAAAACCAAACCAAACCACCCTCCCACACAACCACACCATATCAACACAGCTACATTGATCATATGCAACATAATAAGCCCAGCAAATTTTGCTGATAGCTCTACTCCATCAAAGAAAGTTTAATGAACTCCTTTTCTTTTCTCACTGATTCATAGGTTGTTAAGAGCTAATAGTACCTTTGGAGATAATGCAGCCCAACTCTCTCATTTTACAGATGAGGAAATGGAGGCTCAAGGAGGCTGACTTGTTCTAGTTCACTTAGCTCATTTGTGGTTAAGTTTGAATCCCAACCTAGGTCTTCTCAGTAATACAGTGATCCAAGACAATTCTAAAAGACTCATTATGGAAAATGTCAACCACATCCAGAGAAAGAACTATAGAGTCTGAATGCAGATCAAAGCATACTATTTTTATTTTTTTCTTTCTTGTGGTTTTCCCCTTTTGTTCTGATTCTTCCTCCATAACACGACTAATGTGGAAATATATGTTCGACGTGATTTTACACGTATAATCTATATCAGATTGCTTGCTATGTTAGGGAGGGGAGAGGAAAGGGAAGGAGGGAGAAAAATTTGGAACTCAAAGTCTTACAAAATGAATGTTGAAAACTATCTTTATATGTAATTGGAAAATAAAATACTATTAAGTAGAAAAACGTTTGAATTCCAGCCTTGGTCTTATTTTGTGATCTAGTATTCTTGTGACTGTACAATGTACCAACCTATGCTTGTCTACATTTTTTCTGTGAAGAATCAAAGAATTCTTAAGTGTGAGTGACACAAATTTAGCAAAGGAGATATATTCTTTTGATAGTTCAATGGATCCATGATCTCATCAAGTGGACATGCCTTTCAACTGAACCAATCATAATATTTGTTAGTGTCCTTATCTTTTCTAAATATCATTTTTTCCATATAAAATCAAGTTGTAGCACAGCAATGTAATACATAATATGATATGTGTTCTTCGTGGGAGTTTGTCTTCTCAATTGCTAGGAAGAAAATGATTATCAGAGGAAATTGAAATGGAAGTGAATCTAGTCCAAGGTTATGTCTCAGAGACTTCTAGAGATGAAATTCTAGCTTTATGGAAGGTTTATCTATGTGACCCGATTGGGATTTTCCAGTTGGAGTTTTTCATTAACTGCCTTAATACAAAGAGCCATTATTTAAGAACACATGCCTATTTAACATGGAAACTGCAGTTACCTATATACTGTGTTACTCAAAAACTCATTTCAGGTACTTAAGGGGAATACTTAGATAATAACTCTTGGCTTTGTTATCTTATTGGGCACGGATTTGATATGCAACTAGAACTCTGGTAAATGATTAGACTACATGAAACTTTCTCACAGCGTTGGTCAGCTAGAAAGGAGAATTTGTATTATATGGCAGCAGTTTTTTTTCTGGTTCTAATTTCACAGTAAATGGGGCAGCTAGGTGGTACAGTGGATAGAACACCAGGCCTGGAGTAAGGAAGGCCTGAGTTCAAATCTAGCTTTAGACACTTAGTAGCTGTGTGACACTGGGCAAGGCACTTAACCCTGTTTGCCTCAGTTTCCTCCTCTGTAAAATGAGCTGGAGAAGCAAAGGGCAAACCACTCCAGTATCCTTGCCAAAAAACAAAACAAAACAAAAAAACAAAACCCAACCAAAACCCAAGTGGGATCAGGAAGAATCAGACGTGACTGAAACAACTGGACAACAACAAATCATGGTAAATACAAGGTATATCCCAAACAGTTTGAGCTTTATAAGGGTGTCCCAAAAGTCTCAATGAAGTTTTAAGCTTTATAAACTTAAACTTATAACTTAGGGCACTTAAACTTAAGCTCAAAACTGCACTAAGATTTTTAGGACACCCTGTATTTAGTACATAGAGTACCAACTGAGTCACATCATGGTCCCACATCACAGTTACGGGCTATGACCTCAAAGCTGATTATATGCATCAGCCCGATGTTATGATATTACTCTCACTCTGTTCCTTGAGCAAGTGGCATTAATTAATGTTTCTGGCTTCGGTTTCCTCATCTATAAAATGATATTCCTCATCTATAAAATGATATTGGTAAAGAGTGTCAAAGTTCTCTACTTGATTTTTTCCTTTCAATATTTCTTTTTTAATTACTTGGATAAAGACAGAGATGGCATACTTACTAGATTTGCACATGATATGAAGCTGAGAGAGATAGCTGTTACATTAAATGAGAGAATTGGGATCCATAAATATCTTGATAGGTTAGAACAGTGGGCAGATGAAATAAGATGAAATTCACTGAGTCTTACATTTGAGTTAAAAAAATCAACTGTGTATACAATGGGGGGGGCGTGCAACAATTCCTGTGAAAAATGTGGGTTTTAGTATACTTGATAGGCGTTAACAGTGTGAAGTGGTCATTAAAAACCTAATATTTTGGGGGCAGCTAGTTGGCATAGTGGATAGAATGCTAGGCCTTGAGTCAGGAAGACCTGAGTTCAAATTTGACCTCAGACACCTTCTAGCTGTGTGACAGAGGCAAGTCACTTAACCCTTTTTACATCTCGCTAACTGATTCATCATCCCACTTACCACATAGGTTTTTCTAAACTCTTCATCCCTCCTCAAACTTCCTAAGGTTTTCCTCATCCTACTCTCTCAGCTAAGAGTCTTGTCTCATATTTCACTGAAAAAAATGAGGCCATTTGATGACAGTTCTCTCTTCTCCCTTGCTCATCTCACATCACTTATGTCTTTCGCCACTATCTCCTTCCTTCACCCAGTCTCACATGAAGAGGTGTTCCTTCTACATGTACAAGGGATCCCATTCCATTCTGTCTTTTCCATCAGACTGCCCCAATATCATCCCTTCTCTCTCACTAATCTTCAGTCTCTGCTATCCAGTGGCTGCTTCCCAACTGTCCACAAATACATTCATATTTTCCCATGATCAATCATCACTTGATCTATTCATCCCTGCTGCCTTTGTCCTACATCTCTCTTCCTGTAAGGCTAAATTCCTTGAGAAGGCTATCTACGGTCAACACCTCCACTACCTTTCTCTTCAGTCTGTTCTTAACTCTCTGTAGTCTGGCATCTGACTTCATTGTTCAATTAAAATTGCTCTCTCCAATGTTACCAATGATCTTGTAATTGCCAAATCTAATGTCTTTTTCTCAATTGGCTTCCTTCTTGGCCTCTCTACATCTATTGATACTGTTGGAGCACATCCTGCTCTCTCTTCTCTCTAGGTTTTCATGACCTTTATCTACTTCTTTTCAGTCTCCTACGCTGGATCTTCATAAAGGTAATGCTTTCTAATAATGGGTGAACACCATGTCTCAGTTCTGGGCTTTTTCTTCTCCCTCTATACACTTTCACTTGGTAATTTCATCAGCTTCCTTAAGTCTATGCAGATGACTCTCAAATCTACATATGCAGCCCTAATATCTCTCCTGAACTCTAGTATCACATCTCCGACTGCTTAGTAGACATCTAGAACTTGACATCTGGAAAATATTTTAAACTCGACATGTCTCTAATTGAAGTTACTATTTTTATCCTGAAACCCTTCTCCCTTCCAAACTTACCTATTGCTGACAAGGGAACAATCATGCTCCTATTACCCCATCCTTCTAGACTCCTTAACATAGGTGTCACCCTGGACACCTCACTCTTTCTAATCTCTACAAAATTCAATCTGTTGCCAAGGATCCTCTGTTACCTGTGCAACATCTCTCATATTTGTCTCCTCTTCTCCTCTGACACTGTCACCACCCTGGCCTAGGCCCCCACCACCTCACACATATATATTATATATATATAATAAAAAATAATATAAAAATAAAAATATAATATATAATCTATATAATATGTATATATATTATATATATATGTATATATGAGATATATTTGCATACTATCTATTAGATTTTGTGCTCCTTGAGAGCAAGGACTATTTTTTGGAGGTCTTCTCTTGTATCCCCAGTGCTTATCACAGAGCCTGGCAAATAGCAGGCACTTAATAAATGCTTGTTGATCAGCTGACAGTATCCTTCCCCTTTCCTGACAACCATCTTACATAACAAATGTCTTTTAAAGAAAAAAAAGAGGAAGAAAAAAATTAGTAAAAGTGAGCAATATATCAATAAAGTATAAAAGTATATTCAATGTACCACATCCACAAATACCTCCCACATCCAAAGGATTGCAGACAGAAGTATGATGACAAATGTTTAACAGGTAGCTCTTAAGTTTAATCTGCATTAATAACATTATTAACATTTTCTTCATCATGTTCTTCAGTCAATAAACAAAACAACAATCCAAGCCCTGATACCACTTGTCATTTCCAAGGTATAAATGACAATGAAAAAATTTAATAATCAGCTCTCACAAGCTGGCTCCAGAATACCCCTGCTTGGAGGTGTGTTCTTGTATCCCTTACTTGTGGTCATATTTGTTCTTTGTAATTCTGAAACATTGCAGTTTGATTGTTTGGTGGTTATTATGTTCTTTCACATTTTTGTAGTCATTGTGTATGGTTTTAATTGATTCTGCTTGCTTCATTCCATCAGACTGTACAAATCTTTCCATGCTTCTCTGTATTATGTAGTCATGTCAGTTTACATGTACTCTTGTTTTGCAACATAAATGATTTGGTAAATTACATTTTTTTGAACCCAATAAAAAATATTTAAGGGCTTTCTTGCCTTTTTTTTTTAATTTTAGAAACAAAGAGTAGCTTGGTAAAGGGCCATTATTCTATTAAGAGAGCAGTTAATAGCAGACATGGAATACAGCTGTACTTTTTTTTTTGATATTTAATTTATTTAATATATTTAGTTTTCAGCATTGATTTTCACAAGAGTTTGAATTACAAATTTTCTCCCCATTTCTACCCTCCCCCACCACTCCAAGATGGCGTATATTCTGGTTGCCCTGTTTCCCCGGTCAGCCCTCCCATCTGTCACCCCACTTCCCCTCCCATCTCCCTTTCCCTTCTTCTCTTGTAGGGCAAGATAAATTTCTATGCCCCATTACCTGTGTACCTTATTTCCTAGTTGCATGCAAAAACTTTTTTTTGTTGTTGCTTTTGAAGGTCTGTTTTTAAAACTTTGAGTTCCAAATTCTCTCCCCTCTTCCCTCCCCATCCACCCTCCCTAAGAAGGCAAGCAATTCAACATAGGCCACATGTGTATCATTATGTAAAACCCTGTTGTTGTTGTAAAAGATTAACTATGTTTTGCTCCTTCCTAACCTATCTCCCTTTATTCAATTTTCTCCCT
>CM053627.1:86613449-86644260 GCA_028646595.1 Phalanger gymnotis | reverse complement strand
ACAAACAAATTACAAACATTGATGGACAGACCAAATACAATTCATAGTTACCAACATCTAAGTTCAGCCTGGGAGCTCATAACAAGGGCTGGCCCAGAGTCATGCACGCCACCACAGCTGTGGGTAAGACCTCTGGAAAAGAGAAAGCCAATCCCTGGTTTTATATCTTTTTCAGGGTCAAGGGTGAGTCACACATGTGACTCACCCACATGACCTAGAATTGTCACAAAGAGGCGACTTAAACCCACGTGGTCTAAAAGCCTCTGATGTCCCAAACATGTCACTTAAACTCACGTGTAAACTAGGCCCTCCCCTGAGGCCAGGAGGTCACCAAGGACTACCAAATCTAATCAAGGAAGCAAAGGCCAAACTCTTCCAGGGCACTTGGTTGAACTAAGTGCTAAGAGCCCATTTTGTTTACCAACACAGTTTCTATGACAAACACAATGCCAACGCCAATTGTCTATAGAAATCAACTTGTAGGTAGCTAAATTAATTGTAAGGAAAGCCAATGTTTATAGTATATAAATAAGAAAGTAGGTAAAATGATCTTAATAAGCATGAATGTAAATTAAAATGCAAAAGGGGAAAAATAACAGAAGAATCACAAGATATCAAAACATCAATAAGCAATAAGAGAAACGTTGATTTTGGCTTGTAGATGGCAAATAAGATTGTACGACATGTCCCTTATGTCATTATTTTCACTAGAATGAAAGAAATATTTCATTCTGTTTCAGTCTGGCATGACATTATATTGTATTTGGAAATAATTTCAAATAAACTAAATGAATCTGTAGGGCTATAAGAATCTGACACATCTGGTTTAGCAAGGGTAGCTGCCAGATGTATGATTCAATTCATTTCAACAAATATTTATTAAATGCTTATCATGTGAAAGGTGCTATGCTGAGCATGGGGATCATAAAGACAAACAATGAAAAAATTCTTGCCCTAAACTAGCTTCTATTCAGGTGGGGAAATACTATGTAAACTAAATTGAGGCAGAAGACAGCACCAATAAGTGAGAGAAATCAGAAGAGGTGCCCGAACAAAGACTCTGAGAAGTAAAGGACTGAGCCCCTTCTAGGGATGGAGGATTATTAGTGAACATATGAAAAGATGGGATGAGTTCAGGGAATAAGCTAATAGTCTGGTTTGGCTGTGAGAGTTTGTAAAGAAGAAGAGTATGAAATAAACTTGTAAAGAAGGTGGAAACCAAATTGTGAAGAGCCTAAAAATAAAGCCAGGGAGTTTGTGTTTTATCTGATAGGCAAAGAAGATAAGTCACTGATGGATTAGGTTAGAGTGAAGGGGGACTGAAATTATTGAGAAATATTAATCTTTCTTTCATGTGTGCCTGAAGTTTCTTGTGGATATCTTTTCATTAAACAGTAGTAATAGGAGTGATTATTTTAACAAGACAGCATCAATTTTCCTTTAATTACAAACTTTTCTGACTCTCACTTAAGTGAATCATATGCGCAAAGTACTAATAATTTTGGAATAAACAGAGAATTTGCTTTAAGCATTGGTCCCAGTAATGGTTCCTGGGTTTTGATTCTCAACTCTGTTTTAAACTCCCTAACAACTGTTTATAAATTCTTTATAAATCTCAGTTTTTCCATTTCCAGTAAAAAAAAGGGATATGTGTGTGATTAATAATTCTTGCTACTTGTTACTACTGAGTTCCAGTCTCACATCACCAACTACCTGCTGGACATCTCAAATACAACATGTCTAATATAATTCATCCTTCCTCACAAAAAATTACCCTATTACTGTCAAAGGTACTACCATTCTTCTAGTTACCCAGGTTAAAAAACTTGATGTTACACTTGGGTCCTTTCCTTCATTCACCCCACATATCTAATCAGCTGCCAAATTACAATTTCTTTCTCTACAACATAATACATATTCTTCTGTCTACTCACACTGCCACTCCCGTAGTTATAGCCCTCCTCATCTCTTGCCTTAACTATTCCAACAGCCTTCTTATTGGTCTTTCTGCCTCAAGTCTTTTCCCAATCCAATCCATCTTCCATTCAAGGTGCCAAAGTGATTTTCCTAAAGCATAGGTCTAATCACATTATACCCTACTGCATAAAACTCTAATGGCTCTTTATTACCTCTTTTATTTATTGCCTTTTGTTTGGCATTTAAATCTCTTCACAACTTGGCCCCCTCTTACCTTTTTGATCTTCCTACATTCTACTGCCCTCCATGTACTCTACAATCTATACTATCCTACTCACTTGTCCCTTGCACATGACATTCTATCTTGTCTCCAGGGCTTTGCTTTGGTTGCTTCCCATGCTTGGAATACTAACCCTCCCAAACTTTCATACTCTCTGACTTCCTTTATGTACCACTTCATCCAGGAAGCCCCTCTAGCTGCTAGTATCATCTTCTTTAAGGTCACCTTCCATCTAGTTCATATTTATCTTGTATATTCTGATTTACATATGTTGCCTCCCTCATTAGAACATAAGCTCCTTGAAGGTAAAGGCTATTTTTTTAACTTTGTATTTTGAGTTCTTTGTACAGTGTCTAGCACAAGTGTTTAATAAATATCTGTTGATTGATCAATTAAAAGGAATTGGGAAGATAAAGGGGTTGATATTGTATACTGCTTTAAAATCGCCAGATAATAAGGCTTAAAGGGCTATCTATAAACATATATAAATCAAATTAGTATTTCCTGGAAAACATTGTTCAAGCATACTCAGGTCACTTGCATATTATAGCAATTCCTTGGGAGATTTGGAAATTATCAGAAGACTTCGGCTATCTCTTAAAACTAATTTGGTTCTAAAGATAAAATATTCTAAGGTTTTTAATAGGAAGTAGTCTCTGGAGGTAAAGTCTCCAGAGAAGTTAAGACCAAAGAAGAAAAGTCAAAGGTGAATTCCCCGAACCCATGTTATTGCTTCCCTTAAACCTTACAAACATCATTTGGCCAACAGCATTCAAGATTCCCATCTGACTCCTATATCACATCCATGTATTCCGATGTAGAAGTAAACCATGCTTTATAGCAAGAATCAACCTGACAAGTTCAATTTCACTCACTGATTTTCCATGCCTTATTCCACAGGGTGGGTAATGTTGATATATTTGACTCTACACCATGGATTAGGTCAAGATAATAAAGTTTCTATTAAATGTCCAGCAAAGGACATTTTGTAATGATTTTTTTTTTGCATTTATCATAAGAATCCATTTTGGGGAAAATTATAGTTCATATAATTTCATATCTGGAGTATTTAATTTAAAAAAGAGATTGCTTAAAAATGTAGCATTGCAGATGGGGCTCTTAGGGCCCCCAAATCATATTTGCATACTGAAAGTGACATAATCTGCTCAATTTTAATGGAAATTAGTGCTTAGGCCCTTAAGAGGGACTTTCGCTCAAGCAAAGTTCTATGACAAAAACTTCTGAAATAAGTACTTTTTAAAAAGAGAAACTAAATGGCTAGCAGCATTGATTTGCTGGTATAAATTATAGCTAATAAAACAGTATTAAACTTCAAATTAGAAGGATAAAGAAAAAGCAAAGCTTGTTAGTTGCAGATGGTGGTAATAGAGAAGTCTCTAGATTAAGAAATTATTCACTAATAGACTTCTCCTAGATATTCTTGCAATATCCTTCCACCTATAAACTTGCTAATTAAATATTTGTTCACAATTTAGTGTTTAGATTAGTTCTATTCTTTCGTTATATTTTACTTGTCCAGTTCAAAACAGATAATTAGATAAGAAGACACTGACCTAATGGAACACAACTTCTAATATAGGGGAAGAGAAACACTAGATTATCATTACCTGATTATTTGATAGTTTGGTTGTCACTTGGTTTCATGGTTCCTTCTTCTCCTCAGATGGTATTTTCCCTATTGATTTCTTCTTCTCCAAAGATGCGCTTTTCTCCAAGGAATCCTTTACAGAAGGCTTCCTTTCTTCAGATGGCTTCCTTTCTTCAGACGGCTTCCTTTCTCCAGATGGCTTCCTTTCTCCAGATGGCTTCCTTTCTTCAGACGGCTTCCTTTCTCCAGATGGCTTCTTCTCCAGGTAACCTTCTGTCGGCTGTGGACCCTGTTCATTGACTTCCTCTATGACTTGTTCAGCAACTACTGCCGATGATTCTTTCCTTTCTTCGTCATTCTCATCAGGGAAACTCTCTGACTGTTTACCTCCAAGCTGTTCAAACATATTCAACCTATTTTCAACCACCTCACGAATCATCACTACAAAGAAAAAAATATGGATTAAAGGTGCAATAAGCAGACATGACTGAGGTTTTGCACTATGAAAAACAGTCTATCATAAGGATATGAAATAAAAGCAAAATTTTTACTATGGGTCCTTACTATTCCAAATCATAAGATCATAGAATTTTAATGAGAAGGGACCTCAGAGACCACATGCTATTATATATGAAGATATCTTAGATCTAAATATAATATTGAATTTTATTAAGATGAGTCTAAAATTTTCTTCTTAAGGAAATTATGTTTTACTTAGGAATAATATTTTTCTTAATCTAGCTTTCCCTTTACTTAATTTCCCTTTCTCCCCTTTCCTTCCTATTTTCTTATTGAGAGGAATATGTGTGTGTGTGTTTCCTCCCTTCTTTTGCCAGTTCAAATAAAAGTAAAGTTTGTTTTAGCTGCTCCCCTTTTCTCCTTGTCTCTACTTGTATACACTAATTATGAGATAATTTCTCCTACTCTTCTTTTACCTTCCACCCTACTACTCCTTACCCAGTATACTTCTCTTCCCCTCTTTCCAGTCTTAAGATCATCAAGTCATAATAGAACCATTCCCAAGTCTTCTGTTTAATTAGACTCCCTCTATAAGGAACCCCTGAGGATGATCAGAGTTGGACACAAGTATCATCTCCCCATATTAAAAGGTAAGCAGTGTACCCTTGTTTAGTCTTTTATCATCATTTGTTTGTGTAACCTTTTAATCTTTCTCTTAACTCCTGTATTTGAACTTCAAAGTTTTTGCTCAGCTCTGGTCTTTCATTAGGAACACTTGGAAATCCTCTATTTTATATAAGGTCCATTTCCCCCCCTCCACGGTTATATTCAGTTTTTCTGAGTTACTCTTCCTTGTGGAATATCAATATTCCAAGCTTTGTGTGACAGAATTGTGGGCACTGAGTAAACCACAGTGACTCCATCTTGTGCTTCAATTCTGGATCTAGCTCAGTTCCTTTTCTGTTCAATTATGGCTCTAGTTTAATTTCTCTCTTGTGAGAAAATTTTACTCAATTATGGGAACTGTGAGAAAACTTTATTGCATTGTTTAAACCTAGCCCTGCATGGCTAGGAAGCTGGACTGCCCCTACCTGTTGCTGAGAGACCTTTAAGGACTTATGTTATGCTGACCAGAAACCCAGTCAGATCCAAAGATTAATCCAAGGAGTTTTCTCACAATTATACATCTCAAGTAACCCATATGTCCTATCTGAAAACTGGCCCCATATTGATCAATCAGTTATTATTTCCATGTGCTTTTGATTGAATACAGATACTTGTGAAGAGTCTGATTTTAGGGAACTGCACCTGCTTGTTCTCCCCACTCCTAACTCTCAAAACTCATTCATCCCCTTTCCAACTCAGAAAAAGCCCCTAATCTTTCCTCCAATTAGAAATCAGAATACCTAATTTTGTATCCTCGTTTATATCCTACTAATCGTTTATTTTTAATGCATAAATATCTGTCTTCTCCTGTATTTAGAGTCCACTGCCAAGCTGAAGAGGCCTTAATAAATTCAATACTTCAGATTCATTATGCAATTGGCTTGTACTGCTTAATAAATCGATATGCTTGGGAGCTCCAACCTGTTTCCTCAGTCATTTCAGATTTCACTCACCACATCTGCTCCTTTATAGGGGAGGTTGTTAAATCATGTATAATTCTGACTGTGTCTCCTTAGTACTTGGATTTTTTTTCTTTTTGGCCGCTTGTAGTATTTTTTTTTCTTTGACCTAGAAGTTCTGGATTTTGATTTTATTGTTTCTTTGAGTTTTCATTTTGGGTTTCTTTTAGGAGGTCACTATTGGATTCTTTCTATTTCTGCTTTGTCCTCTGGTTCTAAGAGATCTGGGCAGTTTTTTATTAGGATTTCCTGAAATATGTCTAGGCTCTTTTTTTGGTCATTGATTTCAGGTACTTCAATGAGTCTCATATTTTATCTCCTCAACTTATTTTCCAGGTCATTTGTTTTTGCTATGAGGTGCCTTATAATTTTTTTTCATCTTTTGACTTCGTTTTAATATTTCCTTTTGTGTCATAGAATCATTGACTTCTACTTGGTCCGTAGCTTTCATTTCTTTTCTAATGTTTCCTCTAACTGTCTTACTTTATTTAAGAAAACATTTTAAACTCTTAAAAATTTTTTGCTTAATTTCTTTCAAGAATTCTAGCTGAATGTTTCTCTTTGAAGCCCTGCTTGTTGATGTTTTGGGATCATTTTTTTCTGGGTTTATGTCTGGAGTGTCTTGTTGCCATAACAGCTTTTTATGGTGGGATTCTTTATTTCTTTGCTCCTTCTTCTAGCTTACTTCCTAGCTTCAGACTGTGTTTGGGCCAGGCTTGTGCAACTCTGGAGGTGAGTTCTGGGATGGTACTATTGTTGCTTTCTTAGGGTAATAAGTGTAGTATTATTTCAGGTTCTCAGAGACAGTTCAGGTTGGGGACCTGAAAGTGTTCAGTATTCCCAAAGTGTTCTGATCCGAAGCAAAGTCCAAAACAAAGTAATCTCTACTTCCTTGGTCTAGGCTTTCCAAGTTCCTTACCTGGGTTTGGTTCTGAGTAATAGCAGATTGCTGCTGGTCTCAGCTATTATCAGCCAGCTGTGAAGCTCTATAGGTTTAGAGTGATAGAACTGTAAGCTTCCCTTTGTTCTTAGATTCCTGCCCTGATTATTCTTCTGTAGGATTTTGACTGGGCTAGAAGTTGGAACTAAGACTCTGGTCTGCTTCAGAAGGTGTGAGCTACACAGTTGGTGCTTCTGAACTTGGTCCTCAGTACATTGCTTAGGGCCTGTGACTACTCCTTACCCTGGAATGCCATCCTTTGGTGAAGTTCCCCTCTTTAATCTAACCTTGATCTATGACTTGGAACTCGGTAGCGAATGACTAAGTTGCCAGCTGGCTCCTGTTCCCACAACCTGCATGAAGTCACAGTGCCCTGGTAAGGCCTGGAACCTCCTCTCAATCTGGTACACAGCCTCCCCCTGTCCCCAGTGTCCACAGATCTCTATTTTCCTATGCTGACCTGGCCTGGACAAATGACTGCAGCTTTTTCTTGTATTTCCTCATCAGTATTCAGTCCAATTTCTTTTAAAGCTTCTTCTTCCTATTTCCATCATCTTGGCTCTATGCACTACTGATGCTTTATCTAAGAACTTTATCTAAGAAATATCACTGAGACTTGATGAGATGGGACTCATAACTGGAATATAGCCATGTAAGTGTATATTCCAACTAAAAAGGATCAATGATCTTGTCAATATAGTGATGCAGGTCATAATCCATAATCCATTCGCATATCTGTCAACCCTGTAGAACACTTATTCACATATTCTCCTAAATCAACCATGAAGGAGCCAGCAAGCACACTGAGGGAATTCGTGGTATCCTTAGGACATTGTGTCCCTATCAATGGAGCATGTGGGTGGTGCTATGCTCACATTACCCATGGCTGATTTAACTTTCTCCCAGTCGTATGCCATTCCCCCAGCTGGGAGATCCATTATATCACTTTTGAATAATCCTTTATTTGTAGCATGTTTTAGTTTACTCAAGCTGACCATGCACATCTCCATTACACTGAGTGATTCTCAACTTTTAATATTTTTTTATTTAAAAGTTTTTAACTAAAATTTAATTAAAAGTTTTTAAATTAAAAAATAAGTTTTATTGATGTTTTCTGTTGTTACATCATAGTCATTTCTGGATCCTCGGCTACATCTATTGAACCCACCCTCTTGTAGCATAGGAAAACAATCAGGCAAAACTGCTAGTGATGCAGCCTGCCTTCACAATTTCCCTCCTCTCCTCTGTGTGGAGGGAGGTATGCTTCCACTTCACTTCTTCAAAGACTGTAACAGTCAATTATTTAGCCAACATAAAATAATATCAAAACATAGCTGTATTAAAAACACAAGCATTTGCTATAGTGCACAGCTTAGAAAGGTTATAACAACCATATAGTTTCTCAAAAGCAATCTTGTCAACTCTCTTCTACTTGCTCAAGTCCAGAGCCACCTAAGATATAAGTACTAATGGATCACTTACCATATGGGTTGTCCATATAATCACATATTATAGTTTGGACCACAGACATTATTCTTAATCTACTCAGGTTTTTTTTTTTTAATGTGGATGGTTAAGTCAAATAGTGTTGAGAATTAGGGAGCTTATTTAGGAGGCTTTACAGTACTGTTTCAGGCTCAATTCAAACAGTGCAATGTGGTCCACAAACTGGAGCACTGGAGGGACCTCACCATCTATAAGGACCCCCTCTTTGATTTGAGCTCTATGCCAGACATCTTCCATTACAGTGGTGAACAGCTTTGGTAAGCACATATATACTTCATGTTGCTTGATATTTAATAATCAGAGCCTGAGAGAGAAATACATTTGGAAACAAAGGTGATACATACACAAAAGATATAATAAAATTTATTTAAAAAATAAGAAGGTAAAATCAAAAGAACACCACAAAAAAGAATGGTTGTTGTCCTTAGTTCTCAAAGAGGACCAAAATGACATCCCTATGCTAGAGTCAAGTTTGAATGTGTCTGACTGGCTGATCAGACCAATACAATCTTGAAATGCTCTACCACAGGTCAGGCACAAATAGTCTATGTGAACATCTGGGGTGTATACTCTAAATTTGTGCATCCTGCATTTCCTTTGAGCTGTTTCAATTCTGCTCTGTTCATAGAGCACAGCACCGTCTCTGATGCAGGCACACCAAGCTGAGTGGTCCTGTGCCAGTGTCTCCCATGTCACACAATCAATTCCAAAGTTCTTAAGAGAGACCTTGAGAGTATCCTTGTATCACTTCTTCTGACCACCATGTGAACAACTGCCTGGTGTGAGTTCTCCATAAGATCATCTTTTTCGCAAGTGTTATGTTTTGCATTCAAACAATGTGACCAGCCCCTTGGAGTTGCACTCTCTGAAGCAGAGTTTAAACGCTTGGCAGTTTAGCACAAGTAAGGACCTCAGTGTCTGACACCTTATCCAGTCAGGTGATCTTCATTATCTTCCTAAGGAAGACAATTCAAATGGAAGTGATTCCGTTTCCTCGCATGGCACCAGTACACTGTCCAGGTTTCACAGGCATACAACAATGAGGTCAGCACAACGGCTCTGTAAACCTTCAGTTTGGTAGTCAGTCTAATTCCTCTTCCCTCCCATACTTTCCTTTGGAGCCTCCCAAACACTGAGCTAGCTCTGGCAATGCATATGTCAACCTCATTATCAATGTGTACATCTCCGGAAAGTATACTACCAAGATAAGTGATTCAAATTCAAAATTTCTCCATTTGCTATAACCGCTGGTTCCATGTATGGGTGATGTAGTGATAGCTGATGAAGCATCTGTGTGTTCTTGGTGTTAATTGTTAGGTCAAATGAGCACAAGCAGCAGAGAACTGATTTGTACATTGTTGCATCTCAGCTTCAGAGGCTGCATTGAGTGCACAATCATCTGCAAACAGAAAATCATGCACCAACACTCCCTCCACTTTGGTCTTGTCTCATAGACTTTTCAAGTTGAAGAATTTACCATCAGTGCAGTAGCTGACCTTGATGCTGTGTTCATCCTCATTGAAAGCATTTGACAACATGGCTGAAAACATCATGCTAAAAAGCATGGGAGCAGGCACACAGCCTTGTTTCATTCCATTGGTGACTGGGAAAGCGTGAAAGCACTGTCCATTATCTAGAACTCAGGCAAGGGTGCTGTCATGAAATTGACATGCAATGCTGATGAACTTCTCCAGGCAACCAAATTCATTTTTTTTATTTTGTATGAGGCCTTTCTTTTTTATCATTGATTTCCTTGGGGCAATGGCTAACAGTGGGATCAGAAGGCATTTTAGTCACTTTTGTAGCATAATTCCAAATTATTTTTCAGAATGGTTAGATCAATTCGTAGCTTCATCAAAGGTGCACTGGTCAGTCTGTCTTTCCATAGCATCTCCAGAAATGACTAGTATTATAGTTTTTTTTTAACTTTTGCCAATTTTCTGGGTGTGAAGGAAAAATTTAAAGTTGTTTTGGTTTTATATATTTATTGTGAATTATTTAATCTTTTATATAGTTAATATTAAGTAGTTCTTTTTTTCAAAACTATTTGTTCTCTTTTTACCACTTATCCATAGAGGAATGGCTTTTGGTTTATAAACCCTTATATATCTTGGCCATTAGATTCCCTCATCAAAGATATTTGATGTAAAAATTTGCAAAAAAATTTCGCCCGGTCAATCACTTCCCTTGTTATCCTAGTTCTCTTGATTTTGGTAATGCAAATGTGTTTCAATTTCACGGAATTAAAGTTATCTATTTTATCTTTAAAGTTATGTAAGTATATCTTTTATCTATGATTACCTCTATCCATTGTTAAGAACTTTCTTCCCAGCCAAACCTGTGAAAGGTAGATGATTTGGTTTTTGCTATATTTTTATGGTAAAACCTTTAATGTTCAGGTTACATATTCAATTTGAGCTTATTGTGTTATCTCGTACAAACCTAATTTCTGACAAAATGCTTTGCAATATTCCCTGAAATTCTTGTCAAATAGGGAGATATTTCTCAGATAATTTATGTTCTCAGGTTTACTGAACACTGGGTTGTTGAGTTCAATCATTTTTTGTTTATCCTTATCTAATCTGTCCCACTTATTTACTCTTCTATTTTTTTAACCAGTACCAAGTAGGTTTGATAATTATAGGTATATATTATAATTTCAGCTGTAGAAGTATTACTCATTTCACTTCATTCTAACTTTTTTCATTATATTATTCCTTTAATTCCTTCAAATGACTTTTGTTATTATTTCGTCTTGCTCTATAAAGTATCTCTCTTGATAGTTTGATATGAATAGTATTAAATCTGCAATTTAATTTATGTTATAGTATCATCATTTTTTAATATATTGGTATGTTCTAGCTAAGAATGCTGTACTGTTTATGTTTTGTTAAAGAGTATTTTTATTACTTTTATTGTTAAATTTTCTTTCTTATAAATATTTTATTGATCATTTTTGCTTTTTACACCACAGCCATTTTCTAAACCATCATCTTCCCACCATCCACTCACCCACACACTCCCCTTCTTATTTAATCTCAACTGGCCCTCACTCCAGCTGCTAATTCTTCCTTCTACTTTGTGTGTACTGTGTGTGTGTGTGTTTGTGTATGTATTTATTGAACTATAGCCTCCTCTGTCAGACTGTAAGCTAACTGATAGCAGAGGCCATTTTTATATTTTCTCAGCCCAATCCCTGGCAGAGAGTAAGTACTTAAGAAGTGCTAGCTGATTATTTGATATAAGCTGAACCCATCCTTACAAGATAAAAATACAGCTAAGCGAAACCAAATGACAGTGTCTGACAATACATGCAACACTCTGAAAAGGCCTTAATGAAAACAAAACAAAAATAACTTACTGTCAAGTACTACTCTTCCCACCATGTTGTATTCTATTGTCTTGTCTACTTCGTTCATCAACCATGGTAGGAATCCAATCTCAATATCTGTAAGATAAGAAAAACAAATTCTAAAAATGCAACTTAAAAAATCAATCATTCCTAAAAGACAAGAGAATTTGTGTTTTTTCTAATGTAGGAGTATATACTCACCTACAATAATGGAAGTTTCCCTAGGTCAATAAGGTTAAGCAACTGAAGACAAAATAAATACTTTCTGCCTTTTAAGTGAAGAATACTCTGGTCAGTTTTTTTTTTCTGTTACACAAATCAAACTTACTCAAATACGAAATTAGACTTAAGGAACACAGAATTTTAGAGCTGTCAGGGATCTTTAACAAACATCTAAACCTGGGATTCTTAATCTTTTTTTTATGTCATGGATCTCTTTGGCAGTCTGGTAAAGCCTACAGTCCTCTTCTCAGAATAACATTTTAAAATGCATAAAAAAGATTATAAAAGAAATAAATTTTTTTAAAAGAAACCCATCTACTAAAATATTTTCCCATCCACTTTCATGGACTCCCTGAAATCTGGGCATCTATGCACCCCTGCTTAAGAACCCTGATCCAGTTCAATACTCTTACTTTGCTGTTGTTCTTGTTGAGGCATTTTTCAGTTGTGTCTGACTCTTCATGATCCTGTTTGGGAGTTCCTTGACAGAAATACTGAAATGGTATGCCATTTCCTTCTCCAGCTCATTTTACAGATGAGGAAACTGAGGCAAACAGTGACCTTCTCAGAGTGATACAGCTAGGAAGTGTCTGAGGCCAGATTTGAACTCAGGTTTTCCTGACTCCAGGCCTGGCACTCTGTCCACCGTGCTGTCCCATTCTTACTTTACAGATGAGTAAATAGACTTAAAGAAAGACTAGGCTGGTTTTATTTTCTTTATCCTACCTGCCTCTCACACTGCTGTGCACAGTTCTTTGCACAGCAAAACTCATTTAGAAAAAATGTATTCTTTAGGGTATTTTTCTTTTTTTAAAATGTTTTATTGATTCTTTAAAAAAAATCTGTTATTTCCAAGCAATTCTCCAACTGTTAGTTACCTCACTCAAAAAAACACTGCTTTAGAACAAAGTATGGCTAAACAAAAACAAAACCAACAAAAACAGGCTGGTAGGGCTATTTTTCCAAGGTTGTAACAGACATGAACTAGGGATCATACAAGGGCCTGGATTCTTGGGTATGTATTTTTACTAAGAAATCACTGTGGTTTCATCCTCTTAGTCCTGTCAGCCAAATAGGCAGGACTGCTAATCAAAACTCATCATGTTAAACCCAACTGAATCTTGGAAGGAAGGCAATGAAAGGATATAATTTATTTAAGCTTATTTCTCATTGTCCAGACTTGACTGAAAGGGTAGAGTTTTTCTGAGCTTGAGGTACCTGTCCAACCAGCCTTTTGGACTGGATCAGAAAGCGGGAGTTGAAAAAAAAAAAGACAAGTCTGGAAAACAGCAATTGAAACAGTCAATGGTCAGTTCACTTTTGTTTTAAAACAAGGTCACAGAATCACAAGGATAGCAGAGCTAGAAGGGACCCTACAGACAGTCTAAGCTAGCACTCTCCCATTTTGTAGATGAGGAAACTGTGGCCCAAAGACACTTGTCTATGATCACCCAGCTAACTAGTCCTGGAATCAGGACCTGACTTAGTAAGGACGAGCAGGAAGTACAGTGATTCCTTACAGCTCTATGATACTGATGTAATTTCCAATGCTTTTCTGGAGGAATACCACAGTGCTTTTGGCAAGGGAGAATTTACATAGATAAGAATTCTGTTTGAGTTAAAACCTATTTGATCACATTATAACCTGAACTTTCAGTCTTCTGGCACTCTCAAGTTTTTAAAAAAGATCCAAAATAGGTCAAGGGCAGTGGGAGTTGGCATGGGGAATGGGGGGGCAGGAAATCTGGGTAACAAAGTAGGCCCTGGACAGCAAACAATAAAGAAATCATCAAAGAACTGAAGACCTAAAGATTATATCTTACATCTTATAAATGGCATCAATTAGAAAGAAAGCTTTTGTTAGTCTTTTCACTGAAAGTTGAGAGATGTGGGAGAATTAACAGAAGAGAAAAAAGGAAAAGTAGAGAGAAGAGGAAAGAAAACACTGAAGATTAGAAACACTGGCAGCCATGATTGAAATAAGAAGTAGAAGCAGTAAGAAACAGACACTATGATAAGAAAAAAAGAGTTGGCCCTGAAGAGAAGAAGATGGAAAAGCTCTGTTGTTTTGGGGCAAAAGGACAAATATCTCCTTAGCCCTTTAGAGCACAGGGAAAAGAAATCTTCCCAATAATATGCATATATATATATACAAATATATATATGTATATATATATATGTGTATGGATGTGTGTGTGTGTGTATATATATATATATATATATACACATGCGCACATATGTGTGTGTACGTGGGGGAGAGAAGAAGAGTCTAGTTAACTTTTAAGTATCTAGTGAACTCTGATGAAGCTAACTGAATGTTTACTGTATTCTTACACTGCTCTGCAGTGGCATTTCACAAATGACCAGTGTTTTATAATTGCTTTTTATAGGTTACATAGTTACAGGCTGAAAGGAGTGTGCTTTAGTGGAGAGCATTGTAGCAAGAATAAAAGGATTGTATTCTAGTCCCAGCAATGGACAAACCGGATGAATGATACCTTGTGGAAACCACTAAGTGCTCAAATGAAGCTTGACTTTTCTCATTTGTAAAATCAGAGGGGAGGGTACATGTAAAATCTCTTACACCATAAGAAACAAAACAAAACAAAATAAAAAAAACCCTAGAGGACTTAACTAACTAATTAAAAGGTAGCCAAATATTTCTTTGCTAGATAGGATGTCTTAAATTATACCCATCTTTGGCCTTCAAAGTTCTGTCCTTTTCCTGTTTGGTTCAATTTCTTAATCAATTAAAGAGGAATCAAAAAACCCAAAGCTGGGAGGAATGGCTAAGAATAGATGACAGAGTTAGGATTCAAAAAGATGTGTGTGCTCGACGTAATGCCGAGTGAGCGGAGCAGAGCCAGGAGAACATTATACACAACCACAGATATATGGATTCTGTGATGACTAACCCTGACAGACTTTGCTCTTCTCAGCAACACAATATGCAGAGAAAGCTCCAAAGGACTCATGATGGAGAGGGCTGTCTACATCCAGAGGAAGAACTATGAAGTATGAATGCAAATCGAGGCACACTTCATATTCGCCGCTTTCCCTCCCACTTTTTTTTTTATCTCTCTTTTGTATTTGTTGTTGGGTTGTGTTTTTGTTGTTTGTTTTTTTTGGTTCTGTTTCTTCTTTCTCATGAGTCATTCCATTGGCCATGGTTCTTCTCCACAACTTGACTAGTGTGTAAATTAATTCAATGCCAAGTTATACCTGGAAGTTATATGGGATTCCATGCCTGCTTGGGGAGGGAGGTGGGGAGGAAGGGAAGAAAATCTGGAACTCAAAATTATGTAGAACTGTTTGTTGAAAACTAAAAATAAAAATACAATTGAACTTTTAAAAAAAAAAGATGTGTGTGCTAAACTTCTTGAGAAAGCCATTCGACTCTTCCGTATCCACTGCCTCTTCAATCCCTTGCAAGTGGGCTTCCAACTTTGTGTTGAAACTACTCTTATATATTAGCGATAACTGCATCATTACCAAATCTAGCAGCCTTTTTTCAGCCGTCATTCTCTCTGAGCAACTTTTTGCCCTTTCATCACTTCCTACTCATGGATATTCTCTCCTCCCTCAACCTAAGGGATGTCACTTTTTTTTTTTGTTTTCCTCTTTCTCTAAGCACTCTCTCTTCCACTCATCTACTAACTGGTCAACGTGGAAGTGTTTCTCAAGGAAATGTTCTTAGCTTCCTCTCTCTACATTTGAGAGAGGCCACGTTAGACTCTTCCCTCTTCCTCATCCTCTATATCCATTTAGTAACCATGTCCTGTCAATTGCACTTCTGCCACACCTTTTCCATTTTCCCCCTTCTCTCCATTCTATGTCAAAAGTCCCTTATAACCTTTCAGTAAAGGTCTCTCTTCATCTAGTTTCTATTTTCTTTAATCTACTCCTCATACAATAGTTGAAATCATCTTTCTAAAGTCCTGGTCTGATTCTTTCACTCTTCTACTGGAAACACCTAGAGTCCCAGCACTCTCCAGGGTAAAATATAAACTCTGTATCCTACATTTAAGGGTCTTTATATGCTGTCTCACATACATCTTACTAGTCTTATTTCACATTATTTCCCTTGACACATATGTTCCAATTAAATTACACTAGTAGCTATTTCTTTTGTTTATTTTTTTTGTGGGGGGGAAGTCAGGGCAATTGGGGTTAAGTGACTTGCCCAAATTCACAAAGCTACTAAGTG
This sequence comes from Phalanger gymnotis, assembly GCA_028646595.1. Lineage (NCBI taxonomy): Eukaryota > Metazoa > Chordata > Mammalia > Diprotodontia > Phalangeridae > Phalanger > Phalanger gymnotis. Next base: position 86,628,143 of record CM053627.1, on the reverse strand, counting down.
CATCAAGTGTCTGAGGCCAAATTTGAACTCAGGTCCTCCTGACTCCAGGGCCAGTGCTCTACTCATTGTGCCACCTAGCTGCTCCTAGTAGCTATTTCTTGCCATCAACAAACTACCCTTCACATTTCTATGTATTTGCACATGGGAGGAATAATTAATTCAGCGGATGACAGAAAGAGGATTAACAAAGATCTTGACAGGCTAGAAAAGTAAACCAAATTTAGTAATGAAATTCAATATAGATAAGTGAAAACTGCTATACTTAACCACTCCCCAAGTATAGGGAAGCATGACTACATATCAGTCTATAAAAGATCTGGGGTTGTAACTTGCCCCACAAGCTCAATATAATTTGTGTGAGATAGTAGTTAAAAAATCTGCAGTGAGAGAGGCATAGGGTACAGAATTAGGGAAATTATAGTCTTCCTGTCCTCTGTCCTGATCACATCCCATCTGGAGTATTGAGCTTTAGGCAACCAATTTTTGAAGGACATTGATAAGCTGGGGACAGTGAAGAGGGGAACAAGAACAGTGAAGGAACTTAACATCTTGCCGTATCATTAAAGAAACAGAGGATGGTTAGCCTGGAGACCAGAATGCTTAGTGGGGACAAAGAAACTACCTTCAAGTATCTGAAGGCCCATCTTATGGCAAAGAGAACAGACTTGTTCTGCTTGGTCCCAAAGGTCAAGAGTAGGAACAATGTGTGGAAATTGCAGGGACTCAACCTCAAACTTGAAGGTATAACAAAAATTATCTGAAGTAGAATGGATGTGGCCCTGGAGGTCATGAGTTCTGGACTAGGGGATTCCAGTCCAAAACTGCGTGACCAAGTACATGCATGAGCATGTTGTAGAAGAGATTGTTGTTCAGGACCTCATGGCTTCTAAAGTCCCTTCTACAATTTTTTAAAGAGGAGGCAACCTGAGGGAGTCAGTAGATCAAAGTTAGCTAATGCAGATGGAGATATTGAAGGGTTAAAGGGGGTACAGAAAGAGAAATGAAACATAGTCCTCAAGTTAGTTATAAGGAAACGGGATCAAACGCATAGCTGTTAGACAGTTAACCTTGCAAAGAGCAATGCCACCTTTTCCTCTGAGAAATACTACAAACGAATGAAAAAAAGCATTTATGCAGTGCTTACTTTATGCTAGTCACTGTGCTAAAAAGACTAAGGATACAAATATGAAGAAGACAATATTTGCAAAAATCAACACTGATTCATCAAAGTTAGCTAAAAATCCATTTTTTTCAAAATGAAAAAGTGTATAAAATGAAATTAATTTATCATACCAAGAGTACTACACACAAATAATTGCATAATATTATTGAAAATGAGTGCTATTTGGGAGCTAACACATCAAAACGCAGAACTGCAACGAACCTCTTTCTACAGGATCATAGAAGTAACCATTATCCCTGAGACTGCTAAAGACAGATGGAAGGAGGTCAGCCAAGTAAATCTTAGCATATGCTCGAGCTGCAATTTTCTGTGAAGTCTCATTTTGTTTGTGTAATACTGCTAGTTGTTGCTGTCTGCGACGTTCCTGCCAAAAAAAATAAAAATACTGATGAAAACTTGCGTTTATGTAGTGTTTATGTAGTGTTTCAAGGTATACCAACAAGACTATTGTCATGAAATTTATTCTCTTCACTTTCGTTGCTGCTCCAAATAGAGAACCTGGTGAAGAAAATGCACTAAAGTTGTTGAAACCCTACTTTTATCAAAATAGAAAGTAGGATATCTGTTTGTTGAATGTTTATATTTCTTATTAATGTTATCATGCATGGCATATGTAATTGTTATTTCAACCCTGCCTATTTTACATGAACACGTGATGTAAAATTTAAAAATGAGAATCATCATCCACGTAGCACCCAAGTGTACTGGGTACTATGGTCCCCTTCATGTAGGGGAGAACACTGGCAACAAGCTTTTATTCAGTAAAAGGGGGAAAAGGCCTCATTCTATTTCCATTTTGTAGTTATAACAAAGACTAAAGAAACAGTACTATTAGTTAATTGAAGTGGTGCTTCATGTATCTCCATCTTTAAGACATGTATATGTCCTATTTACATTCAATGATGTCATTACATTAGTCATTACAACATACTTCCTGTGTGCATAGAAAAAAAGTTCTACAAAGACACAAAGAGTATGAGAAACATGGCTCAAATAATCACATAATATAAAATATAACATAAAATCAGGAAATAATGTCCTGTTCTCTATCCTTGCCTCATGTTAAGGCTTGTGACTAGGGTTTTACTTGGCTGTTGGGCTACTTCACAACATATAAAATGATTCAATAAATTAGTACTATTCAATAAATTATTGATTCAGTGCACTTATGAAATAAGCCATAGTTTCTGGTGGTCTGAAAAAAGGTAATGAAGCTACCAAGTGTATATGACCAGAGCAGCTTAACCAGTAGGAGAATATGATTCATTTATAGGTATCTGACAAATAACATTAAATAAGAATATATAAGAAAGAGAATATTTAATAAGTGATATTAAAAAACAAAAACTCATAAAATACAGGTCATATTTGCTACTGCTTCAGAATGTCCACTGAAGCACCGATTAAAAGGAGACATTATGATTATAGATTCAATCTCTTGGATTTTCTTTTTTGTGGAATCCAAGACTAAATTACAACTACAGAGAAACTCAATTCAGGAATGAAGTTCTTTTCTAATGCAGTTTACCAAGGGCACTGTGGTCTAAGGGTAGGGGGATAAGCTGGTTCTTTTTTCAACCAGTCTTCAAATATTTCCAGTTAAGATGAGAATCCCAAAGTAATTTAACACACAACAGCAGTAAGTAGGAGCAAGAAAGCAAGAGCCTAAAGCTGCCGTACCTTCTCTTTCTGGTGGCGCCTCTCTTGCTCTTCAAGTCGCTGTACTTCCGCAAGTTCCAGATTCCGTAATTCTTCAAACTGCTGCTGTTGCAATCGTAGTTCAGCCAGTTCTTCTTCCTCCATGACTTCCAGCAAAGCTTGTTCAATCGTCTTTCCCACCAAAACTTCTAACATTGGTTTGACTTCAATGTCAAAGTTAAACAGCTTAGGAACCCAAAAGAAATTAGTTATTAGCTTCACGAGTTCCAATCATTATGTAACAGGACACTATTTTATTTGCAGATACTTAAGGCAGGGATGCCCAACCTTAGGTTTTTATTGAAACAATAGACAATATATTTTGATTTGCCATTTCAGTGAGAGCTCTGTGGTAGCTCGGCTTCATTTACTAAAGCATTTATGTAAATTTCTATGCTTGTAGGCAGGCCGCAAAAATCGCACTGCGCCCATAGCTGGCATTTTGGACAGCCCTGACTTAAGGTATAAATCTATGACAGGTTAAGTTAAATCCATACAGGGATTCATAAGACATAATAATGAACCTTGACATTTAAAACCTTTAAGATCCAATTATGTAATTCAAGGGAAAATATCTTTGTTTTAATATTGTTCTCCCTGAAAGATTTTCACATCTTACTAGTAGCAAGATTGAAAAGACTTCAGCAATATCTAGTAGCAAAGGCCCAAGTGGTTGGCTTGCTAATCTTTTAACTTCACTTCTCCTATTTTCTTAATAGTAGTTGTTTGGGTTTTCTTTCCTCCTCTAAATCACCATATTTATGCATTGCAAAAGAATGTGAAAACTACAATTACTTTAAGATCCTTCTTAAACTATATTGGGTTCTTCTAATTTAAATTGCAAACCTAGCTTCACTTGCATCTTTAGTGCATAATGTTCTTCCTTATTTATTACTAGACTAAATTTAGTACCTCACTAAATTTAAAAAAAATTATGCTAAGAACATTTTTGAAAATTTAGGATTTGAATGTCATGGAAGTCAAATCAAAACCATGGTAGTGGAAGCTGTTTCTAGGCATGCTTGGATCAGACAGCTCTAGATAATCTGAGGAATGAAATCCAGATTACTGTACTTTTCCTATATGTGAACTACTATTTGTAAAGTGTCTACACTTGCCTCCAAACTTCCCTGCCAGTCAGTGATGTCTGCAGCCTCACTGTTACCCTTGACTCTTTACCCTCACCTCACATATCCACTCCATTTAGCTGCTAAAATGATTCTCCTCAAGGATAGGTCTCACTATGTTGCTCCCTGCCCCTTCTCCTCTGTCGAATACTCTGGTGATCACCTATTACATATACCTAGCACATTATCTGCCACATAGTAATCAAATATAAAGTCCTTTGGCTGGCATTTACAACCCTGGCCCTTTGCTAATTTTCCAATCTTCTTCTATTTACTTTGTTCCTTGGAAGTTATGATCCAGCTACACTGGGCTCCTCACAATTCCTCACAGACATTCCATCTCCCAGCCAGACTTACATTTTTGGACATGGCCAATGAGGCACGTAGGAGGCACAGTAGATAAGAGTACTAGACTTGGGGTCAAGAAGACCTGAGTTCAAATCCTGCCTCAAACATTTACTACTTGGGTATCTTTGGGCAAATCACTTATCCTCTTTCTGTCTCAGTTTTCTCATCTGCAAAATAGGGACAATAACATCGTCTTCTCACAAGGTAATTGTGAGGATAAAATGAAATTATAAAAAGCACTTTGGAACTCTTAAAGTTCCAATAAATGCCAGTTATCATCTGTCACCACTGTACCTTTGCGCTGGCTATCTGCTACGCCTGGCATGTTCTCCCTCCCATCTCCACTTCTTAGCATCTCTGGCTTCTTTCAAGACTTCACCCAAACGTCCCTTCCTGTAGGAGGCTTTTCCCTCTGACATTACATATCTTGTATGTGCGTATTTATCTGCAAGCTCCCTCAATAAAATGGAAACTTCTTGTTGCAGGAATTGTTCTGGCTTTCTTTGTATACCAAGCACTTGGCACATTGTCTGGCATGTAGTAAGCACTACATAATGCTTATTGACTGACAAACCCTTACTCAATCTAAATATACTTTATGAATAGAAAGACATAACTGACGAGATACTGAAAAGGTTTACCATACCTCTCCTTCTAATATTTGTGTGGCTACATCTCTGCCAGTTTTGGCCGGGATAAAGAGTGGTGTTGGTGGTCTGTCCAAAAATGCATCAGTTTGACATTCCATATCAACTTCTATTATGCGGTCAGCAAGCTCTTCTAGATATAACTCTAAGAAGAAATACCACAAACACTTTAAGTTTTTGGCATACTCTGACATTACATGATTATTTTAAATTTTAATGAATAAAAACATTGTCCTTAAAATCAAAATGATCAAATTTGAGAGACAGTTTAAAGACCTAATTAAGGTTTCATATATGTGTGTATATATGTGTATATATATTAAAAGGGATGATATACTTAGTTTATGATATTTATTCAGTTGTATGTGCTGAATACTATAAAGGGGTTGTAATGAGAGAGGATATAGTAGTAGTTAGTTAGCAGCAGTAGTCTAAGAGGCAAATGTATAACTGAGGATGGAAAATTGGCCAAATAAACATACAGGAAAGAACTAGGAGGTCCAATGTATAGAATTACAAAAAATTTTCAATCCTTTTAAAAGAATATCATTCATTAAGCTACCTGATGTTATCTTTTCTCCCTGGCCCTTAAATATATAAATTCAATCAAATGTTAACTTAGAGAGATATATACGCTCATTCTGGTATATGGTTCTCATAATGTGAATAAATTCTTAGAATTTAGCTTTCACGGAATGAAATGTCAATAAATTATCCTGGTAGAATTATAAGCACAGAAGTGATATGAGTACACTGAGTCTTATTCTCTGACTTTGGGTTATGTGATAACAGACTTAGGCTTTGAGAAGAGGAGGTGTGGCAATCTGGTCAGAATGGGGTCTTTCCTCCAGATGGAGGATGATGATACATATAATCATTTAGTGGTTGATGAATTAGAGATAGAGCTATTGATCACCAAAGGAATTGCATTAGAGTGGTGTATTAAGAGGTACCTGAGTTCTGCTTACTCTGAAATGACGTATTTGTAAAAAGTGTAAAGTTGTTTAGTTAATTCTTGATAGAAAACAGTGCAGTCCTAGTAGGACTGGTCAGCTCCTGTCACATGTGCAATGGCTACCCAAGATACAGAACAGAAGACACTGGGCTGTCTATCACATGTTAGCAACATATTCACTGTAGTCCTTATTTTAACAACAAGGAATTATAACTAGCTATGCTCTCTGTGAGTATAATTAAGCTGGGATTCTCTCCTGTTCCTGGAAATACATAACTGTACTGTAAGAGCTGGTACAATACAGTGAAATTTAAGGAATAGAATCTATTGTCTCATTGGGAAGAGACAAAGGAGAAATGGAGGGATTAGAGAATGAAAACTCAATTGTTTTATAATTCTAGAAAGAAATTTTGAAATGATCTTGTATAATTTCCTGAAAAATATTGTTTCTGTGCCTTTTTTCAGGTCAATATTGTAATTTAAATTAACTTTCTAAGCTATATGTTCTAGTTGGCATCTTTGTTTATAAGGGTCTTGAGTTTTTTTTATTTTGTTGCATATTCTGTTACTTTTGATTTGCTTTCCAGAATGCTAATTTTATTTCTCATATATTCTCTGCTTGTATCCAAAATTTCCACCACTTTCTCCATGTTGTTGATTTTCATTATCAATTTATCTTACTTTCTTTTTCCTGACAGATCTCTCATTGCAAATATCCTTCCTTACTGAAAGAACCACCCATTTCCTGCTTTTGAAAAAAAAAATCTATCTTCTAAGAACTGATGGCATTGTTTTAACATATTTTGTATTATTTATCATAAAACTGACAAAGTATTAGGACATTGAAAATTTCAAATCAAATGCAGAAAAACATAAATAGTAAATATATCCTTTTCAGATCACAAAGCAGTAAAAATTACATTCAGTAAAGGGCCATGGAAACATAGATTAAAATTAATTGGAAATTAAATAACCAAATCTTAAGGAAAGAGTGAGTCAAAGAATAAATCATAGAAACAGTCGATAATTTCATTAAAGAGAATAACAACAACGAGACAACATGCCAAAATTAATGGCATGTGGTCAAAGCAGTACTTAGGAGAAATTTAATATTTCTAAATGCTTACATCAATAAAACAGAGAAAGAGCAGATCAATGAATTGGGTGTATAAAAAAAAAACTAGAAGAAGAATAAATTAAAAATCCCCAATTAAACACCAGATTGAAAATCCTGAAAATCAAAAGATTAATAAAATTGAAACTAAGAAAACCAGTAAACTTGCAAGTAAAACCAGAACCTGGTTTTATGGGAAAAAACAATAAAATAGATAAACTACTTGTTTTTTTTTTAAAAAAATTAATTAGAAAACCAAATTACCAGCATCAAAAATGAAAAGGGCGAATTCACCACCAATGAAGATGAAATTAAAGCAATCTTTAGGAGCTTTTTTATCCAGTTATATGCCAACAAATAAGACAATCTAAGTGAAATGGATGAATATTTACAAAAATATAAATTGCCCAGATTAACAGAAGTGGAAATAAATACTTAAATAACCCTACCTTTGAAAAAGAAATTAAACAAGCCATCAATGAACTCCCTAAGAAAAAATCCCCAGGACCAGATGGGTTCACCACTGAATTCTACCAAACATTTCATAATTCCAATACTACATAGAAACTACTTAGAAAAATAGGCAAAAGCAAATTACTTTTACAACACAAACATGATGCTGATACCTAAGCCAGGAAGAGCAAAACCAGAAAAAGAAAACTATAGACCAATGTCCCTAATGAATATTGATGCAAATATTTTAAATAAAATACAAGCAAGGAGATTATAGCAATGTATCACAAAGATCATACGCTATGACCAGGTGAGATTTATACCAGGAAAGCAGGGCTAGTTCAATATTAGGAAAACTATCAGCATAACTGACCATATCAATAACAAAAAAAACCAAAAATGACATGATTATCTCAATAGATGCAGAAAAAGCTTTAGATCAGATACAACACTCATTCCTATTAAAAATATAAAAAGCATAGGAATCAATGGACCCTTCCTTAAAATGATACACAGTATCTACCTAAAATCATCAGCAAGCATTATCTGCAATGAGGATAAGCTAGAAGCTTTTTCAGTAAGATCAGGGGTGAAGCAAGGATGCCCATTATCACCACTGTTATACAATATTGCACTAGAAATGCTAGCAATAGCAATAAGAGAAAAAAAATGGAAGGAATTAAAACAGGCAATGAGGAACCAAAATTGTCACTCTTTGCAGATGATGTGACAGTATACTTAGAGAATCCTAGAGAATCAACTAAAAAACTAGTTGAAAATAATGAACTTTAGCAGAATATAAAATAAACCTACATAAATCATCAGTATTTCTATATATTATCAATAAAGTCTAGCAGCAAGAGAGAGAAAGAGAAATTCTATTTAATAACTGTAGATAATATAAAATACTTGGGACTCTACCTGCCAAGACGAGCCCAAGAACTATATCCAAAATGCTGTCCAAAATGCAGCCTGAGGCCGCATGCACCACAGTGCGATTTATGTGCCCTGCCTACAAGCATAGAAATTTACATAAATGCTATAGTAAATGAAGCTGAGCTACTGCAGAGCTCTCACTAAAATGGCAAATCAAAACATATTGTCTATTGTTTCAATAAAAACCTAAGGTTGGACAGCCCTGAACTATATGAACACAATTACAAAACACTTTTAACACAAATAAAGTCAGATCTAAACAACTGGAAAATATTAGTTGCCCATGGGTAGGCTGAGTCAATATAATAAAAATGACAATTCTAGCTAAATTAATTTACTTATTCAGTACCATATCAATTAAACTACCAAAAATTTATTTTATAGAGCTAGAAAAATAATAACAAAATCTATCTGGAAGAACACAAGGTTAAGAATACCAATGGAATCAATGGAAAAAAAATGTGAAGGAAAGTAGCTTAGCCATACCAGATCTCAAACTGTATTAGAAAATGGTAATCATCAAAACAATATAGTACTGGCTAAGAAATAGACTGATAGATGAGGGAATAGATTAGGTACACAATACACAGTAGTAAATGACTATAATAATCTAGTGTTTGATAGATGAAAAGATCCAAGCTTTTGGAACAAAAACTCACTATTTGATAAAAACTGCTGGGAAAACTGGAAAGGAATTTGGCAGAAACTACATATGAACCAACATCTCACACTATATACCAAGATAAGCTCATAGTGGGTACGTGATTTAGACATTAAAGAGTTATATTATAAGCAAATTATACTCAGTCTGGAAGAAAGAGATACTTTAGGAATTAGATCTTTTACACATACTTTTTACACATCAATTTAAAAAATATATATATTTTTAAATTTTCAACACACAGTAATAATACTGCCCACGTATCCAACACCTTTCTTCCAAGATCAGCCCAACTCTTTACAAATGCCTGCTGTTAATATAATTTTCCACCACCACTGGGGGTGGTGTGAGGAGATGAAGGAAGGGAAGTGAGGGGTAAGGAGAATAAAGGATATAAAATATCAATACGTCAAACCCAACATCATGCACATCACCCTCTATCTGTAATTTATTGTCCTAGAGTTGCCTATAACTCAGACAGGTTTTGATCTGTCCATGGCCACTGAGAGACAAGATTTGAACTCAAGTCAATCTAGTTCCAGCCCAATCTTCAATCCACCATGCCATGCTCCCTGAAGGTACAAAATGAGGATATTAAATGCATAAGCAGTTTCCATGGATGGTAAGATGGAAAGATTTTAAATCAGATGGTAAAATGGAAAGATTACAGAAAAGGAAAATGACAAACATTGGAAGGATTGTGGGAAAATTTGGATGCTAATGCATCATTCGTGGAGTTGTGGACTAATCTAACCATTCTGGAGAACAGTCTGGAACTATGTTCACCTTAGTTCAAAGGACTATAAAATTGTGCATACCCTATGATCCAGCAGTAAGTACTACTGGGTCTGTGTCTCAAAGCGAGCCAAAAAAAGGAAAAGGAAAAGGACCTATATATACAAAAATATTGCAGTTCCTTTTTGTGGTGTCAAAGAATTGGAAACTGAGGGGATGATCATCAATTGGGGAATGACTGAACAAATTGTGGTATATGATTGTGATGTAATACTGTTCTGCTATAAGAAAAAACAATCAGGATGCTTTCAGTAAAACTTGGAAAGACTTACGTGAACTGATGGCAAAGTGAAGTGAGTAGAAGCAGAAGAACATTGTATACAGTAACAGCAATATTTTATGATGACCAACTGTGAATGACTTAGCTATTTCCAGTAATATAGTGATCTAAGACATCTCCAAAGGACTCAGGAAAAATGCCATCCACCTCCAGAGAAGGAATTAATGGTGTCTGAATGCAGATGGAGCATACTTTTTTTTAAACTTCCTTTTCTTTTCTTGGTTTTTTTTTTTGATGTTGTCTTTCATAGCATGACTAACATGGAAATAATGTTTTGCATGACTGAATATGTAAAACCTACATAAAATTGCATGCTTTCTCAAAGAAGGGGGAGGGGAAGAAAGGAGGGAATAATTTGGCACTCAAAATTTTAAAAAACAAATGTTAAAAATGTTTACATATAATTTGGAACAAAAAATAAACAGAAAGTGAAGACACAAACAAATGATTCTTATCAAGGGAAAGGGAGGATGTAGACTTCTTTGCTTATTTTTCCAAGTAGTTTATATGTAGTATTGGAATTATTTGTTAAATGTTTTGGTAGAATTCAGTGGTGAACCCATCTGGTCCTGGGGATTTTTTCTTAGTGAGTTTATTGATGACTTGTTCAACTTCTTTTCCAAAGGTAGGGTTATTTAAGTATTCTGTTTCCTCTTCAGTTAATCTGGGCAATTTATATTTTTATAAATATTCATCCATTTTACTTAGATTGTCTGGTTTGTTGGCATACAACTGGACAAAACAGCTCTAAAGACTGCTTTAATTTCATCTTCATTGGTGGTAAATTCACCCTTTTCATTTTTGCTGCTGGTAATTTTATTTTCTAATTTCTTTTTTTTTAAGTTAATAACCAGTGGTTTATCTATCTCATTGGTTTTTCCATAAAACCAAGTTCTAGTTTTACTTACTAGTTTACTGGTCTCCTTATAGTTTCAATTTTATTAATCTCTCTTTTGATTTTCAGGATTTTCAATTTGGTGTTTAATTGGGGATTTTTAATTTGTTCTTCTAGGGTTTTTTTACACACCCAATTCATTGATTTGCTCCTTCTCTGTTTAACTGATGTAAGCATTTAGAGATATTAAATTTCCCCTAAGTACTGCTTTGACCACATGCCATTAATTTTGGCATGTTGTCTCATTGTTGTCATTCTCTTCAATGAAATTATTGACTGTTTCTGTAATTTATTCTTTGACCCACTCATTCTTTAGGATTAGGTTATTTAATTTCCAATTAATTTTAATCTATGTTTCCATGGCCCTTTACTGAATGTAATTTTTACTGCTTTATGATCTGAAAAGGATGTATTTACTATTTCTGTTTTTCTGCATTCCACTTAAGGTTTTTAATGTCCTAATACATGGTCAGTTTTTGTGTAGGTACTATGTACTGCCACTCCAGAATTTGTTTTGAGGTGTTATTTTAATGCTGTTTGATGGGAGAGCACAGGCAAGTCCCTGCCTTTACTCTGTTATCTTGACTCCGTTCCCACCTTCACTTTCATTTTCAAAACTTCCTCAAAAGCTTAGCTAACTTTTTCTATAGAATCTTAAGCCACTAGATCTCATTTCTCCTTTCCCTGAACATTACGAAATATGCTCCTCTAAAACCTAAAGTTCTATCATTTCCTCCCTTTTCCCCTCCATGCTATGGCTGGATTTCCCTTCCTCTATTACAGTTCTAAGATAGAGCAGGTTCCTCCCCTCTACTGTTCCCATTATTTCTACTTGAGCGACCAGTTCCTCCTTGTTCGTTAAAATCAGGCTCAGAATAACATTTCCCCTTTCACTTCCTCTACTTTTTTGAAGAGTGAAATCATAATGAAAAGCAAGTCAAGAATTTATTAGTTGCTTTATTTTGGGTCAGAGTGAGCGCGAACAGATGTCCAGAGAGTTGAAGTTCCGCATCACTGAAATATCATGCCTTTGTGACATGTTCATAACGTTTCACAAATTCATGAGAGTCTTCCTTCTGTCCCTCCCTTACTCTAAAGTAGTCTTTTGGAATAGCAGCCATCTTGGCTCTATCTGGCTCATGCCCCACTCTTTGATCTTCTTCTTAAGTTGGGGGCTCTGAGCAAGTCTACTGGACACACAGGATTGACTGGATTCAGCTTTCCCAGAAAGACAAGGTGAAAGAGAAGAGCAAAGAGGCCAAGGCAAGAGGGAAGGCTAAACAAGCACGAGAGTTTCATCTACTCATAACCAGAACAAAATTAAAGAATTAGAATACCATTCTACACTGTTGAACAATGCTCTAAAGTATGCTGAAAGAAATGCTTGGATGATTTATGCTAGAATGCAGAGAGTGAAGCACAAGAAGGTTTTGGTTTGTTTTTTTTTTCCCTTGGCCTACGTAGAAAAAGTTTGAGGAAAATTTTTCTCCCCTACTCTGACCAGGTGGCCCTGCAATACTTAGTAGAGCACTCTGCACACAAAAAGTTCATTACGTGAATTTTAAATTAACAGGGAACATGTCTATAATCAGATGTATGAATAATGTTGTCAACAGGCTAACATAAATTAAGTGGATAGAGTCTAAAAACAAAACAAAAATAGTGATTTTTTTTGAGGTGATATACCTGTCTGTACATCAACATGTTTTCTGCCTTCTACGGGTTCAGGACTTCTTGGTCGAAGATGTTCTCTGGCTCGCTTTCTGGCAAGAGCTTTCCTCTTGGCCTCTTGCTGTCTTTGGAGTTCAACAGGATCAGGTTGAGAAGTCTGTAAAATGATGTAAAATACTTCTTAACTTAGGATTAAAATAAGGTAAATGATGGGTGTTCAATTGTTTCTCCGCTTCTCTTCTTTCATTGATTAACTTGGAAGCCTAAATGGTACCGACTGGAAAGAATGCATGCTTGAAAACTTGTAGAAACACAGTCTCCACCTGCAGGTCTGTTAACACACAGATTCTTAATAATTTTGGGTGAACTGATAGTTACACCCAAGCAGTAAGAGCCAATGATGGAGCAAATTAGAATGCTTTATCAACTCCTAGACATTCTCTGACCTTTGCTGGGGCCCAAGCCTCCTTCTCACTTTTTCACCCATGCTGAAGTCCTGACATATGTGGTTTCCCATTCCCTTTGCAGGTTCCCTTTATGTACTGTTTTTACCCATTAAGCTCTTTGAAAGCAGGGAATGTCTCATCTGCTTGTTTTGTATCCTTAGCATCTGAAAAGTACTAAGCACTTAAATGAATCTCTATTATCTATCTGACACTTACTAGCTATGTGATCCTGGAAAAGTCAATAAACCTGTTTGCTTGTTTCCTCATCTGCAAAATGGGGATAGCACCTTCCATCCAGGGCTGTTGTGAGGATCAAATAAGATAATAACTATAAAGTGCTTATACCACAATGCCTTGCACACAGGAAACATTATGGAAATGTTAGCTAATGTTATCTATCTATGGGTAGAAAATGTTCTCTCGGGGGTGGGGCCAAGATGGTGGCTGGAAAGCAAGGACTTGCTTGAGCTCTCCCCCATGTCCCTCCAAAAATCTATAAAAAAGGCTCTGAACAAATTCTAGAGCTGCAGAAGTCACAAAAAACAGAGGGAAGCAGGGCTCCAGCCCAGGAAGGTCTGTTCACATGGAATATTCTATCGCACGGAGCTGGCAGCAGAGCCCCACAGGGGCTGTGCCAAGACCAACCAGACCAGGAGCCAGGCAGAACAGGCCCTAGTGCCCTGAATCAGTGAGCTGTGGCAGTTACCAGACTTCTCAACCCACAAACACCAAAGACAACAGAGAAGGTTAGTAGGAAAAGCTACGGGGACAGAGGGAAAGGAGTTCCCAGTTCGTCCACCACCCCTGGGGCAACACAGGTAGTGCAGCTATGAGGACAGAACTACAGCTGCATTTGCTTTCAGCCCCAGGCCCACCTGGTGGGAGGAATTAAGTGGTGGATCAGAGCAGGAGTGCAGAGCCTGCTGAAGATCTGAGTCCTGGTCCAGGTTGGTGGTTCTTGGGGGAGGAGGAGCACTGGTGTGACAGAGCTTGCTGTGTAGAAATAGCTCTGAAAACAATAGCACAGCCCCTCAAGCTTGGGACAAAGTACTCTCTACTCTACAGGAAGGCATACTCCACTGAAAAACTCAAGGGTCAAGCAGCTGGCTGGGAACATGGCCAAGCAGCGAAAACGCACCTACATTCAGTCTCAGACTTTGGAATCTTTCTTTGGTGACAAAGAAGACCAAAACATACAGCCAGAAGAAGTCAACAAAGTCAAAGAGCCTACAACAAAAGCCTCCAAGAAAAACATGAACTGGTCTCAGGCCATGGAAGAGCTCAAAAAGGATTTGGAAGAGCAAGTTAAAGAAGTAGAGGAAAAATTGGGAAGAGAAACGAGAGTAATGTGGGAAAACCATGAAAAACAAGTCAATGACTTGCTAAAGGAGACCCAAAAAAATACTGAAGAAAACAACACCTTAAAAAATAGACCAACTCAAATGGCAAAAGAGCTCCAAAAAGCCAAAGAGGAAAAGAATGCCT
>CM053627.1:86601763-86612949 GCA_028646595.1 Phalanger gymnotis | reverse complement strand
AAGGTAGTATTTTCTTCAGTGGTCTTTTGGACCTCCTTTTCCATTTGGCTAATTCTGCCTTTCAAGGCATTCTTTTCCTCATTGGCTTTTTGGAGCTCTGTTGCCATTTGAGTTAGTCTATTTTTTAAGGTGTTATTTTCTTCAGTATTTTTTTGGGTCTCCTTTAGCAAGTCGTTGACCTGTTTGTCCTGGTTTTCTCTCATCCTTCTCATTTCTCTTCCCAATTTTTCCTCTACTTCTCTAACTTGCTTTTCCAAATCCTTTTTGAGCTCTTTCATGGCCTGAGACCAGTTCGTGTTTTTCTTGGAGGCTTTTGATGTAGGCTCTTTGACTTTGTTGACTTCTTCTGGCTGTATGTTTTGATCTTCTTTGTCACCAAAGAAAGATTCCAAAGTCTGAGTCTGAATCTGAGTCAGTTTTCACTGCCTGGCCATTTTCCCAGCCAACTTACTTGACCCTTGAGTTTTTCATGGGAGTATGACTGCTTGTAGAGTATAGAGTACTTTGTCCCAAGCTTGAGGGCTGTGCTGTTGTTTTCATTGCTGTTTCTACACAGCAAGCTCTGTCACATGAGCACTCCTCCTTTCCCAAGAACCGCCAGCCGGGACCTGACTGGAATCTTACGCAGGCTCTTCATTCCTGCTCTGATCAGCCACTTTAATTCCTCCCGCCAGGTGGGCCTTGGGCTGCAAGCAACTGCAACTGTAGTTCTGTAGCTGCACCACCTCTGCTGCCCCTGGGGTGTGGCCAAACCAGGAACTCCTTTCACTCTATCCCCAGCAGCTTTTCCCACTAACCTTCTCTGTTGTCTTTGGTGTTTGTGGGTTGAGAAGTCTGGTAACTGCCACAGCTCCCTGATTCAGGGCTCTAGGGCCTGTTTCTGCCTGGCTTCTGGTCTAGTTGGTCCTGGTATGGCTCAGGCTGGGCTGGGCTGTGCTCTGAGCTCCATGCCATAGATCTTTCCTGTGATCATCCAGGCTGTCCTGGGCTGGAGCCCTGCTTCCCTCTGCTATTTTGTGGGTTCTGCAGTTCTAGAATTTGTTCAGAGCCATTTTTATAGGTGTTTGGAGGCACCTTGGTGGGGAGCTCCGGCCTTGCTTTCCAGCTGCCAGTTTGGCTCCGCCCCCCAGAGATACTCCCCATTTATGTTTTAATCCTGTTCAGGTACACTTAGGAGTTTTGCAGGCCTTGAGTTTATCACTTCCAAATTCTAGAGTAGTGGTCTTAACTGATCATTGCAAAATTTTTTTTCATAAAAAAAATATATATCCTAATGTCTTTATCAGAAAAACTTGAAATTTCTGTTTGAAAGAAGCTATTTCTTTTGGCCGTATGCTTTCTAATAGTGTAAGTGAACATTTTTCAGTTCTTGTTTTTAAAATGGTTATATGCAGAAATCACATCTTTCATCTCTTCTTCATGGATACCTTTCTATTTCATTTCATTTCTCAGTAATTAGAAATGTTTCTTGGAAGAGTAAGATGCTAACAGCACATTGCAAATGGGAAAAAAAGCCCTGTGGTCACAGCTTCCCTCTGAATGGTTAATTAGGTCTGAAAGGAAGGTATTATGCTGTAATTAAATAGTAATGGATGAAGAGATGTGAAGTGTTTTGGAAGCAGAGATGAAATCATCTGCAAATTTATTATTTTATTACTTATTCTATTATAAAATACTTCCTTGATGTTAGAGTAATTTTTATTCTTTACCATGACCATGATGGAATGTGGATTAAGTGGTCATCTTTGCCATGCATATATATAATCATAATACATCTCAAGAAAAATACTGAGAATTATAGTAACATTCTCATACCTGTATTTTTTTAAAATCTGGAGTGTAGTGTTTTTTCACTGTGTAAAATCTTCTAATTTCCTACTTCCTTCCAGCTGCCTACCCCATCTTATCCTCTAAATTGTTTAGTTTTCATAGTGTAAAGAGAGTTTATGATTTCTTATCTTCCTGAGAAGACCAGTCAGATATTTGTTGGACAGTCTTTGCCTTGGCATTTCATTTATCTATTATTCATTTGTATAAGTCATTTAAGCTCTGTGAGCTTCAGTTTCTTCATCTCTCATATCAGGGGATTGACTGATGACTCATAAGATGTTAGCTTTTAGATTTTATGTCTGAATGAATCTACCTAGCTGAGCTTCACTGTTTATGCACAAGGCTCCATTTTTATGCATCTCAGACTAGACTTGGATGTGGTTCCTTGAGACTTCAAATAAAAAGGAAAAAAAGAGTGTATATGTGTAGATATGTATTTATCCCTTGACTTGTAATACATAACCACAGTTGTTACCTCAATTTTTACTTCCTAAATTTTGTTTTTAAAATGGAATTTAATCTTATTTTTTAAGCATAAGGATAATACCACTCTTGCATAGTCAGAAGGTACACCAAATTGTATTATATCCAAAGCAGCAATTTTCCTTTCTAAGGTCTATACATTCTGTGATGACTCCATTTGTTTGTGCAGGGATAAAAGCCTCAAGGATACCAGTCTTGTCTCTATTGTAAGTCTAACCTAACATTTGGATATGCTGATTTTGTCAAATGTTGCAAAAGGTTTATTTTGTTTGATGTCATTTAATATTCAGCTCTCAAATTCATCTTCCTAAATCACAGGTTTGACCATATAACCTCTCCTCAGCAAGGAGAAAATCCATTGGCTTTCAAAACCCTTAAGAAACAGGCTGTTTCCTACCCTTCCAGTCTACTTAAAACTTACTCCCCTTCATGTACTTTGTGAGTCAGTGAAACTGGCCTCCTATCTGTTCCTAGCCTGTGACATTGTGTGTCTCAGCTTTGAGTCTGGAATTTCCTTTCCGGCCTTCCTGGCTTGCTTTAGAGCTCAGCTGAAGTTCACCCTTTGCAAGAAGTCTTTTCTAGCTCCCCTTTATCTTATTATCATTTATCTTTATTTTATTTTGTTTTTGCATGTCTTTTCCCCCTCAGTCTGAAAGCTCTTTGAGACTGTTATTTGCCCTTTTTGGGTGGCTGGGTGGTGTATCACCAGACTCTAGCATGGTGTCTGACACATAGTAGGTGCTTAACAGATGCTAGTTAACTGATTGGCTGTTTTAGACTGGATCTTTGTTTTATAGGAATAGGGAGTTTTTCCACGGAGGGACTTGATTTACCATTAAAGGCCAGCTTCTTCTCTGATACAACATAGCCTCAGAGTTTTGCTTGGGACATTTGAGGGAGGTTAAAATAGCCTGCCCAGGATCTAACAGCCAGTATGCCAGCCCTGCTTTCTAGTTGCCATGCCACACAATCTATGTGGGAAAGATTTGTTTCTTCATATTTATAATGACCGAATATCTGATTTGAAATCAAGAGCTGGATTCACATTCTGACTCTGCCTTTTACTACCTGTAGACTGAATTAAGCAAGTCTCTTAAGCACTCTCTGGGCCTGTTTTCTTTATTTATATGATGACTAAGGTTGTACTACATTCCCTCCTTGATTCCCATTTTCTCTAAATCCAATCTTATGATCCCAGTTACTATGTGTTTAAGAAACAATTCAACACGGAAAATGGTAATCAACCTTTCACTCTTGTAGGCTTAACTTTCCCTTGTTTTAAAAAGATGGTTGCTGGTTTCTAGCAAAAAGTATGGAAGATATAAAATTTTTAAGCTCACGCCTAACAATGGGAAACTGTAACTCATAGAGTGCAATCTCTGTGAACCAGTATATAATACAACGTACTAGTCATTTTCCCCTACTAACATGCAAAACTCATTTATTTATTACTAGCAGCCTCTAGTGTATATTAGGTTTCTCCCTATTATACTCAATATATCTGGATTATTAGTAACTGGAGAGTAGTTTCACATGGTAATATATTTTTTAAAAAAACAAAAAACCAAAGCACACTGTTATTCCAGTCATCTACACATGTACTAGTAAGTGACAAGAGCATTTCATTGTATCAGTTTAACTATGTGATTACCTTCAACATTAATAGGAGTTTTGCAGTGAAATCCCTATGTGTGACAATTCTCCAGTGCATGCTTGTGATAATACTTATAGTCAAACAGTATTTACAAGTCTTTTAATAAGAGGAAGGAAAAATTATCTTAATAGTTGCCAAATACCAGTAAATTCAATGTGCATTTGGCAATATAGTGGGTTTTTTTTAAAGCTATGTAGCAAATGGTCTTAGAATATTTTTACCAGAGACTTAGAGGAAGTCATCAACACCAAGCTAGGTTGATTCACTGAGTTCCAAACCACAGCTTACTCTGTTATTACTAGTATTCTTATACTGAACCATGCACTGCACCAAAATATTTGTTTTAAATAATATAAAACAAAGCAAAGACCTCTTGAACTAGATTGAACAGGAACCAAACCAAAATACTCAGTATTTTCTGAATCAAACCACAATTTTATTAAGTTTGCATCCCTAAGTAAATCATTCATTTGTGGTAGCCTGAAATAATTTGCTTGGCTTTGCTCATTTCAGAAAGAGAAGGAATAATCATCATTAGAATTCAAGAAGAATCCTAAAGATTATTGTTGTGAGCATTAAATATGTGACAGAAGTTTCATATAGGATCACAAATTTCAAGGTGAGAAGGGACCTTAGAGATCATTGAATCCAATTTCCTTGTACTAAAGGTAGAGAGCTCAAGGCCCAGAAAAATAAAATAACTTGTTTATGCCACCTGATAAACTTCCTGTGTGTTCAGTCTCCCTGCCCATCAGATAGAGGGATGGTTAATGAACACTGAAATGGATAAAAAGCAGAGAGCCAAACAGTGGAAAGCAGAAGACTTGAAAAAGCAATTCAGTGACAAGGCAAGCATCCTAGTTCTCAATTAATGAGAGACGTGAAATGTTAATGTTACCTGTTACTTGTAAGAAAAGCCTGATATTTGAGGTGGGTGGTTTTTATTTGAGCCGTCTTTTATTTGATACTTGTTGCTATTATAGATTATTCCTGGGGTGGGAAGCCTGTGGCCTCTGGGCTACTTGCGGCCCTCTAAGTCCTCAGGTGAGGCCCTTTGACTGAATCTAAACCTCTCGAGGTCCTCAAGTATGGCCCTTTGACTTATTGAATCAAATGGCTGCATTTGAAGACCTAGAGGACCACATGTGGCCTTGAGGCCACCTATTCCCCATCCCTTTGGAATTATTCATGTTGACCTTAGCATTTATGTTCATTCCACTTTCCTGAATTTCCTTATTAAACAACTTTTCTCTTTCAGCTATATAGATTAGCATGACTCTGTATGCTTACAGAAATTAGACTGAAGCCAATTGAATGTTCTCACTGAGTTTGAATAATACTAGGCCTTGGACTTGAAACTTTTTAAAATACATTGTTTTTCTTTTTCATTTTAACTTTAAATTAGGTGTTCATAGAAATCTATATTTGAGAGAATTTGTGGTATGTTGTAGTTATTTAGAGTAGCAATAGAAGATGTGAGTATGCTTTAAAAAAAACAAAGATGTTTGTGGGTAGGCAATGCACATTTTCTAAGTTCTTTCTAATTTTTATAGCCTTCTGGTTATTTGAAAGACCCATTTGACCTAGTGTTATTTGCATCTATAATTTCTGAATCTCAGTTCGGTAGATGGTCTTGGAAGGGCAAACTTCCCATTAAAATGATTAAGTAGGATCTCTATAAAGACAGATGAATCAGAACCAAGTCAGCAGAAGCTTCCGTTGGCATTTATCTAATGCTCAGCAATTACATAATGTTTTGTTGGATTGAAGCAAGCTAATATTTATTGAAAGGGTAATATATGTAGCACAGTCTCTGAAACAATCCAAGGCATGGTCCTTGTCCTCATGAAATTGATGGTCTGTCTAATAATAAGTGACCTTTCTAGTGCTTTAAGGTTTGCAAAGCACTTTACAGATGTTATCTTGTTTGATCTTTATAAGCAACCATGGGATAGGTGATATTATTATTTCTTGTTTTGCAGCTGTGGAAACTGAGGCAGAAAGGTTAGGTGACTAGCCCAGGGCCACATAATTAGTATGTGTCTCAGGCAGGATTTAAATTCTTATACTAATGTTTTACTGTATTCATGTGCCATAGTTTGTTTAGATAGTTAAACTTTAGCTATTCTTATATCAGTGGGATATAACTCGTTTATACTTCTTTGCTACTATAGCAGAAAAAAAAATCTTACCATAAATAGTTTGGCATTTAGAGAGTGTTTTTGTTAATGACTTCTTTCTTTGGGGTATATGCCTAGTACTGGAATTTCTAGGTATGGATATGGACATTTCAGTCACTTTATTGCATAATTCCAAAAATGCTTTCCACAATAGTTGTACCAGTTCATAGCTCCACCAAAAGTGCATTAGTTATTAGTTTATCAGTTACGTTTTTCATAACCCTTCTAACTCTTCCCAGCCTCTTTGTGCCATACCATCTGTATTTAGAACATCATCTCCTCTTCCCTACCAGTAACTAAGACTCTCCTTCTGTGTTTCTCAGCTTTTAGAAGTGAGCCTTGTCTTGCTAGGCTTGGTCATTATTGTTTTCCTCCATTCTAATGTAGTGTAAAGGGAGAGGTTGTCTTTCTTCCTTTTCGTCCACCTTTGGTGTCCACCTGGCATCCAGTTCTCACCCTGTAGCATGCACAGTGGCCACACCCTGGTAAACTGTTTTGGCAGATGACTAAACCAGGTCGAAGGTAGCCAACAGGTTTCAAACCCATTGGTGAGTTAGGAGGATACCTACCGAGCATGTGAAGACTTCTTGTGAAATGGGTAGATGAGAACAATTTATTCCAAAGATCTGCTGCACCCTGGGCCATTTCCATTTGTCCTGACTTTTGTATTGCTTGCTACTGAACTTTGATGACTCTGGAAGAGAGACTGAGGCTGATAATTGCACAACTCCATCCCTCTTAAATCTAATTCACATTCCTGATGTCATTGGTCTTCAGAAAGGAAGGACAAACAACAAATTCAGGTATTCCTGACTCCTAAGTCCAGTATTATCTACCATAGATAAGCACATGAGAATGTAAGTAATACAAACCATAAATAAAAGCCCAGAAGTTGTCAATAAACATTTATTGATAATAACACTTAAGATTGATATAGTGCCTACCATGTGCCAGGCAGTATGCTAAGCAACTTTCTACAAATATGGTCTCATTTGATCCTCAAACCACTCTGTGAGGCAGGTGCTATTATTATCCCTAGTTTTACAGTTGAGGAAACTGAAACAAAAGAAATTAAGTGATTTGCCCACAGCTAGTAAGTTTCTGAGGCCTCATTTGGGCTCAGATTGTCCTGACTCCAGGCCCTGTGCTGTATCTCCTGTATCACTGAAACACTTACCAAGCAGAGGAAAGGGATGAAGAAGAAAGTGAGAAATGATGAGAGTATTCTATCTGCTGGCTTAATTTTGTGACTTTGGGAGCACTGGTCAAATTTAGGGCTCTCCTCTCAATCCTGTACCTTTTGCAGTTACCTGTGGTGGTGATGTCTCTAGTGCTTCTGTGGTTTGGCTGCCATCCTATCACTCTGCTCTCACCAAGCTTTCTAGGCTTCTTCTCTGCCATTTCTCCTGCTCTGTTGTGGCTGCCCCAGAGAGGAGTGCTTATCATTACCTACTTCCCACTCTCTCTCCCTCCTCTTCTCCTCTCCCCCTCTTTCCATCTCTCTCTTCCTCTTTCCTCTAAAAGTGCTTCATCATACTTCTCAACATTTGCCCCTGAGATTTGCGGTATCATCATGACTACAGGGTCTTAATCTAAGCATGTACACACGCTCCTCTCCAACAGCACCCCTTTCCCCTACACACACACACACATCTCCCAACCCTCACTGGCTCTAAGTTTCTAAAGGCCAGGGCTTTTTCAGTCTTGGGATACCTAGTGACTAGCACTGTGTTTAGTACCCAGAACAATGAAGGCAATTAACACATGTATATGTTTATTGGTATTTTCTACCAGCCCTTTGTGCCCAGGGTCTTGGACTTCTGCCTCTGCCAGCAGCCTCTTCAGTCCCCATCCCATCCTAGCCTCTTGCTCATCCTTCAGGCATCTCCACCACCAGCAATACATACCTGACTAGGGGAAGTGGGAAGGAAGGGAGCAATCACTTGATGAATTGGATAGGAAGAGAGGAATCTGATAATGCCCTTGGCCAAACAGTTGCTCAAATAGAGCATCTTCTTCATTATTAGAAAGGGAGCACGGAGGTTTTTTTCTTCTTGCCCCACTGCCCTGCTTTGGAGGATTAACTTAACCTGGGTATGGAGATTGAGAGGGAGGGGGAGATAAAGATACAGTCCATGTAATTACCCAGAAGCAGAAGAAAACTGCACTCATGGACATAAGATGATATTCTTGGGAGAAATGACAAGCAGGATTGGAATTGTTAGGAGGAAAGGGAATAAACAAGGGTGTAGGGAATGCAAAAATGAGTACTACTTTCTGCCCTCAAATAACATTCAGTCTTTATGCTAGAATGATATAGCCATATATTCATCCATATCTGTTTCATTCAAGAAGATAAAACATGATTAAGCATGTAAGAATTTTGCATTTTTGGTCCTTTGTCATGAGTAAAGTTGTTGTTATTGCACTTTAAGGTCCATATTTAAGTGCCACATTGCTTTCTAAACTGGAAAGTGACTCACCGGCTAGCTTGAGTTAGGCCAAGTTCAGAATACAAAGAAATGTACCTATAAGAGGTACTTGAGATAATTACATAAAAAGCTTTTATTTGTCATACTTATAAATATAAATATCAGATTTATTATGGTTAGCTTAGTTTTTGCCTTTGGTTACCCCCAAATAAGCTACATTTTAAATATTCTATTATTCTCTGTTTCCCATACTCTGATTATACTATATCCAAACCAATTTAAATTAGTGGCATATTACTACTAATAGTGAAATTATTATAAAATATCTGAATTCATGACAGAAATATCTATCAAGACATGTTTAAATTATGGGAGATATATTACTGTAGAAGTTACAGGTACATGAGACTTTTTAAAATCAAGTCATTTACTAAGGGACTTACACTGGAATTTCAGAGATATAAATATGTATATATATTTCAACTAAAACCACCCTCAACAATCATCCTAAAACCATATTTTTGACAAAAATAGCCTTATGATAAAATGTTATTGATATTTTGATAAGTCAATATTATATGTAAATCACAGTATCAGAAATTGTGTTTATGGTTAATGACATGTCAAATATACTAGTACTAGTGTCCAATGAGGAGCACTGGTCAAGTAACTTTCAAAACACAGGCGATGAAAACTTAATTGTCTCTTTTTAAATAGAATATTAGGATGAATGGATTAACCCTATGTTAGTTTGAGCTTTTGATGATGCCATGTATGAGTCGTCCCCCACTCTCCGCACCTTTTTTTAAGTAGGAATAGCAGTAAGCCTCATTCAAAAATTTTCCTCACAACTGAGAAAAGTAGTTTATAGGCCTAGAATTATCTCCATTTCAGGGAGTGGTATAATTTACATTTAATAACTGCATTGTTTACTTGGGTTCCTAGAGAGATGGCATTTAGAAAGGAAGAAAAAAGGAAGCATTTAATAGAAATGCTTTTGGTTTCCAAAAGGTGCTAAAAAGCTACCCTTTTCTCCACGTATGGAACACACTGCCTTCTTTATCAACTGGGTAGGAAAAAAAGAATGATGAAAAGTACAAAGAAATAAAGAGATTTAAGAAAGAAAAAATATTTCTGGAAGAAAATGTACCTTGAAAATGTGGCAACCAGCATAACTCTTTCAATTGCATATAATGAATTAACTAATAAATCTAGGCATGTATATATATGTATGTATATATATGTATACAGTTTAGTGCATTCAGATAAACCTCCAGAATAGTAGGCACTCAATAAGGGGTACTTGAATTTAATTGAGAGATAAGACAGTGACTTCCATCTCAGTTTAATGTATTCATGTGAGCTATTCATTAGTCTGGTAGAGGTATTTTGGGAAAAAGTTCTAGTTAAAGGGTAGATGAAGAATGTATGTGTCGGGAATCTTAATATCTTTATTTAAATGTTTTGTTTCCCCACCAACACCCTTCTATTCATGTCAAGCTACCTTTCTGGAAGTTGTACTACTTCTCTGTACAAAAATTCTGTCCATCCCACAAAATCAAATGAGTGTCTACATAGAAAACCTAGGAAGGTTGCGTACTTTGTAAATGGACATACATGGTGTTGACTACACAGTAGGAACACAATAAATAAATCTGGAATATTCTGGAAGGAAGGTACAAGAGGTAGCAGTGTATAGTAGATGAAAAAAAACCGGCCTCAAAGTCAAGAAGACAAGGATTCCAGTTCTGTCTCTAATATTACCGGCTGTGTGGCCCTCAGCAAATCAGGCACTGTTCTTTATTGTACCAATAAAATAAAAGCCCCCCCCCCCAACCCCACCCCAATAGCACAAATAAGTTAATTAATAGTCTCACTCAAAAGCAAAGCTTGTGTTTTTTTTTTTAACTTTTGTTTCACCTCTCTTTCTCAACAAGGTTGAGTGATTGGATAGGAATATCTACTGTTTGTGATGAATGAGACATCCGTTTGAAGTAGGAAAGTGCTAACCAAATGGTATTTCAAAGTTGAGGAACAGCAAAGTTAAAGGAATCAAGGTTCATCACCAGAAAGGTGGTCGTTAGGAGATACTTCAGCTATAAGAAGTCACAAAATAGACTGATACGTGGAATACTCTGGGGTCTTGTTTAGTTTCCTTCACATTTTATAGTGATTGTGATAGGGTCACAGAAAAGGAATTGGATTGTGCTAAGAATCATTCGGTCTTTAGACTATCTACAAACATTAACGAACTGTTAGTCTTTTCAGTGTTCTATCTCTGAAATTAAATGACATCTGCTTTGACATTCTAGCTAATGAATGAAATTAGTAAACTTTTTTTTTTTGTAAGAAACCAAAGTTTATTTTCCATCGGCATTTTTCCAACACTATTAGAGCATCTGGGGCGAAACTTAAGACCACTCTGTGGTAGTTCCTACCCACTCAGTGGCCTGAGCAGTAGGAGCCGCAGACCAGTCCTCAGTAGCCGGCTGAGCACTCCAATCTTCGGTGGGGAACTGCTGAATGGGCACAGATGGCACCTGTATTCCCTCAGACCAATCTGCCACCTCCGGCTGAGTAGCAGTGAATTCTGGAGCGGGTGCGGTC
>CM053627.1:86572930-86601663 GCA_028646595.1 Phalanger gymnotis | reverse complement strand
TAGGCATTCTTTTCCTCTTTGGCTTTTTGGAGCTCTTTTGCCATTTGAGTTGGTCTATTTTTTAAGGTGTTGTTTTCTTGAGTATACTTTTCAGTATTTTTTTGGGTCTCCTTTAGCAAGTCATTGACTTGTTTTTCATGGTTGTCCCACATTACTCTCGTTTCTCTTCCCAATTTTTCCTCTACTTCTTTAACTTGCTTTTCCAAATCCTTTTTGAGCTCTTCCATGGCCTGAGACCAGTTCATGTTTTTCTTGGAGGCTTTTGTTGTAGGCTCTTTGACTTTGTTGATTTCTTCTGGCTGTATGTTTTGGTCTTCTTTGTCACCAAAGAAAGATTCCAAAGTCTGAGACTGAATCTGGGTGCGTTTTCACTGCCTGGCCATGTTCCCAGCCAACTTACTTAACCTTTGAGTTACTTGAGTACAAGTATGACTACTTGTAAAGAGTACTCTTGAGGGGATGTGCTGTTGATTTCAGAGCTATTATACCCAGCTCTGCCACACCAGCACTCCTCCTTCCCAAGAACCCCCAACTAGGACTGGACTTAGATCTTCAGCAGGCTCTGCACTCCTGCTCTGATCCATCACTTATATTCCTCCCACCAGGTGGGCCTGGGGCTGGAAGCAACTGCAGCTGTAGTTCTGTAGCTGCCCCACCTCCGCTGCCCCTGGGTGGTGGCTGAACTGCCAACTCTATCACCCTGTCCCCAGCAGCTTTTCCAACTAACCTTTTCTGTTGTTTGTGGGTTGAGAAGTCTGGTAACTGCCCCAGCTCACTGATTCAGGGTGCTAGGGCCTGCTCCAATAGGCTCCTGGTCTGGTTGGTCCGCACCATCCATGCTGGGCTCTGCTCCACTCCCCTCTGCTCCCAGCTCCGTGCGTGAAAGACCTCACTCAGCAACCATCCAGGCTGTCCTGGGCTGGAGCCCTACTTCCCTCTGCTATTTTGTGGGTTCTGTAGTTCTAGAATTGGTTCAGAGCCATTTTTTTATAGGCTTTTGGAAGGACTTGGCAGGGAGCTCATGCTAGTCCCTGCTTTCCAGCCGCCATCTTTGATGTAGTCATTCTTGCATAACACCCTTGTAGGCACACTATTATAATAATGGCAATATTATCCAAACTATTTTATAGATTTCTAATACAACATCAAAGCACCAAAGTACCAACATTAGTGATAAGTATGAAGAAAAAAAGAGAAAAGGGGACCTGTACTGCCAGATCTTATAATACAAAGTGGTAATTCTCAACAATACTGTCTTATAAAAGGTTCGAAAAGTAGTTAAATGTAAAAGAATAAGTAATCCAGAATCAAAAGATATATAATAGATTAGCTTTTGATAAATCCAAAATTACTAAAAACAGAAAATGGGAATTATTATTAAGTAAAAACTGATGGAGAAATGGTATTTAATTTCCACCTTACACCACATACCACCAAATGAAGCAAAAATAAGAGATATAAAAGCCCATCATTTAAGATTAGAAGATGGAGTGCAATTGCTGAAAAGAATTCTTATACATTATTTCGAAGAATAATTTTCCTCTGCTTTTCTCTATTACATTCCTATCTCTAACTAAATCTACGTACTTATATCTGCAAAGATAGATATACATCTTCCTCACCTCCCTGGAGAGCTAGCCCTTATAGCAAAGAAAAAGATGGGGAAAAATGGTCCAGAACAACCAACCAACAAATCAACCAAGTCTGAGAGTTATTACATTAATTGTTCCACCTCCACAGCTTCTTTGAAGTTAGGCTTGGTCATGATAAGTACACAGCATTCTATTTTCCTATTCTTTCCATTTACACTGATGTAATCATTGAGTATATTGTTTTCCTAGTTCTGCTTATTTCACTCAACATTAGTTTGTGTCTTCCCATACTTGTTTTCTTCAAATTCATCATGTCTTATACCACATTAATATATCAGAAAATTCATGTCCCACAAATTGTTAGTCATTCTCTAATCAACAGCTATCTACTTTATTTATCAAAAATGTTGCTATATTTTGTATATGTATATGGACTTTCTTTTGGACAGGAACCTGCTTGTGGTATATGCCTAGCAAGGAGAATCTCTGAGTCAGAGTATAGACATTTTAGCTACTTTATTTGCATAATTCTAAACAGCTTTCCAAAAATGGTTGTACCAACTTATAGCTCCATCAGCAATGCATCAGTGTGTCTATCTTTTGGTTAACTCCCCCAATGTTGACTATTCTTGTCTTTTATCATTCTTGCCAATTTACTAATTATGAGATGAAACCTCACAGTTGTTTTGATTTGTATTTCTCTTCTTATTACAGATTTGGAGCATTTTTCAGGAACCTACTCTGGCAAAAATAAAGTTTAGATCAATATCTTATGCAATTTGCCACAATGATGAATAACTAAAATGAATATAGGATTGAATATTAGAGGGAATGCCATTAAAAAAAAACCTAGAAGATAACCAGAGAGGGAAAAAAATCCTTACATTAAATTTCTTGGAAAATGATTTGGTATCTGAGATAACAGGCAACTATCAGAAAAATGTGTGTGTTTGTGTGTGTGTGTGCACTATCAAAAGCTATTTCCCACTAGATAGTCGTCAAATGAACAAATAGTTCTCAAAAGTACTGAAGACTATTAACAATCACATGAAAAATGTTTTGTTGTCATTTCACCTTGCTCATTTGCTATTTTATTGATTTGATTTTCTGTCCTCTCCTTTTTAATCAGATTACCTAAAGTTAATAATTTTACTTTGCATTTTTGAAGAACCAGCTTTTAATATCATTTATCATTTTCTATGTTTGTTTTGGTTTTCAACTTATCTATTTCTCTAAGTGTTAATGTCTTCTCTTTGGGCTAATTTTAGATTTATTTGTTGGCTTTCTCTAATTTGTTAAAATGAATAGTTCATTAATTCTCTTTTTCTCTTTTGTTAATGTTTTGTAAGAATATGATTTTTCCTGAGATTTGCTTTATCTGCATCCCAGAAACCTCAGTCTACTATTTCATCATTATCATTTTCTTTCACATAATTATTGCTTCCGTGATTTGTTCTTTGACCCACTTATTTAGGATTTCATCATTAAGTCTCTATTTGGGTCTGTCTTTTGTTTGTGGTCCTTCAAACAATTACTATTTTTATTGTATTGTGGTCTGTAAAAGATATATTTATTATTTCTGCCTTTTTACATTCCTTTACAATATCTTTGTACCCTAATACGTGGTCATTTTTTAAAAGTTCCATGTGGTGCTAAGAAATATTAATACTATTTTGAAGTTCCATTGAGAAGATGCCATAAGTCTTTTAGCTCTAATTTCTCCAGCAATTTAAGTTCCATATTTTTCATTGTATTTATTTTTCTTTTGGATTTATCCAGAAATCAGAAAGGGACACGTAATTCCTGACAATACTGTGTCACTATCTATGACTTCTTGTAGCTTAGCTAATGTATTTTTTTTTTTTTTAGGAATCTGGATGCTAAGGTATTTAGAGTGTCTAAGTTTATTATCAATACTGGTCTGTCGTTTATTGGTTTCTTTCAACATAACACAGTTTCTTTGTTTAACTCTTTTTATTTTTTTAAATGTTTTTTTTGTTTGTCAGATAATATGACTGAAACTCCCTACTTTCTTGGATTCACTTGATACATAGCAATTTTTTTTTCAATCCCCTTAGCTTTCCTGTGTGCATATCTTTTTAAAAGGTGTTTCTTGTAAGCAATAGATTGTAGGATTTTGTTTTCTTAGCTCTTTTTCATTTTATTGGGTTGTTTAATCCACTCATATTTAAGATTATAAGAACTGGGTTTACATTTTCCTCCATTTGTTTCTAATATTAAGGTTTTTTCAAGTTATGACTTTTCTCCTACTCCTTTATAAACAAAGAATTATGTCTCTTCAGTTACTTTAGCTTAATCTTGTTTTTTAATACAATAGCCCTATTCCCACTGGCTCTCTCCCCCTCATTCTTATCTCCCTTCCCATTTGTTGACCACATTTTTGTGTCCCTTTCCAGAGAGAATTTCTCTTATTCTCTAGTCCTTCTCTAGTCTGCATTCATCATGGAGCTAAAACTTTCATAGTATGCATTCTGGGTTCTTTCTTCTAAGCAGTTTCTGCCTTTGCCTTGTAGAGATAGCCCTGTGTATTACCCTTTACCACTGTCCCATAATTCCAGAAAAATACCAATACCTGAAGGGAACAGATACTTCCCTGTGGCAGTACCTTTTCCCCCATGCCCCTGATTATCCAGCTTACCACTCACCTATATTCTCCCCTGGTCATCTTCCTTCCCGTTTATTTCAAAATCTCCCTAGATCCATCCCCTCCTGCTCCCCTAGGAGCCAGCTTCCCTGAGGAGTCCAACTCTCTCCTCTCCTGAGGTAGGTTGAGTGGTCTTTTTGAATATCAAATCCCCACTGACAACACTTGGCACATGCCCTCCTCCATCTCCCTTTACAAAACAGCTCTTTTCACCTATAGGAGTATTCTTCAATGGAAGCCCGCCCGCCCCCCCCTTTATCAAAATAAAACTTCTCTCATTTTTAAATCCTTCCATCTTTCTTTTTACTCTCTTCACTGTATGGTCTTTTCTTCCTCAGAGACCACAGGGATCCCCTTCTCCTTATTTCTGGTTTTTGATGTGACCTGGGCGTCACATGCTCACCTCTATCCTTCTCCTCCCCTCCCCACTTCCATGCACCCTCCCATTTTGTAATGTAGTCCCACAAAAGACACTGATTCACCTGTAGGCAGGGTGTCTCAAGGTTCTGTCCGTAATGCCCCAGGGTCACTCTTCACCATTACCTCCATCTGACTTCTGCTTTCATTCTATCTCCTTGTGTACATTTAGAAAGAAATCTCTTATTCATCTTTCTGCACTTTTTCTGTTGCTGTTGTCACTGGCTGACCCCCTCCTACATTTTGGTTGGTTGAGGTATTTGAGAAGCAAGTGATCTCTTCAGGTCTGGTTTTCTTTTTAAAAATGTTTCAAACCCCTCTTTATTATTGAATGCCCATCTTTTTTGCATTTATGGTTATGCTCAGATTTGCAGAGCAAGTGACTCTGGGTGGCATCCATTGCTTTTTGGAACATATTATTCCATTTTTGAGTTTTCTGCTGGGTGCAGAATAGTCTTGTGTTATTCCAATTTCCTTTCCTCTGTATTTGAAGGTTTTTCTCCTGGTTACTTCAAGAATTTGTTGTTTCTAACTTGAATTATTAAATTTGGCCACTAGGAGTCTTGGGTTTTTTTTTCTGAAGGTGGTCTATTCATTCTTTCAAATAGTACTGCTTTTTCTGTGTTCAGAAGTTCTGGGGACTTTTCTTGTATTATGGTGTTCAAGTTTTTTGACTTAGTCTTAACTGTTCTAGGAGACATAGACTCCGTAGTTTTTTTCTATCTTGTCTTCTAGATCAATATGCTTTACTTGAATAGGGAACATGTTTCTTTAATGTTATCCTTTTTGCTTTCCTTCTTCTAGATTTTCCTTCACTTCTGTGTATTTGCAGTCTCAATGAGTTGTCTTCTCTTTTGTTTCTTCAGTAAGATCTGTCATTTCAGACTACAGTTTTTCTATTCTTCTCATTATTTTTGTTATGTAAGCCATAAATCCTACTCATATTCTCATTTCTTTTTAAACCACTCAGGAACAGTATGTCATCATTCCATGTTCTCAAATTCTACAATATTTTCTGTGTTTTCAACTGTTGAGTGATTTTTTTCCTTTGTTATACTGTATTTATTCATAGAGGTCTCAACTCATTTGCTAAATTTGGAGTCCATATTTATGTCTGCTGTTAGTAACTTCTTCACTGATTTATGTCTATGCTCGAGGCCTTTTGGGTTTTCAGCCTCTTGAGATTCTTGGTAATTTCAGTGTTTCCTCTCCCTTATTTTCCTCTGCTGTTCACTTTCTGACTCTATCCCCTCTGACGGTGGTTTCTTTGGGGGCTGGATCTCAAAGCATCTCAGTCTCCTCCCACAGTGGGCAATTCAAAGTTCATTAGCCTAGGTCTCCGCCCCAAGTTACTTTCAGGGGGACAGAACTGATTCTTTTCCTTAGGCTTAGCGGGGTGCCACATAGTCCTATGTTCCCTCTGTTCCTCAGTTACCTGCCCAGGCAGTTGAGCACTGCCATGCTGTGGGGTTGATTTCTGTCCTTTGTAGTTCAGATCTTTGAGTTCTGGGAGGAATAAGGGAGGGGTTCAGGTGTGAGGTTGAGCTCTATTTCAACCATAGATGTGTACTATCTGGTCCCTCTGTTCCTCTTGCTTTCCTGCAGCAATCTTTTCAGTACAGAGTGTTATCAGGGTGCTGGCTGCTGGTGTCTCAGAAAGTTTCTGCAGTTTGGCACTTGGATTTCCATGGCACTGGAAAGAAGGCAAGAATGGGTTGTGTTTTGTTACAAGTCCATGGATCCAGTTGGTTAATGCAACCTCACTGCATAATGGAGAGTAAGGGAGGGGGTGCTAATTGAATTGAAGGTAGACACTTGTTCATCGTTTTTTAAAAAACTTTCTTTTTGGTTTTTAGTATCTTAGACCATGGAAGCACTTGAAATTGCTTTATTTTTGTCATATAGCTTCTATTTTGGAAAAGTATGAGAAATTGTCTAAACCTCCATCTTGGTGATCATGTAACCTAGAAGCCCCTTCCTCTTCTTTACCTTCTATTGTCTTACTGCTACAGCAATAGCACTGCTGTACTCTTCCTTGGACATAACATCTGGAGTATTGTGTTCATTTCTTAGTGCCACATTTTAAGAAGGCTATAAGACGGAGAACATTCATAGCAGCTGACCAGGATAATGAAGTGCCTTGTGATCATGCTATCTGAGAATTTAGTCTAAGATATAGGGATATTTAGCCTATAGAAAAGATAGCTGTCTTCAAGTATTTGAAGGGCTGTCTTGTAGAAGATGCATTAGACTTGTTCTGTTCAGCAGAATGAGGAGAAATGGATGGAAATTAGATGCAGATTTAAGCTTGATGTAAAGAAAAACTTCCTAAAACTTCCTAAAAATTGGAGATATCCAAAATTGAATGGGCTGCTTTGAGAGGTAGAGAGCTACCCCACTCTGAAGTTTTTTTTTTTAAAATGAACTTAATAAATATAAACAAATATGAATGCTTCAATATACAAAGAACAAAAACAGACTACATATAAAACTGTCAACTTCTATTATATACTGTTTCTTCAAATAAATTTAAAACAATAGTAACAAAAGTACCCTGCTTCTCTGCATCTCTATGTTTATATACATTTGTCTATCTGTATGTATGCATACGTAATATAAAACCTCCTTCTGATTACTGCCATTGAAATCATTTTAGAGTTGCCAACAAACAGGTATTTATGTCTTAGATTAATATACAATGTAATAGTCACAAATGGCATTTGTATTTCTATCAATATCTCCCATTTTCTCTTAATGATTTATTTTAAAAAGCAGATTTTTTTGGGGGGGGTGTATTTCTTATGTTTTAAAATTGATTACCTCAATTTTTTTACTGAATTTCTTGGACTTCCTAAATGTATAGTCATGGTCCTCTGCATAAAGAAATATTTAACTCCTTCTCAGATACAGAACTAAAGCACGGAAATGAAATTAAAACAATAAGCAGTCATAAGCATTTCTAAAATTCTTAAATTGTAATGGTGACAGGTGGCAGTGCTGACAATCTCCTTTATATCTATTTTTAGTGAGAATGCCTGTCATTGTCTTTACTACAAATGCTCTTTACTTTAGATACTTTCTGTGCTAAAAAAGTCTTCCTATTCCTATATTTTTTGTTTGTATTTTAGGATCAGACTGTGTTTTCACTGGCATTAGGGAACACACTGAACAAACTCTTATCAAACCAGAAGAGGGCCTGCCCTCCAACTTTTAGCAGTTGCCTAGGGCACCAAGAGGTTAGGTAACTTGTCCAGGGAGCACAAAGTCATTATCAAAGGTAGATTTTGAACCTAGGTCATCTTGACTTTGAGGCCTGCTCTTTATTTACTATGCCATGTGGTCTTCCTTTTCTTCACTTTTTGTGGTATTTTTAAACTTAAATGGATGATGCATGTTATTAAAGGCTTCCTCAAATGAGACAATAAACATATAATAAATATAATATATCAACATAATAAAAATAATAATAATAAAGAGTTCAAATGAGGCAACATCTGTAAAGCACTTAGCACAGTGCCTGGCACATACTAGGTACCTAAAACACTCATTCTTTTCCTTTCCCCTCCATGCCAATAATGGAATCCTAATTAAGCTGTCCCCAGCCCCAATATTCTAATTTCCTTATGGGCCTTACTAAAGAGCAGGCATGTCCATAAAGTCATGCTCCACTAGGACAGCAGGCACATCTATGTGATGGAATGCTAGCCACTGCCGCTAGCTAGCCACTGCCCCGTCATATTTCCCACTGAAACAGCAGATATGTCCATATTTTCAACCACAACCACATCCATCTAATCTCGGACAGGACCACAATATCCAGCCAATCAGAAGGCAACACCACCAGGATGCCTGAGCAGGATGTAGACCCCAAAACAATAGAAGGGACTTTCCCTAAATAGGCACCTGTGCAGTAATAGTAAAAAACTGACCTAGAGTAAATTTACAATGAAGAAAGGCTCATCATAGTATCATTATTGTATATTAATGCTCCCCCCGTATGCATTATGAGAAATCACACACACAGTTCCACCAAGGCTCCTCCTCTATTACCTACTACTTGACAAACACACACTGCCTTTATAACATAATATTATATTATAATATTCATAATTTCTGTCATGTAATCAACATCATTACAGTAAAAAATTGCCTATCTTGTCTCACTAAGTTGCTGATTCCTCTTGGAACTCTGCCTGTTTCTGAGGAGTGTCACTCTCAATAAATGCCTTTGCTTGGAGGTGGTCTGAGTCTGTGAATTCATTTGAGACGACACCCCACAACACATCATGAAACCATAACACCTACGTTTACTGACATAATCTCATGATTTTTACAGATATGAATTATACATACTATTTGCTTAATACCAAGTAATTCATTCCTGGTAATTTTCATTCTTTGATCATAATAAATTTTTTAAAATATAGGAATCTATTCTGTTTGCCATTTTTATTTAACATTTTTGCTTCAATAGTCATTAATGTTATATTGCATGTTTGACTTGCTTTTTCACTGTTACATCTAAATTATTTTTGAACATTACTTAAGAACTGTATTAAAAAAAATTATATTGGCCTGTTATTTTCCTTTCTATACTTTATCTCTTCCAGGCTTCAGGGTCCCATTTTCCTCATAGAAAAGGTCTCGAAGAATTTGCTTATGAATTAGTCTTTTTGAATTTTTACAATTCCTTTACTGGCTTATCTAATTTCTCTTTTTGAAACTAGTCTATTTGTAATTTCCTGTTTTGTGATTTTAGTTTTTTATACTTATGGAATGATTTATCTATTTCCTTGAAATTCTTAATTTTATCAGCATAAAGCTATTATAGTTATCTGTTTATGGCAGTAGTCTGATAGTTTTTCCTGAGAGCAGAATCTGACACCAATCATCCTTCTTTTAGTTACTTCAGATATTGGAAAGAGCAGTGGACTTGCAATCTGGAAAGACTAGGTTTGAATCCTGGTCCAGAAACTTACTGAGTAACCCATAATTAAAAAACTTCCTTTCCTCTTAAACCTCTTCCTTTCTGTTCCTTCCATCTCTTGGCACTCACTTCCTACAAATGGCAGTATCCAACATCCTTTCCTGTACTGGCTACACTTTCTCTCATAAGCTGGGGTTGGGGTGGTGGGTATGGATGGAGGGGGCGAGTACAGAGGAAAGCATACTGCTCCTTTCAAAAATTCTAGACTATGCCTTTATGGAGATAATTCAGTGACCTCTCTTCCTTTGAGAATCATCTTTTCTTGCTCCCTCTGAGCTCTGTAAGGCTAACTCTTTCACTTTCTTTTGGCAGTACCTAATTTGTAATCCTGACTCTCTCCTGCTAATATTCTATTCTTGCTCCTGACAATATTTCAAAAGCAGAAGGAAAAGTGATTAGCTTCTTGACCACCTCTATTATGGAATCCTGACTAGCCATTTCCTGGCTCCCCCTCTTCTGTCTCCACCTGAGAATGGTTTCTTTATATGATGCAGCCACCAATAATATAGATTTAATAATGAAGGAATGAGATTTCCCCCATGAAATATTATTCACTTTTATGTCTTTTACTTCTTAGATTCTTTAGCCTTTGAAACTTTCTTTGCTGTCTTGAAGTCTCTCAAAATGTCAGCTTTTTTTCTTAAGAAAATCAAACAAAAATACACAATTCATGGCTTTCTCAAAGCCTGTCACATTTTTTTAGTCTGTTATCTGAAAGCATTTAACTTTTTTTTTTGTTTGATCAATTTATATATTGAATACCTGCTTACCTGTGGTTTTTTTTTTTTTGAAGAGATGATTAGAATTCTTTCCTTCTGCTGAATGCACAATTTTTTTTTTAATCACTGGATCACATATTTAGAGCTGAAAGGAACCTAGGAAACCTTCTAGTCCGACTCTTTCATTTTCTGGGGCTTTTTACCAGGATATACTTTCCTCCCTAAATTTTGGTGACACTGCTCTTTCTTAGTTCTCCTACCTGTCCACCTGCTCCTCAGTATCATCTTCTGGCTCTTCATTCATGTCATGACCACCAACTGTGGGTTTCCCTTAAGGGTCTGTCCCGGACCCTCTTTTCTTCTCATATTATCTGGTTTGACAACCTTATCAGCTCCAGTGTGCTCAATTATTGTCTCTCTGTAAATGATTCCCAGATCTATATGATCAGCCCTAGTCTTTCCCTGAAGTTTGAATCACCAACTGCCTACCAGACCTTTTGAACTGGATGTCCTATAAACATTTCGAACTTAGTATGTCCAAAACATAACTCATTATCTTCTTCCTCCACCCAAACCCTCTCCCTCAATTCAACTTCCTATGACTACTGAGTGTACCACTCTTCTGAGTACCCCCATTCTTCTAGTCACTCAATTTTACGTGTCACATCTTCAACTCTTCAACTATCACCTCACACATACAACCCACTGCAAGTCTTGTCTACTCTTCTCTAAATCCTCTTTTTTGCATTCAAACAGCCACTACTCTAGTTCAAGTTTTTAGCATCCCCCACCTCCCACACTTGAATTACTACAATAGTCTTTTTTGGTGGC
This sequence comes from Phalanger gymnotis, assembly GCA_028646595.1. Lineage (NCBI taxonomy): Eukaryota > Metazoa > Chordata > Mammalia > Diprotodontia > Phalangeridae > Phalanger > Phalanger gymnotis. The sequence goes on along the minus strand of CM053627.1, from coordinate 86,590,452 downwards.
AGTCTGCTAAATTTTATTTATTTTATATTTCATACATTTATATAATTTACATATCTTTTATTATGAACTTAAATACCAAAAGAGCATTTTCATATGTAGCAGAAGACAAAAAGAAGATTCTTAATAAAACCACGAATCTCCATTTCAAACCTCTTGTTCTTCCCAAAAAGTAAATAATAAATTCTTCATGTTACTTTCAACACTGTCTTGCTTCTCTGTGCTTCCTTCTGTCTCTTCTGTGCCTTTACAAATGTTTTAATGGACCTCTTTCAGGGATATCACTAACTCTTTTCTTCCCCCCTCCTCTGCATCCCCAGTTAACCAAAATAAAGAAAGGAAGAAAAAAAAACCCATGGAACAATTTAGCATATTCAAACAAAATAATAATGATAGCCAGCATTTATATAGTGAGTTAAGATTTGAAAAGCACTTGACATATGGTATCTTATTTTATCCTCACAACACTGTGAGGTAGGCACTATCATTATCCCCATTTTACAGATGGGAAAATGAAGGTACGGAGAGTTTAGGTGATCCACCCAGGTCACACAGCTAAAGCGTCTGAGGCAAGACTGGCACTCAGATCTTTATGACTCCAAGTTCAGTGCCTTAGGAACTGCTCCATCCAACTGCCTCGGTGCCCACGCCCAAAAACGTCTGTTTCTGTACCTTTTGCCCTGCCAACATGAGTAACATGTTTCATCATAGATTCTCTGAAGACATGCACACTCAGTTCTTAAGTCTTTCCAAGTCTTTTTTCGCTACAATGCTGCTGTCTTTGTAGAATCTTATCTTTGTTCAGCTCACTTCACTTTACATCAATTCAAACTATCAAGGCCTCTGAAACTGTCTCCTGCATCATTTCTTATGGTGAGATAATATTCCATTATGTCCATATACCACACTTTATTTAGCCATTCCCCAATTGTCTAAAAGGCGACCTAAGGCAACCTAAGCTCCTAAGATCCTAGTTCTTTGCTTTTCCTTTTTCCCTTTAGGATATGTAATAGTATGTTTTGCTTGTGACTTTTCTTTCCCCAATATTATCCTCCCTTTTAAACATTCCACATTTTCCTGTTGAGTTTAATGTATTCCTTTACCAAACTGTTTGTTATACATAAGTGTGTGTTTCCAATCCTACTGATACACACTCTCCCTCTTCCTCCAAGCTTGTATATTCTTTTCTCATACTCTAAATGTGAGACGTTTACATATTTAATGAGAACTCTTTCATCTTCCTTTGTGTGCTAGCATACTCCTCTTTTAATCCTCCCTTTTCTTTCTCCTCTTAAAGTCTCAGAATAGAACCAACACACCATCGGGATCTCTGTTTTTCTTTTTTTTTAACTTCCCTTGATACCCTTTTGAAGATTAAGGTTCTGAAGGAACACTTGTTTCTTTTCTTCCTATTAGAATGTTAGTACTACATCATCACACAACACCTTTTGGTTGCTCATATGATTTCCCTTTCTAGGCTTTTCTGGATGTGTGTCTGTATTTCAGGTTCCTCCCCAGCTCAGGACTTTTTATCAGAAATGCTTCAAAGTCCTCTCTTCTATTAAAGGCTACACAATAGCCTTCTTATTGATCTTCCAGGCTCAACTCACCTGCCATGCCTGCAGGTCTAAATACACACGACACCCCTGCCTGATGAACTCCAGTTGGTCCTTACTACCCCAAAGGCTCTACTGCCAGGATCTGGCACTTTAAAGCTCTTTACAGCCTGGCCCCTTCCGATCTTTAAACTTCTTTGCACTTTTACCACCTCCTCTGACCCTCTTACACATGCATACAATCTTTCCCATTCAGTAACACTGACCTCCATGTTCCTTACACAGGCTACTCCATCTCTTGTCTCGGTACCTCATGCCTGGGACTCTTTTCTCTTCACCTCTACCTCTTAGTTTCTATGGCTTCCATCAAGCCTTATATCAAATCCTGCCTTCTTCAGGAGGCCTTTCCCTGGCTCTTCAGGTGCTAATGTTTTCCTCTCTGAGATCACCTTTCGTCTAGTCTGCATCTTACATGTACTTAATTATTTACCTGCTGACTCTCCCATTAAAATATGAGCTCCTTGTATGCAGGGACAGTTTCTGCCTTTCTTTGTCTACCCAGTAGTCAATACATAGTAAAGCACTTGATAAATGTATGGATTGACTGACTCTGGGTTAAGTCATTTAAGCTCTCTGAGCCTTAGCTTCTTCATCTGTAAAATGGGGAGAATACCACTTGCATAAAGTTTGTTAGGAAAGCACTCTCTGAAACTTAATGCAACTGAACAAAATGGAGTTGTTTTTATTTTACTTCCGACCTAACACTTTACTTTGTTTTAAATCTCTATGTGCTATATGTGATTTTAATGTGCCTATGTCTTTACTCCACTACTAGACAGACTATAAGCTCCATGAGAGCAGAAACTAAGCCTAATTTCAATTTTGAATCTCCACTGGCCCTTAAACAGCAATAATTCTCCTTGATCCTTCTCATACTCCTTAAAAGCACCTCATCTCAGCAGTTTTTGCCCTTGGTTTGCTTTTCTCTTTTCTATAGTCTCTCTTTTGGCAATTTCATTACCTCCAATGGCTTCAATGATCACATTTATGCAGATGATTTAAAATCTCAATCTCCCCTTGAGCTCCAGAACTGCATTTGCACCTATTTGATTTTTCCATTTGGTTGTCCTCCAGGTACATCAAACTCAACAGTCTAAAACTGTATCTTCCCCTAAATTTACTTCTTATTCTAACGTTTCTATTATTGTTGCTGGTACTACCAGCTTTCCAGGCACCCATCTTGAAACCTTGGCATCTGACTCCCCCACAACCCACAGGGGGTTGGATCCCATGTCAGATTCAAGGAAGTAAATTGACAAGAATTGTATAGGTAAGGTAGGCATGGATAAGGTGAGATCTGCAAAACTGGAGGGAGTATCAACATCCATTCTATTGATAATCATTACGCATGATTGTTTCACTATTTGTCATGTGTCAATCTAGTTTAAAAGGGCAAAGGTGGGAAATAAGAAGTATACCAACAGAGATTTTTTAAAACTAAGTTACAAGAGAAAAAACAGGTGGTTTACTTTAAGGCCAATCCTTGTACTAGAAAAAACAATACTTTTTAGTATTGTTACAAGAGTTTGCAACTAGCATAATCATTGGATTTCATAAAATATATCTTTATTATCACCATTAGAAATGAAAAAAATGTTCACTTTAATGTTAGAAAGTTAAAGTGATTGAAAAACATGACTTGATGATGGGTTAGGTTTTCTAAAGAATGGTTAAAGGGCCTCAAAATCATGTGAGGACCAGTGGAGGATATGTGTGCTCCAGAGATCTGCATCTGGCCTTGTGTCATTCTATGTTTTTATCAGTGACATGAATAAGGGCATAAATAGCATGCTTATCAAATTCTGTAGATGATACAAAGGTAGGAAGAAGAGGTAACATGCTGAATGATCATCAGTATCTGAAAAGTTCCTGACAAGCTACATTGGACTGAATCTAATAAGATGAAATTTAAGATCAGAACAGGGACTAGGCCTATGGTTTTATTGGTACAGAATACTCTTGGCTGAGGAAGTTCACCCTAACAACGCAGGCTGGTGCCTTTTCTGCAACTAATTGTCTTTAAGAGAGCTGCCTAAAGCATTAAGGGTTTAACAGACTTGCCCAGGGTCAGTCATATAGACAATATGCAAAGGAAGCAATACTCAAACCCAGGTCTTCCTGGCTCTGAAATTCAACAGGGATTATTGTAGTTTTATTGTAGGCTGCAAAAAGTCAACAACACAAATAGAATATAAGAGAGGTGTGACTAGATAGCAATTCACTGGAAAAAGATCTGAGGATTTTAGTAGACTGTAAACTCAATATAAGTAACAGTATCATGGTAGTCGAAAATGGTAATATAATCTTAAACTGCATTAAGAGAGGCATGCAGCTCCACTGTATTTTGACCTGGTCAGACTACATTTGGAATACTGGGTTCAGTTCAGGGTGATGTGTTAGGAAAGAGATTGATAAGCTGGGATATTTAACTTGGAGAAGGGAAGACTTAGGATCACAGAGCTGGAAGGGACCTTATGGGTCAAGCCCTACAGTCTCATTGTACAGATGAGGAAATTGAGGCCCAGTGAGGTTAAGTAAACAACTTAAAGTCATACAGCTGAGGTGGAATTCCAATCCAGGTCTTCCCAAGTCCCAGCCCAGCACCCTACTCATTAGGCTGCCATGGCAGCTGGCTTCAAGTATGTGAAGAGCTGTCTCATACAAGAATTAGTTTTGTTCAGCTTGGCCATTGAGGGAAGAACTAAAAAAAAATTGGGGGAAATTAGGAAAGGAGATTTAGGTCTGATGGAAGTGAAAACTTCCTAACAATTAAAGCTGTTCAAAGGTGGAATGGACTATGGTGGAAGGTAGCTGGATCCACCTCAAAGGTGCGTCTTCAAGAGAAGGAGGAATGAGCTGAATGTAATGTTGAAGAACTATTGTTCGGGTAAGCATTGGACTAGATACTCTGTGGTCCCTTCCAACTCTGAAATGCTGTGGTTCCATGATAAACAGACATAGTTCCTTACTTTCTTCAGGTTTTATAATCCAGAATGAGTATATTTAGGCATGAATAAGTACCTAAAATATATGCAAGAAAAATATAAATTTTTCAGTAATTTTTAGTAGGGGGACCTATGTCAAATAATGCTACATTGCATAGGTGGTTGAGGAACTATACCTGTTTCAGAAAATCCTACTGTATTTGAAATTTATTTTTGGTATAAGAAATATAAAATAGTCATAAATAAATTAAGTGGTTAACTTATATACTACTATTTCTTGAATGACTGGTAATATTTTATTTGTCATGGCAACAAATAATATTAAATACTGTTAAATACTGACTTATTTTCAAATTACAATAATGTTAGTATTCAACTGCAAATTCAAATGCAAATTGTACTTACCGGTGGATATGTATGTAGAGCGTAAGTGTTGCCTCGTATAACCCTTCTGTCATACATAATGTTTCCATAGCGAATAGGTTCTTCATCTCTAGAAAATGTCAAATTTAAAATGACCACTAATTATTAACTGTTTTCTGTAAAGTTGAATTAAGTATTGATAACATTTTTTCCAGGATAAATATTTTAAAAGAATATTTTTCTTATAATACAGTCTATGTGTGAAAACCGGTCCATTTAAACATAGAACCTGCTAGACATTAGTGATAAACTGCTTCATTTGGGGATTTGAAACAATATTAATTTGTTTTTATTAATTTTTTATTAATAAAGAACCACTTTTATGTTTAATAAATAAAGTAGTATTCTCACTGTTGTTTGGTATTTAGGTTTTTTAAAAAATGAATCTAATAAATCTACTATCAACTCAGTCTATTAAATGTATATTAAAAATTAATTTTTTAAAAAACCTGTTACATCACTAAAGTTCTATTCTGATATATCATTGAAAAAGGGAGGTGACATTTTGAACTTTCTCAAAGGTACAATAAAATATCTAGTAGGTCTTAGTAAGTTGAAAAAGCTTTGTGCATGTGACACAATGCCTGTCTGTCATTTAATTCTACAAATATATCTTCATGACATGTATGCACAAGAAGGTACTGTGCTAGGTGCTACAGAAACAAAAAAATTAAGCAATTCCTACACCTAATGAACTTATCTACAAATGGGATACAAGATATACACAGATAAATACATGTTTCCAAATCTTAAGTGCAGAAAGGCCCATCACTGGACAATTAGCCACCAAATAATAAGTTTTTTGTAAAGACCATTTTTCAAACAGATAGAAATATATTACTCCCCTCAGCCCTATATAGCCCCCCTCTGCTGCCAAAGGGCAGTGGCAGAATGTTAAGGATCCACTATCTTAAGACTATCTACTGACATTAATTTAACAGTTAAATTAACTGTGGAAGCATCTTATCTTGACTCTTCATCCTCCTTCCCCCTTTACCCAAACTCAAGGTTGGTAGGTTCTATCTCCACAACTCCACCGTTTGCCTCTATCCTCTTTCTCTCCACTCACAGGATATCATTTATTCAAGTCATTACCACCTCATACCTGCAACAGCCTCCTAAATAAATGGTCTTCCTTCTCTTACAATTTCATCCCTTTACACTGCATATCCTTCACACAGCTACCAAAATAATCTTCCTAATACATTGATCTGACCAGATGATTCCACACTAGCACTAGGAGAAGATGTAAATCAGAAGCATTTCAAGGAACTGATTCTCAAGGGAACTTAAAAAAGGTCCCTCATTTTAGCTAGGTGATTGTCTTTCCTGGCAAAGACAGTTTGTGAGTTCTTTGGTTATTTTCATTGTGGCAAATTTTTGCTATCAGCTAAGCTTCTCCAAAAAATAGCAATATTTATTCCTTGTCTTCTTTCTTATATGTCTCATTTTTCAGTCAACAGCCTGTTTTTAAAAGGTTGGCTAAAAGCTGCTCTAAATTGTGCAGAGTACCAACTTTCTTTGCATTTTAGTCCTTTCTTATAGTTTAGTATTTATACCTGATTTGTGCTCTGCCCAACTACTGATGGTTACTAAGTACCATAACTGATTTTGAAATGATGATAACAAAGATTCTTCCCCTCAAATAGAGGCACTAAATTTAGAGTCAGGGGACCTACGTTTTAGTATTGATTCAAGTGCTTCTTAGCTGTGCCACTGAGGAAGTCACTTGGACTTTGAGGGGCTCAGTCTCTTTGTCTGTCAGCTAGTATTATAGATACTTGTATTACCTATTTCATAGATGGCCCAGAAAGACATAAGTTTTGAGTACAAATATATTTGCTAAACACCTCAAGGATGAAACAAGATTATGAGCAGTATTGCCTCAAATAGCCGCGTGGATCTGTGATCTCACTGATTCGGTATCTCCCTCCAACAATGCAAACTGCAGCACATCCATGCCCTCCCTCGGTATACTATGTGACTCTTCTCCAGGTCCTGCTATAAGTTCACGACAGAAATGTTCTTCTCACTTATTTGAGGCCTTCCTTGATTTCTCCCGACATGGCAAGGGTACCAGTGGAATACACTGGCTGTTCATCTGCCATTCCTCATCCCTATCCTGGCCCACGTTCTCTTGTCATCAGACATGTCTTTGAAGTTCCTCGCTGATAACTTGTAACTGGCTTATACCTGTCATGCATCTCTCCATTACTGTCTGTGTGATATTCATTTTTACTTCCTTGGAGTCTTTTATTTTATATGTCACTTGTTAAACAGAAATACAACTGAGGAAAATAGAAGCTATAAGGACAGGACACTGGTCAAACTTGGGTAAACTATTCAACCTCTCTGGGGCACACTAACCTCATTTGTAAAGTGATGGAGATAGACCAGACAACCTCTAAGTTCCCTTCTGACTCTAAATCTATGTTTCTGTGCGAGCCATAGAGAGTCTGTCATGAAATTAAAATGAGATTGTCTTGAGAGTGTTTATAGCTGAAAGCAAACGGGTGTGAAAAGGAATGGATTGCCCTGTGTTTTTAATGTTACATAATCTTGACAACAAGAGTAGAAGCTTAAGTTTGGACTCTGTCACCTCTGTACCTGATGTATTATGCAAAGAAGCAGCAAGGAACATAAGAAGATGAAGTTAGGGAGGGTGGCTAGAAATGAAATGACTACATACAAAAGAAATCCACCCTGGAGATGACAATTTCAGATGCATTTCAAGGGACTGATTCTCAAGAGACCTTAAAAAGGGGAATAACAGCAATAATATTCATACAGTATTTTATGGCTTAGAGCAGGGATTCTTAACGTGGGGTCCGTGAATTTGTTTTTTTTTTAAATTCTGATAATTCTATTTCAATAGATAACTGGTATCCTTTGTAATCCCAATGTATTTTACTTTAAAAATTTTAAAACATTTTTCTAAGAAGGAATCAATGAGTCAACAAGCATTAATCAGATGCCAATTATGTGCCGGGCACTGAGCTAAGGATACTAATACAATACTAATACTAATACTAAGTATGAATTACTTATTCTAATACTAATACAAAGAATGACAAAAACAGTGCCTGCTCACAGTCAGTCAATCAGTTCCTAAACACTTATTAAGCACCTGCTACGTACGCATCAGGAACTATGCTAAGCCCTTTACAAATATTGTCTCATTTGAACCTCACAACGACCCCAGGAGTTCAATGCTGTTCTTATCCCCATTCTATAGATGAGGAAATTGAGGCAAACAGAGTTAAATGATTTGCCCAGAGTTAAACAGCTACTAAATGTCTGGGTCAGGGTTTGACCTTAGGTTTTCCTGACTCCAGGCCCAGGGCTCCAACCACTATACTACCCAGCTGCCCCAGTACTGAGAGGGGAGTAAAACATAAGAAGACAATAACAGTAGGAAGGATAAGATTGTGAAGGGTTTTCAAAGCCAAAGAGAAGATTTTGCATTTGCTCCTGGAGATGATAGGGAGACACTACAATTTACTGACCAGGACAGGTAAGAGGTAACCAGTGACACTGGAGGAGCTAGAAGGTCAATCTGTCAGGAGGCTGAAGTGGGCAGAGAATCAAGTCAGGGAGCCTGAGCAGCAGACTGTTACAACAGTCCTAGCATGAAGGAATGAAACCTATCAGAGCGGTGTGAGAGGAAGGAAGGGAACTTGGCAATGGATCAGATATTTTGAGGTGGGGAGGGGAGAGATGAGAGTGAGGAGTCACACCTAGGTTAAGATCCCTAGTCTTAGGAGTGTTCTTTTCTTAGGGTCAAAACATTGAATTCTGGGATACTGGGTAGCTTTTGCATCATTGATGGGCTTAAATTACCTTTTAAGTTCCTTCCAGCTCAAAATCTAAATTCCAAAGACATCTTGATGCTTATTTCAAAGAGTAGAAACACTAGACTAGACAAGTAAACCTTCCCAAACAAGTGTGCCTCACCTTAAGAAAACCTAGAGATAAATATCTATACTTACAAGAACAGATACTATTAATATCACAAAAAGACTCAGTGTTTCTAAAACATTAACTCACAAAAATAGATAACTCCAGAAATTCCAGTTTGCCTTTAAACACTTAGCTGGTTTTCTGACCAGCATCTCAACTCTGTCTAAAGTCAAGCTTTGCCCCCAATCATACATTCTTTTCTGACTTCATAATTTTCCCCCCAAGTCTTTCCCCCATTCCAATTCATCCTCCACTCAGCTGTCAAAATGATCTACCTAAAAAATGCAGGTCTGACCATCTCACCCTCTTACTCAATAAGTTCCAGTGGTTCCCTATTACCTCTAAGATCCAATGTAAAATCTTGTTTGCTCTTCATAGCCACCTTGCCTGTTATCTTTCCAGGCTTCTTTCATCTTCCTCCTCTTCACATACTTTGATCCAGTAACACCGACCTCCTTGCTATTCCTCAAACAACACACTCTGTCTCGCCAACATTTCACTGACTGTCCCCTATTCTTGAAATTTTCTCCCCTCTTATCACTGGTCTTTGCTCCCCTGGTTCTCTTGGAGTCTCAGCTGAAGTCCCACTTTCTGCAAGGAGCCTTTTCCCATTCCCTTTACTGCTAATTATCTCCATAAATTTTGTTTGTATACAATTGTTTGCATGGTCTCTACCAAGGGACAGAGAGCTCCTCAAAAATAACCAATCAATAAGCATTAATTAAGGGGAAGCTAGGTGGCCCAGTATAGTGTTTCGGGCTTGAAGTCAGGAAGACTCATCTTCCTGAGTTCAAATTTGGCCTCAGACACTTCCTAGCTGTGTGACCCTGGGCAAGTCACTTCACCCTGTTTGCCTCAGTTTCCTCATCAGTAAAATGAGATGGAGAAGGAAATTGCAAACAACTCCATTATCTTTGCCAAGAAAATCCCAAGTGGGCTCACAAAAAGTTACACATGAGTATAATGAATCAACAACAAACATTAATTAAACATCTACTATTTGCCAGGCCCTGTGCTAAGTGCTAGGCACACACACAAAAAAGGGAAAAGACAGTCCCTTCCCTCAAGGAGCTTACAGTCTAATGGGGGAGATGACATGCAAGCGAATACACATAATGCAAGCTATATGAAGGATAAATAGGAAATAAATAAAAGAGTGAAGGCAGGAATTAAGAGGAGTTGGGAAAGGCTTCCCATAGAAGGTGGAATGTTATTTGGGACTTTAAGGAAGTCAGGGAGGTCAGTAGTTGGGGTGGAGGAGGAAGAACATTCCAGGCATGAGGGACAGCCAGAGAGAACGTCCCCTTGCCCAGAGACAGAATGTCTTGTGCATGAAACAGGCAGGAGGCCAGTGTCACTGGATCAAAGATTGTGTGGCTGGGACTATGGTGCAAGAAGACTGGAAAGATAGAATGGGGCTGGGGCTTAACACAGTGCCTGGGGTATAATATGCACTTAATAAATGGTATCTGACTGACTTTTGTATGTACTTACATGTATATATGTAACTAAGTTTCCCCCATGGATTGTAAACTCCCTGAGGTCAGGGACTGTTTTGTTTTTGTCTATCTCCAGTGTCCAGAACAGTGCCTGACACCTACCTAGCAGGCTACTTAATGCCTAGGCATTAAGTAACTCTCTTAATTCAGCAGCATAACCAACTTTACTCTTATTTCCCTTTCACATATTCCAAATTTTTGCCAAACTGAACAATGCTCCAAGTTGCCTTCTCTTACATCTTTGGCTCACGCCAGTTACATTTGGGACAGGGTCACTACCCCCTCAATTTGTCTACTGACATTACCCTGTTCTTTTATGCTCCAACTCAGGTACCACTACCTCCTTCAAAAAGCTTACTCCAAATTACCGTAGGGAAAATTAATCTCTTCTTCCTTAAATGTTTTGCCATGGTCTACAGTATTATAATAATTTGTATACATGTTGTTTCTCCCCCATTACAATGCAATAAGCCCTTTGAGAGCAAGGTCTGTGACGTATCTTATAGAGACTGGACCAGTGATTTCATGAAGGTAGGAAACTCTACTTTTGCAGATCAGCACCTTTTTCTGTAATTTAAAGTCTTAAAGCAGGAGTTCTTACCCTAGGGTGAGTGACCTTGATTTTTAAAAAATATTCCGATAACCATGTTTCAATGCAATTGATTTCTTTGGTTATCCTATGTCTTTTATGTTATGAATTTAAAAAACATTCTGAAAAGCAGACTGCCAAAGGGATTCATAATGCAAGAAAGCTAAGAACCTCTTCCTTAGAGTTGTCTAGAACACAAAGAGGTTAAGTGGCTTGCCCAGGGTCACACAGTTAATACATATCGGAGACTGGACCCTGTCCTCGGTACTTTTCTTAGTCCCAAGCCCCCATGCTGCAAAATAATACTAGGTGGTTTATGGAGGGGCTACTCTGCAATTCTCTAGCACTGGATTTCTTGCCGACAAGACACTTCATCATCTCCCCACTTTGTGCATTTCCACGGGCGGTCTCCTGTGCCCCGAATGCTCTCCCTCCTCATTTCCACCTCTTGGCTTCCTCTGAGTCCCAGGTAAAGTTGCATCTTCCACAAAGAAGTCTTTCCCAGGCCTCCTCAATCTTAGTGCCTTCCCTTTGAACTATCCCCAATTTATTCCACATATAGTTTGTTTATAGTTGTTTGTATGCATGTGGTCTCGCTCATCAGACGGCGAACTCCTTGGGAACCGTAAGTCCTTTGCTTTTGCATCCCCGACACAGACCTGTGACAGGCACATACAGCAGGAGCTTAATAATTACTTGTTGACTTGTATTCCCTGCGACTCTCCAGGGCCTGGAGCTTCCTAAGTGTTTCTGGAGGAAGCACGTGAGGAGGGATGGGGGCGGGGGGGGGAGGGACTGGCTGGGGACTGGGGGAGTAGGGGGAGGCGGGGAGTTCGGTTACTCACGACGACCCGAAGCACTCCCGATAGCGGCGGCGCTGGTAGGTCAGGGCTCGGGGCCGGCTGGAGAAAGTGTAGGTGCCGGCGGGTCTGGGGCTGGAGTCGGCCAAGGTGGAGGTCATTGTGGCGCGAGTAGGCCGCCGACCGGTCGACGGGCTTGGCTGGGAAGCAGTAGAAGGCTGCCGAGCTGGGCGGCCCTGCGAGCTACAACTGGTGCCACGAGCAGAAGCTCAGTGGCCGCAGAAAGTGGGCCGAGAGGAGCGGGAAGCGGCCCGGGGAGGTGGTCGGGGCTCTGCTCCACTCCAGTGACCCTTCAGATGCCGCACAATGCTCGCCAGTAGCTACCCGCATGGTTGCCCGGCAACGGGGAGTTCGGCCTTTCGCCCGGCGTCTCCAAGGTAAGCAATCCCGGGAGTCAGGGGAGAGGGGCGGGGCCCCTACTTTGCGTCACTTCCGGGCGATTTAGCCAATCTGCTTGGTTTCCACTTCAGCCTCTGCTCCACGCCTCCACAGCTTGCGCAGGCGTATTAAGCAGAGGCCTCGTTGTTTTCTCCAGGCCACGTGCTAGTGTGTGTGCTCCCCTGCTGTGCCTACCCGCTCTCCCTGTCTTGAGCCACCTTCGTAGGGCTGCCACCATTTTCATTGCTCTCCTCTTTCCAGCTTCTTCCCACCCCCACCCCGCTTTCCAGCACCAAGTAAATTTCTTGAGAGCAAGGACTTTAATTTTTGTCTTTTTGTTTCCATGCATGCCCTTTGAATTTCCAATTAAACCAACACTAATTAAACATTTCATATTCAAGATACCTAGGAGAGTTTAATAAATGTTAGTTGAATTGGAAAATGAACTCACTGGATCATGGAGAGGACCTTCAGTTCAACCGACATTTATTAAACTCCCTTAGGTACCTTGAACAAATGGTGGTTTTTTTTTTTCAAATTTTGAGTTCCAAACTCTCTCTCTCTGACTCTTTCTCTCGCTCTCTCTCTCTCTCTCCTCTGCCTCTCTCACTGAGAAGGTAATCAGTTTGATTTTTTTTTAAATTTTTTTTGAGGGGGGAAGGCAGGGCAATTGGGGTGAAGTGACTTGCCCAAGGTCACACAGCTAATAAGTGTGTCAAGCGTCTGAGGCTGGATTTGAACTCAGGTCCTCCTGACTCCACCAAGCTGCCCCAACATGTGTGTTTAATAAGTGTTGGTTGAATTGGAAAATACACTGCTCTATCTTGAACATAAGGGAGTTTAAGAAATGTTTGTTAAATTGAAGGCCCTCTCCATGATCCCATGAGTTGACTTTTTGGACATTGTCGAATATTGATGGAGCTTCTGATAGTGATGCCCTTTGCCCCACTGGGTTTAGCAAGAGGGTGAGAAGACAAGACTAGAAATAAAGATAATACATAAGTTCTTTAATTTTTTGGCAAGGAAGTTATTTGCAAAAATGTATGAATTTAGAAAAAAGTTGTATATTTAGAATTTAACAAAATCACTGGATTATTATCATTCTACATATTATTTAAATAGCAAAACACCTTCGACATGGCAAGCTCTTAAAAAAAAATGTTTGTTTCACTCCTTTCCTTAACAATACAGCAAAAGTGAAGGCCCTCTCCAACTGTATTCCAAACTGCCTTTCTAGTCTTACGTGGCTCCTCTAAATGTAATGCGATATACTAACCAAAGCGCTCTCCTTTCAGCTCCATGTTTTTCATCCTTCCTTTCACATTACTGTGCCTTTACGCACTCACTGCCCCTCACAAGAAAATGGCCTCTTCGTGGCCCATTCCCTCTCTTCCTTTAAGGCCTGACTCAGACCCAACTTTTCTCCACAGCCTTCTCTGACCTTCTTCTGCGAAAGCTGTTTTTCTCTCTTTATATTTGTCATAGCATTTTGCTTGTCTTTACTCTTCCGTTACTCGTATTTGATTCTCCTTTGGATCAGAGTATTTATACAATTATCCTTCCTCTGCTAAGATTGAAAACCCTGTGAGAGCCAAGTCTGTACAGTATTCCTCTTTGTAATGACAAAATGCTGCCTTGCATGTAGTAGGTGCATAATACGTATTTGCTGGTTTTTCTCAAGGTTGGTTTGGATGGAATGTGTTAGTAAGTAGTAGAACATTGGATTTGGAGTCAGAAGGCTTGTATCTGAAACCTGACTGCTGCCTATGTAATCATGGATCAGTTCCTTTACCCTTCTGCCCCTTAGTTTCCTCATCTGTAAAATGAAGAGATTGGATGCTAGATGATCCTCTAAGGTTGCTTGCAACTTAAATCCTATGTTCATGAGAGATGTTACAAATTATAACCAATGACTATGAGGCATGAATTCATAAGCTCTTGCCACAAGATGTCAGCAATTCTTTAGGAGCTTTTGCTAAACGTAGCAATATTCAGTAGTTGCGCCTTGTTTTTAGAAAATCACGTGGGAAAATCTAGGCATATGAAGCATTTTATATTATGTAAATTGCATTCATTTATCACATAATAAGCATGTATTATATGAATATAACTACAGTGTGATTATCTACTTTTAAAGATTTTTCTCTTTGAAGAGTTAGTTTCTAGTGCATTTAATATATTTTGATTCTTTTTTAAAAATTGATTGGCATTTCTCTTTCTAGGAATATGCCAACTGGATAACTCAATAAACATTTAGGTTTTACCATTTACTGTTACTGCTACTAGAGAGCCATTCTTAGAGTCAAGAAGACTTTGGTTCAAGTCCTATTTCTGACATACACTGTCTTGGTGGGAAGGCAGCATGGTGTAGGGGATAGACTACTGGACTAGGAGTCAGAAGACCTTCATTCAAGTCCTACCTCTGATACATTCTGACTGTGTCACCCTGGGCAAATCACTTAACCTCTCAGTGTCTTAGGCATCTCTTTAATACTAGAAGCTTCGGAGAAACTATCAGTATGCCTTGGTAGATGGAGGTTCTGATGGGGTACTTGGGTGCCTGTGCCTGGGCCCCAGTTCTAAAGCACGTTCTGGCCCTAGCAGTTTCTCTCCAGCTAAAGGGCAGCGTGCCCCAGCTTATCTCTGCTCCTTCCTCAGTAAGCAGCTGAGCCTGTCTATAGATTGATTTCCAGATGCTGATAATTGACAGTACACTGAGTCATGACCATATTTGCTACTTACTGACCTTTCTAATATATATCCTACACATAGTATTTTGTCTGGCAATACATTAGATGAGAAGCTACATAGAGATTGCTTGTCAGCCCTGACCAATAGTTAACTTAGCAACATTTCACAGTAAAAACCACAAACCCTAGTAACCTCCCCTTGGGCTATTTCCCAGTGAACTCTGGGTAATACGCCTGCACAGTAGATACAAAAGTGCAAGTTCCTTTAAGAACTGATCATCCCTTAACCGTTCCCTGATCCCATCCCAAAACATCTAATTGACTTGTTTCCCCCCTAAAATTTTTATAAAAACTTTCCCTGCACCCCTCTAAGGTTTCAGGTTCCCTAAGAACTCTTGCCTGCTGTAGAACAATAAATCTCTGCCAACTTGACTTAGAGAATGCTTGAGATCATGAATTCATTCCAGGTGACCTTGCCCTGGGAACTTTGGTTTGGGATTCCTACATCTCTGGGTTTCTTTTGTCTCTCAACAATTCCTCACCAGGGAATTTCAGTGAAACCCAAAATCCTTATCCTTAGACAGCCCATGTGAACTGGACTAAGTTAGTTATACTCTTAGCATCCCCAGGCAACTGTTTAAGATTAGAATTAAAGTGGTAGAGAGAATTTATTTAAAGCCCTGTGAGCAATCCCCACACCAATGAAATAACAGATACAGGATAGAAAAGGAAAATTACTCCTACTACTGTTAAATGAACAGTGCAAGGCAGGTAGATCAATGGCCTTTTCTACATATGGGCCTGGGACTATATAGGAAAGATGAGCATTGATGTGTGCTACCCATAGTGTGGTAAAACCAGTGACCTTGGGCTTGCTTAGTTCCAGTGGAAACTTGCCCTATGAGAACATGGAGCATTCATGCTCTCTAATAGGAGAAGTTTATTGGTTGTAGGGTGAAATGACCAACAGCTGGGCTAAAATTAAACATGTGAGGAGGGTTCATCTTTAGAATCATAAATGTTGATCAAGGACCAATACCCCCAGCCATTTGCCATAGACTAGAAAATGAATGCAAGATAGTTTGGGAACTTGGTGAATCTGTGACTAAATGCATGATGGCTGATCTGAATGGAATAGAATTAATGGTATTCAGAGAAGCCTACTCCTCTGCCCTTGGCACAAAGGTAACAGTAATGATGAAAGCAGAGGGACTGCTGGGTTGCTAGACAACCCCAAAGGCACCCAGTTCACTGGGTGAGATGATCTCACATATGTGTACAGGAAGCTGC
The DNA here is from genome assembly GCA_028646595.1 of Phalanger gymnotis. NCBI lineage: Eukaryota > Metazoa > Chordata > Mammalia > Diprotodontia > Phalangeridae > Phalanger > Phalanger gymnotis. Next base: position 86,574,205 of record CM053627.1, on the reverse strand, counting down.
CAACATAAAATTGGTTAATTTTTCCCTTTGTGTATGGGAAATTGAAAAACAAAAATTGGATTATCGTTCACCATTGCAACAGAAGGAAAATAGGTGATTCAAACTTTTATGTCAGTGCTTCATTTTTACCCCTACGGTTTCATTTTGTTGTGTTTTACCACAAGACAAAACTAGCATTGAAATGGAAAGAGTACACTGGAGAAGACCCGGGTTCAAATGTCACCCCTTCCCTTAATACCTAGATATCCATAGACAAATCATTTAATGTTCCCAGGCCTTAGTTTCCTCATATATAAAATGAGAGGGTTGGAATAGATGGCCTTTAAGGTCCCTTCCAGCTCTAAATCTATGATCCTCTGAGTTCACTTTTTGAAGATTTAAAGGATATTAATGCAGTTTCTAATAGTAATGTATGTAAGACCACTGGTTTAGCAAGAGGGTGTGAAGAAAAGCCTGGAAGCGTAGGTAAGACATTATTTCTTTAAATTTTTGACAAGGAAGTATTTGCAAAAATATATAAAAATATCAAAATCTATCAGAATTTATAAAAATAACTGTTTTTTTTAAAAAAATAACAAAAACAATGGCATTTAATGGGAGCTAGGGGGCATGATTACAGTGACAAAGTCCAGCAAGGATAGGGATCTAGGCAGGAAGGTTATAAAATAAACTATGAATTATTATCATTCTACATATTGTTTAAATAGTACAGCATCTGGCACTTGTTAAGTGCTTAATAAATACTTATCTCCTTCCTTCCTTCCTTCTTCCCTCCCTTCTTTCCTTCCTTCCTTCCTTCCTTCCTTCCTTCCTTCCTTCCTTCCTTCCTTCCTTCCTTCCTTCCTTCTTTCCTTCCTTCCTTTAAAAAAAGGAGTATAAATCCTGTGGAACAGTCCAGAAGATAGGTTTTGGTTTTTTTTTTTTTGTAAGAACCCAAAGTTTATTTTCCATCAGCATTTTTCCAACACGATTAGAGCATCTGGGGTGAAACTTAAGACCACTCTGTGGTAGTTCCTACCCATTCAGTGGCCTGAGCAGTAGGAGCCGCAGACCAGTCCTAAGTAGCCGGCTGAGCACTCCAGTCTTCGGTGAGGAACTGCTGAATGGGCACAGATGGCACCTGTACTCCCTCAGACCAATCCGCCACCTCCGGCTGAGTAGCAGTGAATTCTGGGGCGGGTGCAGTCCATTCACCCTGAAACTCTTCCTTTGTCACTGCCTTCTCAGCTGCAGCCTGTTCTTCCTTTTCAGTCTCCTCTGGATCCCTGTAGAAGT
>CM053627.1:86559723-86572830 GCA_028646595.1 Phalanger gymnotis | reverse complement strand
ACCTCCCACGGGTGTTCACGAGAGATGGTACCACGCATACGCAGGACTTCACGGGCCAGCATCCACCACATCAGACCCACTGAGTGAGCCCCCTTGTTGTTACATGGAATGGCAATATCCACATAGCGAAGTGGAGAGTCTGTGTTGCACAGTGCAATGGTTGGGAGGTTAACATACAATGCTTCAGTCAGAGGCTGGTGATCTGCCCGAGGATCAGTGACCACCAAGAGGCGAGGCTCCCTGAAAGCTGCCTGAATCTGGTTAGTGAAGGTGTCCGGTGTGAAACATCCAGCAATAGGTGTGGCGCCAGTGGCAGCAGCAAATTTCAGAACAGCTCGCTGGCCAGTGTTCCTGGATGAGATGACGCTAACATCGGCTGCGTTTTCAATGGCAACGATAGCACAAGCTGCCAGCAGAAGCTTTTCCCAAGGTCTCTTCAAGTTGATGATGCAGATGCCATCACTCTTTCTTTTGTAGATATACTGTTCCATCTGGAAGTCCAAATTGGTGCCACCCAAATGGGTTCCTGCAGCAAGAAATTTGAGGACATCCTCCTCCTTCATCTGCAAGACATCCAGGGCTCCGGACGTTGTGAAAGTTTCCCTTTAAAGTTACGACGTAAACCGAGAACAGCGCCATATGGAACCCTCCTCAGGGCAGCGCGGAGAGCGGATAGGTTTTTTTTTTTTAAAGTTGGAGTTTATTCCTCAGTTTTATAAGAATATTCCATTTTGCATTTGGTATCTCTGTGATCCTTATTCAGAATGTATTCACCTATGGTAAAGGCAACTTTGAAAAGTAGAGGTATACATCGCTTTGAGAAAACTACATATAAAAGTCAAGAGTTACAAAACAGGTAGTACTAGATTATATTTCACTTTGTAGAAGGATTCATTATAGAATTTCTTGGAATAGGGAACTTCCTTAAATTTAAAATACAGTTTGATTTATAACATATATAAATTTCTGTAGTCTTCCAGGAAATCTATTGCCTAATGATGGCTTACTCGTGTAACAGAGAGAAGGGAACAGGCATTTATCAAGCTTCTACTACGTGCCAAGTTCTCTTTTAAACACTTCACAAATATTATCTTATTTGAGCCTCACAACAACGCTGGGAGGTCGGTGCTGTTATTATACCTGTTTTATAGCCGAGGAAATGGAGGCGGACAGAGGTTAAGTTATACTCGTAGAGTATACAACATACTTTCCTCAAAATAAATCTATGATGTAGGTAATTATTCCAACTAATAGATGAAGACATCGTCCTGGGTTAGTTAAGTGATTTGTTCTAGGTTACGAACTTAATAAATGGAAGAATCAGGATTTTAAATCAAATCAAGTCAGTAAGTGCTTATTAAGTGTTTACTGTTTGCCAGTCACTGTATTAACAATATTAACAATTAACAATAATAATGAACAATGATCAACGAATCATCTGGGATACAAATACAAGCAAAAAGAAAAATAATCTCTGCCCTCAGGGAGCTTATGTTCTAATGGAGGAAGACAGGGAGTCACAGTAAAGGGGAATCACAAGGTGGGACCTGGGGCTGCCTCTAAATGGAGGCTCTGAGAGAACACACAAACGGAGTAGGGGCCATGGAGGTAGGAGGATGTTTTAAGGGAACGTCTAGGGTGAGGCATGGTGGACAGTCAGAAGCAGAGCCAGGAGGAAACTCCAGGCTTTCCGATACCAGAAATCATCTCACCACACATTTATCCAAAGTGAATTGGCCATGTTTCTACATACACATAGGTGTGTGCATATACATATATACATATGTGTATATGTACACACATATTTACAAACCTCATAACTGTAAATTTCTCAAATTTAAAAAATTGAATTGTTAATAAATGACTCTCCCCTAACATTCCTTTCCAGCTCCATTTCTGCCTCTCTCGACTTCCTCCACCATGCCAACGCAGCCACCTCACACTGAAAATCTGACAATTGGCTCTGACGATCGAGTCCAGCACAGCCCTCATATCAGATTTTTTAAAAATTCATTCTCAAGGACAGGAACCACTTTTTAAGCTCCCCTTCCCTCTGACCTCTGCCTCCCCACCCAAAAACAATCCTGAAATAACATACATTAGCTGTGAGAAAGTATAACATTATTCACACCTCAATAGACAAGTTTCATGAGTATTTTATCCATAGCTATAGGCTTCCTTCCTTCCTTACTTACACTCAGTGTAAGAATGTAAAAGTAAAATTATCATCATCCCTATTTTGCTGATGATTGATTGACCTCAGGTTCTGAGAAACTATGTGGCTAATTCACATTGCCAGTAAGTAGTCTGGGACATGGACCTGGGTCTGACTCCTAGATCATGCTTTTCCTCTTAGACTAGATTTTGTACCATCTCATTTATACAGGTTTATAGACTTCTCTGATCTTATTATAATCTATAAAAGCTAATGGATCACAACGGAGACTATGCGATAATGATATATGGTCTCCAGGAGGCCCTTATTCCAAATTGGGCATCCTTTCCAGCATTCCACCAAATGTACGACTTCATTATCTCTTATTAAAGATGAGGAAATGAAAGTCCTTTGAGGTTAAGTGACTTGATCAAGGCCATATAGTAAATAAATAACAGGGCCAGGACCTTCCAGATCGTCTAGCTTTAAATACCTTGCTCTTTCTACTCTCCCGGTTCCAATGGAATATAAACTACTTGTGTAAGCAAAAAATAATAAAAAAAAAAGTAAGCAAAGACTGTATTGTTTTTGTCTTTGTTATCTCCAGTGCTACCATGGAGCCTAGCGGCATGTAGAAGGTGATTAATAAATGCTGATTGATTGATCGATATGCTAAACTGACTCCTATCAATTTTAAATTACAAAAAAATCTCTAGTCCATGTATTGTATTTTAAGTCTTAGTGCTGAATGGAGAGGTTAGGGAGTTGGGGCTCAGTATACAGTCTTTAGTTACTACTCCCTGTCTCTAGAGTAAAGGGAGCCCCAGGCATGGGGTAGGATCATGGGATTTCAGAGTTGGAAGAGACCTGAGAGATCAATCCAATTCTTTCATTTTACAAATGAAGAAACTGATACCCAAAGTGTGCAAGTGACTTGCCTGGAATAATGCAAAGTTCATTCAGCATAAGCACAGTAGGCTGGCTGTTCCCTAAAAAGCCCTTTTTGCTAGTAAGTAGGTTCCCACAGAGCCAGACAGAAGGAATAGCCCTTTGGTAAATTGCATCTGCAGACATGGTTTGTTACCTAATAGGAAATGTAGTTTCCTCGTCTGTGAAATGAGAAGGTTGGAATATAGATGACTGCTGAGGTTTCTTCTAGCTCCAACGTCTATGAGCTTCCGACCTCATTTCCTGTCCCACTTGCCCTAGTTTTGAGCATCTTGAGACCAATGGTACTACCACTCGCACATAGTAGAAAGAATGTTGGATTTGGAATAATCTCTGTGATTTACCACAGCTAAAAGGTTTGGGTCCCAAAGAAGACTTGAATGTTTCAAATGCTATTTTTTTTCAAAGGGCAACTGAGACTGGCTGAACGTATGGTAGACAGATCATTTTTAAAACTCTACAATAATTCATATTTGTGGAGTGATTCTTTGAGCTTAAATATGCTAATAATAATTTCGTAAGCTACAGTGCCAGCATTTAAAAATGTAGCTTTCTGGTGGGTTTTTCCCACCATTTCTAGAGAGGTAATTAAAATCAAAGGCACTCTTTCCTGGATATCTTTTTTTAAAAAATAAATATTTTAGTAATGATTTGATGTTGAACAATTTCACAATGGGCTAAGCTTGCTTAGGAACTATTTACATTTCAATTAATTTGAACAAATAAAGCACCCTAACAATTTTTCAGTCACTCCCTTATAGTTCCGCATCAGAATTCTTTGTCAACTCCTCATTCATTTTTCCTCTTCAAGGCTCAGTCATTGTGTTCTCTGTTATTCTGGTTATGCTTTTTTCCCCTTTGCATTATTTCATCAATATCTTTCTAGATTTTTTTTGTGTTCCTCGTAGTCGCTGATCTCAATTGCATTGTAGCACTGTATTCCATTACATTAATATTCTGCAATTTGTTCATCTGTTTGTTTCCTTGCTCTTCCATCTGTCTGTATATCTCTATATGACCAGCTATTCCTCTCTTCCCCAGGCTGTACGTTCAGAGACCACTCATTGACCTGATCTCACTCTGGTTGGCATGGGAGCTTTGACTTGCTCTGTTTCTACCCTGGGCCAGTTGCCACCTTAGGCAACCTGTTGATCTTGCCTTCCCCTGGAGTTCACTGTATTCATGCCAAACTTATGGCCCCCCAGTAGGCCTAGCCCATTGCTGCTCAGAACTCCTTAACTCAAGAGATTTACCAGCCTCCCCACCTTTTGATTAGTTGGGATTATAAGGCATGTGTCACCAGACCTGGCCACCACAATTTCTTTAACACATTTCCCTGTTATTGGTCATATAGGTTGTTTCCAATTTGGGAAGATTACTCAGTGCTGATAGGAACGTATTTGCACAGATAGCTTTTGCATGTGTGATTTTGATAGCCCTTTGAAGCTATACTGAATGTTTCCTCTTAATATAGTGACTCACTCTAGTGGAAGTCCCAGCTCAGATTCTTTCTAGTCAGAACATAACTAGGAGTCAGAATGTGAGAAACTTACAGAGGTTACAGTGTTCTTAAGAAGTAGTCAACATGCATTAAATTTTTAAAAAATAAATTAAAATGTAAAAGTCAATTGATGGAAATTTCCTGTAAGGGAAACAAACCCCTAAAGCTTTTCAAATTTTAAGATGTGAAATGGTCTAGCAAAGAATCTGAGAACAACTGAATGTTTTCAGGAATGAGTGGGATAAAGCTGTTTCGAAATTCCTATGATGAAGTTACTCACCTGCCGTTTCTTTCGGGATTTATTGTGTTCCTCTTTCTGACAGCATAGAAACAGTAGGAAAGAGTAGTTCCTGGTAATAACTAAATAATATTCTCTCCATACCATATGTATAAGATGTCCAGTTTTGGGCGACTGTATTTGAGTGTACTTATTTATCTCTTTGCATTTATCTTTGAAACACAAAAAGACTTTACCAGTGCTGAGTATTCAGTGTTTGGTTTTGGTTTTTTTTCGGGTCTATAAAACGTATATGATAAAACCGGAAGGAGTGCTTCCCCCTTGCAAAAGAACATCAGTCTGTGGGGTCTGATAGCAGTCATTCAGCCTTGGGTGTGCTGAAGCTAGCTCTAACTGGCTTGGAAAAGCAATTGTTAAATTTTCAGTGTGAGCATTTACACCTCAGAAATCAGCAGTTGCTATAAACCAGTGCTTTTTTTTTGCTGATTGTCTGGACTTAAGAAGGTGTTACTAATGCAGGTTAAACTTAAAAGAGTGTGCATACACATGGAAAGCTGTTTGTTAAACATTTACCAACACACTGCCGTATTAAGGTACAAATATTGCTTGAGCGAAACAGGAATACATTTGCAAAGTGCTTTGCATTTGTTATTTGAACCTCCCAACAGCCCTGCATCCAGCCTACGTTTATTTACAATCTTGAGTATCTATTCTCCCGAGCTCTGCTATAGACACTATGAGAGAGAAGGAGGGAACAGTCATTTTTTAAATGTCTACGATGTGCCAGTCGCTTGCTAAGGACTTTACCAGGGATCACTCGGCTGTACAGTATTTGCCAGTGGGGGAAAAAAAAACATAAATGTAAACAATTAGGGGTGGTATCTATTATTTCATGAACTTAGGGATATCCTGGTTGGGGCGGGGTGGTGGGGGGTGCGCAGAAACTTTGCTATCAAAGTAGGTTAGCCACTCTGGTAATTTACAGTTTTAGAGAATTGCCTTGGGCAATAAGAAGTTAAGTGACTTGCTCTGGATGCCGAGTCAAGGAGCTGAAAACCAGTCAGTTGTGGGGAACAATAGATTTCTTTCTCTGAATTTGTGAGCCCATGTTAGAGAAATACAGTAAAATGGGATTGCATGGAGCGGATGAGAAATCAGGTGGGCAAGATTTTGAAGGCCAAGCCAAGGAGTTGGTTTTATCAGTAGGAAAGCCATTCCATATCATTTGGAAACCATTGAACCTTCTCGAATGACATGATGAAAAAGTATTTTGAGGAAGAATATTCTACCACTTGAATACAGTATAGATTGGAGGGCAGGCATTGGAGACCAGCAGCCACCTTCATCTAATACCTTCCCACTCACTACATTACTTTGTATTTATTTCGTTTACCTTTTTTGTGTATGTGTTGTTGACTCTAATAGCTTTTTTAAAAAGAGCTTGTTAATGTGCAAGCGCTGTACTAAGTGCTACAGACACAAAAGTACTGGCCCTCAAAGAGCTTTTTATTTGAATTGAGGAGACAACATGTAACTAACTGTACACACAAGATACGTGCAAGATAGATGAAAGGCACTAGCAATTGGGGGACTCCTGTAGAAGGGAGCATTTGAGCTGAACCTTAAGATGGTTCAGATGTACAGTCATGAGATAAATGGAATGTTTAATTTTATATGGTAGCTCAGTTAGCTTGTTTAAAAATCACTTTCATAATGGTGACTTGATGAGTGCGGGTGACTACATATCGAAATCCTTAAGAAATTCTTAGGAAATAACTGCCTGTTGTGTTGACGCCAGCTTGTAATTTGGAAACTGTTTTTGAATTTGAAAAATAAAAAAAAGAAAAGAAAATTGGCCAAATGCCTGATTATGAAGATTTTAGTTGACAGTAAACATAATTAAATGAACTGTTAATCCTTTGATACTTGATGGATCTGTGATCTCATGTATATTCTTTCTCCGTAAGGGCTTTCTCCACCTCTTCATGCTTTCTCATACCAGGGGATTCTATAGTGCTTGTTAAAGACACAGAGAAACTCCCTACCTTTCAAAGGCCAGTAGAATCTCCTTTATACTTATCGGTACTAAACTTAATGAGAATGGGAAGGAAAATGCCACTAACTGCTTATAAAGTGATATTTTCATTTAGTTTGGACTTGCGAGTTTTTTGGTAGAGTGTAATTCATCCTTATTAGGTACTATGTGAGCCATTTCTGGTCATTTTCACCAGGTGAATGGTGGTCCCTTAAGACGGGCTGCATGGTTCAAAGAAGCATATAAACTCAGGAGATTATTGAGAAAGAGTAGTAATTGCACACAATTCATTCAATTAATTATGTTTTCCTGGGAAAACATAAGTATAAAACAACATCAGCTTACTACTAACCATAAGAGGAGAAATTGATACAGAAGACAAACCTAAACAAAACACCACACACATAAAGACTGCTTTCTTTGTCACTAAACTTAACTGTTTTCAATCACTCACTTTTACCTGTTGCTGCATTGTATTTATTCTAGTACTATGGTCCCAAAATTTCCTCTTAGGACTCCCCAGAATGTGCTCTCTGTTTCACTCAAGCTGTTATGTTTCATACCCTTCTTCCACACCATATTCTTTCCTACCCCTGTGCCTAACTCAGTAAGTGAATTCTCACCTCTTTGAGAACTTAAGCCTATTTCATGCCTGTTCTGAAGCCTTTCTTGACTACTCATTCCCTTTGAACTCCTACAGTACTCATGGTAGGTTCCACACAATCTCACTCTTGATTATATACTTTCTTGTCCTGTTTATTTAATGTTTGTGACTTCTATTCCTTTGATTTTGCTATATGACCACCCTACCTCCTCTTGCTATAAATGTTTCCTTGATGATAGCTCTTAATGCCATTTCTTGCATGCCAATCATTGTTGGAAATGACCTACAGCCTACTTATGTTCGTCCATCACGTCTCTCCATTTTCGGTTGGATTATACCTAGTATTGATTCTTCATAGATTATGGTGCTTCATCAAGGGATGAATACATTGAATGCTTCACTGACACTTAAACAAAGTTAAAAGACCTAGGGAAAGGTGTCAGGTGAATTGAGTAGATCCTCAGTTGCAGAGATTCTTAGCTTTTTTTTTTATTTCACAGACCCATTGGCAGTCTGGGGAAGCCTGCAGACCCCTTCTCAGAATATTGTGTTTTTTTAAAAACCATAAACTAAAGTATATAGGATTTCAAATAAATTAATTCTATTATAATATTATTATGAAAATATTTTCAAAAGTTTAACAAACAAGTTCACAGACCGTAGGTTAAGAACCCCTGCTCTATGGGGATTTATGGGAGAACATGGACAAGAATAACAAAGGGTGAGATGGTACGGATGGAGTTGTGATTTGTACTGCTGAGAGGGGTATCTACATAAATGAGATCACAGATCCATTGACAGAATTCAATTATTCTTGCTATCTACTTTGCATTTATTTTTTGTTATTCTTCTATGTATATGTTCTCCTTCCATACCCTTCCCCCAAAAGAATGTAAACTACTTGAGGGCAGGGACTACTTTAATTTTTATTTTTGTATCCTCAGTGCCTAATGCAGCACTTGACATTAAGTAGACACTTAATCACTTAATATATGTTTGTCAAATTTAATCGCATTTTAGACCATTGTTATGGTAGAAACAACTAAGCTTAACATATAGCAAGAATAAAGACTTAAATAATATAATAATAATAATGATAAATATAATAATAATTAGCAATAATTAGCAAGAATAATTACTTAAAATAGAAAGATACTACCCCTGCACCCCAAGTAGGCTCTTCCTTGATCCTCCATCCCCTGAAGCATTTATGGGTGCCTTTCTTGTTGCTTTAGGTGCATGATTTGTCCCAATAGCACAAAAATTGTTAGTTATAGCTCTACCAAAGAGATTTAGTAACTTGCCCAAGTTCACATCATGGCCAGTAATGAGCAGAGTAGGGACTTCCACTCAGGTCTTCCAGTTTCAATACCCAAAATTTCCAATTCCAAGTCACTTTTTATAGTAAATTTAGAAAGTGTTCTGAAAATATATGGAATATATTGTTTATTCCTTTTTAAAAAAATTCATTTTATTTTTAATTTATGAGATAATACATGCATTTCCATAACATAGTAGAATAAAAAAGATAATTGCACATGAAACTGCAAATCTATTATGTACAACTTGCTTTTTCTTTTAAATATGTAATAAAGCTATCCTATAAATTTCTTTTTATCCTTTTTTTCTCCCCCCACCAAGATGGCTACCATTAGACAAACGCACATATACATATATGTATGTATGTATGTATGTATGTGTATATATATATAAAACCATTCCATGCACATACTTCTATTTTTCAGTTCTTTCTCTGGATAGAGATAGCATCTTCCATCATAGGTCCATTTTAGTTAATTTGACAATTAAGTTTATTGACAAAAGTCAAAATGCCATATTTACACAAATTGTGCTTAAAACAATATTGCTGTTACTGTATACAATGTTCTCTTTGTCACTAAACTTAACTGTTTTCAATCACTCACTTCACTCTTCATTATTTCATGCAAATCTAGCCATGTTTTTCTAAAATTAATGAGCTCATTATTTCTTATAGCACAGTAGTATTCCATCACGATCATATACCATAGCTTGTTTAGCCATTCCCCAGTGATGGACATCCTGGCAATTTCCAGTTCTTTGCCAGCCGCTATAAATATTTTAGAACATATAAGTTCTTTTTTTTTTCCTGATCATCTTTGGAAATAGACCAAGTAGTGGTATTGCTGGTGAGCAATTTAGAATTATGCCCAAAGAAGTTATCCCTTTAGAATTTCCTCAGGAGCTCCTCTAAATTTCCTTAAGAAATTTTTCATCTAGGTGTTTTCTGTTTCATAAAAATGTCTTTTGAAAGTTGCTTTTTCCTTCCCTTCATTAGACCACCTTCTTGTCACCTTGTAGTGAAATTGTATATTGTATATTAGGTAGATACCTAGTGTTAAGAGTTCATTACAACAAAAAAAGATAATAATTTCAAAGGAGTTTTTCAAACTCAAATATCGAATCATTATCTTAGATATATTTAAATCATGTTAAATAATTCCGTCTGCCAGCGTCACTAATTCATGAATAAAGCCCTAGATTCCCAAGTAGATTATAATTACCTACATTAAGGAATTACATGTCAGTTGCATATTTGAAAATCATATATGATGAAGTTAAAAACTGTATTAGACACTATGTGAACATAAAGTTGCACTTTTGTAGGGATCCTTTTTGACATGGGAAAATTGAGAATAAAAAGTTCCAAAGTTTATCTTTACATAGGGCCAAATGTTTCTACTTTGCTGTTGTCAATCAATGGTCAATAAGCATTTATTAATCATCTACTATGTGCCTAGGCACTGGCTAACTATTCTTGTTCACCCACAATATTGATGATGAAAATTTTATGGTTTGGAATAAAAATAATTCTAAACTAGTTTTTTGTATTTGAGTTCTTTCAAAGAAAAGGATGAAGTTCGTTCCATAATACAAATCAGGTGGCTATTTCAAAGCTACAGAATTTTGAAAGTAATTCAAATTATATTCCTTATGTTGTTACATTATGAGAGAAAAAATCTAAAGAGCTTAGGAATTATAATAATGATTATAAAATGAATCTGAATATGCATTAATTCCTATGTGTGTTTTTATTGTTTTCACACTAGGCAAGACTTGTAATTCTATTCCAAAAATATATTGGCATAGACATGCTGAGATCTGAGAGATGGTGAAAGACCCATCCTACTAAAATATCTTCCACACTTGAGATAATCCACTGCTAATGGAATTTTTAAAGGCCTGTTTTAAGGAAAAAAAACAGTGAGTTAAGGCATTCTGTAATCTGGGAAGGGTAACACATTAAGTAGTCACCAATTAAGTCTCAGGGTATAATTGATTCACTCAGTTCAGTGGCATCAAACTCAAACAGAAATTTTGTGGGTTTTGTTCAGTCATTTTTCAGTTGTATCTGCCTCTCCATGACCTCATTTGGGAGATACTGGACTCGTTTGCCCTTGCCTTCTCCAGCTCATCTTATAGATGAGGAAACAGAGATAAATAGGGTTAAATGACTTGCTGGTCACACAGTTAGTCACACAGCTAGTAAGTGTCTTAGACGAGATTTGAACTCAAGTTTTCTTGACTCCAGGCCTGGTGTTCTCTCTACTGTGCCGCCCAGCTGCCCTTAAAAGAGAAATGAGTACCAAACAAAGCCCTAATTTGTACATAAGGATCTCTGCAGGTGCATATTGAGTGAGTATTTAAATGTAATATTATGTTTTATTGCATTTTCATTTATTTTGTTAAATATTTCATAATTAAATTTTGATCTGGTTTAGGCCACTAGGAGTGGTGCTGGCCTGGTGCTTGACCTTTGACTTACTTTATTATTAGGTGAAGTCATTATCATCTATGTGTGAGCAGACCCTTGAGGATACAGGTGGCTGATTTTCAAGTGTCGGCAAGAGCCTAAATGGCAGTGAGGGAGAGCATTCAGGAGACAGTATGAGTGCATTCAGTCATATTTCCCAAACCTCTTTGGACGCATTGTGTGACACAGGATTTTGTTCTGATTTTTGAATGGTCCTTTATGCAAATTCTGTCATGATGCTTCCTCCTTATCCCAAGAACCTGAGGTTCTCAGAGGCTATTCCTAGCCAACGTTAGCCTCAAGCAGATCTTGCCAAACTGAAGATGAGCCCAGTGAAAGACTGTTTGCCATTCTTCTGTGGTTCAGGTTACGTAAGTTCAGAGAGGCTCATCCCCAAAAGGTTGGCCACCTGCCTAGGGGCAGGTTTGAAGATGAAAGAGATTGTTTCAGAGAAACCTGGGAAAATTTGTATGAAATGATATAGAGCAAAGTAAAAAGAACCAGGAGAATGGTTTATACAATAATAATATTGTAAAGACAAACAAATTTGAAAGGCTTAGGAACTGATCAATGCAGAGACCAAACACAAATCCAGAAGACTATTGATGAAGAAGCATGAGCTACCCACTTCTTGAGAGGTGATGGCTTCAAAGATTGAGACATATTTTTCTCGGATGTGGACAGTACAGGAATTTGCTTTGCCTGATTTGATATGTTCATAATAGGGGTTTTGCTTTTCTCTTTTCCTCAATGGCAGGTGGGGAGATGGGAGGGGAAAATAGAAGAGAGAGAAGAGAAATTTTCTCTAATTTTAAAAAAATGAATTAAAAAAAAGTATGCTAGAGAAAAGATTGTGAAGGATTTCAAAAGCCAAAGAGAGAAGTTTATATTGTATTCTAGAGTCAAGAAAAAGTCATTGGAGTTTCTTGAGCAAGAGAGTGATATGGTCAGACTTGTATTATAGGATATCTGTTTGACAGCTCAGTGGAGAAAGGATGGCAGACAGCAGTGCCTGGGGCCAGGGAGATCCATTGCTATTTCATCAGTCATCAAGAGGGCTTGAAGACCTTAGTTGGGGTGGTGGCCATACGAGTAGAGAAAGTTGTAAAAGATATTCCGGCCTGGTGTATTACAATTGTATCTTGTTCTGGCTCCCTGATATACACCCCCCCCCACAAATGCTTCAAATCAATATAATAAGTTTATAAGTAGTCAGTGTAAAATGGCAACAGCTGGAAGTAAGATTACAAAGGGGAACTTTGAAGTCACATACAGATGGCCAAAGACCATAGAAGCATAGTTTGCAAACTGTATCATATATTAACTGTAAATCACTTCCTGAAAATAGGTGCTAAGTCAGGGGAACCCATTGCTGTCAGGGCCTTTTGGTTCTATGATACACACAATCTAGAAGAATACCAGATGTACTCAGTAAGACCCCCCCCCCCAGAACCCCTAATGCTGCTGATAATTTGGAGATGATGTGGATGTGTTAACTTTAATGTTTTACTGATAACTTTGAGATGATTTGAATATGTTAATGAACTGAACCCAAGGTAGGACAGATGAATTAGTATGTTCCCCCACAAAAACCCAATAAAAATGAGACTTCAAACGTCTATTTCCCTGCTCCTGGCAGCCCTCTTCCATCTCCATTTGGGTGTGAGTTACTGTCCATGACTCTGGGATTTGCCTCCCTCCATGGCCCCATCCCTGTCCCCACACCATCTGCCTCTGAATTCACTTCCCTTCCCCCTTGAACATCTTTGTCTCTGTACTTTCTGTACCTGTTCTCCCCTGCATCCTCTGTGTTTTTCCTTTCTTCCTTCCTTC
>CM053627.1:86519047-86559623 GCA_028646595.1 Phalanger gymnotis | reverse complement strand
TTCCTTCCTTCCTTCCTTCCTTCCTTCCTTCCTTCCTTCCTTCCTTCCTTCCTTCCTTCCTAGGAGTTAAATGACTTGCTCAGGGTCACATGATTAGTAAGTGTCTAAATACAGATTTGAACTCAGATTTTCCTTACTCCCGACCTGGTGCTCTATCTGCTGTGCCACATCACTTCCCCTTATGTGCCTTATTAAAGTGATGGAAGCCTCACTTCCTGTTGCCTTTGTGGTCTTTCCCTGTGAGTATCCAAAGCACCAGGAGTGCCTGCCTCATTTCATAATTCCATAAATTAATTAGCAGTTCACCTGGTATGGTGACTGGCACCCATTATCCCTTTTGCCAGGTAAGCTGAAGCTGGCAGATCTCTTGGTTTCAGGAGTTTTGAGCTGCAGTGGGCTAAGCTGATCAGGTGTTTGCAGAAAGTCCAGCATCAATATGGAGAGCTCCTGGGAGTAGGGATGCAGTAGGTTGCCTAGAGAGGGAAAAACTAATACTGACTGGAAACAGAATAGGTGAAAAATTCTTTGCTATTCAGGATGGCCTGTGAATAGCCCCTGCATTTCTAGTCTGAACAAGATAGAGAGATCCAGAAGGAGGGAAGGGAGGAAGGGAAGGAAGGAAGAAAAGAAGGAAGAAAGGAAGGAAGGAAGAAAGGAAGGAAGGAAGGAAGGAAGGAAGGAAGGAAGGAAGGAAGGAAGGAAGGAAGGAAGGAAGGAAGGAAGGAAAGAAAGAAGGAAGGAAGGAGAGATGAAGGAAAGGACAAAGGAAGGATGAAAGGTGGGAAAGGTTTCCAGGAAGTAGGATCAATAAGACCTGGGAATTGATTGGATATGAGATGTGAGGAAGAAGGAAGAGTTGAGGATAGCTCTGAGGTTACAAATCTGGGCAGCTTGAAGGATAGAGTGCCCTTAGCAATAAGGAAGTTAGGAAAAGGAGATGGTTTAGGGATGGAAGATAATGAGTTCTGCTTTGAACATGTTGAGTTTGAGGTGCCCACAGAACATCTGGCTGGAGTTGTCTAAAAGGCAGTTGGTGGTATGGATTTGGAGTTCAGGAGAGAGACTAGGACTGGATCTGTAGACTGGAATCATCTGAACATAGATAATGGTTGAAACCACAGGAAGTGATGAGACCATTAGAGCCCAAGACACAACCTGGGACAGCACCTCTGTATAGCAGGTGGCAAATGGGAGATGATCCAGAAAAGGAAGAAGAGAAGCAGTGATCAGACAGGTAAGAGAACCAAGAGAGCAGAATCACAAAAACCCAGAAAAAAGGAACTATCTTCAAGGAGCAGGTTTTCAATAGTGTTAAACTGAGAGGCCAAGAGGAATGATGATTGAGAAAAGACATTTGTATTTAGTAATTAAAGATCATTAGTAACCTTGGAGGGGGAAGTTTCATTTGAGTGATGAGGTCAGAAGCTAGATTTACAATAGGTTGGGAAATGAATGGGAGGTTAGAAAGTGGAAGCAGTAAGTGTAGGCAGCTTTTTTTCCAAGGCATTTGGCTGTGAAAAGGATGATATAGAGCAAAACCTGTAGGGCCTGATGGGGTCAAGAAGGTTTTAAAGAATAGGGAAGATCTACGTATGTTTGAAAGCAGAATAGAAAGAATGAGATACCCCTCCCTGCCCCCAAGAGACTACAACTGTCTCTTGCTTGTAGGCAAATGAGTTTTCCCTTTTCATATTTTGCTTTTATTTGCTTCAAAGAAGCTGTGATCTCAGTGAGTAGCCTTCCATCATATAGTTGTCAATACCAATGTATATCCCAAAGGGATTTAGAAGGGAGCCTATTGATGCTTTTTCACACTGGGCAATTCTCCTATCTTTGCATAAAGCCATTAAAATGCATTCACTCAGTGCCCTGGATTCTTTCCTTCAGTTTTTTTTGTATCATTTCAGAAGTATCACTTCAACACTTGGGTTAACCAGCTACCACTCCTAGCTTTTACCAACCCAACTCCATTTTTGGTCATATATTTCTTTGCTGATATATTTTATGCCACTTTTCACATACTAATCATCTCATATAAGTGATATGTCTGGTTTCTTATATTCACCTTCCATCTTTCTAGTGGTAGCTAGAATGACACAATGGATGGAGTCCTGGCTCTTGTTCAGATCCTACCTTGGGCAATTACTAGCTGTGTGACACTGGGCAAGTCTCTTAACCTCTTTCTGCCTTTGTTTCCTCATCTGTAAAATGGGGATAATAATGCTGCCTACTTCCTAAGGTTGTTGTGAGGAAAGAAGAGAAATATTTCTAAGGCACTCTTAAAGCAACTGTGTAGGTGCTATTTCTATTATTATTATTATTAATCTTTTGGTTACTTGTAGTTTGATTTTTCCTAGATTAAAATTATGAGATTCCATGATATATTTGATTCCAGAGATAATTTTATTCAAATAGTCACTGATTATTGGCATCAAGTGAAGTATGAAACAGGATGACACGTATTTTCAGAGGATGTTTGCCAGTGTTTTGAAAGACATCTTTTTCAAATTCCAAAACAAATTCAGGATTTCTAATTGGTGAGACGAGTCTCCAAATGCTACTATTTACAAATGGTGTTCTGTGAAGAGTACCGAGTCCTGAAACACTGAAAAATCTAGTTAGCATTATTCTTAGTGCTATGAAAGAGATCAGTCCAACTCCTCATCCTGGAAAAATAAAGTGGATAGAAAAGAGATATTGCCAAGTGTTTATTAAGTTCTCACTATATGCAAAGCACCGTACTAAGATCTGTAAGACAGTCCCTGCTCTTAAGGAGCTCACATCCTAATAGGGAGACAACAAATGCAAATCAGAAGGAAAGGTCCCATGGTCCTCTGGGTTCAGTGGCAACGCAGATTATTTCTGCCTCTTCTTTAATGCCATTTCTGCTGATAAAATCCTGTCAATTTCTGATGCTGAACAATTTGACTGAGTCAAGGACGTTAGCGGCAAAAGCTTTCTTTTCTGAGTTTAGTTGCTGTGGCTAAAGCAGGCGGAGGAGCGATTGTCAGGCTGTGTCTCCACAGAAATTCATGGAGGAACTAGCACCTCTGGTGTGAGGGCTTGCTGAGCCCTTGTCAGGGCTGCTCATCCACCTTTGGTGTCCACCTGTCACTCAACTGTCATCTCTGGCTCCAAGAAGCTGTAGCGAGTGCTGTGCCCACGCCTTAGTAAACCAGGTTGAAGGCAACCAACAGACCTCAAATCTGTCAGTGAGTTAGGGGATGTCTCCCTTAAGCATATTCCCCCCCAGATGGAATGGGTGGATGGCAACAATTTGTTCCAATGGCCATGAAGGCAGCTGATGCAGGTGCTATAGGGCGCTTAGAACTTGGTCAGACATTGAAGATGCCAGGGTCATCCATTGCATTCTGGGCCATCGGCAGTCGTCTTGACTTTTGTCTTGCCACTGGACTTCAATGACTGTAGAAGAGTGAAGCTGGTGACTTTGTGCAATTTTGCCTCACTTGAATCCAATTCATGTGCAAGTCAAGACATCACCCTGTGATGTAATCGGTCCTCTTCAAAAATGAAGGGTGAACGACAATTTCTCAGGATGACGGACAAGGGTCCTGAACTAGAAGCATTGCAGTTCCCAGAGTTCCTGGATTCAGAGTCCTGGGCTGTCTCTTCTAACAAGGAGAGATGGTGGTCAATAGTGGTTGTTGTTTCACTTATCTGGCTCATGCTGCCTTCTGTCTCTCTGCTTTGGCTAGGTTGGCTTGCCTGACCTGTGGGTGGCAGTTGGTTGGCAGTTGGTAGGGATGGCTGACCTCTTCTATGCAGGAGTAGCTTCCTGGGATGATGGCTGGGATAGAAACAGGACTGATAGTCTGGAGTGGGAGGTAGTGCCCTTCCAGGGCCTGGTGGCAGTTGGTCAGCAGATGTTACTCATGGTGATGAAGAAGGTGGGCTCTCCATTTCATAATTATTTCTCCCTCAATGTTGGCTCTGGGAGTTGAAAGCGGGTCTGGTAGCTTGGGGCAGGGGGTGGGTCATTCTCTTCCCAATTCTGGCGGGCTCATAAATATTAGGGTCTCACAAGAGATGATTTTTATGTGATGGTAGTGGATTGTACTCAGCACATATTACTCCCTATTTCTACCTCAAGGATCCTTGCTATTTCATTTAGGCTGGTTTCCTGACTCTGATTCTAAATATGCAGTTCATTGAATTGGTCTGTCCATGTAAATGTCATAGCTAGGCACAGCCTTTGGACAATATGATGGGACCAGTTTTCAAGAGGAGGAACTGATCAGGTTAAAACAATTTGGAAAAGTACATTGTGTTTTTCATAATCTCGAACTACTCATTGCTCCAAAGATCCATCTCCAGCATTTTCCAAATCATGTTGTAAAACAGAATCACTTACCTTTCCAGATCATCAGTTTCAAAGCCTTTAAAATTGTAGAGGAAGGGTAGTGGTTGGATTAGATGTTCTTTTTCAAGCATAAGTCTTGTGATTCTAATCAATACAAAAAACATTAAGGTAATAATAAGATACATGTGGATCCAAACTACTCTGAGATTTCATCTCCACACCTTGCAAAGTTACAAACATGATAAAAAAAAGTTGGGAACAACATTAAATGGATTGTGAGAAGATAAGCTTATGCACTGTTGCACTATTCCTCATTAATTGATTCACCATCCCACTCCCCATAGAAGCT
Organism: Phalanger gymnotis; assembly: GCA_028646595.1. Lineage (NCBI taxonomy): Eukaryota > Metazoa > Chordata > Mammalia > Diprotodontia > Phalangeridae > Phalanger > Phalanger gymnotis. The sequence goes on along the minus strand of CM053627.1, from coordinate 86,554,953 downwards.
GTTCCAAATCTTCTTGTCTCTTCTCAAACTTCCTATAACACCCCTCCACTCATTTTCTCAGCTTGAAACCCCTTTCACTTCCATCACTGAAAAGTCAAGGCCATTTTCCAAGAGCTCCATTTCTTACCTTTTTGTCATCTCATTACTCATATACAGAGTGTTCCTAAAGTCTGAACACATAGGCAATTGACAGCAATGTGGAGTTATTGCATTGAGTTCACGTGAATCTTGAAAAGTGCATCAACCTTTGCATCACAAATGAATTGAAGATGTTATTTGTTAATATTCCAATGAAATAAAATGTTATTGAAAATTTCATTCATTTCAGTTCTTGAAAATATACACTTTTGCCTATGTGTCCAGACTTTGGGAACACTCTGCATATTCCTCCATTATCTCCTTCTCTCCTGTCCTAGATAGAGAGGTGGCCGTCTCTCTGCCAAAACCATTTCCATTTGTATCTTTGATCCTAATTCCTCCTGGCTTCTTCAGCATATTGACCCTCCTTATATTATGCCCACTGTTTCATCTTCAATCTGCCCCAATCTGCTTCTACCTATAAACACACTCATTTTTCTCTCATACTTACAAAACAAAGCAAAACCCCAACCTTCCCTTGAATCTACCATTCCCACTAGCTGTCATCCTATATCTTTCCTTCCCTTTATGGCTAAATTCCTTGGGAAAGCCATCTACAATCAGTCGCTCTACTTCTCTAAATCTCTTCTAAACTCTCTGTTACCTGGCTTCTGACTCTGTTATTTAACTGAAACCACCCTCTCCAAAGTTATCAGTCATCTCTTGATTTCCAGATCTAGTGGCCTCTTCTCAATTCTGATCCTTCTTTACTGCTTTATAGCATTGGGCAAGGTTGATAACCCTCTCTTCCTGGATACTTTCTTCTCATTAGATTTTTGTGATTTGGCTCTCTCCTGGTCCTTCTTCTATCTGTCCAACTGGCCTTTCTCAGTTTCTTTTTCTGGTTCTACATCTAGGTCATACCTACAAATGTCCCCCAGGGTGCCAGTGGAATCTAAAACAGACCAAAATATGAATCTTATCATGGGGTGTAGTATTGATTAGGAGAGAATGGTATGGAGGCAAACCATGATAAAGTTTTAATTGTCCAGATAGGAGAAAAATTAGGGTTTGTGTTAAGATAATTTCAGTGGTGGTTGACAGACAGGGATTGAAGTGAGATGCATTAGTGAAGAAAAATGAATAGATCCTTCTGGCTGATCGGATAAGGGAAAAGTCAAAGATGATTTTGATACTTCAAGCCTGGATGACAAGGAGAATGATATCATTACTAGAAGTAAAAATGTCAGGAGGAGGAAAAAGTTTGAAGGGGATAGGGAGAGATAATGAATGAGGTTTAAGATATGTAAGTTTGAGGTAACATGGTAGGACATCCAAGTGGATTTGCCTACGATGGAATTGAAGAGATGTTTAGGAGAAAGATCAGGTCTGGAGATTCATGAGCAGTTTCCTTGTAGGCAGGACTAAAAGCTATGACCTAGAGGAATTAACTCTTTCACCTCTTGGACTCTTGCTCTTAGGCTGTCCTGTCCTGATGAGTCCTGGTGAGTACCCCCCTCCTTTCCCTCCTTCTAGTTCTAGAATCATAATCAAATCAATACTGTCTTTGCTACTGGATGGGATGTGTTAGTCTACCCTCTTATGGCTTCACTCACCATTCCTGTGACTTTTCAAACCAAAATAACACTCTCTGGTTCACTCTGCTGCTTCCTGCATTAGACCATAAACTCCATAAGGACAAGAACTGTATTTATTTTTTCACATGTATCCCCAGTCCTTGGCCAGTGTAAGCACACTGGCACTTAATAAATGCTCTTTCATTCATTCAGTCTGCACAGAAGTAGATGTGTTACTTGAAGATATGAGAGTTGTCTAAGGGAAAACAGATCAGGGAGAGAGGAGTGGAATTCCATGGACAGAGCCTTGATGGATAATTATATTTAGAAGGAGTATAAGATGCAGTGGAGGAGAAAGAGATCAGTCAGAGTTAAGAGGAAAGCTAAGATAGGGAGGTGTCAGAGAAGTCATAAGAATTTGAAAAATGAGAATGATTGTGACTATGTTTATGAGGTGATGAAGAAAGGTAAAGGATAATGAAGGCTAGAAGAAATCATTGATTTGGCAATTAGGAAGTCGTTGGTGACCTCCAAAAGTGCAGTTCTATTTGAGTGGAAGGATCAGATACTGTTTTAGAGGGGTTGAAGACTGAGCATGTGATGAGACTACAGAGACAGAGAAGCTACTCACTTAATAATAATGATAATAATAATGGCATTCGGCAGGAAAGGAGAGGAGAGAAATAGGCTGGGGAATTAGAAGCCACTGGAGATGGAGAGATAATGGAGATGCTGGGGACATGGAATAACAGGAGAACCAGAAGACCATGAGATAATGATTAAGAAATAAGTGGCAGAATTAGTCTTGGAAGGAAGGGGCATAATTTTTTCCTATGAGTCTGTGGGGACAAAAAGAGGATGGAGGAAGATAGAAAGATATTTGAGAGTAAAAAGGAGGGTAGATGAGAAAGGCAACTTTTTTTTTGAAGTACTAAATGCATTTAGTATTTTTATATACTAGTATTAGTATATCTAGATCATATATATATATAACTATTGCATATAACTATACGTATACAACATATATGTTATACATATATATTCACATATATAACTATAGGTCCTAGTTTTTGGCCCTACCAACAAGGAAACTGCTCATGAATATTAGTATTAGTATATATAGGTCATATATATAACTATTACATATAACTATATATATATATATATATATATATATAGCATGTATGCTATATATATATGTATTCACATATATAACTATAGGTCCTAGTTTTTGGTCCTGCCAATAAGGAAACTGCTCATGAATACTAGTATTAGTATTTTTATTTACTAAATTTATTTAACATATTTAGTATTTGAGTGTTAAATTATTTGTGTGTACTAAGAAAACCCTAAAGTAAACTCATTCCTCTTTAGGTTGCACTCCTGACTCTCCTAGACCTTCTCTACAATGCCCTAGAAACCTCTTCACCCAGGAAGTTCACTTCACTCCTGGACTTCACCCGATCGATGCAGCAGGAAATAAGGAGCCATTGTATATTCTTAAGATGCGACGTAACATAATGGCAGTTGTGTTTTTAAAAATGTAATTCATTTGATTTGTTCTAGTAACTCAAAGAAGCATAGATTCAAAGAGTTAGAAGAGGTCAGTTCATCCAACCTGAACGATAATAACCCTGACAGCATCTCTGTCAAGTAGTGATCTGACCTCCCTTTGAAGACCAGTATAGTATATAAGGTCTTTCAGGGCAGGGACTGCTTCTTTTGTTTTTAGAGAGCTCCAGTTGTCAAGAAGCTTCTCCTTACATCAAATTGAGATCTGCCTCTTTGTAATTTCAACTTCTTGCTCCTAGTTCTGACCTCCAGGCCTAGTAGATCTTTAAGTACATGGTGAAAGCTATTGTGTACCTCCTAAGTATTCTCTCCTCCAGGCTAAACATCTCTAGCTTCTTCAACAGTGCTACATTTGGCCAGGATTCCTGGCTTCTCACCATTCTGGTTTTCTCCTCTAGATGAACTAGAATTTGTCAATTTCCTTTCCAAAATTCTAGCTTCAAAACCAGTCTTGGAGTGGGAAAGTCCATAATGTCTTCCTTGGTAAAGGTAGACCAAAAAAAATCAGTCTCTGCTTTCCTCTTCATCTCTGAATACAATTTTGGGATTGTTAGATCAAATGGTCTTGCTGATTCCTTAGCTGACTTCCTGTTGTGCTTAAAGAACCAATCATTACTGACTTTGAAGTTCTTATATGGTGCTTCCTGTGGGAATTTTTAAAAATCTACTTCATTTCTAGTTTATATATGACTTGCTATACTTTGTAATAGTCATTCAAGTCTGATGAAATTCACCATGTCTAGTCACGACTCAGGCCCCTCCTTCCCAAGTCAGATGTTTTCCTTCTTTCTGGGTTCTCAAGCTACCAATACCAGGAAGCAATTGTTTGTCTCTCCTAGAATATTTTTTTGATCATACCAGCCATTTGGCAGTTTCCATTTACAGGCTCATTATTGTTAATTAGCTCTTTGTGTCTATGTGCCTTATCTCCCACTGGATTAGGAGCACCATGAGGTAAGACGCTTTGCCTAATTCAAACCTGATAATTTCTCAATAAATATTTGTTGAATGGAATGGAATCTTTGTATCCTCTCCTTCCTAATCCCCAGTGCCCTATATTGGATATAATATTGACTACTCAAGAAATATTCATTGATTTATTGATTTTATCCAAAAACCTTACCTCCACATCTTGTTCCAGTGAATGAAGTATTTATTTCAGCAATCTATGTATGTATGGATAATTTAAGCTCTTCCATCATTGTTACCTGGCCTAATTTTGCTGATTCATTTTACAGTTTTAACATTTTCAACCCAGGCTCCTTATACAGGTCAGGTGGCCCGCAGCGTATGGAATCATAGAAGGTTGGAATGGAAAGGAATCACAGAACCACAGAATCTCATAGTTGGAAGGAACCTCAGAGGTCATCCAGTCCAACCACTACCTGACCAAGAATCCTCTCTATAACGTCCCTGGAAAGATATTGTTTGGACTTTGCTTAAAGATGTTCTGTGAGAGGGAGATAAATCTGCCTCCTGAGGTGGCCTACTCTACTTTTTGGATGGCTCTGATTTGATTCCTCTTCTACTCAATATCCTGAACTTCAAATACTCGGAGACGGTTATTATGAGCTATTATGTTCTTTTTTCTTTCTCTCTAGCCCTCCCCAATCTTTTCCCAGTTTAAATATCTTCAGTTTTTTTCAATGGATGCTCTCTGGGAATGATCTTGAGACCATCCTGGTAGGTCTTCTTTAGATGTCCCCTAAATTGAATTGTTCAATTCAATTTAATAAACATTTATGTAGTAACTTCTCTACATAAGGCATTGTATTAGGGATTGGGGATACAAAAACTAAAAACAGGCCCTACCCTCAAGCATCTTCCATTCTACTGGGAGAATATAACACCTAAACAAATAAGCTTAGTACAAGAAAGATGAAGAGCATTACAAATGGGGAGTTAAAGGAAAACATCTTTGAGGTGGTAGCCGCTGAGCTGAGCCTTGAAGGAAAACAAACATTCTGAGAGGTGGAGATGAGGCAGGAATAGATTTCAAGAATGGGGAATGGTCTTTGAGAATCCACAGGGGCAAGAGATGGGATACTGAGTCTGGGGGATCACTAGTAGTCTATTTTAGCTAACATTTAGAGTTTAGGAAAGGACACTGCATGAAATTAGATTCAAAAGGTAAATGGGAACCAGAATGTAGACAGTTTTACTTACTAGGCTAAAGATTTTGTGTTTTGTCCTAAAGGTACTAAAATTTGACTGGTTGATCACAAAGGATTACTCAGGGAAGGGGGTTTTACTCAGCTGTATCAATCTCAATGGTTTTCATTGTTGAATAAGGCTGAGTAAATCTCCTTTTGTTGGCTATTGAATGATCTCCATGCATCTCATTTTTTTTTCAGTATTGTACCTAAACTGTGAGTGGACCAGTTAGAATGAGGACTGGTCAATATCTTTTGACCATTTACCTATTGGAACTTTTATTCTTTTATGTTCGAATCAGTTGCCTTTATCAGAAAAACTTATTCAAAAGATTTATTTCCAGTTAATTGTTTCTCTTCTAATTTTAACTTCATTGGTTTTGTTCGTGCAAAAACTTTTAAATTTTTTGTCACTAAAAATGTCCATTTTAATTCGTATGATCTTCCATCCCTTGTTGGTCATGAATTCTTTCCCTATCCATAGTTCCCAAAGGTATTTTCTTCTTCACTCCTCAAATTCGGTTTTAATGTGATCTTTTTATGTAAGTCACGTATCCATTTAGAGTTTCTTTTGGTGTATGATGTGAAATGTTGGCCTATCCCTAGTTTCTTGAATGTTGCTTTTTAGATTTCTCAGAAATTTTTATTTAATAGCGAGTCCTTATCCTAGAAGCCAGGATCTTTGGGTTCATTGCATACCATGATACCATGTTTGTTTGCTTCTGTATGTTGTACACTTAATTAGTTCAATTAGACCTCCGGTTTTTTTCACCAGCACAAAATAGCTTTAATGATGACCATTTTAGAGTTAGAGAGCTGGTACTTATAGGTCCCTTTCCTTCCCAATTGTTTTTTCAATATTTGTCTTGAGATTCTTTTGTTTCTCCAGATGAATTATTATTTATTCCTAGCTAGACTTCTAATTCAGGAGCAATATTTTGGTAGCCAGGTGGGTGATGAGTTGGACAGGGAAGAATCTCAAAGGAGGGGGACCAGTTAGAAGGTTATTACAGTAGTACAAGTGAGGTCCCAAACTAAAGTAGTGGCTTATTTTTTTAACAGAATACAGTACTCCAGATGTAATCTGGGGGTTTTAATGTACTACAAGGTCAATGTAAGTCAATAGTGTCAGAGGTCAAACAAGCTAAGGTGATTTTAGCAGGACCATAACTAGTCATTTTGGCTCCCTCAGCAAACATGACAGGGCAAGCAGCATGAAATGCCCCTGAAACACACAGCTCAAAATGGGTCCTCAAATCAACATCATGATTCATAGCATAAAAATGATACAATAAGACAAATTATGTTTAATAGAAGAGGAAACTAGCTACTGTACTGGTTTCGTAGCTGCTGAAGGAGTCTGTGTATTAATTTTTACATCATTTAGATTTTAGTACCCTAAAACAAAGCCCCAGTTGCCCAGACTTAATTATGATTCTGGAAATAAACCTGCACTAAGAGAAGGGTGTCCAGAACAAAAGTGATAGATCTATTATACTCTGCCCTGGTCAGATAATTCATGAACTATGTTCAGTTCCAGGCACCAGAAAGCATCTCAAACCCAACATGTCTAAAAGGGAAATACTTTTCCCTTCTGCCACCTTAGTTCCACCTCTCCTCCACACTTTCCTGTTTCTGTGTCAGAAACCACTATCTCCCAAATCATTCCACATTTTCTGTACTTTTTGGTCGACTCTTCAGTCACTATGCTGTGGATCAAAATATTATATCCTATTTTCTCCACATATATACCTTCCCTGTATTCCAAGTCAAATTGGACTGCCAGCTCCTGCCTTTGCACAAGTGCTGCCCTCCTTGCCACAATGCCTGGAATGCTCTCTCTCCTCACTTTCACATGTTCTTGTCATTAAGTTCTTTTCTGTTGTGTCCAACTCTTCATGACCCCATTTGGGGTTCTCTTGGCAATCAAGATACTGGAATGATTTGCCACTTCCTTCTCCAACTCATTTTATAGATGAGGAAATAGAGGCAAAGTTAAATGACTTACCCAAGGTCATACAGCCAGTAAGTATCTGAGGCTGGATTTAAACAAAATATCTTCCTGACTGCAGGCCCTTTATCCATTTCATCACCTAGCTGCCTCTCTTTAGACTAGCTTATCCACAGAAGGTTGGCTTCCAAGTGATGAAATCATTTTGGCCACAGCAAATCATGAAACCATTTACTAAGGCGTAGAAGATTATTGATCTGTGAAATGGTCATGTGTTGCATTCACAATGAGGCAGTATGGCTTAATGGATTGAGTGCCGTACCTATTAGAGTCAGGAACACTTGGGTTCAAATCTCACCTCAGATACTTTCTAGTCTTGGTGATCCTGGACTTACCATCTAAGATATCCAGTTTTTCATCTGTAACGCTTATTCACAGGATTGTTGTGAGGGTCAAATGAGATAATGTGTTTGAGGTGCTTTGTAAAACTTAAAATACTATGTAAATATGAGATATTATTAGTCAGTCGTAATGATTACAATAGATACACCAGCATGGAGGCCCCCTAAAATAATGAGGCAATTTATGTGAAAACTTTTTGAAAAAGTTTAAAACACTGAACAAATACACATCTTTGCCATATTTCACCCTTTTCTCATGCACTGAGGTTCTAGCCTCAGAGTGACTGTCTGGAGATAAGGTCCAGAGGCCAGTATTTCTCCCTGTTTCCATTGGTCATAGGGAAGAATACAACCTTGTCACTAAAGAATGAGTAAGCACTTGGTGCTTTCAAATGAAGAAGGTGATTTATTGTAGTGTCATTTCATTGATATTTCAAACAATCTCCAACAAGTATTTTAAAATTTCGAAACATTAACATCCAACAGTAGGGAACAACAGGATAATAAAGAGAGACTCAAAAGTGTGACCAAGGAGCCAACAACAATATTTAACACACTTCTATTAGTTTCCCCAAGATTATGAGGTGTACCATTTAATGAGGGCACTATTTAACTATTTTTCATAGATTTTAAAAAGTGGTTTTTCTTTGGTGTTTTTAATGGCCCACTGAAAGTTCAGACTCTGAATTCCTCTTACTCTCGAATTTTCCTCTCCATCTTCCCAAGTGATTAGTTATTATAAAACTACTCATTCGGGCTGAACTTATGACAGGGGAATGAACTTTTTTCCCTAGATTAAATGGTCAGGAAAATAGGAAGATTTGCACTTCCTCCAAGGCATGCATAAGGGAAAGGCAAGGTTCTTTTTCCAAACATCCTAACTAAGAGGAGAGTTCAGTGGGTATAATCTTGGGTATAATCTATGCACATACAACACAAACACTCAATGTATTACTATTCCTTCAGTGTATTACTTATATTTATACATTTATTACGAATTGCACATATTCAGGTTTTTACAGCTATGAAAGACAATTTGGGGGGGGAGGGTAAACATTCACTTTGAGGACCACCAAAAGTGGACTTCCAGTGGGAGCTTATTCTTTATCTTCATGAAAGAAGGTTTTTGGAAGCAGTTCTTTTGAGAAAGCCCATATATTTACAGAAGTCACTGAGGGCTTTTTGTGATGTATAGCCTGGCTCCCTAAACATAGGATTCCTTGGCATATTGGACCTGGTCAACCTCAAAGATTGACTGACTACACCTTTCAATGAGATAGTCCTGTTTGTTCGTTAGCAAGGATTCGGACAAGCCCCTTAACCGGTAAAACTCGGACCTTGGCATTTGTCCTTTCCTTTCCACAGATACATTGGAATCCCTACTCTGTGCCCAGGTTTCACTCACAGCTGATGCACTGTCTCTGTTGAGTATTTCTCTGCCATGTGTATTGTTGGCGTGCCTGTCATAGTTCAAAAGTAAAAGAGATGGCAGTCTAGAGTCCTGGCTTAGCATAGTGTCTTTTATACTCTGGATTGTCCCACTCCTATAGGGAAGAGTTTTGGAAATGTGGCAATATTGGACTGCCTCCTCGTAGGATGGTGGATTTCCGGGGATTCTCTGATCCACAAATTGGAATATCTCTTCTGCTGAAAGGAGACGTGACTTTGAATGCCCACATTCTGGAGCTGGCTGGTAGTCAACCATAGCTTCAGCACAGCTTTGCTGGACAATTCTTCTAGTGTGCTGGCTCTCCCTTTTGAGGTCCTTCTTCCCCTGGTCTTTGGGAAAGCGCCAACTTGGCACCTTCTTGTGAGTAGCAAAAGAAAATGACATGGAGTGTTTTTTTCTCTCTCGGGCAGGCTTATTGTTTGCTTCAGCAGCCTTTGTTGTAAAGGATTGATGCCTAGTGAAAAAGTTCCGTTTTGGGCTTAAAGGGGAAACCACTGGTGAGTTGGCAAAGACTGAGCTGTCAGAGGAACTATCCAGGGAACCACAAGAGGAGGTTTGGGGGAAGGGCTCAACGGATGATTCTGAGCCTACAGTTCCTTCCTTTATTTGAAGACCCAGCAACTCTTGGTTCCTGTGTCGTGAGTCTTTTGCTTCTTGACTCCTGTAACAGGAGCTGGCCTGGGGGACAGTGAAGTTGTCCTCGCTCTTAGTCAGTTTCTGGCTTGTGATCCTACTTTCAAGGTAGTCTTTGGAGAATGGTGTGCTGGGTTCTGAAAACCTCCTTTCTTGAGTGCTGAGAGAGTTTTTTAGTAAGATGGCATAAGATATAACAGACCCGGGTCTTGACTGATGTTGACGCTCTCTGTCGTCCACTTCACCAACCGGTCCTTCGGTGTCTGGGGGCAGCTTGTTTTGAGAGCCAACGCTGCTACTGCCTTCTGCATCAGCGTCCGTACTCTCGTAGGCTGAGTCGTTTTGCAGAGTTGATATATCTGGGGAGCAATTAAACATCATTTAGACTTCCTTTATGGTTTGCAAAAGTTACTTCAGAAAAACACATTGCTGTGGCTCTTTTTATCCCAACCATAGCTCTGTAAAACTCTGTTGGACTCCTGGAAGTTTGGGCTAACAAGAAATTTGCTTTTTGCAAAAATGGACTTTTACGAATCTTGGGACCTGCTATTTTGGGAGGGAGATGATAGAAAGAAAAGTACTAAAAGAAATGCATGTGACAGGAAATGCAACAAGGGGAGAAAACAACATTCCACTGAAAGGTTCATCTCTGTTAGTTATTAAGACTTCAAGCTCCTTCGGGGCAGGGATAGTGTTTTTGGTTTTTTCTTTGTTTTAGTTTTGTTTTGTTTTTGCCTGTCTTTGCATCCACAACACCTAGCACAGCGCTTGGTCTGTGCTAAGTTCTTATTGCTTGCTGACTTGCCTTGGTTAGAATTCCTACATCTGGTAGCTTTTTCTTTAGTGCAGAAGGGTGGGTCTTATAGCTGTAATATTGCAGGGGAAGGTTGTTGGATCATAGCTTTGGAGATGGAAGGGATTTTAGAGGCCACTTGGTTTAACCTTTTCATTTTAGAGATGGGAAACTGAGGTCCAGAGAGGTTAAATGATGGCCCCAAGGTCACACAGGGCATGACAGAGCTGGGTTTGGAACGTAGGTCCTATGAGTATGAATCCAGTTTTCTAGCTATGGTATAATGCTTCTCACTGTCGTTTAGTGGCATTAACAGCTTTCCCTGACGTGGACAGAAAGAGCCAGCAGCTCTTCAGAGATGATCCAGAGATACTCAGAATCAAAAGTTGGACATTCAAGCAGTACCAAGATGGCTCTTTCTAATGATCACACTAAGAAACTGGGTATGCAGCGATGGGGGTGTCTCTGGGTTCTATTAGTGAGGATGGAGTGGGCAGGAATCATTGAGAAGTAACAGCGATATACTTAAAAATCAATAAAAATATTGACTAAAAAGGAAATGCTAGAACTATTAAATGTATTTGGCAACTGTAATCACTTGCCTAAGCATGGACTCCATTCTAATGATGACAATACATAACCCAGACAGTACCTGAGCAGTCAGTGTGCTCCAATGAGTCATCAGAAGCAATGCTGGGAAAGTGCCCCTGTATATCCTCTCCAAATATTTCATAGCAGTTATCAATGAGGAATTCCACCAGTGTCTTAATCTGTGAGAAAAATACAAGAGCAAATGTTGACAGATTATATGTATTATTATAATATAATCTTATGTGATATAATATTTATAATTATATGTAGTACATATATGTACTATATAGGTACATGTATATATTGTACATACATGCACAATATAGAATTATATTAATATAATATACAACGACTATATAATGTTATAATATGTAATAATATTGTCATGATATATTATTATATATTATATCTATTTTTTATTTTTATTTTTCTGTTAACTGAGTAAAATACTCATGAGTTCATTTGATGTAACAAACAGGGAAACGAAAGACCTAGTGATTAATTTCTAGTCAATACTAGACAGTATTGTAATTAATACAATACTGTAAACTGTACCGTAATCAAAGACAACTGCATTTTCTTTTTAAATCATTTTGCAAAATTGTCCATTTTGCATTTCTTAGACTGTTTTCCTTTTCTATAATTTATATAATCAACTGCTACAAGGTGTGGCACCCCAAATGAAAAAGCCTTGTGTGTATAGTAGGGAGTGAGATGGATGCAATAATTACTGGCCTTTGTCTGCTGATTGATAGCATGGTTGGAATAATAATGCATATTGAGTGGTAGGTTATGAAGCTCTCAGATGGCATGTGAATCTATGTTAAATGCCAATAGTTTCAATGTAATTTTCATTATAATGTTGAACCAAACAGGGCAATTTAGCAATACTGATTTTTTTCTCTTTTGCAAGGAATAGTAACAAGAGGAAACTTTGGGAAAGTTCCCAAAGATGGGGAGGAACAAACCTTGTTGTTCAGCTCCTTCTGGGCATCAAACGACAGGCTTTGGTCAGTGTCGAGGGTCAGCATGTTGGGTCCGATACAAATGGCAAGATTGCTTGAGTCCATCTTACTGACATCTGAATTCTTGCTAATGTCGTAGAGCATGCAGACCAAGTGCTTGAGAAGCAGGAGATTTGCCTTTGGTAGTTTCTTTGTGACTCTAGAATAAGATGTAAAACAGACTTAAAAAAAGAAAAACACAACTGCAGAACATTCAAGTGATGCTCCTTGCCCTGTCCTAATTAACACTTTTTTTTTTTTTGCAATGAGGAGGATAATGAGAAGAACAAAGCCTACATGCACAGACAAAACTTAACATTGAGAAAGTTCCATTCAGAAATGTCCAGTGGCAGCTAACTGAGCACACCCTAAAAGGCTTTGAAGGTCTAATAAGTAAAGCCTTTATAAAGAAAAACACCCACACCACCACACTTGACTGTTAGTGTGGATGTAATTTTCAAGCATGGCTGTAAGTGAAATTCCTTTTAGCTCTGTGATTCTGTGATTCAAGAAAGCTCTTCAGTCTTGTTCTACACCTGAAAGTGTATGGACTACCCGTTGGCTGAGACTGATGTTACTCGTCTCCTTACACGGCAGAATTTGTTTTCATAGGATATGATCTTGGGCATTTCTCTGAGCTGCAGCCACCAAAGAAAGGCAGCAAACACATCATAGACCAAGAAAAAAAACTTTTCAATCAGTGTTCATGAAGATCCTCAGTGTGGTAACCATATTTAGTAAGAGCTATAAATTATGTCTGTGTCTCAGTCTTTCTGTTTGTGAAACGGAAGGATGGCATTTCTTGTTTCCCTTGCTCACAGAAAAGGGTCAGTGTTTGAAAAGTACTTTGAGTTCTTCTTTTGAGATAATCTTAAGATGGATCTTTTAAAGAAAAAAACACACCACAAAACCTCAATGTCTACTAATTCCATCCAAGTTATCCTTTAGCCATGCAATCATGTGCAGAAAATATGTTTACACAGTCCACAGTTATTGGCACAGCTTGTTCCTAGGGCTTGATGGTTTTAAAATTAGATTTTAGGATTGGTCTTTTCACTCATGTATCCAAATTTTATTAGTTATTCAAATATACAGTCCCTTGAAAGATGTACTTAGATTGAATATTGAATATATTAAATTAAATATTGAATTCTGAATATACTTATGTTGCTATACTTAATTAATTCTATATAATTTCTACTTCAGATGATCATTAGAATGCTACCCTGGGGAAGATGATTGTTCCATTCCATAGTTTGTATCTGGGAGGAGCATGGGGGGGGTGGATATTTTGTAGGATTAGTATATTTATTCTACATGATCTCAAGCTCAGGAGATTGGAGGCATCCTCTAGAAACCCCTAGTTTTGCTTAATAAACTTTAATGGATTTATCATCCATGAATTTATTTAAAACCTTCTATTTATATTTTTATTCAAAACTATTTCTTGGTATAATGAGTTCTATCCATTTATTGCCTGCTTTGTAAATGTTGTATTTCCTTTTGTTGAGTTCACAACGACCTCTTTCAAGCTTTAGGAATGCCCCCTAGTTTTCATATTCTGAAGGGTGGTGAAAAATTTACCTAATTTTAAAAACTTTATGATTTTATAAAATTCAATCATAAAATACTCTAGCTATTGCCTAAGGTTGGACCTGATGGTTTCTGAAGTCCCTTGATGCTCTAAATCTATGATCTCATATCTATTGAGATAGAGAACAGATTCCTAAAATCAACTGCTTTTATTACTTACTGTTTCAGGCTCTCAATTTTGTCCTCCTCATTGGGCTTCTCTAGGGCTGCCATCCATTCTTCAGATAGATCTGATGAAAGCAGCTTGAGTGGGATACTCCTGAGGAAATCCTGTTTGAAGAAAAGGTATGTGGCTTAACAACTGTCTGTTGTGGAGTGTGCCAATATTTTTGATGGATTCTTTCCAGGGAAACCAGTTTTTATCTTAATACATCTATCTTATTCTTATAACCTCAATTGGGGAAACTATTCTGTTTCACATTCCTCTTCAGTGATTACCTTGCTGGCAGGTATAAAATTACATTTCTAGGAATGGACTAAAAGTAGCAGTGCTTTCTAAATTGGAGAACCTGGGTTCCATGAGATTGGCCATTGGTGTTTCCTATTCCTTCAAGAATTTGGGACCACAGGGATAAAGAGGGTCTCAGTACAGAAAAGTTCGCTGAAATGTCTGCCTTTAAAGGTCAAGTAGTCTGAATCTTAGAGTAATATAGCAACTTGTTGTTTAATTAAAATAATCAGTCACAAGCTTATTAGAATCTTCAATCTGTTTTTATCATCTCAGCCCTGGTTTGAGTCCCAGGCCATGTATTTGCCATCCATGTGAGCTTGGGCAATTTATGCCTCAGTTTCCTTATCTGTAAAATGAAGGAGCTGGGATGGATGGCCTTGGGGGACGTCCTTTCCAGTTCTAGATCTATATAGCATAAACAATAATATCCATAATGTATTTTTATATTTATTAATATTATAAATTTATATGTTTATTATATTTATATATAATAAAATCCATAATAGAAATTTACCTTAAAAACTGCAGCCAATAGGTGCACAGATCTGGTCTCCAAACTAACCATTCCCCCAGAATTGAGCTCTTCTTTAAGCTCTTTCCGGGCCTTTTCACTGGCAGCCTTCCTGAAAATTCCTTCTGTTGAAGGACCTTTACTGTGAAGAATATGAAGAATTTCCTATAGGAAACATGTAGAGAAATGAAAAATGATTATACTTACTGGATTTGGCTGAAGCAAAACCTAAGACCTCCTAGTTTGCTGAGGCTCGCAGGCCTAAGATCATATTAAGATGGACGAAAGCTTATTTTGTCTGGATCAATTCTAGCACGACAATGCCTTTCTCATCAAGTTGTTCCCTTTTCAAGTTTTGCGCCAGGAATGTCAGAAACATGGATCTAGCAGCTTTTATACATAGGTTTTTCCTCTTTCAACATGGCAGTCACTGTTCTCTTCAACATTGCCCAGCTTTGCAAAGAAAGGTGCCATGGGAAATGCTGTAGTTACTTTACATAGTCTCAAATGCACCTCCAGCTCTCCTTACTATGAAGCCATCCCATATCTATATCAAGGCTTCTTCACCCTTTTTTGTGTGCCATGGTCCCCTTTGGTAGTCTGGTGAAGCCCAGAATAATGTTTTTAAATGCATAAAATATATAACAATACAAAGGAAACCAATTATATTGAAATACTTTTTCAGTTATCAAATTTTTTTTAAATAAAAACAAGTTTATGGATCCCACGTTAAGAAGCCTTGATAGAAATACTGAATGTCAAATATTCTGTGCTAAATTCCTAATATTCTGTATCTATAATTTTTTTGCAGCTTCTAGAAAGCCTGCAATACTGGGGACGTTGGGTACTCCCCTGGTAGTGGGGAGGAGAGCATGCATTTTCCTGATGTGCTGATAAATGCAAATTCTATTTCAAAAAGGAAAAGACCAGTAGGGAATGATTTGACTTCAATAGTCTCAGCATGAGGGTCATAAAGGCACAATCTCGAAGGACTCTACTTCTAACGTTCGACAAGAAGATGAAACTGAAGTGGCTTTGGAACCTGGTGTACCTGAATGGGTTGGGGAAGGATGTCATCATCACTGCAGATTATGGACAAGGGCTGGTCAAACAGGGAAGGTTTCCCTTCTGGTGTCAAAGATCCAGAAGAATCCGATGAAGAGGTTGTCCTTTTCATGGGGAAAGGCCAGGTTATCACCTTTCTCTTCTTATTTTCTATAACAAACAACAGTGAACCAAAGAGACAGCTTAGACCAAATTATCATGTAGCAAATAGGACATGACTAAATAGACATACTGCATTATCACATAATAACCAACTAAAGTGGGTCATGTGGGAGAAAAATTTTCAAAAAATTAAGAAAACAGAGGGTAAGAGAGACTTAATCAAGTGAACCCTGACTAAAAACAACCACATTATCACCAAGGCAACTGAGACCTAAACATCCACACCAAGACACGACTAGAGGCTCCACCTTTCCTGTTTTTATGCTGAGGCAAGTCTTTTCTCTAGAAGGATCGCGAAACAACATGTGGATCACCAACACCCTAGCCTTAAAATGGCAGTTTTAATAACCACACCGGACAGTTCTGGCCAGACACTTATCCACGTGTTTCACCCTTCTGGGAGATGGCTCTATATTCTTATTTCCCTATTATACAGATGAAGAAAATGAAACTCTCCAAGAGGAAGTTACTTGCTCAGTTTCATAAAGATAACATGACCAGCTCTAATTCTTTGGAACCATCATAGCATTTGCTGGCCACGAGGGGGCAGTCTCTGTTGGTGCTTTCTTTGCCAGCCCACTTGGGCTGTGTCTCCCTCTTATTACTAAATGAGGGAAATGCTCGTACCCAAACCTTGCACTTGGGAAATTTCAGTGTCAGCTTTTAGCCACAAAGTTTATTCTTTTCTCCAAAAGCCAGAAATGGACATTTTGTTTGACAAATTCTCTTTATTCCAGAAATTTCATGTTCCAGTTCCTAAATAAGGATATTTCATGGGGTCATATAGTGCTCCCTGGTAAAGAAATTTCCTTTATCAACACAGGTCAACACTTTCTCTATAACTTACTCATAGAGAGTTGCCCGAGCATTAGGGGTTGAGTGATTAAGCCCAGGGTTACACAGCAAGTATATATCAATTTGGGTCAAATATGCTGAGGAAGTTTTAAAAAAAATTGAGTTCAAGAATGTTGTTAGGGGTACAACCAACTAAGGTTCTAACTTATAAGCAGAAACTACTAAAAGACCTAAGGTCCAAGACATTAAAAGAGAGAGGGGAAAAGGAAAGAATTCGAAAATATATCTAATTTCTAGTATTTACATGAACATTGTTCCCTCAGCCCTGGAACTGAAGTCAATATATACAAAATATATATACAATATATACAAAAGTATATAAGGTCTAATTAAACTGACTCAGAGCCCTTGGGAGAAGGTGGTTTTTCTGGAGAGAGCACAGTGCCTCCTCTTTCTGAGTCCCTGAGCTGGCAGGCTGAAGACTGCCGGCCATCTAAGTGTTAATGTTCTATAGTGGTTAACAGAACACTTATCAAACAAAAATTCCTAGTAGTGAAGCCTTTGCGGTTTTGCAAACCAAGAACATTGACTCTCAGCATTTATGTAAGATAGGAGTTTATTTTTGAAACTCACCAATCAGGTGGCAAATTCCATCTTCATTATCACATTGTGGCAGCAAGTGGTGTTCTTTGACATCGCCCTAGAAAGATATTTATCTCAGTTAGAGATCAGTCATTAAAGCGATCATCTCCCTAAATCAACTCTGCACATGACATTTTTACTTATATAAAAAGAGATTAAGAATGTATTAAATCAATTCCTAGAGTCTAAAATTAATCTTTTTTTAAATTAAAAATGTTTAATTTGCAAACACCTATTTTCTTTCCTTCTCTCCTGGGTGGGGAAGAAATCCACATCCTCATAACAAATATACATAGTAAAGCAAAATAAATTCCCAAATTGACTATGTCCAAAAATATCTCTCATTCTGTATATTAAATACATCACCTCTCTGTTCCTCTAGAATTAATCTTAAAATCTAAGGAACAGTATGCAGCAGATTCTAGGTTAATTGGAAATTTGAGTTGCTACGATTGATCATAGTTTTAGAGCTGGACAGGATTTTAGAGATCACCTAGATTAACTGAGGCTCAGACTAAATGATGCCCAAGATCACATAACTAGTAAATGGTAGATCTGAGATTTGAACCTGGGTCCCCAAACTCCAGAGTCAAGGCTCTTTTCATGCCACATTGCTTTACTTTTACTTGTCTATATATCCATCCTGAACAAGGCTCAAGTAAATCAAAATTCTGGGCCAAGACCACATATTTCATTTACTTCTTACCTCTAACTGATGCTCAATTAAAGTTTCCATGTAATGGGAATTTAGTGTTTTGGATTGTAAGAAAAAAAAAAAAAGAAAAGAATATGTGATCGATGAACAGTCTTGGGCTCTAACCAGTAAGAAATATGAATTTCTAAAAGTAGTAGGGGTACTTACAGTATTGCAGCCGCTCAACACCTTCATGAACTTTGCTTCTCTCTTCTCTCGGCTCTGCCTAGAGTAAAGGAGAAGGCAAGAGAGTTAAGCCTAGGCAGTCAACTGCAAATGCTGCTCTGCTGAAAACAGACTTTTAAAATTATTTTGAGAAAAGGATTTATTTAAAGTCAGTTGTATCTGTTACCAGATGCCAGATGCTCTGAGGGAATCTATAACTCGTTTATTTCCTAAATAATTTAAGCGTGAGAACTGTGCCATTCCAAAACGTATTATTGTTTACTTTTGAATTAGAGTATACTTTTAGAATGAATGATTTTTCATCCATCAGTCAATGCAAACTGATCTCAAAACAGCTTTGAAATGACCAAGATTTTGCCTTTCTTAGGAATTTAGCTACTCGTAGAGGCGAAGAGAACAAATCCAGCAGTTGTAGCCCTTAGTAAAGATACCAGATTTTCAGCCCTCAGAATCTCTGTTGACATGCTGCTGCTCTCTTAGATGTGTGCTGTCAATTATCCATGATTAGGCCCTTGAGGCTTCATATTTATTACTTAGTGGTAATGCAATGTACTTACCCTCGGAGGGTCTTCAGCCAGAATTGTTTCACCTCTGATGAACTGTACAAAATGGGAGAAACAGCATGACACTCTGTGCCACCACCACTAATCCTCTGTGAAAGAAGGAGGAGACTGAACAGCCCTAAGCTCATGTGTTGTGTATTATAAGCAGAGAGTGGGGGCAGGTGGAAATTCACAATGTAACGGAGACAGGAAGAAGCATCATGGGGCTGTCACACACAGACGTGGCCAGCCAAACACCCTAGAGCTTGAAAACTTCCTCCTGCCTTATATGGCACAGGGGTACTTTTTTCTTTTCTTTTTTCAATGAGGAAGCAAACAAAATCTGTGAGCTGCTGTGAGTGGAAAAGATGACATAGAAATAGCTTGCAGGTAAAGGTTCCCCGTAATGTCAGAGGTGGGATGTGTGAATTAGAAATGATGCTATACTATAGGTAAGCACTCTGGGCCTTTTCTAAAGAAGGAGTATTTTAAGTGACATGTTTCTTACCTTCAAATGACCATTCTCTTGTTTGTGTTACCCTCCTCCAGACCACCCACTATCCTGTATGATAGTCAGTGGTGTGTGTGTGTGTGAGTTCCCTGGGTGCCAAGAAGCGTATTTGACACTGTTGAGGGACATTCTGTGGAGCATAGAAGGAGTTCTAGATTGGGAGTTTAAATCATGACTCTAATACTTACTAGTTAGGTGACCCTGAGCAAATTACTTCATCTTTTTGGGACTCAGTTTCCTCTTCTGTACAATTAAGTTCTTGGAGTAGGTAAGAGGCAGCTTGGTGTAACAGATAGAGGGCTGGCCTCAATCTATTTGCCCATCCCTAAGCCTTCTGCCAACCTCCAGTCTCAGATCTCCAACTAACTTCCTTTAAGACATCCTAAACTAGATGTCCTATAGACTTCTTAAACTCAACATGTCCAAAATGGAACTCATTATCTTTTCCCAATCCTGCACCCTTCCACCCTTCCACTCCAGACTTCCTTATTACTGTCAAGGGTACCACTATCCTCTCAGTCACACAGGCTTAAAACCATGACATCATCTTCAGCTCCTCACTTTTACTCACCCCACATATCCAATCTATTGTCAACATCTTTTATATATGTTCCCTTCTCTCCACTCACACATCACTTCTCACCAGGGACTACTGCAATAACCTGCTGGTTGGTCTCTTTGCCTCAAGTCTCCCCTCATTCCAGCCCTTGTTCCATTCAGCTTAAAATGTAGGTTGGTCATAGCAGTACTCTATTCAATAAATGCTAGTTCATTGGTTCCCTATTATTTCCAGTGGGGCAGCTAGGTGGTACAGTGGATAGAGTGCCAGGCCTAGAGTCAAGAAGACTTGTGTTCAAATGTGGCCTTAGACATTTACTAGCTGTGTAACCCTGGGAAAGTCACTTAACCTTGTTTGCTTCAGTTTCTTCATCTGTAAAATGAGCAGGAGAAGGAAATGCCAAACACTCCAGTACCTTTGCCCAAAGGGGGTCACGAAGAGTCAGACACAACTGAATTGCCTGAAAAATAACAACGGGTTCTAAAAAGCAGAGTTGAGAAGGGAGGGGCATTCCTGGTATGGGGACCAGTCTGTACAAAAGCATGGGGATAGGATGCCATGTATGAAGAAGAGCAAATAGGTATAATGACAATGTTGCTAGCAGCTGCTATGGGGGTGTTAACACCAGCACACAGAGGAGCTACTAGCACAGATTCTTTGATCTGCTTTGCTAAGGAAAGCCACTTTAAGGGGTTAACAATCTTACTTTAATTAAACATACATATATCATTCACTTAGTTCAGCACCCTGAACTTCAGAGAGAATACAAACAGAAATTACAAGCAGAAATTATATAAACAGAGCAAATAAACACAAATCAACAGACAGGCTTTTAGCTATGTGACCAAGACATTACATACATAGTTACCAGGGAGAGAAGCACCATAATCTGGGTTTTCAAAGCCAGGAGGGCTCCAGTGGCTACCCAGAGTCTTGTCTGGCCAAATTACATGAATGCTCTTCCTATGAGTAAGCCCCCAAAGCAAAATGTTAACTTCAGAGCATATATACCCTGTTTAGGGCCCTGGTGCTTAGCGCCTACTTACCAAAAGGGTGTGGGAAAGATCTTTAATCACTAGCACCACATCTATATATTGTTTCCAGTCAATAACTCTTGATTCAAACAAAGGCAAGACTCAAAGGTACTTGATTGCCTTAGTGCTGAGAAGCACTCCAAAACAAAAGAAAAAAAGTCCCACTTTGCTTGCCATTACAATAGATCACGTTTTTCTGGAACATCAAATGCATGCAGGGAAATCATGGATAATAATAAGTCTGGTAATATAGGTTGGAGTCAAGTCGTCAGGGGCTTTAAATGTCAAATGGAGGAGTTCATTTTTGATACTAGAGGTACTATGTGGTTTCTAGAGGTATTATCCTAGGGGTACATTAGAGTTTATTCAACAGAAGAGTGATGTGTTCAGACCTTTAAGGATATCATTTAGGCAGCTGTATGAAGCATAGCTTAGAAAAGGGAAAGCCTTGAGGCAAGGTTATCAATTATGAGGCTATTACAATAATCCAGGAAAGAAATGACAAAGGCCTGATTTAAGATGATAAAAACGTAGTTGCTTATTCTGAGCAAGTTCAGCTTTAGGACTCGGTTTCCTTTTCATGTAAAAGGAAAGGGTCGGATTAGATGGCCTGTACGTTCCCTTATAGTTTCAGATCTATGATCTCATCATCCTTTGACCTCGAAGATCTCATCTCACTTAAATTCTACGAAAGAAATGGAATCTCTTAAGGATCTTCACCTAAAACTAAGTGTAATTTGCTGCAGTTATAAGGACCTAGACTTCCAAAACCAAACTCTATTCTCTTTCTAGTTTTTGCCTCTCAGAAATAAATGAGTCGTGCTCACCTTAGCATCACGTATATTAAAAAAGTGCTATTGCCTCACTTAAAATGTCTGATATATCCTATGCATCAGTTTTTTTAATTCATATTTTTATAAGTAATTGTCAATTTCCTTTAAATCCCTGCTTCATTAGAATGTAGCTATAGGTAATATTCAAAAGGAAAATGTATGTAAAGAGCTTTGAACATTTTAAAGCATCATATAAATGCAAGTTACTGTCTTTATTATTCCCTAATAATATCAATTTCATTGCTATTTACTGCAATTTCTCCTTTTCCATTTGCACTTTTACTGAGATGTGTTTTCTCTCTCTTTTTTTTGATTAAAGTTCCTAATGGCTTTTAAAAAACCCCACGGTTCTACAGGAAGACAGGAAAGGAAAACCCCTTATTGATTGCTTAGACCAATATGATGCAGTTAGGGCATGCTTCAGCCTGCCAGCTCAGTGGCTGATGCTCAGGAAGAGAAGGAGCTGTATATGTCTGTAATCATTTTTGCTCCAAAGGGTGCTAAATCAGTTCGCCAACTGCCTGCATCTGATAAATTTGATGGGTGAATTAAAAGGGAATCCTTGGTCTCACTGATAGGAGGCTTATGGCTACCTATGAACACAGCATCACAGAATCACAAAATTTCAGAGGCAAGAGATTTCCGTGGTCATCTAGTCCAGTCCATGCATACGTCAAGATATTAGGAGACACCCTGTTTTCCAGAGCTAAGGCCCAGCAAGGCAAACTGTGCCCTGAGCTTGGCATAACAACAATCCTTTGTGCTCACTCTCTGGATGATTGCACCTTTGGGCAAAATCACATAATTATTTTTACCGGAACGTATCACATAATTATTGGAACAAAATTACATAATTATTTATTGCTTTGACCAGCACCAGATGTTCTCTGAGTTCAGACAAGCAACAGACAAGTTTGGACAAGTGCCCATATTCTCGTCATGAAGCCCTGTTCCTTGTCAGGGCTACAGCTTGCTGTACAGTCATTGGTATAAGTATTGAGATCTCCCCACACTGCCTTGGGTCCCCCCCCCCACTGGGGGCACAGCTCTGGCACATGTGTCTAGATCCCCTCCGTACTTGCAAGCCATTTCCTTCAATTTGAAATGAAATTTCTGTTTGATTTCTGACTCGTCTCTAGCCTGCTCTATTCAGCTCTGGCCATCCACAGGTTAGAGGCTGGTTTGGTCTGATTGACACATGAAAGAAACCACCATTATAAAATACCCAATAAGTGGTCATCCAGTCCCTGCTTAAAGACTTCTGAGGATAGGGCATCTTCTATCCCTCCAGTTATTCCATTCCATTTTGGTACAACTCTAATTGTTAGGAAGTTTTGGGTTTTTTTCCCTTCCCCTGGTAGGAAGTTCTCCTAAGCCCAAATTGACTTCTTTATAGCTTCTCCCTGTTGCTCCTGGTCTTGCCCTCTAGGGCAGCCAAGCTGAACAAGCCTAATGCCATGGTGATCCAAAGATCTCATACTTACATACGAAATATGACATATGATACAAGAGCTTATATTGATATAGCCCTCTTCTTCCAATTTTACTCTGATGTCTCACAGTGGTGAGAAGGTAAACCCCCCTTGATGGGGAAAAGGTTTTGGGTGGATTATAAGCTCAACGATGTAACCTGGAAGCCAAAAATGCTAATACAACATTAAGCTTCCTTCAGTGGGGTGCAGGTAAATGTTTAACAGCTGTCTTTCTGAAGAGCATGACACATTTTAAAGTTTCATTGGCATTATTAACATTTTCTACATCACTCTTTTTAAGTCTAGACGGTCAACAAAAGAACAAATCAAGCCTTGATTTGTAATGTTTGTCAATTTCTGAGCTGTAAATGTTCACCCTGAAAATTTGACAATGAGCTCAGAGCTATAAGAGTTAGCTGCAGTTTACCCCTGTCTTTATTATTAGAGGAATAGCGTCCAGGAGAAAGTCACACTATACTCTTAGGAGTATTTTTTTTTTTTAGTTCTTGGTGCTTTATTTTAGGAAGGATACTGAAAAACTGGTGGGAGTATAGAAGAATGTGGCAAGGATGATGAGGTCAATGGACACAATGGAATAAAAGGACCACTTAGAAGAAATGAGTGATGTTTAACCTAAGGACCAGACACTGTTGGGAAATGTGATAGTTTTCTTTCAGTATCTGAGACTGTCATGTGGAAGAAGGATTGTTGTCATTCAGTTGTGTCCAACTCTTTGTGACCTCAGAGGGTTTTCTTGGCAAAGATCCTGGAGCCATTTGCTATTCTCTTCTCTAGTGGATTAAGGCAAACAGGGTTAAGTGACTTGCCCAGGGTCACACATTTAGGGAGTGTCTGAGGCCAGATTTGAGCTTGTCTTCCTGACTCGTCTCAGCATTCTATCCGTTAAGCCTCCTAGCTCCTGGAAGAGGGATTAGACATGTCCTGTTTGGCTCCGGAGAACAGAGGTAGAGGACCTGGTTGGAAACTACAGAGAGGCAGATTTCAGCTCCGCATGAGAAGAAACTTATTAAGACTTTAAGTTGATGAGTAGCTGCTAATCTGCATTGGCAGAAGCTGTTTCTACATCAGGAGTTCCTTACGTTGATGAAATCTTGGGCCCAGACCACACTTCCTCTCCTTCCTTCCACCCTCACCCTAATTTTCCTTTTTTCTCACAAGAAGACACAAGTGTAAAACATCCTGGGCATGCTAGGTTTGCTCCCTCTGAGCCTAATCCCTGGGCTCAACTGAAATGGGGATCACAAATGGTTAGAGCTTGGCATTCCCTTTGGCTACTACTGCTAGTTAAGTGGGGCCATGTTTCTTATGGTTCACCGCATCTCATAAATTCCTCTTCCTTAAAGAGACCACTCACAGAGTGTTATCAGGGACTGTTCTTTGGAAGGAGACCTAATTCCCATGTCCCTTCCTGAAGTCTTATTTTTCAAGTGGCTGCCTGGGGCAGTGACTCAAATTTTTCCACAGTGCCTGTCTCTCCAAGCACATTTTTGTTTCTAAGGGGGAATGAGATTTGGCACATGACACCCACTGTAAATAACACATCTCCCCCATGCTGCCTGTGGGCCGTCAGAAGCAGCAAAGGAACCTCTGGGCATGTCTTTTTTTACCCTGGCTCCAAAGATAGCACTGTCAGTTATTTTTTTTGCACTTTTTAAACTGATTTTTAAAAAGTTTCATGATTCTCTATGGTTGATTCTGTGTTCCTCCCTTTCTTCCCTGTCCCTTCTCTAAATGTCCCCCCAGTACTAAGTTACATAAGTTTCTTCTTGGGGGACTTTTTACCCATCCGCCTTCTCGAGGGGAGGGCTGGGCTGGGCTGGCCTGTGAAATGTTACTTTGATGGGCCTGCGGGAAGCTCTACAAATGACATGCTTGGCCCAGAACATGGTCGTTCCCATTTTACACAAACTGAGTAGACAGCAGGACAACAAAGCAGAGACTTGGACCTGACAAGATGCCATGTTTTTTTGTTCATACAAAGGAAAAATAAATGTCCAGTTATAACCCTTCTAGGACATAAGGTCCCAGCTGTGTGACCCTGGTCAATTCGCTTTACCTCTATTTGCCTTAACTTCATCTATAAAATGGGGATAATAATAGAGCCTACCTCCCAGAGTTAAAATAAATAAATTTATAAAGTGCTTAGCGCAGTGCCTGGCACATAAGGGTCACTAGAGAAATGTTAGCTATTATCATTGTTGTCATTGTTATGTCTTCCCCCAATCAATCCTTCTTTTTCTCCTTGTTGCTATCCTTTTCATGATTGAAATAAAAGTGAGCTATGAAGTGTGCAAAATAATGCATGAATCATAAAATAATGAATGATTCCACAAACTCTACATGGAATCCATCTTGAGAGTAGTGGAAATAAACACAGGGGCTCGGGGTTGGATGAGCTGGTTCTGATCCCAGTTCAGCCTCGTACTACATGTGGAACGTCAGACAAGTTATTTTGAGTCTCCGGCCTTGGTGTCTTTATTCTGAAATGATAGGATTGGACTAGGGACCACTACAGTCTCTTCCACCTTGGTGTATCTATGAGCCTCTGGCCCTATGGTCTTTCAGTGGTAGAAGAAGGCTCAGACTTTCAGCTCTTTCCTCAGATGAAGGAGGCAATCCTTGTAAATGGTTCCAGGCCCCAGCACCTCCTGGCTGTGGAACAATGAATACACAAGTCACTTAATTTCTCTCGGCTTCAGTCTCATCTGTCGAATGGAAGCAGTCCCTGCACTAGCTACCTCCAAGGATGGTTGGGAAGAAAGCTCTCTGCAAGCCTGAATACATGCAAATCACATTCTCTCCAAGCACATTTCTGTTTCTAAGGGGGAAAGAGATTTGGCCCATCACACCCACTGTAAATAACGCATCTCCCCCATGCTGCCTTTTAGATTTAGAGCTGAAGGACACCTGAAAGGGTGTTCCTAACCTCCCATTTTGTTGTAGTTATTCAGTTGTGTCTGATTCTTCGTGACCTCACTTGGGGTTTTCTTGACAGAGATACTGGAGTGGTTTGCCATTTCCTTCTCCAGATGAGGAAACTGAAACAAATGGGGTTAGCTTTGCACAGGGTCACACAGCTTATAAGTGTCTGAGGTCAGATTTGAATTCAGGTCTTCCTAACTATCCATCCAGGCCTGACTATCCATTGCTATCCTAGCTGCCCTTAAATCCCTCATTTTACTGAGGACAAAAATCAAACCAATAATCATTTGTTAAAACACCTACTACATGCTGGGTAAATGTGCTAATCAGTCAGTCAATAAACATTTATTAAGCACCTACTATGGGCCAGACGACGTACTAATCAGTCAGTCAATTGTGTTTGTCCTTCGTTCTCAAAGAGGACCATGACATTAGGGAAACAATGACATAACTTGCAGTTGACTTTGATTTGAGTGAGGGAGGGCTGTGCAAGGTTGCCAGCCTCACTTTCTCCTCCAGAGCTATCTGGATCCAACGACCAGATATTCATCAGGATGACTGGAGATGGTCCAGGGTACAATGGGAGACCCTGACCCTTTGAGGCTAAGAGGTAACGTCCATTCAGTGAATTGGCCTCTTTAAGAAGTGAGTCAAGAGATGGGCCCTTTAATAAGAAAAAAAATTCAAACTGGGAGAGAAGGCCCTCAGGGTTGCTAGTCAAAAGAGAAACAGTATTATTTCATAAAGTCAATAATAAACAGTCAGTCAATAAGCATTTATTAAGTGCCTACCATATGCTAAGCAACATGCTGGTCAGTGAGTCAGTCAATAAGCATTTATTAAGTGACAGGCACCGGGTTAAGCACTGGAGATACAAAAAGGAGGCAAAAACAAGATAATCTGGGAGAGAACAAACAAATATATACAAACTGTGCTAAGTGCACAAAGAATATGAAGAAAAGCAAAACAAACAAAATCCCAAAACAAAAACAAAAACCAGCCCCTCATAGTCTAATGAGGGAAATAATATTGAGGTGGCCAAGTGCAAACAGGATACAAGGAGGAGATGACAAGGCAGAGAGTACCAGGCATGGGCGGACAGCCAGTAAAAATGTTCCAAGTCAGGACAGCATTTTGGATGGTGATTGAACATGTGTAACCTACATCAAATAGCTTACTGCCTCAGAGAGCAGAGAATAGCTGAGGGAGGGAGGGAAAATTTGGAACTCAAAATTTTTTTTAATGAATGTAAAAAAAATGTCTTTATATGTAATTGGGAGGAAAATAAAATGTTAAAAAAAAAAGAATATCTGGAAAGAAGTATAAGAAACCCAGAAATAGAGGTAGTTAGGTGGTACAGTGAGTAGAGCACCAGTCCTGAGGACCTGAGTTCAAATCCGGCCTCAGACACTTGACACACTTATTAGCTGTGTGACCTTGGGCAAGTCACTTAACCCTAATTGCCCTGCCCTTCCCCCTGCAAAAAAAAAAACAAAACAAAACAAAACAAAAAAAAAAACCTAGAAATATAGGGAAGGGCCAGGTTATAATAGGCTTTAGAAGTAGTGAGTGGGCCTCCAGGCCGCAGGTTCCCCACCCCTACATAAATAATAGGGAGCTAACTAGTAGATTCTATGAAATAGGAGGATGACGTGACGTGGTTAGCCCTGAGCTTTAGGCAGATCAAAATTGAGTCTCTGAGAGGTTAAGTGATGGATGCTTCTAAGAATTTGAATTCAGATCTTGCTGATTCCAACACCAGCATTCTGCACTTTGTCATCTGTCTCTCCACTATTTCTTTGTGAGTGGCTGGTCACCAGTGCCAGTCAGCCTCCCGATGGCGAGTCTCTATGAACCAGGCTGGGCCTCAGACGACAGATGTTCAGGCCTTATTCAGAGCCCCTCCTCTGGGCAGGGTCTGCCAGAGCTGTGCTTCCCAGGCAGAGCCTTTGGGAAATGAGGGTCACCTTCACCCCATGATGGGGCACCAGGAAAGGACTCATAGAACAGGAACACAAAGTAGACATGGAAAATGTTGGATTGGGTGAGTAGCATGACAAAGTTAAGCAAAATGGGAAGAACTCAGGGGGTTGGCATACGTGAAAGACCAAGTACTGGGGCCTTTCCCCGTGAGAGGGCTTCATATGATACTAAGTGAAAGCACATGGCTTATTAGAAGTGGTTGACTTCTTGCCTCACCCTGCAGTCCATTGTGAAACTCTGCAGAGTTGACTCAACACCGTGTGGCCCATCTCGCTATCATAGCATCTTTGGGCCCCCAGTAGAGTTTTCACACACTCCTGGAACAGACTATAATAATTAGGGATGGGGAACCTGTGGCCCTCTAGGTCCTCAAGTGCAGCCTTTTGACTGAGTCCAAGTTTTACAGAACAAATCCTTTTATTAAGGGGTTTTGTCGGCTAGAGGGAGGCGGAGGCAGGGGTGGCAGCGGTGGCTCGCTTCACGCGGGTGCAGGAGAATCGGCGGCGGCGGGCAACCTGTGGTGCTCTTTGGTGGACACGATGTGTTTACCCCTCAACCCCAAACCATTCCTGAATGGACTGACAGGGAAGCCGGTGATGGTGAAGCTTAAGTGGGGCATGGAGTACAAAGGTTACCTGGTATCTGTGGATGGCTACATGAACATGCAGCTTGCAAATACAAAAGAATACATAGATGGGGCATTGTCTAGACACCTTGGTGAAGTTTTAATAAGGTGCAATAATGTCCTTTACATCAGAGGTGTCAAAGAAGAGGAAGAAGATGGGGAAATGAGAGAATAGCATCTTTTCTGGGATGAGGTGGGGATTTCTTTTGTATATTTCTAGAAATAAAGATTTGTTTGTTTTTCAGTTAAAAAAAAGGGGGGGGGGAGATTTGTTCTGTGAAGCTTAGATCCAGCCAAAGGACTGCACTTGAGGACCTAGAGGGCCACTTGTGGCCTTGAGGCCACAGGTTCCCCAACCCCTGAACTGGATGACTCTTCCCAGAAGTCTGAATCCCTTATTTCATTTCCAGATGTAGTTCAGATAGTCCCATGACAACTGACTAGGTGAGGTAGCAGGTAGGGTGCTGTATTTGGAGCCAGGGAGAACTGAGTTCAAATCCTGCCCCAGACACTTAGTAGCTCAGTGACCCTGGGCAAGTTATTTAACTCTCAGGCTGTTTCCTTATCTGTGAAGTGGGGATAATAATGCCTACCTCACAGGGTTGTTGTGAGATATGTCAGATTTTTGTAGCTTATATGCACAATCAGGTACTTTAAAATGTTTTTTCCTACTCTTAATTTAAAAATAGCTTATTGTTTTTATTTGTCAAGTAATAAGTATTTTAAAAATTAATCTCTCTCACTACTTCCCCTGAGCAAATATTTAAGAAAGAAAAAACCCCTTAATACGTAAGTACACAGGGAAATGCCCACGTTATCCATGTCCTTAAATGTATATATTTTTTTTCTGTATTTGAAGTTATATCCTCCAACAGGAGGTGAATCAGTCCCTTGTCATTTGAGTGGACTGGCTTAGAGGACTTCAGTCCTATCTGAATACAATATATTGTACCTTTAATATACATCATACCCTGAAAAGATACAATGGAATATATAAAAGGTTACTAAGGGGGATGATTATTGTGGAAACCAACTCAAGCAGGTCAGACTCCAAAAGGCTTTAAAATCATCCAGACATAACCTGAGAGTCAGTAATGCAACTGAGAATGGTTGACGGGGAGGTGGAGAATGAATAAAAAGTTAAGGAAAAAAAAACCCAAGTAAGTGGGGTGGGGAAGAAGCCTAATTAAATTAAAAAAAAAAAACCTCCCAGGAAGGCAAAATGCCATTTGTGGGCACTAGAGAAATGCCTCACATTTTTGTGAAGGGCAGCTTTTGTTGTGTGGGGACATAGCAGCATTATGCAGCCTACTCAGTGTGATCTCTGTTTTTCTTTCACAACAAACACATCAACAATCCTCAGAGAAGAAAATGACATGAAATAAAAGTGCCCTTTCATCGTTCCAACTCATTATAAATGCGATATTAACAGTAGTATTGACATACTATCGCTTTTCTGAAGGTTTCAGAGGTTTGCAGAGAGGGAAAAGGCCCTTGGCTCTAAGAGAGACCCAGTCCCTGATCTCACAGTGAGTGAGGGAGCAATGACTTGGTTCCAGCTCTGTGTCCTAAATCACTTAGACATACTTACTCTAGCAACACTGATTCTGTTACTAACCACCTCTTAAATAGCAGCAGCAGCAGCTAAAATAATCAACCCAACTTTGACTAAGTTTTAAAAGAATTTCTGATGAAATGAAAAAATGTAGGCGTATATCACATGGTTTTTAGTTGACTTGATGCCAAAACATCTGGATATCTTGCAACAGGTTTCATTTATTTTTCATCCAGATGTTTGACATCTTGTCTATAGAAATGAAAAGCAACAAAACAATGCTCCAAGTTATTTCAGAAGCTTAATATCTCACCTCTGGTATTATCTGTTCTCCTTACTTCCTCTCCTTCCTTCCAGGTCCTAAGACCTTCTAATCCCTTCAGTTGTGCTAATTTATTCCTAGTCATTGGAGTCTCTTGCTCCTCAGCTCCCTTCTTTCCATCCAGTTTGATCTTCAAAGTAAAAAAATTGAACACACATTTATTAAACATCTCTTACATGCAAGGCGCTACACTAGGTACTAGGTATACAAAGACAAAAGTAAAATGGCATGCCATCAGAGAGGCTTCTTGGGCCTCTGCACTGGTTCCCCCCTTCCCCGTAGGCAGAGAATAATGCCTGGCATTTAAACTTCAGGGCATCTAGGCAATGTACTTTTCCTCACAACAACCCTGTGAGTTGTTAACAAGAATTTAAGTACTTCCTAAGTGTTATCATCCTCTTCTACAGATAAAGAAACTAAGGCTCTGACAAGTTAAATGGCTTGCTATTATAATCACACATCTAGGAATTGTTAGTGCCAATCAATCGACTAATCACCAAATAAATGTCAATAAACATTTATTAAGCACCTACTGTGTGTCAGGCACTATGCTAAGCACCAGGGATACAAAAAGAGATAAAAGACTTGAACCCAGGTTCTCTGGCTCTGAATCCAATACTCTTTCTACCTCATCATTGTGGTGTCCCCCACAGTGCTTGGCACACAGTGAGTGCTTAATAAATGCCCACTGATGACCTGACTTCTGTCGTTTCTTCTTTATGTATGTATTTACTTTTGGGTCCACCAAATCATCCCTTCTTTGATGTCTCCTGTTTTCCTATCACTAAATGTTTTGTCTTTGTAGGCTTTTAGCTTTCTTTGGTCCAGAAAGCTGCCCCTGGAACCTTAAATGCTGAAGAAGCCCTGAATGTGCTTTGACTGTGATTTGACTCTTTTAATAACATATTGTAAAAATATGCTGTTAGTTGCAAGAGAACCTGCAGTTGCAAATATTCTTGCCATGAAGGCTGCAACTATAATATTAATATGATATTAATCACTGGAGAATATTTTGCATTTATTTTTAGATGAATATTATCATTTGATAATGATTCCCTCCCTCTCTTCCCAAAGCCCTTGGACCTAATAGCCCTTGTGTCCCTTTGGAGATCATGGGAATTCTCCTGTGGCCATCTTGGACTGATAAAGAAAATTCTTCAAATTAGCTACATGCTTTGCTCTCTTAGTCTTCCAGGCAAATCTGGCCACCATCTTAACTGAACACATCTCAACTAAACGCATTACTAAAATCCACCCACGTGAAATTTGTCGGATGATGCTGTGGGCCCCCTGTGGTCTAGTGGTTAAGACGACTGCCTCCCAAATATCTGAATTGAGTCTGTTTCCCAGCCAATGTCACGATGTTAGGAAGTGGAGGAAGGGATGGGAACTCCTACTAATAAGAGGAAGATGAACTAAAACTAGCAGGGCTAAGATGTGGTGAGATGAAGAGGCTGTTTAGCAGAAAGTTGGGTACACAGTGACTGGGGAATGACTGAACAAATTGTGGCATATAAACAGAATGGGAGAGTATTGCTGGTAAGATGTGATGAGTAGGAAGAAATCAGAGAAACTTGGAAAAACTTGTGAAATGATGCAGAATAAAGTAAGCAGCGCCAAGAAAAAAAATATATTAAATGGCCACAGCAACATAAAGGAAAACAACACCAAAAGACAGCAGATGATTCGAGTCAATGTAATGAATTATCTTGATTCTAGCAGGCTGATATTAAACATATCTTCCTCCTCTTGGAGGAGAGGTGGTAGACTACAGGTGGCAAATATGATGTATGCCATCGAACATGGCTAATGTGTTAATTAACTTATTACAATTAACATATATGTACTATATATTTTTATATATACTTAATCAACTTGTATATACTTATGCTTTCTGTTACAAGGGAAAGTTCTTTTAGAATGTGGAGTTATTGTGAAATCAATGTTTTTAAAAAAGTGTCAATGAAACATTTTAAAAGACTCTTTACATTTTAAGGAGGTACCTCTGAGGAAGAAAAAGAAATCAGAGTAGAAATGAGAATAATTTGTCCTGCAGGAGGGAAAGAATCAAAAGGATTCTGGCGGTCACTGGAAAAATAATCCATTATAATTAGGATTATTTATAGTATGTACACAGGCTGGCAAGAACATCTATTAAAAACATGAAAAGGCTAATCAATCAACTGTACTTATTAAGCATCTAATATGTGCTAAATCCGGAGGGTACAAAGACAGAAATAAATAGTCTCTGCCTCAAGGAAGTGACATTCTAAAGGGTAAGACATCATGGATGACATAGGGAAGTTTATGCAAAATGAATACAGAATACGTACAAGGTAATTGAGAGAGGGAGGGTGCTAGCAGGAAAGGCCTCATGTTGAAACTGATGCTGGGCGTTCGTGGAAAACAGAACTTCCAAGAGGTGGAATTGAGGAGGGACAGCATTCAAGGCACGGGAGACTGCTGGAACAAAGTCGTGTATTGAGATGGCAGATGAACTTTGCCACGTGCATGGAGCAGCAAGAGGTCCCACGTGGCTAGACCATAGAATATACAGAGGGGACTGATGTGTAAGGAGACTGGAAAGGTAGCGAGGAGCCAGACTGGAAGGTCTTTTAATGCTAGAGGAGTTTATGCTTGATTAAACTGAGATATGTTTATTAGATATTAATGAATATCGTCTCTTTAGGGGGAGGTTTCTAGTGTCCTGTACCCTTCTGTGTTCCAATGAATAACTTGCATGAGCTTATAAACTTTTCATAAGAGACTGTAGGCTTTAAAGACCTAGAAATAGCAGGCAACTTTCATTGAAGGAGATCCACATCTCAGATCCTGACCTGCAGGGACTCAAAGGCAGTGGAGGTCTGTGTTTCCAGAGACTCAGGAAGTTAGTTGATTGCTTGTTCCATATCCAGGGTGTCTTCTGGTTGGGCTTCATACTTTGCCATCTTAAGGTGAAGCTACAGGGTTGGTTCCAAATATGAGCGCAGCCTAGTTTAGGGGACTTGACCACTAATTATTTACTAATTTATTACTCAGAACTACCCACCACCTACAGCTGTCATTTACATGTCCAGTTTTCCTATATTTGGAAAGATCAGCTGTGGAAGGTTACAGAACTGTCTGTGTTCATGATTTATTTATTCATCATAGGATCCTGAAGGGTGGAACACCTAATCAGCTGACTCTTCCCTAATCCTATGGAGCACAAACTACCAGTTCCTGATTTCTATGGTTCTTAATCATCATTATCTGGGGCTGAAAACCTCTTCTCCCTCCTCTTTCTCTCCCTGCATACTCATCCCTAAGCAGCTTAGTTCTGCCCCTTTGCTATTCACTTCTTCCTTTCGCCTCCCTACTGTTGTGCATCCCAGAAACTCTCATTCTGTTATTAGTGAGGTCCCCTCTATTTTGTATCTACTTTCCTCACATCATTTGCATCTCCTGATGCTAATAGTAACCTGCCTGTCTCTGAATCCCTGGCTATATTTTCAGGAATCGGATGCTCCGTCTCTCATGCCCCCAACAAAGTGGACCAAAGAGGAATTGGCCTGCTCCTTACTCTTCACTGTCACTTCCATAGCATCCCTTTGCTACCATCACAAGGCAATCTCTTCTACTTTGGGGTCCCCTCCATCATCTCTATATCACATCTATATGTTTCATCTGTTCCTTGTAACAAGGATCTGCCGGCCTCCAGGTCATTCCTCCTCCTTTCTCAAGGAGCTTTTAGTACCTGAATCACAATTTTCTTCTTCACTCTCAATTGCTCATATTTGGGAAGTTCAAATACATGTTGATATCCCCCTCAAACACCACATCTTCCCAATTCATCAAACGCCATTAACTCCCACGAGGGGTTCTCCATATAGGAAGGTAGGCGGAGAAGTGGATAGAATGCAAGGCCTGGAGTCAGGAAGACTTAAATTCAAATCAAGCCTTAGACACTTACTAGCTGTATGACCCCAGGCCAGTCACTTTAACCTCTGTTTACCTCAGTTTCCCCAACTGTGAAATGGGGATAATAAAGCACCTACCTCTCAGATTTTTTTGAGAATCAAATATTTATAAAATGCTTAGCATATTACCTAGCACATCGTAGGTGCTGAATAAATATTAGTTTCTTTCCTTTATTCCTTCTGTGACTTATACCTTAGCCTACCCACAAGATTGGTCCATCCCATCAATTTTAGGTCTCGCTATCACCCAATAACTATGCTACCTTCATGATCCCGGAACTCTGAAATTTCCCTCTCTGATCATGATCTCCCATTCTTCCATTTCTCCCTCTGCTCCATGCCTTCTAAACCTATCCTTCCTCCTCTCCAAAGCCTTGAGTCACATCTGTCTCTTGCTCTTTTCTCGGTCCTAGTCACTCCAAGCTCTGTTTTCACTTCCCTCCTTTCCAATCTTAACATTATGACTGATCAGTTCAAGTATAGTATATCCTCTTCCCTTCTGTTTGTTGTCCCCCTGTCCTGTGCCTGCTCAAACCACAACTCTGTGTGACTCTGACTTGTCTTTTTTTCTCCATTCTTACTGCAAAATGGGACTAAGTCCATTACAAATGTATGTGGCACCTTACTGCTGCAAGCTAATTCTTTCATTTTTCTCTGGCTACCACCCTCCTCAACGTGTCTGTTTCAAGCCTTTTCTCTTCTCAGATCTCCTGCAGAATTCCTTTTCTCCTCTCCAGCAGTTTCCAGAGGAAATAGTTTCTATTTGCAAGAAGGTCTTTTTCTTTATACCTCAGAACTCTTCTGTATCATTCACAATCTATCCTTTCTTCCAGTCTCCAAGCTCTCTCTCTGCCAAGGCCAACTCCTCTATCTGGGCTCTTGACTCCATCTTGAGTCTCCCATGGGAGAGACACCCTTAGTTATTCCGTTTTCCCTCCTCAATTCCACCTCTTGGAAGTTCTATTTTCCATGAACACCCAGCTTAAGCATCAGCTTTAACATGAGGTCTTTCTTGCTAGCACCCTCCCTCCCTAAATTACCTTGCATGTATTCTGTATTCATTTTGCATAAACTTATCTATGTCAACCATGTTGTTTTACCCTTTAGAATTTTAGGCCTAGGGGGGCGGAGCCAAGATGGCGGCTGGGAAGCAGTGACTGGCGTGAGCTCCTCACCAAGTCCCTCCAAAAACCTATAAAACAATGGCTCTGAACCAATTCTAGAGCTGCAGAACCCACAAAGTGGCAGAGGGAAGTAGGGCCCCAG
>CM053627.1:86438790-86518547 GCA_028646595.1 Phalanger gymnotis | reverse complement strand
TATAGTTAGTCTTTCACAACATGAGTATTGTGGAAAGGTTATACATAATGATATACATGGGGCCCATGTCGAATTGCTTGACTTCTTAGGGAGGGTGGATGGGAAGGGAAGAGGGGAGGGAATTTGGAACTCAAGGTTTTTAAAAAAATAGATGTTCAAAAGTAAAAAAAAAAAAAAAAGAATTTTAGGCCTATATCACCAACTATCTGCTGGATACCGTTCTCTCTTGTCTTCAATCTCTTCTCAACCTTTGTGTCTCCTGTTGCCTTACATGCCTGAATATAGCCGCTCTCTGGTAAAACTTTGGCTGGACACCTGTAAGGGGATCTAAGTTGCTGAAGAAACTGAAAATTGTATTTCTTCCTGGCTTGGGAAGAAGAGAGGAAGCTACCCTGGTATCAAGACTGGAGTATGGGGTTTTCCCCTTATAGTGGGAAGTTTTAAGGATCTCTCAGAGGAAGCAGCAGTATGACCACAGTTTCTGGTGGTAGAGACATCTTCAGTTCCCTTCCTCAAATTGAAGCTTCCAAACTAGACCGAAAGAGGTGAACACTAAAGAGAGAAGTTGTTCTTGTTTTGTGGGTGCTTTTCTCAGTTCACTGGAGTGCTCAAGAAAAAAACAGATACAAGTCCTTTACATGGATTTGCCCATTCCTAAAAATGTCCTTTTATTCTGTTGAAGACTGCATCTGACTCATCTTATTTCCCATAAACACTGATTGAATCTATCATTGCATTTTCTTGTGTCTCTCTTTGCTGCATGAGGGTATGGGACAGCTCTGGGAGCCACACGACAGAAAGTGACTTTTTTTAGAGCAGGAGTGTGATTTCCACACCTCCCACCCCCAACATACCTTTCCCAGTCCATTGTTAGAGAGCTTTCTCTCTAATTGAGGCACAGTCATGAGCCATTCCTATTTCATAACTATACTTCCAAGGGCCTAATTGCTATGAACTTGGGACTTTTTAAAAAATCTGCCTATTCAGACACAAGCACAGTGACCCCAAGGTCACTGTAATTTGACCCTGCTATGCTAGCAATTATCATCCTATGTAACTTCTCCTTTTTTTTTTTACAATGGAATTGTAAAATAGTTGCCTACACACTTATCTCCATTTCATTCACTTCTAAATATCTTGCAATCTGCCTTCTTTCCTCTCTAAGGTTATTGACTAGCTTAACAACTAAACCCAATGACCTTTTCTCATTGCTCATTCCATTTTGTTTTGCTGATGCTTTTGTCACTGTTGACCGGTCTCTTTCCCTCTCCCCTGCCTTTCATGGCATTGCTCTCCTTTGGTTCTCATACCTGTCTTAACTGCTTCTCAATCCCCTTTGCTAAATCATCCTCCATCTTCTGTCCACTAAGTGTCCCGGGTCTCTGTCTCTCTCTTCTCCTCTCCTCTTTTCTTTCTTTCTTTCTTTCTTTCTTTCTTTCTTTCTTTCTTTCTTTCTTTCTTTCTTTCTTTCTTTCTTTCTTTCTTTCTTTCTTTCTTTCTTTTTCTTCCTTCCTTCCTTTTTCTTTCTTCCTTCCTTCTTCTTCCTTCCTTCCTTCCTTCCTTTCTCTTTCCCTCTCTTTCTCTCTCCTCATCAATCTCATCAGCTCTAGAGAATGCAACGATCACCTCTGTACAAATGACTCCCTCCTACATCTAAACGTCCATCTCTCACTTCTTGAATTTCAGGCCTATATCTGCTGGATACCATTAGTAGGATGCCCCATTGACGTCTCAGACTCAACATGTTTAAAATGGAACTTACTATGTTCCCTCGAACCCCTTTTTCCCCTCTAAGCTTTTCTTTCTGTTAAGGGTGTTTCTATCACTCTAGTCACTTCGAGCTCAGTGTGCCTTCCATCTTCTTCCTTATTCCTCACGTGGAACTAGTTGCTTTTTTTATTCTACTCCTACATTTCTTGCATTCATCAATTTATCTTTATTCACATGGCCTCTGCTTTGCTTCAGGACACCATCACCTCTCAGTTCAGGTCATTCAATTCAACAAACATTTGTTAATCACCTGTTATAAATGGCATTATGTTACAGTGCTGGGCAAAAGCTGCACAATCTCTGCCCTCAGTTCTACATAGATGTAGTAAATACGAAGTTATTTTTAAGGGAGTGGGGGGAGTAATATTAACCCTGTGCTGCGAATGGATCAGGGAAGACTTTCTGGAGGAGGCCCAGTATGCTTTGATCTGATCTTACGAGGCAGAGGGAAGGAGGCAATGCTTTCCATACCTATACAAAGACACATAGTCAGGAAATGAAATGTCACATATGGGGGAAAAACTAAAAGGATAAGGGACAGAGAAGTACATTAATAGAAACCCCTAGGAGTCTTTCCCTTCCCCCCGCCCCCGCCCTTTAATAATCTTACCTGGATTTTTGTAATTGCTTCTTAATTGATACTTCTGTTTTTTTCCAATCCCATCCCTTTACATTCTGTCCTACACACAGCTGCTTAATTAGTATTTCTAGAACATAGGTCTGACATACAGTTTCTGATAAATCACACCATTGTTAAATGATATAAAGTCTGAAGTAATTTATGGTACATTAAATATTATCAAAAAGATATTAAATTAGTTAACATCCTAAGCATCTTTGAAATCATTTCGCTGCTTAAGTACATGTGTATCACTGACCTTAAAGACATTTTTATTGATTTATCCTTTAAACAAACCACATCTACAAGAAGAAAAATTCAATCTCTTTTTATATTGTCTGGTTGTACAACCATTAATTTATTCGTAATCCAAGGAGTATTTTAGCTAAGAGAGAGGACTGACATGTGTACAGCATATTTGCGATTCCTTGTGAAATTGTAGTTTATCATCCATTTATCTGTAAGTTTTTTTATATAAAATATTATCTATATTTTAAAATTACATACAACTCGAACTTGCAGCTATGACTTTGCAACTGAAATTTATTTTGTCAGAGGATAAGAGAGGTAATAGTTCTGCCAGACCCTCTGCCTATGTCAGCTTGTATCTGGGGATTCTCGGCAAGGTACAGGTATGATTAGATGGGTTGCATTCCGGTTCTTAGATATTCTTATATGAATATAGCAATGCTTCAGGAGAGGCAGCTAGGTGGCTCAGTGGATAGAGCACTGGGCCTAGAGTCAGGAACACCTGCATTGGCCTCAGATTTGGCCTCAGATTCTTTACTTAGCTGTGTGACTTTGGGCAAGTCATTTAACCTCTGTTTGCCTAATCCATGGGAGAAGGAAATGGCAAACCATTCCAGTGTCTTTGCCAAGAAAACCTCATATGTGGTCACAAAGAGTCAAACATGCCCGAATGACTGAACAACAACAATGCTTTAGGAAGAATAACCGGGCAGCCATACATAGGATGGATAAGAGAGGAAGAGACTGGATACAGGGAGACGAGTTTGGAGGCTATTTCAGTGGTCCAGTTGAAAAACACAGCCAGGACCTGTTTAGTGTAGATGATGAATCCTTTGAAGTAGTTCAATGAATCTTGTATTTGCACTATTTGAAGTTATAATTATGTAAAATATGGTCATTGGTTCTAGCCCAAATGGAAATATGTATTGAATTCAATTAATGCGACCACTTCAGGGGAAACTCCTTGTTTGTACAAATCAGAACCTAGCTGTAAAGAGAAACTGAATTATGGTGGTATAACTTGGAAAGAGGCAGAAGATATGAAAGAATGTGGTGGTAGAATCTTCTGATTCTAAGATTCTGTAATTCCGAGTCTCATGGAGTCCCAGTCCGACATCAAAGACCAAGACTATGGCAAGCTTCGTCTTCTCACTGCTCTTAGATCTGGCAGAGGATGAGAAGTGAATTTACCTTCTAGATGAAGATTTGGGCAAGTCTTTCTATTCATTTAGCTTCACATCTGTGAGAAGTCCACTGTGGTTTGACTTTTCACTTCCCTCCCACAGCAAATGAGAGGGACTTTTTTGGGAGTGGGGCAAAAGTATCATTTTTGCTCATTGTACACACTTTGGTTGGTTTTATGATTGTGTCCCTAATTTCTGAACATATCACCTAAATGTGGTATTAAAAACATTTACTAAGATGCATAAAAATTAAGATAACTTTTCCCCCCTCAAGGCAATGCTTGCTTGATCAGAAAAAAAAGTAAGTTTTAAACTGTCCAATGAGGTTTAACAAACAGAAAATACAGCTGGCTTGGGAATACTCTTAAAATACCAGCCTAGAGAGGAATCCTTCACTTGGCATCCAGTCAGACAGACAGTACTGACAGTGCTGATGGGATGTGAGTTCCAAAGTTGCTGTACTATGGAATAATGATGATTTTCCTGATGATAAGGTTTCTTGGGAATATGATGGAGTCAAGTAAAGGAGTAGACCTGGTGAGATATGGTGAGATGGCTTTCCTAGGAGTTCTCTTTGAATGGAGGCTTTGGAAGGACTGTTTTATTCTACTTTCCAGTCCTTCAATTGGATTAGAGTGTACTGATGAGATCTGAATACCAATAATGGCATTTATGTATATGCATATGTACATGTTTATGCACCGCTACAGCTATTTACCTACTACATACATGTGTGACATACAACAGATATATGTGTCCTATATGGTCCAAACCACATGCTGTATTTGTGACATTTTCATAACATAACATGCACATACAACTATAAACAGTTTGCATAAAGATATAATATAAATAATAATATATAATATTAATATATAATAATAAAATATAAATAATAAATAATATAAATAATGCAAGCATGATCAATGACATATTGTCCATGTGTAGTAAGTACCATATCATATGTTAACATGTGTCTTAAAACACTATATAAATGCTAGCTATTATTGTTACAGTTCATGAAGAATTTACATTTAAGTTCCAACATGCCACGAATACTTTATATGTTTGAAGAAAGAATCATCTGGGTCATGTTTTCTTCATTTAATTACTGTGTCATTAATTCTCTGTCATATTGTTTTAAACCCATATGGAAGGCCTGATACGACAACAGGCTCAGGACTCATCTGGATATTATTTGGTTTTCTTAGGCCTGAGATATCTGCCCCTCCACCCCATACTCACACAGATGGGGCACCTTTTAGAATCTTTCTCTTCAATTCAGATAGAACTTCTTCCTTCTGTGAAGCCTTCCCCGATCCCTTCAGCTAGAAAGTCTGGTCTCTCTCTTCAGATTTTCTGAACAAACCATTTGACATGTTCACTCCCTTTCTTCCCCATCTTGAATTCTACTTTTCAGGGTGTGTGTTACACTGTTCTCCCATGAAATGTTAGCTCTTTGAGGTTGAGGACTGTGTCTTTTGAATCCTTCTATGCCCTTCTAGAAGAGTGTTTTATAGGTAGCAGGGTTAATACTCATTTATTGGACTGGAGTGGATTGGATTGAATTGGCTAGATTGGACTAGACTGGATTAGACTGGCTTAGACTATGTGCTGGACTGGATTGGGCTGGCTGGACCAGATTGGACTAGATTACAATGGACTGGATGGGAATAGCCTGGATTGGACCTGATTGAGGCACTAGATGCAAAGCTTGTTATTTCCTCAGGCCAACCCATACACAGTGAATAACGCTGTACATGACTAATAGTAAGTAGTTCAGCCCCCTCTGTGACATGTAGGAGGAAAGGAAAAGTCAAACCAAAGAGTGGGCTTCCTGACCACTGAAGAAACCAACCTCTGCTCTTGACATATCTGGGGCTGCAGTGGGCCCAAAGGTGGTGGTGTTAGGGTGAAGGGTCTGTCAGGATTTCCGTTATAAATCATGGGTTTTCCAGGCCCTCACATCTCAGGCTTACTCTGCTGCCTTGTGTGATTTGATCCATTTTTAAAAAGGAAAAAAAAAGGGCCTATGTTTATGAAGATGTATATAGTTGGAGGCAAGCATGGTACAGTGGAAAGTTGTCTGGATTTAGAGTCATAGGACAAATGGGTTCAAATCCTACTTCTCCCACTTCCTATACATATGTGTGCATGCGTGTGTGTGTATACATACACATATACATATATACACATATACATATAAATATATGCACACATATGTATATGTATACGTGTATATATACACATATGCATATGCATATACATATACATATACATATACATATACATATACATATACATATACATATACATATACATATACATGTAAAACCTTTAGTAAATGACTTAACCTCTCTGGGACCAAGGTGAAATAAAGAGCTTGGACTAACTGGCTCTAAGGTCTCTTTTAATTCCATGGGTGATTCTATTTATAATAGCAAAATATTAGAAACAATATAGAAATAAAGCAAAATAATTAGAAACAATTGAAATGGCTGAATAAATTATGCTGGGCACCTGGTGGTACAGTGGATAGAGCTCCAGGCCTGGAGTCAGGAAGACCTGAGTTCAAATCCCATCTCAGGCACTTAACACTTACTAGCTCTGTGAACCCTGGTCAAGTCACTTAACTCTGATTGGCTCGCAAAAAAAAGAAAGAAAAAATAATTACAAACATGTATATTCAAGCAAAACAGATTTCCACATCAGCTATGTCCAAAAAAGTGTTATTCTGCCTGCCTTCTGTGCCCTTCATTTCTGCATAAGGAGATGGGTAGCATGTTTCATCATTGGTCCTCTAGAATCACAATTGGTCGTTCGGCTGACCAGAGTTCTTGCGTTTCAAAGTTGTTTTTCCTTATAATATTATTATTGTATAAATTGTTCTTAGAATATGTCTTTTAAAGAGTCAGAAAGAGGAGCTGAGAATCAAAATGTAATACAGAATGTGTGTTCTTGTTATAGCGGTGACTATTTTGAGTTATACCTTAAACATATATTGGTACACCATGGGTTTAGTCAGTTTTAAAGGCTAAACTCTATACCCATGGTTGAAAATGGTTCCCTTTTAATCACCTTCTGCTAAGTATGAGAAAGAGATTAAGAAGATCAAGGAACTACAATCAGAAATGAGAGAAATTCCCTTTGTGGCTTTCATTAATCCGGCCCACATCCAAAAACAAAGGGAAAGTGGTCCAGCCACAAATATGGCCACAGGGATTTCCTCTTCTACAGGAAAGGGCCCTTAATATCTTATATTAAGCCCTGGAAAAAAAAAAGGATTTTCCTTTCCCCTGGTCTCTTGACTTTAGTGGATCAGTATAGCCTCATCCCTTGAGGGTGAGAATATTTTAAATAGGACCTTCACACCATATTATCTGTTCCTAAGGCTACTCTGAGTCTCATCTGTAAAATGGGGATATAATGAGCAAGATTTTGCACTGGCCAGGAGACGGTCCTAAAATTAGGGCCATTGTTGTTATTGCCAATTATATATGATAGAGGCAGGAACGTGGGCCAAATGGGTGGAGAATGATGAACTTGTTTTCACTTTTGGCTCTTCCTCAACTCCATTTGGGTGTCAATCAAAGAAAGTCTTCGTAGTATAACGGGAAATTTGGGGAGCAGAGTCTTTTAAAAACACGTTTGGGGGAACACACAGGTAACAGGTGTTAAAGAGAATTTCCTGACCCTAAGTGAGATAATTGTCTGGGAACGTGGACCTAAAATCAGAAGCATACACGATTAAAAATAAACACATTTAACTTTGTTCTGGGGCATTTGGTAGCTACCCGACCCCAGCCAGACTCATAACTCTCAGTTAGGTATTAACTGGTAGTAAAAGGCTTTCTATTACTATATCCTGAAAACAGAAGACGAGGACAACAAAGGGCCCTTAGAGAGCTCAAGCCCAGCAGATGGTATCAAAGAACAGCCTGGTGACCATAAAACCAGAGGAGATGCTCAGCACCTAGAGAAAGTAGGATGATGACATCACCAGCTTTGCAGCATCAGAGGTATGAAGCTGCCCCAGCCAAGTGTATACACAGGCCATACATGTCCCTGATGTGGGCACCTTTCATACCTGTGCCCTGACCACACAAGGTTCCTTAGTGTAGGACTCTTTATGCATCTACCAACCTCAAAGGAATGTTGTTACAATCAAAGGAGACAACACGAAATACATATAAAGCATTTTGTAAACCTTAAAGCATAAAAATGTTAGCTATGATAATCATTGATATCATTATCATCATCATCATTATCATTACTTAATTCAGAGTTATTTGAGGAAAATACTTTGTAACTTCAAATGTGAGCAGTCATTATTAATCTATTAGTAATAAAGTGACCATAGGAGACAGAGAAAAAAGGAAAAAGTAATCTACCTCAGCATCCATCCAAGACCTCTAATCCCACCAGCTGGGACTCAGGTACCTGGTTATTCTGTCTTATAATCACTATTTTTAGTGCCT
The DNA here is from genome assembly GCA_028646595.1 of Phalanger gymnotis. NCBI lineage: Eukaryota > Metazoa > Chordata > Mammalia > Diprotodontia > Phalangeridae > Phalanger > Phalanger gymnotis. Next base: position 86,510,247 of record CM053627.1, on the reverse strand, counting down.
GTATCTCTCCACCACTTCCTGCTACTACTGCAGGCTTTTATTAAGAAAAAAAAAACCAGAATGATGAAATAAATTTACAATGTCTAAATATCTCCATAAGAATTCAAGAATACTAAAAATCTTAGCTGAAGCAATACACACACACGTATATATGTATGTGTGTATGTGTATGTATGTGTATAAATATATACGAATATATATGATCCTCATATCATATTATCTGACCCTGAGACTTCTCTGAGCCTCAGCTTCTCCATCTGTAAAATTGGGCTATAGTGAGCATGACTTTGCATTGGCCAGGCTACAAATATATATGAAAAAAATTATATGTATATAAATGGATATATATGGAGAGAGAGGAATATATAGATACATGTATATGTATATATAATAGAAAACTTTTAAAACTTAAATCTATCTCCTACAAGGGTTGTTACTTTTAGATGTTTGAGGCTTTTCTAAGTTATATTCTGGTGTGGATGAAACTTGAAAATGCTAAACTCTTTCAGGAATCATCCTGAATCAAAGGCTAACTTTTAAAACCTGCAGGGAGATGGGTACTTTTAAGGGGATGTTTATCGAGTAAGCTTAAACAGTACATGCAAATCAAAGGAAATGCTCACAGGATGGGGACAGCAGAGCAGTCTTTTCAAGTAACTAAAGATAGAGAAGTGGTCCAGGAGTAATGTTACAGACAGACAATTGCCTGAGTGAGGTTATGCTGGGGTTTTATAACTTTATAGCGAGGTTTGGTTGTAAGATATTACTTATTATAATAAATTATCATTATAAATTTAACATAAATTATAATAGGCTTCTAGATGGTGCAGTGAATACAGTGCTGGGCCTGGAGTCAGGAAGTCTCATCTTCCTGAGTTCAAATCTGGCCTCAGACACTTACTAGCTATGTGACCCTGATTGTCTCGGTTTCCTCATCTGTAAAATGAGCTGGAGAAGGAAATGGCAAACCACTCCAATATCTTTGCCAAGAAAACTCCAAATGGGGTCACAGAGAGTCAGATAAGACTGAAAAATGACTAAACAACAATAAATATAATAATAGATAGCATTTGTGTGTCACTTTTAAGGTTGGCAAAGTCCTTTACAAATATTAGCTCTATCCTCACAACAACTTTGGGGGTTGGGGTCACTGTTACTATTATTAAGTGACTTGCCCAGGAAAACACCAACTAATTTATGGGACAGTGACACCCATTTAAAAAGGTGCTGGGTTAGGAGACAAGAGTACTTGAGTACAACCCTACTTCTGAAGCCTACTTGCTGTGCAACCTTTGAACAGTAACTTAACTCTTCTAAGCCTCAGACCTTTCATGTAGAAAAACGAACCTTATGCTGCTTACTTTACAGGATTGCTGTAGTGTAAATCTAAAAGTGCTTTATAAATCCCAAGCTATGTTTAGCATTTATTGAAAATAACAGTGAATAATAGGTATGTAAATGACAGAACTTGACTTTACCTTCACATCTTAAATCTCAGAAAAGTCAGGAACACATTTCTGGAAAACACACCTCTTTAACTTTAAGGAATATGATTATTCAGTTATAATTTCTGCCAAAGAAAGAAATAGGTATTATGTAGAAAACTTTGGACTAGTACTTTGGCTGAATCTTGGAAGTTCCTTAAACAAGTTGACTTGATCTACTTTGAAATAAGGTGTGTCACAAAACCTTAGAGCAGTTAAAGTTGGCCAAAAGTCTTAGGGAAGTTTTAAGCTTTAATGGCTTAAATGGTTGAAAGCTGGCCCTTAGACTTTGGGGACAATGTGAACACTTAGAGTTAAATTTCTTCCATTAGATTTCCTTACCCCTTGTTGGTAGAGGAGGATTGAAGGGCAGAGGTCATTTCAGAGCTGTTTCTGGCATGCCAGATAATATCGAATAATACATCAAACTCTTTATAAACAAAACACAGCTAAAGATCTCTTCTCTGCCAAGGATGTGATGGGTGTTTTATTCCTATAAGGAGAATATGCCATGCTTAGCAGAACCTCATTACCAAAAAAATTTACTCATGATAATGATGTATAAAATAGCACTTTTCATGTTTAAATAATACTTTTTAAAAATGATCAGATTGCAGATCTAATAGAGATCAATGTAAGTCTAAGTAGTATGTAAACTCCTTGAGGACAGGGAAGATGCCATTTTTGTTTTTGCATCCAAGAGGGCTGTCATGGTGCCATTTTTGGGTAGAGGGCATGCAATTAATGCAGTATTAAAATGAAAACAGTAGAATCCTCCTACATGACTCATTATTATGTAGCCTTGAAAAGACATGGGATGAAAGATGCTTCCCCACACAACATACTTTTTTGGGGGGGGGGGTACAAACAGGGTTAAGTGACTTGCCAAGGGTCATAAGGCTAGTGAGTGTCTGAGGCTGGATTTGAACTCAGGTCCTCCTGACTGCAGACCCAGTGCTCTATCTACTATGCCACCAAGCTGCCCCTCCCAAACCTTAACTACAGAAGAAACGTTGCATAATATATGACATAAGTTAGCCTATGGGGCAAGTCACCTGACTCACTCTGGGCCTCAGTTTCCTTTTCTGTTAAACAAAGAGGGATGTACTAAATAGCCTCTAACGTTCCCTCCCAGCTCTAGATCCATGATTTATGTTTAATACCATCCTGATAAAGGAGCTTCATCAGTTCAGATTATGAGCAATTTTTTGGCATGGAAGCAAACATTCACTCTGACTTGCCCCTCGTAGGTTGGAATGGAAATGATAATGAACCTTCCTTCCCTGCTTTCATTAGCAGGCCTGTCCTGAAGTTTTATTTAGGGACATGTAAATCCTAAACCAATGCCAAGGGAAGGTCTACTATTCTCCTCCCCGACCTCACCTGGTCCTGCCATTATGTTGATTAAAGCTTCCATGTGAAGCTCCTCAGCAGCAGCTGAGCTAGCTGGTACAAGGTCCAGCCCCGGAAGTTGCACATGGCCAGTGAGTGATAGCAGCTGGCCATTTGTTTTCATGGGCTTCACCTGGGATGATGGGAACAGGATGGGGAGAAGTAAATAATTACAATACAATTTAGAAGAAAAATACTGCTATGTATAACATGGTTTAACTTCAGAGGAGCATTCTACCATGAAAGACTGTGAATAGAGCAGCTAGATGGCACAGTGGCTAGAGAACTGGCTATTTCAGTGCTATGTCAGAATAGACCTGAGTTCAAATCCAGCTTCAGACACTTGACACTTAATAGATATATGACCCTGGGCAAGTCACTTAACCCTGATTGCCTCACCCACCCCCCCACCCGCCCAAAAAAGATTAACGTTCCAGGGCCATATTGTGTAAAGGTGGCCTCAACCTGCCTCGAAGACCTTTTCTAGCCCAGATACCCTGAGTGGTGCCAGGTTGCCTTAACATATGAAGAACCCAACCTCCTCCCATGCTGAGGGGATCTACCTTGGAGCATGAGGACAGGGAAGAAATTTTCACCAAAAGAGACAAGAGTAGAGATACAGTTACAGATCAAAAGAACCACAGATAAAACAATGTTCAAAAAATCTAGGGAGAAGATTATCACTTAGGAACACTGCAAACCTTAAAGAGCTATTTATATTAATAATGGTAACAACAATAATTCTTTTTATTTAAGGTGTGCAAAGTTAACTTGCTTAATCTTCACAGGAGGGCACAAAATACGGCCATTAAGTGGAGCTTGGGCAGGGACCTATTGTGGTCCAATCTATGAGCTTCAGAGTGAACTGGGTTTAAAGTTCTGAGGAAGGAAGGAAGGAAGGAAGGAAGGAAGGAAGGAAGGAAGGAAGGAAGGAAGGAAGGAAGGAAGGAAGGAAGGAAGGAAGGAAGGAAGGAAGGAAAGAAGGAAGGAAGAAAGAAAGAAAGGAAGAAGGGAAGAGAGGAAGAAGGGAAGAAAGGAAGAAAGGAAGGAAGAAAGGAAGAAAGAAAGGAAGAAAGGAAGGAAGAAAGAAAGAAAGAAAGAAAAAAAGAAAGAAAGAAAGAAAGAAAGAAAGGAAGGAAGAAAGAAAGGAGAAAGAAAGAAATGTAGCTAGTAAACCCCAGGTTAAGTGGGCAGCTTCTGACCATCAAAATTTATCTTCCTTTGGAGAGGAGAAGGAGAAGACCAGCTGAGTTACCCAACTAGCTGGGTCGGCTTTCAGGCAACTCTGTGTACTTACAGGCTTAGAGTGAATATCAATGATAACTTTCTCTTTGGAACAGCAACCCTGAGGGTCTTCCCCTCCCAGCTTGATTTTTTTTTATCTTTTTTTCTAGTTAAAGGGGCCATCCCTTGACTCACTTCACTGAATGGGCCTTCACTCTAAGTGAGTACATGAAAAGGCCTGAGCCTAAAAGGGCCAGGGTCTTCTACTGCATCCTGGGTCATTTCCGGTCATCCAGATGAATATCAGGTCACTGGACCCAGATGGCTCTGGAGGAGAAAGTAAGGCTGGTGACTTTGCACAGCCCTCCCTCACTCAGACCAAAGTCAACTGCAAGTCATGTCATCATTTCCCTGATGCCATGGTCCTCTTTGAAAACGAAGGACAAACACAACCTAATCCTCACAACAAACCCTTGAGATAGATACTATTTTTATTCCTATTTTACAGATGATACAGAGGCTGAGTTAAGTGACTCAGGTCACACAGCTGGTAAAATATCTGAGGCCACAATAGAACTCAGGGCCTCCTAACTCTAAGTCCTGCTGTTATTATTTTTATGATAACAAACATCAGAAGGCTCAATCCAAGTCCAAATACAGGATGGAAAGCAGGAGTACTGCTGAGGTCAACAGTTTGGAGCAATATATATTAATTAACACAGACTGTGTGACCTGAGCTCTTGCTGCCCAATTTTTTTAGGGGTGTGAGTGGCAACTAACTGTTAGAGGGTGAAGGAAAAGGAGAAGTCTCTGTCCCTTTGTGAGTTCACAAGACTCTCCTGGGAATGTTTGATGGCAGCTATCTATAATAGGCAAGCCAAAATAATGTTCCCAAGCATTTGCTTATGGATGTGGCCCTATGTGATTCCACAGGCCCTAAGCCAGGACTTCAGCCTACTGTTCAATGCACTCCCCCATCTACTGAGGAAGTTTTGCTGCAATGGGATTATCTGGTTTAATGAAAAGTGAGGTGGTGGTTTAGCCCACATAGCAGCAGGCTTTTCACTCTAAAGCACCAAGCATCGGAAGCGGCCAGTTTCACTTTCATTTAGGATGGCATTGTGAGTGGAGAGTTTGAGAAATCCCCACCTGGTGTCATGAATGAAACAAAGCTTCACAGTGAGCTGCATAGGATTTCCCCGTTTGTCAATAACTCTTCAGGGGCTTTCCTTCTGTCTTTAAAAACAACAAATTCCTTGATTTGGATAAGGGATAGAGGAAGTCAGGCGTGTTTTGAATTCTTTGAAATCTCTTAAACCTTAACCCCCCACCTTAAAAAAATAGTAGGGTGGGTGTGAGAAGTTCTCAAAAAATATAGTGCAGCATTTTCCTTTAAGACTTAAAATATCTTTTCTTCAAAAGGGAAATTTAATGAAAACAACCCAAAAAATATTTCTGAAGGAGCTGGTGGTTCATTCTGATGAATTCACAAAATTATCTATTTCTGGCTTCCTTCTTCCTCTAGCTGCTAGTTCTGTGTGTTTAGATCGTACTCCCCTCCCTGCCCCGTCAACCAGGATATAAACTCTATGAGGGCAGGCAGGTGCTGAGGTCTTCTTTAAATTTGGCACTGTTCCCAGCACCTGGCGCAATACTCTTTGTATAGTACGTACCCAAATAGATGTTTGCTGAACAAATGAAATCAACGGAACCCCATTTTCTTCAGCACTACATCAACCATCTCATGTTCCACCTTTCTCTTCAAGTACTTTCAATGAAACACCTTTGTCCATTGTCCTTTTCCCTGGATCTCATCTTCAAAGCATAAAGCAGCCTGTACTGTGTATAGCCTTTCTCTCTTTCCCTTTTTAGAACTTGTTGTAGGTGGTCACATAATCCAGATACCTGTCTAGATTCTCTTGTAAAATAGATAAAGTTCTGAGAACTGTATCCCTGAATGGGGCGGGGGGGGGGGGGGGGGGGGGGGGGGGGGGGGGGGGGGGGGGGGGGGGGGAGGTGGAATGTGGGGAGGCTTCAAGGCAATTGCCTCCTTTCCACAGTATAATGGTGATCTCATCTACTGTAAGGTCCTCAAGTCATAGTGTCAGAGAACTCACCTTTGTAAGTGTATTAGGAGTAATCTGGGGAGTCCCTCAATCTGCTGGATTTGGACCTTCATCCCACGAAGCACACATTGCGATGGGTCTTGGGCCTGTGCCACTTCTGGTGAGACATATGTCCTGCCTTAGCACACTAAGACAAGTGCCTTGAAATGGCTCAGAAATCCCTGACTGCATTAGCTTGGGGCTGACACATCTATCCTTTATTGGCTCCCATCATGAGATTGATGAAAACATGAGATTATTGTGTCATCCTAAAGCACAAGTCCATAGAGACCAACAAAGAATGATCATCTCAAAGAGGAAACCCTCTAGTACTGAACCAAAACGCGTTTCCCTGGAAGTGACCCGGTTCACAGCTCCATCCCTACATGTTTCCATGGGATTATTGCTAAAGACACCAGTCGCACAAATTATAGATACCAGTCTCACAGATCATAACTCCCATTACATAATGATGAAATGAGCACCAGCTCAGAGTCTCTTCCTTCCTTCCTTCCTTCCTTCCTTCCTTCCTTCCTTCCTTCCTTCCTTCCTTCCTTCCTTCCTTCCTTCCTTCCTTCCTTCTTTCTTTCTTTCTTTTTCTTCCTTCCTTTCTCTTTTTTCTTCTTTCTCTCTTTTTCTTTTTTCTCTTTTTTTCTTCCCCCTTCCCTTCCTCCTTAAATTCCTTCTTTTGAAATTTCATTTTTTCAGTCAATGAAAAGACGCCTTCTCTCCCTTCTACCTTTCCCTCCCTCCTCCTAACTGACAAAGAATGAAAAACAACTTCTCTCTTAGAAACACGTGCAGTCAAGAAAAACAAATTCCTGCATTTTAGCCCAGAGACTTTCTACCCTAGGTTTCTCAGTGGTGACCCCCGAACAGAGGTTCTGAGATGCATTATTCTAGAAGTCAAACCTCTGGATTCTAGTTTGCATCACAAGTTGCCTTCCAGAAGTAGATCCCTCACTGTATTCCTGCCTGCCTGCCCCTTCTAGGGTAGGTCTGTATCCATAATACTATCTCTGTAAATCAAACTAACTTATAGATCTAATCTGCACAAAGCTGGTTATACACTTACTTTTCTATACTTTAGGATAGGGGGCCCTAAAATTTTTGTGTGAAAAGTTACTTTTCATCTCCCCTTTTCATTACCGGCTAGGAGACTTTTGAATTAACTATAATGTTTCTGAACGGTGCAGAAAAAGGTTCTATATGGTTTCTTCCTTCCCAACAGTGCTTCTTCCTCTCGCTGCTGAGAATATTTAAGGACTTCTGAGAAGGAGTTAGGGTGGAAAGGTGGGTGAGATGCTGGCCACTGGCTTTCAGATCTACCATACATATTAAGCTTCATGACCTAAAACAGAGACTCCTGGTTTAAGTAATTGGAATGAATTGGCATAAATAGCCTTCAGTATTTTACATATCCTGTACACTACAGGAAGAAAGTGGGGAGAGGAGGAGGAGATGAACTTGAAACATTACAGGCAAGTCCAGTACTTATTCCCAGGGAAAACTCCAGGCATTTCTGCATTTACTCCTCCTTACCCTGAATAAATCTTGACAAAAGTGGTCAAATTCAACTAAAAACAAAAGCATTCTCCTGAGGAGAAAATGATTAAATGGTAAATGGTGAACTTAAAGTCTAGCTCCCTAACCCATGGTGCTGTGGAAAGAGCACTGAATTTGGAATCAGAGGACCTGGGTTGTAATTTTAGCTCTGGCAAATGTTTAACAAGCAGCTTGCTGAAAAGCACTACACTTTTTAAAGCTTAATTTGCATTATTGACATTTTCTCCTCCACTTTCTTAAAGTCTAAACAATCAACAAAGCAATAACTCAAGCCTTGATTTGTAGCATTTGCTGATTTCTGAAGGGGTAGAAGCTTACTCACTTTGAAAATTTAACAATTGATTCTACAGAGACAATACCACTGTATCTGTATGACTTTGGGCAAGTCATTTTGACCCTAGTTTGCTCATATGTAAAATAAAGAGGTGAATGCTGGGTCTGGAGACAGGAAGACTCATCTTCCTGAGTTCAAATCCAGCCTCAGATACTTACTAGTTGTGTGACCCTGGGAAAGTCACTTAACCTTGTTTGCCTCAGTTTCCTCATCTATAAAATGAGCAGAGAAGGAAGTGACAAACCACTCCAGTATCTTTGCCAAGAAAACCCCAAATGGTTTCATGAATAGTCAGACATGACTGAAAATGATTGAACAGCAAAAAAAAATAAAGAGGTAAGACTAGAATCATTTCTAAAGTCCCTGTCAGCTCTAAAAGAATCTTATTCACCCTACATTCTATTCCTTTGAACAGTCAATGTGCTTTTGAGTGAACTCATTTAGACCCCTTAGTTCCTCATTTTTAAAAAAAGGGGTTTGCCTGGGTTTTTGTTTTTTATATTAAGTCTGCCTACTCCCGTCTCTGCTGCTAACTAGCTGTATGACCTTGGGTTCCTCTCTTTGGATCTTCCCCTATAAAATGAGGGAATTGTTAATGATTTTTAAAGGCCTTTTCCCTTTTTTCTATGAGTCTCTTTGGTCATTTTTCCCCATGTACATGGAGAAAGTGTTGGTTCATTAGCAGAGGCTAGTTGATAAAGTCAAATCTTACTTTAACTTGGCAATGACCAGACCATCTTTGAAAAGAAAAAGATGCCTCCCCTTGGCCTTTGTGCCCCGAGTCAACAGCACTTGGTCATTGAGAATGGCTTCTGCATTGTTCTGTGATGGGCCCAGCACAAAGGGGCATTTCACCACTGATATGGCACGGGTCAGGCTGCCTCTGAAAAAGAAAAAAGGAAAAAAAATAACTAAGGAAACCCTCATCCATAGTCTTCTCTAGAGCCTTCACAAAATACTCATCCCTCAAAATTGGGAGACCTCCTTTTTATGTTCTGTGGGGCAGGTAGTGGGTGCAGTGGATGGAGCACCAGACCTGAGTTCAAATCCTTCCTAAGACATTCACTAGCTCTGTGACCCTGGGCAAGTCACCTGAATTCTGTTTGCCTCAGTTTCCTCAACTGTAAAATAGGGATGATAATAACAGCACCTATCTTTCAGAGTTTTTTGGAGGATAAAATGAGATAATATTTGTAAAGTGCTTAGCACAGTGCCTGGCCTATAGTAGGAGCTATGTAGATATTAGCTATTATCAGCTATTATATTATGACCACTGGAACATTCAGAGCATCTTTCTGTTATCCTTCACTCTGGCCACATAACTGGCTTTCCCATTTCCTAATAATTTCTCTCTCTCTCCCTCTTTCCCCCCTCCCTCCCCCTTTCTCTTCCCTCCCTCCTCCTATCTCTCCCTCTTTCCCTCTTTCTCATCCCTCTTCCTCCTCTTTTTAAAGTACTACAGAAATTCTAGCCATTATTATTAACAAAGTAGAATATAAACTCAAATCTAGTCCAATGAGATCAAACTCAGTGAAAGATGTTTTTTTGGTCATTTGAAAGATGTCCATTTCAATTTTTCAGCATTTAAGGTATTTAATAAGATTGAGTGATAATTATGATAGTTTTTAACAATATTTTATGGTTTAAAATTACTTTCCTCACAATTGATCTAAGTCAGGGTGGGGAAACTGTGGCCTTGTAGGTCCTTGGGTGGGACCTTTTGACTGAGTCCAAGTTTTATAGAACAAATTCTTTTATTAAGGGGATTTGTTCTGAGAAGTTTGGATTCAGTCAAAGGTCTGCACTTGAGGACCTGGAGGGCCACACGTGGCCTTGAGGCCACAGTTTCCCCACCCCTGATCTAAGTATTATTAGCCTCATTTTAAGGTAAGAAAGTTAAGGTAAGAGAAGTTAAGTGTTTTTCTAATCTACTGAACAACTCGAGGGTGCTGCTGCTTAGACACCTGGCCCTCCTCATTCATGAGGGCCAAGGACTGGCACTCCCACACTCATCCCAGTCTTTGTGTGCTTCATTCAGTATCAGAGAGTGCTCTGAAGAAATGACAAACTCTCCATTGTTTCCAGAGCTGGCTGCTCCATACCAAAGGTTCTTAATCTTTTTGTGTGTGATGGACCCATCTAGCTGTCTAGTAAAGACTAAGGATCCCTTCTCCAAATAATGTTCTTAAATGAATAAAATCAAATACATAAGATTAAAAAGGAAACCAACTGTACGAAATATAGTTATCATTTTTTTTTTAAGTTTATAGACTCTAGGTTAAGAAGTCTTGTTTTATACCTTACCTCTGACCCCTTTTAGTGTTATTGTTCATCTCATTAGCCTTAAGGTTTGGTCACGGACATATCTAGATTCTTATGGTTCATGCTCCCATCCACCAAAACTCTTCTCTGCAGAATTTCAATGGAAATCAGTGACATGAGCATGGAATAATGGAACAGATCACAAAAGCACAGCTTAACTGTATGTATTTCTTGATTTATAACCATAGAAGCAAAAGACATAAAAAACCAAATATGCTAAAACAAGTACAGGCAGTGAATTTATAGATTCTCCCAAACCCAGAAGTTTAAAGAAACACAGTTTAGGTGCTTTGGTTCAAGCCCCCCCCTTTCTGATACTCCAGAGTGGGAACCAGGTTAGCCATTCAATTCTGGTTCCAGATGTCTGAGAGTTCTAGGTCTTTGTTGGCTTACAACAGTGCTGCTTGCTTCAATCAATCTGTCAGTTAATAAACACTGATTAAGCACTTTATGTTCCAGGCTCTGTGCTAAGCACTTGGGACACAAAGAAATGTCAAAAATCCAACTGAGGAGATCCCATGCAAACAACTATGTTTGAATAAGCTAAATATGGGAAAAATTGGACATAATCAACAGAGAGAAGGCACTAGATTTAAGGGGGGATCAGGACAGGTTTCCTGTGGAAGGTAGAATTTTAGCTGAGACTTGAAGGAAGCCAGAAGGCTATACTTTAAATCAGCTAATGTGAGTGTTATGGGTCTCCCCCTTGAATAACTAGCTCAGGTTTCTCAATCCTGTTTACCATTGCCCCATTTCTTCTTCTATATCCTTCCTCCTTTTCTTAACATCCCCTTGAAATGACTTTGTATCAAACTGTATTTACTTATTCATGTACATGTTTCCCCCAAGTAGAATGTCAGTTCCTCGATGGCAGAGACTGCTGTATTTTCATCTTTTTGTCCCCAGTGTCTAGACAGGGGTGGGGAACCTGCAGCCTTGAGGCCACATGTGTCCCTCTAGGTCCTCAAGCCCTTTGACTGAATCCATTCCCCACCCCTGCTCTAGAGCAATGCCTGGCATATAGAGGGTACTTAACAAATTCTTGTAGAATGGAAATCTTTGTGCAATCATGCCACAAATTCTTCAAATCTTGGTCTGAAAAGCTTAGTGGGTATGCCCACCTTTGGAATCTATGGGTTAAGCCTGTACAAAGACATAGGGCAATTGGAAGTCAAATAGAAGCAACTACCGCTGTTGGAGTTCGGCATTCAAATGTCAATCTTCTGATTCCCAGTTTAGGGTTCTTTCTACTGTCCTTCATTGCCTTGACCTCTGCCTGTGAACACTGTTTAGCCTTAGGCCAAACACAACAAAAAGTTCTTGTCATTTTGTGCATATTCTCTTTGCTGCTTTAGACACCTACAGCACACAACCCACTCACTGGCTTAACCTTTTTGTTTCTCTAAATGAGGGCTGATATTAAATAAATGTCAGCAACTGGAAAAAAGACCAGCTTAAGAAGGCATGAAATAAATGTTTGTGTTTCAGACAATGTCTCCCTTCTCTCCCCATGCTATTAGATAATGCAAAGGAAGAGGAGAAGTAGAAATGATAAAGGAAGACAGATCATAAGAACTATTGATCGGGAAACAGGATTTCTAGCTGCATTTCCAAATTGTCCCAAGAATGCTGGATGACTAACAGCAGGGTACCAGAATCAGTGTGTTCCGTTGTTCCTAGTAATTCTTAGCAGGCTGCCCACTCCTTCGTGATTCTCAGATTCAAAGTACATGATGACAAACAGTTTATATTATTGAATTCACCCCATAAGGACTCTGGGCTGTTGGTTATCTAAAGTTAGAGAGATTTTTTTTTCTTTTTTAATGTGCTGTCCAAATAATAGCAATGGAAAATTATTTGTACCTCACCAATTGTTGAGGCAATGACTCATTTAAAAAAAAATCTTTGCTTTTTGACATTCTGTGTAAAACTGGTACAAATTCATTAATTAATTGATATAGTCAAAATGCACAACAGGCTTATATAGGCAAAACATGACTTTTTCAATATTCCTTCTTTTTTGCTGTCTGGATTGATAGCTAAAATTATTCCCACACCACCTCCCCTTTTACCTCCTTCAAAGCCCTGGAGGATTTTCTTTTCCTTTTCAGGCCCTCTCCTCTACTCACTAGTTTCTTTCTGTTGATTCCTTGACATTACAGGAGCACATTACATTTTAATTGTGTTGTTGTTGTTCTGACAAAAAGCCACAATCTGTGTTGGGCAAATGAAAAAAAAACGTGTCCTATTGTTAAATAATTGGTATGGCAAGGCATTCTCTGGGTTCTCTCTTCCTGATATTCAAACCTTTGATTTTTTTTAACCCACAGAAATAGGAAACAAAAGATGTATTAAAGTGCCTGGTTGAAAGGAAACACCTATGTCTTTCTGGGTGGTAGAAAGTTTACACCTGAGTAGGGAGAGTAATTGTAGTGAATTTTACAATGCCTAGTTTGGTTTCTATCTACCTACCTTCCCAATGCTGTTCAGTGTATATATCAAATATGACAACATGACTACACTTATGGTAAGGAAATGCTACTAGCTCATTGTCATGCTAGTTAAATTACAATGCCATTATGTGTGGGGCTGGAAGGAAAAAAGATGTTTAGTGCATCATGGCACTGGGAGAAATCAAGAAAGTCAAATAACAGATTTTTATAGGCAAATCTGCTAAAAAGATGATGAGAATGATTTCCAGGAAAAAAAATAGAATGGAATTTTACTTTGTCTTTACTCCTTCCCACCCAAGCACTGACCATATCATGGTGACAGGAATAAAGAATCAGTTGGTTGGTTGTGGTCCTTTATTCTCAAAGAAGACCAAAATGACATCATTGTGTTGGGGTCAAGGTACAATGTGTCCGACTGTGGTTGATCAGACCAATGTGAGTTTAGAATGCTCTACAGATCAGGCACAAATGATCCATATGAACATTTAGAGTGGCGTTGCCTCTAAATTTGCACATCTCACATTTCCTTTGGGCTACTGCAATTCTGATTTGCTCATAGAGCACAGACCCTTCTTTGATGTGGGCATGCATGATGGGCAGTCTTATGCTAGTGACTCCCATGTCTCAGAATCAATTCCAAAGTTCTTCAGAGAGACCTTGAGAATGTCCTTGTATCACTTATTTTGACCTCTAGGCAAGCATTTTCCTTGTGTGAATACTTGGTAAATTAGTCTTTTAGGCAAATGTATGTTTGGCATTTAAACAGCATGGTCAGTCCATTAGAGTTGTGCTCTTTGCATAGAGTTTGAATGCTTGGCAATTCAGCTCAAGAAAGGACCTCAGTGTCTAGTATCTTATCTTGCCAGGTGATTTTCAGAGTCTTCCTAAGACAATTCAAATGGAAGCAGTTCAGTTTTTTGGCAAGGTGCTGGTAGATAGTCCAGGTTTCATAGGCATACAATAATGAACTCAGCAAAATGGCTCTGTAGACCTTTAGTGTTCATGTACGTGTGTGTGTAAGCTGAGAGCTAAGCCTGGACTATTTGACTTGCCACTTTGTGCCTACATGAGGGGCATAGTTGATGAGAAGGAAGACCTTTCTTCTTATTTGGAGAGAAAATACCAAAAACCCCGTAGGGGAGAAATTCAGAGAAAAAGAGAACAAACTTTGGAAGGTAAGCATTTAGGGGAAAGCTTCCCTGCATGTCCCTGGTTTCCAGCTTGCCTCCCTGGAGATTTTGGGGAAATTCTCTTTGGATGAGATGGAGGCATATCTTATTTGAGCTGGGCTATCTTGTTCCTGGTGTGAAAGCTCAATCACTCCATGGATCATCATTGCTTTGATCAGAGTTCCCAAGTCTTTCAAACTTGTTTGTCTTTACGATATAGTTGTCATTGTATAAATTGTTCTCCTGGTTCTGCTCCCCTTACTCTTCATCAGTTTGCACAAGTCTTCACGAGTTTCTCTGAAATCATTCCCTTCGTTATTTCTTATAGCATGGTGGCATTCCATCACATTTATATGCCATAAATTGTTCAGTGATTCCCTTTGGGGACTTGGTGGTGGGTGGCAGGTACCACCTCAGTTTCCAATTCTTTGCCACCACAAAAAGAGCTGCTATAAATATCTATTTTACCTCTTTAGAGTTTATTTTGCTTAGAACTAATCCCTCTCTTAATCTAGCCTCTTATACCCTCTTTTCCCCTTCATTCTGTATCTGGAGCCTCTTCTTGCCCTGGTGCTCAGGCTCTCCCTGTGGTGGCATGCTCTGCGTGGCCATTACTGGTTAGAGCTTGACCCTAGAGTCTGTAGACCTTGCTTTCTATTCCCCCCCGCCCCCTCCACCCGGCGATCTGGTCTAGGCTGGAAAAAGACTCTGTGATTTTTTTTTCTTGGATTTCTAGCTAGTTTAGGACTCAATCTATTGTTTTCTCTAGATATGTGTAAAGAGATTATATTATGGAGTTCTGCTATACTTCTTCCTTCTTCTCCATCATCTCTATGAGCTTCATTGAGATGACCTGTGTAGACATGTACAACATCTACTTGGACAATACGAATATTCTACGTGTACATGTATGTATGTGTGAGAAAGACATTTAAATTTATTTTTTTAAATTTAGCTATGTAATATTTGTAGAACTTCAACTGGGAAGTGGGAGAGGGCAGGCTCTGTCCCAGGATGCTGAATTTCCTATGGTGCTTATAGTTCTTACACAATATTAACAGCATAGAAACGAAGCTTAACAGCTAGTTATCCAGAATAATTAATTAAAATAGGAAGTTATCATGTGGTACACTTCCTCTTCGTCTTTCCCCTGGGCAGCTATATCCCAAATGAGTTCCTTTCTGTGACTCTCTCTTAGCCATCACCAAGGCAGCCTTCGTGATGATAGTCTTACAATGTCCCAGGGTCTCTTCCCTAGCCAATCAGACTTTGTCACAAACAGATAGTTGGAGGGTATGTTTTATGAAGGTTGTTCTAGATGCCAAAATGGTTAGTTGTAACCACGTATTACGCATAGGCTCAGCACATTGCAACAGACTTCCTAAGATAGTGCTTCTGTTTTTCCTCCTTCCTTTTATATTCAGTTTTACTGCTATTGTTTTAAAATTTGTGTTTCTATTCCCTGAAACATAACTTCACATGCAGACAGATATCACACTCTTAGCTTATGAGCTCAGTTTCCTCATCTATAAAATGGGAATAATAATACCACCCCACCCCACCCTGCCCCAGCCTCCCAGGGCTGTTGTGAGGATAAAATGAGATCATATTTCTAAAGAACTTAGCACAATACTGGTACATAGTAGGTGCTGTATACATTCTATTATTGTTATTATTTAAAATGGTCTCATCTTTTAACTTCATTAAGCTATCTACATCCACTCCTAATTGTTACTCTGTCTACCAAGAGAGATTAAGCAATGTGCTGAAAGTAGGATCTAAATCTAGAATTTCTTGTAGTTCAGTTATTTGTTGTTTAGTTGCTTCAGTCGTGTCCAACTCTTTGTGACCCCATTTGGGGTTTTCTTAACAGAGGTACTGAAATGGTTTGCCGTTTCCTTCTCCGGCTCATTTTACAGATGAGGAAACTGAGGCAGGCGGTTAAGTGACCCGTCCAAGGTCACACAACTAGGACGCATCAGAGGCCACATTCCTGATTTCAGGCCCAGTGCTCTGTGTACTGTGGTACCACTTGGGTGCTACATTTTTGGGGTACTTTGCTTATACCACCTTGAAAGGTATGAGCACATTGGCAGTAGCCAAATACCTCTTTGAGGATTTTGATCTTGCTGGCCCATTCGTATCTCTCTGAGGATAATATGACTAGACCAGGTCTGCCGTTGATTTGTGTCACATTCTGGTCTTAGGCCTATAACAGAGACCAGACGGATCTATGAGAGGAGTAGGGAGAGAGATGATCACAGGCAGAGACCAGAGAACAGACCTAGGTCCTTGGAGAGCAGGAATCTGCTGCTCTATGAAGCAGCTGGATTATTTGGCCTCTAATCAACCCTTTTAGTGCCCAGTTTATGATCCTGTGCTTACTAGAAGAAAGTCAAAGGAATCAGGACCCTTTTATTTTTACATGTTCTTTGGAGTAGCCAGTATAAAAGTTCACGGACCTCAAGTGAAGATTTGCAGTTATTTCATTACTTTTTTCTCTTTCATAATTACTTTAATCGAAGAATCTTAGAAAGGAAAAGAATTTAAAAATTGTCTTAGTCCATCTTTCGCCTAAGCTAGTTTAACTTTGAAACACAGCTTTTTAGATGGTCTACATTGTTGGAATATCTGATTTGAACAAATACCCGGGGCGGGGGCATGGGAGACAGATGGCTGGGCATTCATGGGGAATGGCTGAGTCATCATAAAACTGAGACCTCAGCTATTGCCCAGGACCCTTAGCTAGAAACTTAGGACTAGACAGGGTGGGCAGGTTCTTCCTGGTCTTGAGAGAATTCCGTGGGTAGATAAAGAGAAGTCACTAAAAAGGCTTCCTTAAGAGTTCTCCGAAAAAAGCCATTGAAACATCTTTTTTCTGCATCAGATAAGATGATTTTTCTACACTTTCAGAAATATGATGGGAAATTGACAATAAGCTTAAGTTATGAATGTGGAAAACAATGAAATAAGAGTGTTGTGTTAGCACCAAAGAATATATCTCATTTCGATAAAATAGAAATATTGCCCTAAAGAAAAAAACAAAACAAATCTATCTCAGGGTAGCTGCCAATAAAAAATGGGAAGGTTTGGTGTTTGGAGTAATAGTTTTAGTGAGAACTGTGTTGGAGAAGGATTTAATTGTTGATCTGGAAAACTGTTTGCACAAATATGCAAAGGTTACTTGAGTCAACATTTTGAAGAGGATAAAGTACAATAAAAACATAAGAGCTGATCTAAGAGTATGCGCGATATGCATCTAACACAAGAAATTAAATGCCAATTGATGTCCACATCAGGTAAGAACAAATAGTAAATTTACGAACTGGGATCCAGCCTTTAGTTAGGTTTGTTGTTGTTTGGTTATCCCGGTTGTGTCCGACTCTTTGTGATCCCATTTGGGGTGTTCTTGTCAGAGTTAATGGAGGGGTTTGACATTTCCTTCTCCACCTCATCACCAGATGAGGAAACTGAGGCAAACTGGGTTAAGTGACTTGCCCAGGGGCACACAGCTAGTGTCTGAGGCCAGATTTGAACTCAGGAGGATGAGTCTTCCTGACTCCAGGCCTGGCACTCTGTCCACTGCACCACCTAGCCAAATAGAGTACTTTAAGGTTTGTAAAACTATTATAAACATTAACTCCTTTGAATCTCACAACAATCTTGTGAGGATTACTATCAACCCCTTTTTAATGACAAGGAAACAAAGCTGCAGGGAAGGAAAAGGGTCCCACAGCTAGTGTCTGGGGTGGAATTCAAACCTATGCATTCCTGACTCCAAGATCTATCTACCATACCACATGGCTTTATTCAAGTTTTCTGGAAACAAGACAAGCTGAATCTAATTACTATGTTACTTTCCATTTCTCTTGCTACATAATTTCTCTCAAAAGTCATGCAAGCAGTTCTTAGAGAGGTGTTAGATGCCATGCAATCCCGAAGTGCTGAGATTCTTGCCCACCCAGAAGAGACTAAAGCAGAAAACGCTGCCTTAGCAACTTGTAGAAGGTTTACAAAGAGTAATTAACACGCATGTGACCCAGCTTCCTTCCTGTCTACTAATGGAAATGTGTCTACTGCACTCATCTTCCCAACCGGTGCTTCCCCTGGAAGTAAAGCCCTTGGTTAGTAGTGTCTACCCAGAACATTCCACCCACACACAGGAAAACAGAAGATGAATGAGAAACGTGAGGTGGAGATTTGGTTAGAGTTATCATTTTGTTGGTTTATGGAGAGACAAGAAATATGAAAAATAGGGTTTGAACTGTCTGAACCTCCCCGTTAAGAATAAAGAGCTAAGAGGCAGAGACAGGATGGAAGAGTAAAGGCAGGGGCCAGCCTGAGCTCACCCCTAAGCTCCTCCAAATACCTTTAAACAATTCTTGCTATACTCAGCAATACAACAATCTAAGACAACTCTGAAGGACTTAGATGAGAAATACTATCCATCCTCAGAGAAAGAACTGATGGTGTCTGAATATAGATTAAAGCATACTTTTCAAACTTTATTTTTCTTGAGTTTTTTGTCTGTTTTCTTTTATAACATGACAATTATGGATATGTTTTGCATGACTACACATGTATAACCTATGTCAAATTGCTTGCCTTCTCAATGAGGGGGATGGGGAGGGAGGAAGGGAGAGAATTTGGAACACAAGATTTTAAAAACAAATGTTAAAAATTGTTTTTATGTGTAACTGGGGTAAAAATAAAATACTAAATAGAAAAAAAAGAATAAAGAGCTAAAAAGAGAAAGCCTTCTCAGGCAAATGTGGCAGCTTCAGAGGAACAATATGCCATTGGCATTTTATATATGGTGGCTAACAGTGGAGCTTGTAGGGTGTACATTTGTTATCTCTCATTCATGTCGTTGTTGTTGTTCAGTCATGTCTGACTCCTTGGGACCCCATGGGCCACAGCACACCAGGCCCTTCTGTCCTCCACTATCTCCCCAAGTCTATCCAAGTTCATGTTCATTGTTTCCATGATACTGTCTATCTCTTTTATCCATTGCCATCCCCTTTTCATTTGGCCTTCAATCTTTCCCAGCATCAGGGTCTTTTCCAATGAGTACAATCTTCTCATTATGTAGCCAAAGTATTTAAGCTTCAGCATTGATATTTGATCTTCTAGTGAATAGCCTGAATTAATTTCTTTATATATTGACTAATTTGATCTCCTTGCTGTCTAAGGGACTCTCGAAAGTGTTCTCCAACACTACACTTTGCAAGCATCAGATCTGCGGCACTCAGTTTTCCTTTATTCCAGCTCTCATGGCCATACATTGCCACTGGAAAAACCATAGCTTTGACTTACAGACTTGCCAGCAAAGTGACATCTTTGCTTTTTAGTATTTTTGTCCAGATTTGGCATAGCTTTCCTTCCAAGGAGCAAGCATCTTTTAATTTCATGGCTGCAGTGATATTTGAGCCCAAGAATATACAATTTGACACTGCTTCAATGTCTTCTTCCTCTGTTTGCCAGGAAGTGATGGGACCAGTTGCCAAGATCTTAGTTTTTTGATGTTAAGCTTCAATTCAGCTTTGACAATTTCCCTTTTCAAGATGCTTCTTAATTCCTCCTCAATTCCTCCTCCCTTTGTGCCTTTAGAGTGGTATTGTCTACAAATCATCGCTTTCAGACCACCTACTGTTCCCTACTTATGCTATTCCTTAAGTATAAGACATTAATAGAAATGCAATATTGCACTCCTTTTGTATTTTTTCATTGCCTTTTGAGTCACTTAAAATTTTAATTCCTTGGAAACTATGCTCTTCTAAGATTCACCTCCACGGAGCATTAGTAGATGAGTATTTAAGTTGAGAAGATGCAACAGAGAGCATATTGGAATTATCAAAAGCACTGTGACATTTCCTGAATGGAATCTATTCAGTCCCTCCTATTCAGTAGGCACCTGGACAGTTCATGATATCTGCTCTCTGTAATGGGCAAAAGTTTCGTTGTTGTTTGGCGGTCTCAGCTTCCTCATGACCCCATCTGGGGTTTTCTCAGCAAAGGTACTGGAATACTTTGCCATTTTCTTCTCCAGTTCATGTGGCAGATGAGGAAACTGAGGTAAACAGGGTGAAGTGATGTGCACAGGGTCATATAGCTAGGAAGCGTCTTAGGCAGATTCGAATTCAGATCTATCCTGTCTCCAGGCCTGGTGCTTTGTCTATCATACCACCTCGTTGCCCCTGGGGGAAAGTTTAACTTCTTATTTGCACGTAAGCCACCAAGTTTCATCATAGTTTCAGTCGGATAGGTTATTATGCATGAATATTTCAAAAGATCAATGATTTCTTTCTGTGTGAGCCTTACCCAACATCTCCTACCACCTCTTAGGAAATGATTTCCATTTGCCACTGTTGCAAAAAAAAAAAAAAAGAAAATCATTTCTTCATGAAGCGTCTCCTTATGATGGGCCTCTGTGAATGTCCGACAACAATCCATGATGGGTCCATACTCAGGCCTTTCCTAGCCTTCACTTCGGACATAAACCCGATTTGAGAAGCCAGAGTTATCATCCTGCCCCCAGGAAGCTACGGAGTAGAACATCCATGGAGCAAGGTCTCATAAGTAATAATTCTAACTAGTAGCTAACATTTGCAAAGCATTTAGAGTCATAGAGTGCTTTTCTTCATAACGACCCAAAGAAGTAGGTGCTGTTTATATTGTATAGATGAGGAGACTAAGACTCAGAGAAACTAAATGACTTTTCTAAGGTCATACCTCTAGTATATGTTAGGGTCATGATCTGAACCCAATCTTGCAAGCGGCACAAGATGACTTGGAGTACCTTGGGACATAGCTGTGAGAAACCCAAGCTAAACGGGAAAAGAACAAGGTCATTGCCACATTTGGCCCCATCTAATGCTTTTATTCATTGTACTGTTGTGTAGTTGTTTTTGATGTTTTTGGATGCCACTCCCAGTGAGAAAATTCCCTTTACCAATGTAGGATGAGACCTATTTTGCAGCTTGGAATCTTACGTGTCTTGCCTAAGGTACTTTCTAAGGGGTTAAGTGACTAGTCAGGGTTACACAGCTAATGTCTGTCAATAGTAGCATCTGAACCTAAATCCTCATGAGTCGGAACCGGCTCTAACTATCCGCTGTCATGCTGCCTCTCTTGAGGGAAAGTTCTATTTCATAATACTTCATATTTAATCAGAAAATCTACTTAGGGCACAATTGACCTTATGCTTCAAACAAAACAGAAGAGTTATAAACCCTTCAGTAAACTTCAGGGTTCTCTAGGGACCAAAACATAGGACATAGGTATGATTACAAGTGAAGTGAGATGGAAGCAAGTCCAGAAGGGAAAAAAAAATAAGAAAAATGAAAATCATCATAGGTTAAAAGTCCTGAAACTCTGCAGTTGTGTTCAACGTTCCACAATCCCATTTGGGGTTTTCTTGGCAAAGATACTGGGGTGGTTGGCCATTTCCTTCCCCAGCTCATGAGGAAACTGAGGGAAACGAGGTGAAGTGACTTGCCCAGGGTCACACAGCTGTGTGGCTGACTGAGACTGGATTTGAACTCAGGTCTTCCTAACTCCAGGTCTGGTGCACTATCCACTGTATCACCCAGCTGCCCTCATAGAATTCTAAGGGTTAAGTGACTTGTCCAGGATCATGCAGCTAGTAAGTGTCTGAGGTCAGATTTGAGCTTAGGAAGACAAGCGCTCTATCCACTGTACCTCCTAGCTGCCTGCTTGAACCCAGATACTTTGACTCTAAATCTGAACTTCATTCCACTGTACCATATCTATTGTTTAAATTTATTACTCTAATTACTTAAGTACATATATATATACATACACACATATATATGTATATGTATGTGTGTGTGTATAGATAGATAGATATTTGGGTTCTGGAGTCATGACATTTATTCTAAATTTAATATTTTGTTTTTTCCCAACTCCATGTAAAAACAATTTTAACTTTTTTTTTTTTTCAAATTTTGAGTTCTAAATTCTCTCTCTCCCTTCCTCCCTCACTGAGGAGGCAAGCAATTTGTCATAGGTTACACATGTGTAGTCATGCAAAATACATTTCCATGTAAACGTGACATTTATTTTAGCTACCCAGAACAACTTGCAGAGGTTATACTTACTAAATCAATAGAAACTTGATAAAAGTTCAATATGCCTCATAAAGAAGTCAGATCAGAACCAAAAAAGAAAACAATGATTTGATTAGATTTGTTAGGGACTACTCTTTTGTGACTGACTCTCCTGGATACCTCAGTCATGGATTCTGTTTCATAAACAAATTATGCAGAAATGAGCCAATTACATTTTCCTCAGAGCCTGAGAGCCTTATAGGGAATCCACCTGCAACCACATTAAGTTGATATGGTAAGCATAAATCCTGTGTTTTGGACTGTCAGTACAGTAACCTCCAGCAACTCTAGAGATGTACCTATAAATAGTAAAACTAATCATGGCATGACTAAGGCAGCCCATAATTACCCAGCACATCTAGCTTTCAGGATTAATTTGGCTTATGAAGTTATCTGCCTCATTACTAATAAATCCAGTGATTCAGGGTGTCCATTTATAGTCAATCCAGTCTGGTTTACTGACAATGAATAAACAGGGCCTAGTTGAAAACAAGAATATCTCCTTGGTAGCGAAAGTCCTGATCTATGAGCTAGCACCGAAAATGAAACTGCAGATACACTTCCCAAAATAGAGGTACTCAGGACAGGTGTGGTGAGTTGGGGTGGTTTGTTGTTTTTATTTATTTTTTTAACCTATAGTAGCTACTTTAAGATTACAGTGGCTCTCTAGGGTCAGTAGTCACTCATCATGGCGTGTGTTGGGAGAACATAAAAATTCTATTCACTGGTTGTTTGTTGATAGGGAGCTAGTTAGATAAAACTAGCCCTTAATAAGTAGGGGAACCTCAATAGGGATATGCCAAAGGTGAAAACTTGAAACAACAAAGGTCAGAAAGCTGGGTGTGATGGCAGGGTGGCTCATTTCCATAATCCTTGCTACTGGGAGGCTAAAGTTGGTGGATTGCTTGAGGTCAGGAGTTCTGAGCTGTGTTGGGCTAAGGCTACAGTCTGGCACCAAAATGGTGATCCTCTGGGAGGGCGAGCCACCAAGCTGAACAAGGAGGGAGTGAACTGTGCCAGGCCGGAAACAGAGCATATGCCAATTAATAATGGGATTGGGCACACAAGTGGCTACTGCAGTTCCACCCAGGGTAAGATAGTGATACCTAGTCTCAAAACAATAAAACAAAACAGAGGCCAGAGTCCTGGCTGAACTTGAGAATTCAACATGGTCCCACTTACTTCCATGGGAGTGCTCTTCATCAACAAAGGACATGATGCCAGGAATGGGGAAGAGAGATACACATCAATGGAAGCCTCTAACCTATGTCCCTGCACTGATACAGATCAATAAGTCGTGTACAACTGGTAGTCTTAGGAAACATCTTGGGGCACTGAGAGGTGTCATTTTCTCATCTCCACATGTGTTAGTACATGTTAGAGGCTGGACTAGAGCCCAAGTCTTCCTTCCTCTGAGGTCATCCCACCATTTGCTATACCAAGCTGATTCTCAAGCAAAGTTTTTTTCTGGTCAAATTCTAACTCAATGTGCTAATAGTCAATCTTTTCTTTTTTTTCCTTCTTCCTTTCTTTCCTTCCTTCGCTCCTTCCTCCTTCCCTTCCTTTCTTCCTTCTTTCACTTTCTCCTTTCCTTCTTTTGCTCCTTCATGCCTCCCTTCATTCTTTCCTTCACTCCTTTCTTGATTCCTTCACTCTTCCTTTCTTTCTTTGCTCCTTCCTCCTTCCCTTCTTTCAATCCTTCCTTGCTTCTTTCACTCCTTTCTTCACTCCTCCCTCCCTCCCTTCACTCCTTCCTAGATTCTTTCACTCCTTCCTCTTCCTCTTCCTTCTCTTGCTCCTTCTTCTCTCCCTCCCTTCCTTCTTTGCTTCCTTAACTCCTCTCTCCCTCCCTTTCTCTCCTTCACTTCTTCCTTGCTTCCTCCTCTCCTTCTTATTTCCTTCCCTTCCTTCTCATTTCCTCCCTGCCCCTTCCCCCTCCACTTTACTCCCAACTATTTTTTCTAACTGATTCATACTGTTCAGAAGATGTGGCCTAGAAATCCCCAAAGTCAATTTATAAACTACAAAGTTAATGTCACAATAATATCACAACTTGCTGACTCAAAGATGTTATTTTAAAAGTTCCGAGAGAACTTTTTGAATTATCTGTATTATTTTTATCCTAAAGCGATGGCAGGTGAACAAGGAGTTCTGGATTCTAAAGCTTCAGTTAGAAATGCTGCCAACAAGAGTATTATAAAAATAAACAATTTGCCATCACAGCTTCTGATCACCCCAAGAGTATGAACACAAAGATGCTCATTTTCTTTTAAGAGCTAAAATCATCGTTAGCTTGTGAAGCATTAAGGAAAGCCTATAGCAGCTCTCGGACCCATAGCTTTAACACCTACTATGCCTATATTAGTCTGTGGGACATCCCTTTATCCCTTCTCCTATTTGTTAGCTGCATCACTCATAATGGTGGGAGTAGTTCTAAAATTCACAGGGTGAGCCCAGGGACATGGGAATTACAAAAGCATCACAAAGATATCCCGACCTGATAACTCAAAGGCATTGATTTAGAAGTCCAGCCTAGGTGTCTTTTGATGCACTTCTATTATCTTTACCATAAAATGACAACCAGAACAAGTGTGAGTCTAAGGACATTTCATTTAATTGAAGGAAGTCCAATCAATAACTGGGCAATAGCCAACCTGGCACAATAGAAAGTGGGTGCCAGAGGGTGGAGTGCACATCATAGTGTTTAATAACATATGGATCTGTCTGACAGGCATTTGCTCCAGAATCTAGCATGTCAATCAACAAGCATTTATTAAGTGCTTACTGTATGCTAGTCAACGTACTAAGAACTAGAGAAAGTCAAAATAATGGTCTCCATCATCAAAGAGCTCACAACTAAATAAAAGTTTGGATCAGTCACTATATTTACTATCCTAGATTTTGCATATGAGAATCATAAGAATATGGTTCCTTTAATTAAATCAATTTCCTTTTCTGTCCAATGAAACGGTCAGCTTCAGTGTTCTCTAAGCTCTCCTCCAATAGAACATAAGCTCTTTTAGGTCAAGGGTTGATTCCTTTTTGTCTTTCTATGTATCCACAGTACCTAATACCATACCTAGCACAAAATAGGTGTTTAATAAATGCTTGTTGTTTGCTTCTAACTCTAAAACCTGTGACTCTGGTGAAGTCTTGCTTTCATAGATCGAACAGTAGCCACGCTGTCTAAATTATTAGCTCTGTCTGAACTACCAAAGGATGAATTTTGTGATGATTAAAAAGGTTCTGGAGACATAGTTTTTATGTCTGTACTAAATGATCAAATTCATATATTCATAGTTTTCATTATGTTATTAATAAAAGGATGGTGACTTGGCTTTCTCTTTTAAACCAAAGACAATCGTGGTGGTGGGCTCACAGTTTGTATACTTAATCCGCAGACTGCCTGGGACTGTTAGGACAACAGGATCTGTCTCCATCCAAGCTTGAGTGGAACACAATGGGCTTCACCTACTTCGATTAAATTCCTTATAAAGCTGGGTGGGGTCTTACCAAAATCGAGGAGAGTTAATTCAATCTCATTATCAGTAATGTCCTTCAAGAGACTGCACTTTCAAGACTTTGGAAGAAGGGGAGAAATCTGAGTCTCCCTAGGATATTGGTTACTAATAATCATTTCTCATAATTAGGGGAGAGTGGATGCCAGTAGCATTAGGGTGAATTGTGACAGGGTGGCATTGGTAAAAAAGAGACTATTTAACTCTACAGCACTGTCTTTGTGTTCTTTCCAATAAAAAAAAAAACAACAAAAAAAACCCCAACAGTTGTTATTTACTCACATACCTTCTTGATGACCATGGATTGCATAAGGCCTTGCCCAACCCCAGGGACAGTGCAGAACCTCTGTGCTGGGTTAAGGTTTTGAGCTGCTGAAATAAATTATAAATTACAGGTCATTGTTTACTCAGCTACTGTGAAGCTTCCATGAAATAAGAAATGCCAGCAAAACATCACAGGAATTTCTGGGCATGTACGCTCCAAATCAAAACTGCTTGAAAACAACTACCACCTTTCCCCCAAACAGCAAATTGTCCTAGACAAATCTTCATAGAGGAGAAGAACAAAAATGGTATTAAACTCAGACAAGAGAACTGAATTCTAATCCTGGCTTTGTTGCTATTTGTCTTTACAGAATCAGAGATGATTAGCATTGGCAAAATATCCTTTTGGGATATTACCCCTTCGTTTTACCAATAAGAGGCTGAGAGAGAGGGTGTGTCCGAGGTTCTAAGCAGTGCCAGGACCAGCCTCTAGACCGAGATGCCCAGTGCAGAGTGGTTTCCATGACAGCAGGCAGCCTCTAGCCCTGCTCTCGGTACTGGGAGCAGCTCCCACAAGCTGAATGCTGGGTGTATGGGAACAGTTATCTCAGGTCCCATGACAGCATACATTCCTAGGTATTCCTTGGCAGAATTAGGTAAGTGTGAGTGGAGAAGGAAGCAGGTTTAGACTGTGAGCGAGACTGTGAGCGAGACTGTGAGCGCCTTGAGAGCAGGGACTGTCTGCCTGCTGATTTTCATTGCATCTCAGTGCTTAGCGCAGTGCCTGACACATAGTAGGCATTTAGTGAATTTTTGTTGACTGACTCACAGTATGTTTAGATTCAGCTCCAATCCTACCTTCTACAACAGGCCATTTCTAGTCTTACTGCAGCTCCCCTGCCCAACCCCCACCCAGTAGTGGCTTCTCTCTGAGATTTTTTCCCATTTATTCTTCATGGGTCTTTTACGTACTTAGTAGTTTACATGTTATTTTCTGCCATTTGGCACTAGCTACATGACACAGTCAGTAGGGTGCTGGGTCTGGAGTCAGGAGACTGAATTCAAAATCAGGCTTCAGACACTTACTAACTGTATGACCTTGGGCAAGTCACCTCAATTTCCTCATATAAAATGGGGATAATAATATCACTTAGGGATTTCTTAGGGTGGTTGTGAGGATCAATTGATATAATAGTCTTAAAGTACATAGTGTTGTGCTATTGGTATTAATTCTACCATTTTACAGATGAGGAAACTGAGGGTCAGAGTGACCAAGCAACCTTTCCACTTTCACACACCTAGTAAGCAACAGAGGAAGGATTTAAACCCAAGTCTCTTTTGATTCCAAGGGCAGCACTCATGCCACTTCACCAATATATGTGTGTGTATGTATATATACACATATGTATACATGTGTGTATGTGTACATGTGTGTATGTATATATATTTATATATATAAAAATATATATGTATATAGTGCCTCTGTGCCCAGTTTATGAAACCTGTCCTCCAGTTTGCCCAGGTGGCCAAAAGATAAAGAGGGCTCTGCTTGACAGTATGTCTTAATGACACATCACTTAATGTAGTGATGTTATCTTTGCAATATTCCACTCAAGGAAAACATCTAAGAACATTTTACAGAGAGAGTTCTCTCTGTCTACATACTTATAATATTTTCCACTCTAGGAAAAAAAAACACCAAAACACAGTTTAACAAAACTAACCATCATATTGTAAAGTGTCCCCACAGCAGGCCTGGAGTCAGGCAGATCTAAGGGTTGTGCTTAGCACATGGTAGGCACTTAATAAATACTTGTTCCCATTAGACTGAGGGCTCCTTGGGAGCAGGGTTATTTTTGCTTCTCTTTGTAGCTTTCATGCTTAGGACAAGGCATATAATAAGCTCTTAATAAACGCTTGTTTTTGTTGGCCTGGCCTGAGATGCTAAGGAAGCTAGCAGCAAATTTCCTAAATTAGGCAAGTCATTTAACATCTTTGGAAATTTGTAAAACAAAGGGGTTGGACTAGATGTCTTCTAAGGTCCCTGCCACTTCGCCCTACCCGCCCCCCACCCCGGTCCCACGCCTCAAGTCTTAGATTCATCTTGTCTCACAGAAATTTGGTTACATCCTTGTCTCTGAGGTAAATGTGATCCATATTTGTCCTTGCCCACCCTCCATCCCGCTATGGTATATTACTATCTCTAACCTTCTGTTTACCATTTAATTTTTCTGACCTCTCAGTTTCTGTTCTGTTAAAAAAAAAAAAGCTTCTGGATAGACAGAGGTGTCAAACTCACTACCCACAAGTTACAAGCTGTGCAAAACTCCAGAATAAAATGTAATGGGAAAGTATTTAATAAAATAAATAAAAATACAATGCAATAAAGATAATGTTAGTTTGTGGTTTTCTAAGTCAATATGTGGCCCACGGGGATCTGTTTCCATTTGACTTTGACCCCAGTGAACTGGATGGCCAAAGTCCCTTCCAGTTCTAAATACCAAGACCTTAGCCTACTTTCATTTCGTAGTTAAAAGGGAATCATGACCAAGTGCCTGCTCCGGGGCAGGTTTTAGAGATGTTTCAGAGCCTGCTTAAGAATCACTGCCTATTCCCAGAAGGGAGTATGTCATAAGAAGCAGATGAGGGGGGTGTCAGGATGGGTAACTGAATACCTTCCCAGTAATCATTGAGTCAGGATTCATAATGGCTTTATTGTAAATTGGTTGCATGTCACCATAGAATTTTATAGCCAAAAAGGATCCTATCCAGTATTTTCTAAAATATTCTGGGACTTGAAATGTATTGATAGAAATCCATAAATGCTGGTTTGGGTAATTTGGTAAGGGAAATTTTGGAGCAAAATTGAGAATTCACCTATTTTGAACCCCCAGGAAATAACTAGAGTGCTACATTTAGAATCAGAGGATCTGTATTAGAATCCCAGCTCTGTTATTTACTACCTACCTGTGTGACCTTGGGCAAGTCACTTAGCCTCAGTTTCTTTCATTTGTCAATCAAAGGTTGGGATTAATCAGAGGTGTCAGACACATGTCGCAAGCATAGCCCATCAGATTAAAATGTAATTGGGAGATATTTAACAACAACAACAGCAGCCTCACATTAGCTCTGCCCAACATGCTGGAGTCTTCACAGAACAAATCCTTGCATTAAGTGGATTTGTTCTGTGAAGTTTGGATTCAGTCACAGGGCTGCACTTGAGGACCTAGAGGGCCACATGTGGCCTCGAGGGTGCAGGTTCCCCAGCCCTGACATAGATGAAGAATGAAGGGGGACCAGCATTGAATGGGAGTGGAAGAGCAGGTTAGATTGTCTTTGGAAAATTGTGAAACACTGTTTAATAGTCTCAAGTTTTCCAGAAAAGTCCATGCCCATCTATCTATGTTTCTCTCTCTCTCTCTCTGCCTCTGTCTGTCTCTGGAAGCAATGGTGTTAAGTGACTTGCCCAGGGTCACACAGGTAGTAAATGCCTGAGACCGAATTTGAATCAGGCCCTCCTGACTCTAAGGCCAGTGCTCTATCCACTGTACCACCTAGCTGCCTCCCTTTCTTTCTTTCTTTTTTTTTGGGGGGGGGCACCCACCACCTAGCTGCCTCCTTTTCTTTCTTCCTTTTTTTGGGGGGGCACCCACCACCTAGCTGCCTCCCTTTCTTTCTTCCTTTATTTTGGGGGGGGCACCCACCACCTAACTGCCTCCCTTTCTTTCTTTCTTTCTTTTTTTTGGGGGGGGTCGCCCATCTTTTAAAGACTAACATTTTGCTGATGTTACCATGATATAGCAGTGAGGTATACAACATTACTACCTCTGAAGAACTAAAGATGAGTATGACATAAAGGGCAATGGAGAGACGTATGGTGGATGTGAACAGCCTGTAACATATAACCAATGAGGAACTCTAAAGAACAGAAATAAAAGACATCATGAAAGAATTAAATGAAAAGATGGGCTGCTCACGTGGCACTAGTGACCGATGACAAGTAGATATTCCGAGTGCTCCACTGGTACCCTCAAGATGTTGGGGGAAGTGTAAGAAAGACTCCAGCATATCGGGAGGAGCTCCTGTAACGAACTTTTAGAAAACCGTGGGCAGAATTATAGAAGATGGGCAGCAGTAGCTAGTTTGTGATTTCTATCAACAGAGGGAATTACTGAATTAATGAGATCACAGATCCGTTTGAGGATTTTTATCAGTAGACATGTTGCTCCAATCTAGTAAATGGCAAGCTTTTGGAGGGCAGAGACTGTTTCGTTTTCATTTCTGCATTCTAGGGCCTAGCATGATGGCTGGCATACTGTTGGTGTTTCATAAACACGTGCTGAATTGAATGGAATTACAAAACATCAGGGTTCTGTAGAATATAATTTGGGAAATATGGCTCTAGTTCAACTCCATTGTTTTAAACATAAGAGGAATTCGAAACCCAGAGGTTAATTGACTTGCCCCAATTCACAGGGCTAGGTAGGGACTAAGTTGAGACTAGAACTCAGAACTCCTGAAAGTTCCTGCTCTTTCCACTGCACTTAATCAACAAATATCTCATGTGTTGCTACTCTCTGTCTAGGTGTGGCATGATTTCACGTGAAATGGGTTCCTACGAGATTAGATTAGTATTTTCACACATTTATTGAGCACCTATTGTGTGCTGGGTACTGAGGATGGAAAGAGGCAGGAGCCAAGTCCCAGCCTCCAGGATATTGTGATTTGGTTGGGGGGGAGGGTGGGGGAAGGACCTGCCCAGAGTGATAATAAAAAACAGAGAGCATAGATTACCACTTTCAGCTGAGGTAGAGAAGGTTTCCTGGAGAAAGAAACTGAAGCTGGGCCTGGAGTTCAGAGGAAAGAAGGAAGATGCTTGGATTCTATATAATTCCACAAACATTGATTAAGAATCACTCCAGGACAAAGTGAAGGAATAGGAAACAATCATGGAATCTGGAAGCTGGCATGGTAAAGTTCTCCCCTATCGCATTTGATTGATTTCAATCAGTACGTTTCCTCTAAGATCCCAATATAATGCAGATTTTTTTTCATGTTGCATATAAACTCCCTGAAGGCAGATAGTGTTTTAATTTTTTTCTTTGTATCCACACATGGAGCCTAGCTCCATGCCTGGCCCATAGTAGGTGCTCAGTAAAGAATTAAAATTAAATTGAATTCAAGCAACTACCTTAAGGAAGGAAGATACTGTGCTAGAATGCAGATGAAATCTTGCCCTCGAGGAGCTTATACTCTATTGAACAATCCTACTTCTTTTCCATTCCAATTTAAGGGATTCCTGGAATTCTAAACTTTTAGACACTAAGTCTAAGCTGAAAATTCTATCCCACAAATTATTTTCTTGATAATAAACACATTTTTTTAACCATAGGTGGTATTCAGTCATTTCCTACTCTTGGCAACCCCATTTGGGGTTCTCTGGGCAAAGATACTGGAGAGGTTGGCCATTTTCTTCTCCAGCTCATTTTTACAGACAAGGAAACTGAGGCAAACAGGGTTAAGTGACTTGCCCAAGGTCACACAGCTAGTAAGTGTGTGAGGCTGCATTTGAATTCGGGTTCTCCTGACTCCAGGGCCCATGTTCTATGCACTGCACCACCATGCAGCCATAGGTAGCATGGTATTAATATTTTACAGATGAAACCCATAGAGGAGAGACTAAAAGCTCAGGGAGGTTTTGCTCAGGGTCAAACAGCTAGTAAATGTCAGAGCTGAGATTTGGTCCCAAGTCTTCTGACTTTAAGTCTCGTATGTCTATACCATGACTTCTCTCTGCCAGACTGTTTTGTTTAAGGCTTGTTTAAGGCAAATATCCCTGATAGAAGCAAATCTACCCCATCATTTATAGGTCAGTGTAAATGAATGTATCAGATCTTTCATTGAGAACAAATTACAATAGATGAGAAAGCAGGAGATGACCTCTACTACCCCTTCTCGCTCTAAATGTATGATCCTATGAAGGTGTACATACGCTGGGATCCTGGTAGGCAGAGAGGTCTGAAGATCATACATTTAGAGCTGAAGAAGCCTCAGAGACCATCTAGTCCAATTCTTCATTTTACAGGTGGGGAAACTGAGGTCAAGAGAGGTTGTAACCTGCTCAAGGTCACACAGGTAGTGTCAGAAGTGAGATCTGAACCTGGGTTTTCTGTGCGCAGTGAAGTTTGTATGCCCAGCAAGGGTGTGCAGTGGATAGAGCACTGGCCTTAGAGTCAGGAAGACTCATCTTCCTGAGTTCAAATGTGGCCTCAGACATTTATTATTTATGTGACCCTGAGTCTCTTAACCCTGTCTGCTTCAGTTTCCTCATCTGTAAAATGAGCTGGGGAAGAAAATGGCAAACCAGTATCTTTGCCAAGAAAACCCCAATGGGGCCATGAAGAGTCGGACACAAAAGAAACAAGTAAACAACAACACCTCCTGACTCCAAAGACAGGGCTCTTTCCATTGTACCACAGTGAAAAAAAAAATAAGTTGAGAGTGGAACAAGCACCTACTATGTGTCAGGCGCTGTGCTAAGTACTTTGCAAATTTTTTTTTTCATTCGATCCTCACAACAAACCTGGGAGGTAGGTGTTATTATTAGCTCCATTTTACAGTTGAGGAAATTGAGGTAGCGGTTAAATGACTTGTCTAGGATCATACAACTAGTAAGCACCTGAGGCTGGATTTGAACTCAGGTGTTCCTGATTCCAGGCTCAGTGCTTTAGCCATTATGACACCTTGCTGGGGATATAAACCTTGCCATTTTAGGTAGAGATCTCTGAGTTCAGCAGGGTTATCATGAAGTAGGGAGTAGTATTACGTTGTGGAGAAAACACTGAATTTGAACACAATGCTTGGCTCTAGTCCTAATCCTATCATTCACTAGTTGGGAAACAAGTCATGGTACCAGCATTTCCTGATGTTTAAAAAGAAGAGAGTAGATTAGGTGACCCATATATGGATCACTTCCAAGATCCTCCTTTCAGCTCTTGATTCTACAAAACAAATAAGCTCTTTTTGTCCAGTTCTGTGAAAGGAGGCAAAGTTCAAAGCAAAAAACTACGACTTCATTAGGGTCATTAATAGTCTTTGAAAGTCAGCACTGCTAGAGAGTAGATAGGATTTCATTCCATCTGGATCTGAATAGGCCTGAGATATTATAAGCTGTAACCCAATCTGTGCAGTCACATGTTACAGTTATGTCTACCAGTTGTCCCTTTGGGGGTGACTTTTGGAAGGAATGGCTTTCCATGCTTACAGTTCTGAGTCACCAGCCAGATATGTCCCTCTAACCTTTCTCCTTTTCCTCCTCCTTCTTCTTCTCCTCCTCCTCCTCTTCCTTTCCCTTCTTCTCTTTGTCCCTCTGCTTCTCCTCTAGCCTGTGCTCCAAAAGTTTTGTCTCTTTACAGAGCAGTGGCCTGGAACCGCTCTGTGTTAGCTTTCAGCCTTTCCATGCTTTGAAGGGTTGGAGTCAATTGCTTGGGCAGTCTCATGTACACCCTCCACCCCAGTTACTCATGCTCTGGATTTAATGAAAATTAAGCATGACTAGGATGCATAGCATATGGTGCTCCATAAGCCATAAATGCAACCAACTGTCAATCGTTCATATGGATAAACATGAGAAGAATAGACTACAAGGGAAAGACCTCAGCTAAGACTCAAAAGGCTTCCACTGCAGTCATGCTTTGAGGACTAACTGAACAGGCCACCTTGGGCATCTGTAAGTCTCTTTTTCATCATTTAAAAAAGAGGAGTGGGGCAGCTAGGTGGCGCCCTAGAGTCAGGAGGACCTGAGTTCAAATATGACCTCAGACACTTGACATACTTACTAGCTGTGTGACCTTGGGCAAGTCACTTAACCCCAATTGCCCTGCCTTCCCCCCTCCAAAAAAAAAATAAATAAAAAATAAAAAAGAGGAGTAATCAAGGCAGCTCCAAGGTAAAACGTTTCCCTCCCCTTTCAGTTCACCAGTCTCCTCCCTTGCTCAATCTGGGTCCTCCCAGCCTTGTTCTCTGCAAAAGACTCAGATATCTGTGTGAAGTTTAAGTAGATACCCAGAGGCAGTATAGTTTTAAACATAATCTCTAATTGTGGAATGGAATCTCTAATTCTTCCCCTTTTGTTCTCTTTTTTCTTTCTTTTTCTTTAGAGGAAATTGGGGTTAAGTGACTTACCCAAGGGCACACAGCTAGTAAATGGCTCAATTTGAACTCAGGTCCTCCTGATTCCAGAGTCAGTGTTTTATCTGCTGCACCACTTAGCTGCCCCCTTTCCCCACCTCTTTCAAGAACTTGGGAGAGTAGTTGGCAACAATGGGGGGTAGGGTGCAACATGGAGGACAGGGACACCTTCTTGAGTGGAAAATGAGTTAAACCAACCCAGTCCAACAACCATCAATTAGGCGCTTATTACATGCAAAGTACTGTGATAAATGCTGGGGATACAATACAAAAGTAGGCGTCGCCATCATAGAACATACATTCCACTCGGAAGACATATGGTCTGAATAGATTACATCTCCCACAGGAGATGGCATATGAGCTGAGATTGGAAGAAAGATAGAGTTTATAAGAGGCAGAGGTGAGGAGGGAGACATTGCAGGCATGGGGGACATTCTGTGCAGAGTCATGGAAGTGGGAGATCGAATGCCAAGTTTGGGAAATAACAAGGAGGCTGGTTTGGCCAGGGTGGAAGCAGCACAAAGAGGAGCAAAGTGCAAATAATTTGGGAAAGATAAGTCGGAGTTATATTGTGAAAGGCTTTAAATGCCAAACTGAGAAGTCTGTATTTTATCCTAGACACAACAGGGAGCCATGACAGTTTCTTGAGCAAGTAAGTGATGTGGTCAGACTTAAAAGAATAAATGCAAACAATTATCAGAGACAATATTTTAACTCTTCCTTCAAGCTCGTCCTATAATCATTTTGCTAGAATACTGCTAAACTGATTGTATAGAATCTCATATTTTTAATCCTGTGTGTGCTCTCTAGTAGTGGGTACTTACACATGAAGAAATGAGCAAAAGGAAGGGAAAGTGGTAAGACTTTGATGATGGACAAACTGTGTAACCGAGCAGTAATTGTATCACCTTTCGCCTTCCATCCTTTCCTTACATAGTGGCTGGGATAAATGACTCATCCTCCACTTCCAATCAATTAGAGATTTTTTTTAATACATTTTTAGTGATTATGTTTAGAGACCCATTCATTCACTTCCCAACAACTCAATAGTCCATCTTATTGACATTCCTATTCTCTCTAGTCATGCAAAACCACAATCCATCTGGGTCTGCCCATTCTATGATGCTCTCATTCGTGTCCTCCCATAAATTTGCAACTGGGGTTCTACCCAATGTACCCAGGGACCTTTTTTTTTTTCACTCAGCCAAAGGCTTTCATTTCCAGTACTGGTTCCAAGGTTGAGTAAAAGTATTCCTTTCTCCCCGTTGCTACCACCAGCTTCTCTCTCTACCACCATTACTGAACAACCCGTCCTTGTTTCACGTTCATTCTATCAAAACTCATTAATCAATCTAGACTTTGGTGCGAGTTATCTACAACTTCCCAGGACATTCTTCCTTGTTTCTCAACGAGTTTAGTGCCAGGCTTTCTACCTCAACTCCTGCTTTTATACTAGGGTACTTCATTATTCTGTAAATGTCAATGTTCCCTTATGTATCCCAACTCCCCAGATCCTCAATCTACTCAGCTTCCATGACCCATTCTGCCCCTCCACCTTAGATTCATGCAGGGATTGTTATACCTTTGATCTTGCCATCTCCCATAAGTGTTTCACTTCCATGATCAATTCTGAAATTATTTTATCCAAACACAATCTTCCATCACTCCATCTTCCTGTGCCCTTTTTCCTGTGCTTTGCTCTCACCATGACTACACCTTGTTCACTGCTCAATACTTTGCCAGGTCATAACATCTGCTGTGGCTATATTCTTTTCCTCTCCCAATCTCCACCCTTTAGTGAAACAGTTCATTGTATACTGTTGTCCCTTTCACATCTCAACTTTACCCTTCGTGGTTTCAATATATCACAGGTCGGCATAAGAAATTAAATGGGAATTTCTGGGGAGTTTTGCAAAAGCTACAGATAACACACAAAAGCCAGCAGGTGACACAGAGCTGATGATCAAATACTTAACCAAATTTTACAATAAGGTACTGTAAACATAAAAGGAAAAGAAAAAATTCAGACTTCTCCGACATGAAGGGAGGGCTAAAAATTTGACTTGGATTTTCCAGATAGCAGGGGCGCCACATCCCTAACCCCAGTGATTGTGGGTTGACTGTACTATGTTCTACTCTCAAATCCCTTGCACATGTCCTATTGCCAATTTGCCAAATCCCAACCCTAGATTATTTCTAGCAGTACTTTTTCCAATCCTAGTCATGTACTGCTGAATGAGTTTGTGATAATTACATTCACTACAAATTTATGTAATCTAATCTCAACTGGGTCCTCCCTATAAAAATAATCCTTTTACTTTTCCCTAACCGAATCTCTATCCTGCTCTCCACAATGGCTGTTCCAAACTTTTTCTTCTTTCCTCAAGACCTTCATAGAAACCCCTTCTTCTACCCTTTCAAATGAAGTTCTTGTCTCATTCACTGAAAAATAGAAGTCATTCACCAAGACTTTCTTCTTTTCCCTTCCTCTTCTGTACCTCCCCATTCTCCCCCATGTCTCCTCCTTTCTTCTCCAGTATTTTGCCTCAGCTATCATCCCCACTCTCTAATCTTCAATATTTCCCAATCTACTGATTCCTTTCCTATTGTCTACAAGCATACCCAAGTTTTCCCAGCTCTAAAAAATACCAAACAAACCCAAAATCTCATTAAATCTCCCTGCTACCAGCATTTTCCTTGAAAAGGCCAGCTACATTTGGTGCCTTTAACTTTCTCTCTCACATTTTACCAAACCCTCTAAAATCTGGCTTCTGATCTCATCAACAGATGCTGTTCCCTCCAAAGTTACCAAAGATGTCTCTCCTCCCTAGGTCTCGATCTGGGACCCTCTTCTTTTTTCCCCTTTATATTATCTTGTTTGGTAATCTCATAAGTTACCATGGAATCAATTATCACCTCTGTGCAGATGATTCCAAGGTCAATATATCTAGCCCTCTTCTGACCTCTAATCTCAAAACACTAGCTGACACTTGGACTTCTCAATTTGGAGATCCCAAAGGCATCTCAATACGTCCAAAAACAGAGCTTATTTTCCAATCTCTCCTCTTCCAAACTTCTTATTACTGTCCAATGCACTACCATCCTCTCAGTTGCCTAGGCTTGTAACATCTACTCACTCTCATTCACCCTATACATCCAATCTATTGTCAAATCTTATCATTTCTAACTTGACAGTGTCTTTTCTATATGATCCTTTCTCTTCATTCACATAGCCAACACTCTTGTACAGGTCCTCGCTTCTCCCCAGGGACTGGAGCAATAACAGGCCAGTTGGTCTCCCTGCCTCAAGTTTCCCCGCAACTCCAGACCATCTTCCACTCAGCTGCCAAAGTGATCTTATTAAAGCACAAATCTGGCCATTTTCTCCCCTCCTCCCATAAACTTCAGTGGCTCCCTATCACCCCCAGGGTCAAATACAAAATCTTTTCTTTGGCATTTCAAGCTATTTACAACCTGCCCCTTTCCTAGCTTTCCAGTTGTCTTACACTTTACTCTTCTCTACACACTATGATCCAGATGCACTAGTCTACTTGGTGTTCCTCACACATGATATTCATCTCTCCTGACTCCTAGAGTTCTATTTGGAATAAAAGAAAAGAAATAACATGATACAGTGGAAAAGAGCCTTAGATTTGGAGTCAGAAGACCTGCATTCAAATTCTGCCTCAGCCACTTACTAGTTATGTGATCCTAGGCAAATCTATCTACCTCTTTAGGTCTCCTTTTTCTCCTTTGTATAATGATATGGCTGGACACAGTGACTTTTGGGGTCCCTTCCAGCTCTAATCCCTGAACCTATAAGCCCATGTTTTGCAGAGCCCAACCCACTTATCTCCCATCTTCCCACTCCCACCCTTGACCTTTCAAAGCCCTAGCTGCTAACACCTACTTCTTGCTGGTTAGTGCAATGTGGGAGAGCTGAAATAAACTTGCTCTTGGGTCCAAGAGTGGAAATTTCCAAATGTACCTCCCACTGTTTGCATCTCTTCTGGCTATGCAACCCTATAATCTTTGTGTACAAAATGTGCCAGACTACAGTGCTAATGTACTAGCATATTATGATAGAGCTCTGTTTGATTATGTAACTAGCAAGAAAGATGATAGCTGTGTTTTAGGGGCTGTTAATCTGCACTCAGGGCGTCTCTAATCACGAAACTAATTTCTAGAACAAGGGAAGGGTAGGATGCTGTTTTGCTTTGGGGGTAGCTTTAGCCTTGTCACAGAACTAAAGTTCCTGAGTTTGTTTTTTTGTTTTGTTTTATTTTTATTCCAAAGTGCCCCACCCCTAGCTCTCTGATTAAATTCAACTCTCCAGATCCATTCTGAAGGCTGATCAACTGAAGTCTAGGTTTTGGGTGTCCCCTACTGGTAGAAGGCTACTATTGTAGGCTCTGAGTACCAAATTTCCAAACCATCTATCACATTGTCCAAAGGGAACAAAAGGATTCTTTGCACGGTTAGGTGGAATCCAAGTCTTGGTTTGACTTACAGTAGTTCCTCATTAACATCAAAACACACTAGCAATAATAATAACGCTAGTTGTTTAAGAGACCAACATTAATATCAATTAACTGAGGTCACTTCTTTGATAGTGAGAACAGACTAGTTGGAATGTGTGAACTAGCTAGCCTCTGAGGTCTTTTCTAGTTCTTTATCTATAATCCTATGGTCTTATGACTAGCTTTAGGGAAAGAAGGAATTCCCATCTCTTGTCCTCAGTTTCCTTATCTCAAAAATGAGGGGATTGTTTTATCTAAACCATAGTATGCTTAAATCTATTTCTGGCCATGCTTTCAGTGTCCTGAAGGATACATTAGCAAGTCTGGTGATAGTAACAAGTTTACATATTTGTGTGGATGTTGGGAGAGGTTTTTTTTTTTTTAACCAGAAATGTGTGTATGTGTGTGTCTCTGCCTAAATGGTATTTTTTAGGTGATGCTGAACCACCTCCAGCCTTTCTCCTGCTGTCTCATATCAAATTCCCACAGTTAGAATGACTTCTTAAGGATAAGACATGATTCCAGAAGAAACCTAGTGAACTATACACATTAACTGGGCTGACTAGCAAGCCAGCAGCTATGAAAAAAACAAAATAAGCAAGTTCACAGACCCCCAGGTTACCTAGCTTATCAAATGAACACGCTGTTCACCTTAGGGAAAAAATTACATGTGAGATTTTGTGATATTAAAGGAAGTATGGGATTATGAATAGATACTTTAAAACTTTAATAGTCTAAAGGAATATATGACAGAGAGAGGGAGAGAGAGAATGGGAGAGAGGGGGAGAGAGAATATTCCTAAACAGGAAACTCCTTTTAGCAAGGGTTTTTAATCTGGGATCTGTGAACTTGGTTATTTTTTAAAATTTAATAATTGTATTTCAATATAATTGTTTTCTTCATGTTATAAGAATTTTATTTTTGATTTCATTAACTTATATTATTTGGGGGATATCAGAGATGTTTCTCCTAGTTGGGAGGTTATCGAGCTGGCCAAAACCTATCCCAGGCCATGTGAAAATTTGCTTAAGGCCTCAAACATTCCTCAGATAAGAAGCCAAAAATGGAGGCAAGGTTTCCCAAGTAATATGACTTGAGGAAGGATTCATCTGATTCTGAACTCTGTAATCGTATAAATCTCCCACCTCAATCCATCTGCCCATTGTGAACCCTCTAAATGTAGTTTAATCTGTAACCTGATTTAGTTTACCTATAGAGACTGTTTAACTAGGTTTGTTTCTTTAGGGGAATCTGAATTTATGACTCCATCTAACTAAGTTTGTTCAACTTTTATGAGACTTTATGACATTAAAGGAAGCATGGGGTTATGAATCAGTCTTTTTAAAACTTTTATACCCTAAAAGAATATACAAGATTGGAACATGCAAAAGAATTATTTCTCTGTCATTCTGATGTAATTTTATCTATAAGAAACTTTGTTAGAATCCTCATCACTCAGGGATTATTTTTTACCCCTTTGAACCTGTGCCTAAACATAATGAAACCTAGGTTTTTATCTCTATAATTTCTATGGTGTAGTTGATTTATTTCAGCAATAGTTACCTACCACCTGAACTTCAAAAGGAGATATTTCTCCCACATCAGCATGTAATCCTGTGTATTTTATTTTCTGTGTTTAGAAATATTCTGAGAAGGGGTCCATAGGTTTCCTCATATTGCCAAGGGGATCCATGACACAAAAATGGTTAAGAATCTCTATGATATAGGAAGGAGGAGAATGCCTCTGGGCAGCAATGGAGCTCTCAGATGACCAGGGTCAGTGAAGGGATAAGGCATTCTGGGAGAGAGAGGGTCAGAAGTCAGTTAATTCTGTTTCATAATTCTGCCATGTGTGTATACACACATGCAGTGAAAATGTACAATTCTGGAATTTCAAACTTTACTAAGTTAGAAGTGACTCCTCTTCCTAAAAGATTATCTTTTGTACCTTCTAAAGGCCTTATATTTTAGAACACTTGTGTACCTCAGTAAACAAGGCTTGGCAAGTGGTTAGACCATTGTAAACTTATCTAATAGATGCCAAAAATTTTAACATACTATAAGTGGTGTTGGAAGTAGTGGTATTGGGGGAGACTTTGACCTTTAGACCTCATTTACTTTGGTGAGAGGGAATTCAGAGTTGGTCTCATATGCATCATCGGAAAAGGCAATCATCCAAATAGCATAATTTAACAGGCACCAGGAAGGTACCCATAGAATGAACTCTTTCCCTCAGGTCTACCATCTTATGCCTGAAATTCTTAATTAAAAATTCATTCTTTTGAGTGAAGGCATTTGTGTAGGAGTCCTTCTAAAAGCTTTCCCTGAAAGGGGTAGCACAGTTTTTTGTTTTTTTTTTTTTTCAGTCAAGAGGTGGGGATTAGAGGGATTAGTTTGTGAGACTGCTTCCCAACCTGACAGAGTAATAAGAGAGAATGAGTCAACCTTCTTTCTACTAGTACATTGGCAGAAAAAGTGGTCACCTACTTGGCAAAGTAAGGAGTTCCAGGAAAGCCTCCCTGTTCATCTCTCTCATCCTACGTTCATGTGGCCTCAAATTCTTGTTTTGCTGGACTACATATATTTGTTAAAAAGGAGGGCTTGTATTTGGGGGTAGGAGAGGGCTGTAGGTGAGCAGATAATTATGAAAAAAAAGAGCAGCAGTAAAACATTTTTAAATGCACAGAAAAAACAAAAAAGTGCAAAAATGAACAAAAACAAGAGAGCAATTTTGTTACTGCCTTGTTAAATTTAATACGCACATGCTTCTTAAAAATATTATATAACAGAAGTTTCTTATACAATCTTTTTTAATTCTTTTTTGTATATTGAAGTGTTTGTGTGTTGATGATTATTAATTTGTGAATAAAAAAAGAAAAATTTTAAAAATCTTACCTTCAGCTTATCACACTACTTGAAATTGTGCCAACTAGAATAGTCCCCTGCCTTGGGAAGCCCCTCTCCGGTCCTCAAAGTCACCTTTCCCTCACCTCCACTTATCAAAATCCCTCCCATCCTTTATGGCCAGTTCAAATGTCACCTTCTCTAGGAAGTGTTCTCTGATCCCTAGAGTTAGTAATGGACCTCCCCTCACCCACTCACCCATGATACCTGCCTCCATGACAATTAACTCACACTATTCTCCATTTATCATGTATCATTTTATATTACAAGTATTTATGTATGTAGATTGCCTTCCTTATTTCTCATTACATATCTACACCTAAACATAACAAAGTAGTAGACCCTTAGAAAATGTTTGGTAAAGTTTTTTTGTTGAATTTGATCTTTCAAAACGCAAATACCCTTCAAAGACGAATAATAATGGCTGAGATTTGTATAACAATTTAAAGTTTACAATGTGCTTTACATATATTATGTCATATAATAGCTAGGTGGCAGCTAGAGGCTCGGTGAATAGAGCGCTAGGCCTGGAGTCAGGAAGAGCTGAGTTCAAATTTGACCTCAGACACTTACTAGCTGTGTGACCCTAGGCAAGTCACTTGATCCTGTTTGCCTCAGTTTCCTCATCTGTAAAATGAGCTGGAGAAAAAAATTGGAAAAACCACTTTAGTATTTTTGCTGAGAAATTCCCATATCACTGAACAACAACAAATGACATCGGCACTATTATCATCATCCCCACTTTACAGAGGAGGAAACTGGTGCTAATTTTAATGCAAGGTAATAATGTAAGTGTTCTTGATTCCAGCTCCTGTGCTCTATTTGTTATACTACAACCTGCCACAATGATGCTATCAGTTACTCATGGCATAGTATAAATTAGTTTAATAAGTTCATTTTCCTTTAATGGATTGAGATCTGCCAAGATGGAAGGAATGGGTACTCTTCTGGGGAGGGAAGCTGTACAAAGAAGTAATTTTGAACATTGAAGACTGCTGGGGCAATCTGGTGGAGGTCTAACTAAAGTAGGGCATTGGGTGAACAGTGAGCAGAGAGGGGGCATCATGAGGTGTTGTCTTGTTCATCCTTCATTCTCAAGGGAGGTGGAGGACACCAGAAAGAATTACTACCTACTTCCCAATTCTATTTATAGTAGATCTTATGTATTTTTTTTAGTTACTACTGAAAGATTTTTGCTGTTGTTGTTGTTATAAAACCAGGAAATAGTAGTGGAATTTGTTTTCATTTTTTACTAACTAGAAATAAAGACTCTGAATGTTCATTTTTAAAAGCTTATTGACTGAGTGGAATAAGCTCTACTTTAACATTCCCTCTCCTCCTCTATCCCCATGACTTTAACAGGAGTTAAATGATTTTGACCACATTTGGGAAAACTGTTAAGAGGTATAGAAACATATTCTAAGCTCCATTTGTGGTTTGGTCTGTCATCTGGAAACATTTTAAAATGGGCATGATTGAAATAATTTTAAACAAATTTCAAGGCAAATTTAGTGTGTGAGGGTCAGATTCAAACAAGTATTTTCTACATAGGAGCTAAGTTTTTGAAGTTTTTTTCAGGTCTCTGGTCCCTGGTTTGATACACAGCTTGAGATGACTGCTAGTTACTGCTTAAGAAGAGGGAATTAGAAGGCATATCCCATGACTTGAGAATGCTTGCCAACTGGCATGCACTCTAAAAGGCATTGCCAAGTGCCATACCTCTGGAAAGTAGGCCGGTGAGAGTCATTCCAGACCAAGTCCCTGACTTTCACTCTGTGATGACATAGGACATAAATAAAATAGAATCATAAATCAGAAGAGACTTGCTAAAACGTTTGTTTCCCATTATGGAGACATAGCCAAAGGGACATTTCTTCTTGTAGGAACTGCATGGAAAGGCTTAAAGAACAGTAAGGGCCAAAAAAATGAACCCAGAACCCTTGTACTAGCCTTTCCATGAGGCTTTCTCCGTATGGATGATTTGTTTTGGGAAATACAAAATGATTTAACAATGGAGCCAATTTACAAAAAGGTCCTATTTGACTTGGATATGCAAAAGTTAGCTGAGTACTATGGCCTCCATCAGTGTCACTCCTCTAATGACTCATCTACCTGGATATTATATGTTATGGGACCTGAATTCTCAAAGAAGAGCATAAGCTTTAAGTATAGACCCTATGATAGGCATAGGCATGAATAGATTGTGGGCTGTGTGTATTAACATATGCAGGAAAAATTTTCCGTGGGCATGATTCCTGTAATTTTAAACTTGCTATGTGGACATTGGTTCTTATAGGAATGTAAATTTAGAGGCAAAAATGACCTTAGAGGTCTAACCCTTTCACTTTACAGATAAGGAAACTGAGTCCCTGAGAAATGTAGCAACTTGCCTATGGGTCACACAGCAAACTTCTGAGGCAAGATTCAAACCTAAATCTTCTGACCCTAAGACCAATGCTGTGTCCACTGTACCACAGTGCCTCTCCTTCCCTCATAGGGGAGAAGTAATATTTACTCCAGGGTGTACTGGCAAACCTTGCCCATATTTGATGCACGCCTAAAGTGACTGACTGTTCTGTTATCCGAGGGCCTTTATACACAGTCTATTGATCTGACAGAGATGCTTATCATCACCAAAAGCATGACTATGAGGTGATGAGAGATTTTTTTTGGCCAAAGCAACTCTTAAAGACTATCTATACTTTAATAGAAGGTTATGTTCACCACCTGTGGGGTGAATTCCCATGTAGATGAAATAACAGATCTT
The DNA here is from genome assembly GCA_028646595.1 of Phalanger gymnotis. NCBI lineage: Eukaryota > Metazoa > Chordata > Mammalia > Diprotodontia > Phalangeridae > Phalanger > Phalanger gymnotis. The sequence goes on along the minus strand of CM053627.1, from coordinate 86,465,906 downwards.
CTAAAATACTGAAGTATAGGACTGCTGACTAACAAGATTCCCTCCAAAGGACTGTCAATGCCCCTAACAAGTCCCTATGAAATGATCAGATTGATTCTGTCTTTTATTAATTAATCAAATTAATCATATTTACAGTTAATTGATTTTGTACTATAACTGCCTAAATTATGGTTCTTTGTCTCTGAACTTAGTTCAGAAATTCAGCTGGCCTGTAATGAGTTAAGTTTAGAAGTCTAGTTCTCCTGCTAATCATTATTTTATTCTTGCCTCAAGGATTTCTGTTATCTTTGAAGGATGTGGGTAGACACCAGGGAATCTGGTCTACTATCTTTATACCATCAAGCTATCCTTCAAGGATGTCTGGCTTGCTATCCAAAGAAGTCTGGTCTACTATTTCTAACCTTGCAGGTGAACTAAAACGATGAACATTTCTTAGTCACAGGTGGGAATGAGGAAGTTGTCGCTAGCCCCTCATTCCCAGTTTCCAACCAATCATATTATCCCCCATGCCTCAACCCTGTAACCAATCATACTGATTTCTCCATTCATGAAGTCAATCTCTTTTCACCAATCATAACTTGTCCCCCTCCTGAATAAAATTCTTTATATTCCCCCAAAACTATAAAAGAGAGTTGTGCTCCTCATTCAGGGTTGTAGCTTTGCTAAGGAGGCTGAGATCCCATTTATTGGTAAATTCACAATTTATTAATAAATTGACCATGCTTGGAAGTTACTTTAATATTAACTGTTACACCTAGAATCACACTTGTTGATTGACAATATGGAGCTGAAAACTATCACTGACCCTGGCTAGTTTTTAGTAATCAACATTGTGTAATTATGGAGTCAAGAAGGTCAATGTGTTCTTTAGATAGGTAGATTTTAGAACCTAGTATTCTGAGGACAGTGATGAGAGATATGCTAGATATCTAGATAGCAAAGCTTTTGTTGGTGGGACAGTGGAGCACAAGATGGCAGAAATACTGAGCATGAGTGAAATCAGAACAGGTATGTGAGTGGTGCATAACATACGTCTGAATTACAATGGCTTTAAAATATCCTTCCTGAATCCAGGCTCTCCCTTACCAATATGTCCTAGATAGTAATCTTCCTTAAACGTTGCTTTCATCATGCTCCTGTCCTATTCAAAAACCTTTAATGGCTCCTTATTTTCTATTGTATCTCAATTTAAAACCCTTTGCCTTGCAAAAGGAGGGATTGTGGAAAGAACTCTGGACTCAGAGTGAGAAAGCTTGGGCTGGAGTCCTAGCTCTGATGCCAACCAAGTAGACCATGAAGAAGTCATTTCTTAGTTCTTAGTCTTCTCATTTATAAAACAAAACTTGTATTATTTACCTCACATATGGTACCTCATACCTCACTTTATAAAACAAAAACTTGTACTATTTACCTCACAGGATTCTTATGAGAAAAGAGCTTTGTATTTTGGGGACTAACTTTAAAACAATATGGACAATTGAATAACTTACTTTGATTTTACTTCATATCTTGCCTTCTTAGCCAAGAGGTTTATGTGATAAAAAAGGGGGCTTTAAAAAAATTATTGTAATTTTTTCTCAGTTTTAAATTTAAAGGAGTTACCTAGCAGTACAACAGTTACACATTTTTTTTTAAAAAGAATGAATTTTGGATTGGGGTAAGTTTTTTTTTCCCCAACAGCTCTTCCCCTCACCCATCAGCTTTTCCTCCCTTTTCTTGTCTACCTCCTTTCTTGCTCAGCCCTGGGTCAGCAAGCTCAAGAGCTCACATCATCATTCACACATAACTGTGGGGAAACAAACAGGTTTTCTTCTTGCCTTTGTACTTTCTGTACTTGTTATCTTTGTCATATGTGTAGCCAAACACAAATATATCTTCATATATGTCTTCATATATACATACATAGTACATATGTAGCAGGGGTGATAAAGATCAGACCTTGGAGCCAGGAAGACCTGAGCTCAAGACCCACATTCCTGAATCTGGGCAAATCACTTAACCTCTCTCTTTATCCTCTGATGGTAGTGAAGTGGATAAAGTACTTGGTCTGAAGTTAGGAAGTCCTGAGTTCAAATTCAGCCTCAGATATTTAATAGCTGTGTGACCCTGGGCAAGTCACCTAACCTCAGTTTCCTCAGCTATAAAATGGAGATAACAATAGCACCTTCCTCACAAGGTACTTGGGAGAATAAAATGAGGTGGTTTTTTTTAAAGCAACTAGCATGGTACTTTGCACATAGTAGACCTTGTATTAATGTTTATTTCCTTCCCTTGCCTTCCCTCTCTTAGTGCTCTCCAGAGGTACCAAACCGTAGGGGCAAAACTCCCAAGGGTGCTGGGCACCAAGTTAAATGCAATTGGGAGATGTTTAACAGCATAAAAATACAATACAACATAGATTATGTTAGTTTATGGTTTTCTGGGTCAATATGTGGCAGCAGGACTCCATTGCTGCTGGGCAACTCTCTAAAACTAAGTTGCAGAAACAGTGCTGAGCATCATTGGTAGAGGGAGTTTCCTTGTCTCTGGGCTCCCTGAACCAATAAAATAACAGTATAACAACTAACACATGAATAGATAGATGTAGATATAGGTATAGATCTATAGATACAAGTATATATACAGATATAGCTATAGATCTATAGTTATATGCATATACATATATGTACATACATACATATTTTATCAACTGGGCCATGATTGTCTCTACACATAAATCACATTCACATGTGCGCGCGCGCACACACACACACACACACTCACATGAAAGAGGCTGAGTAGTAAAGTATATAGAGGGCTGGCCTTGAAAACAGAAAGACCTATGGTAAAATTCTGCCTGTGACACACACTGTCTGTGTGATCATGGCACAAGACACTTAATCTTTCATTGTTCTGGGGAAATCTCTTAAGATTTTAGGTTGCTAAGGATTCAATAATTGACATTGGTAAGGAAAATTTCTGCAATCAGAGGTTGCTACACTGATGAAATTATAGATCTGGACCAAATAAATACAATCAAACATACATGTGCGTATACATGGACTCTATATTCACACACTCTATATGCACACATACATAAGCTATGTATTCAAGAAAGCAACTTACTGTTCAAATAAAAAGCTCTAGAGATAAATATGGAAATAAGTAAGATATCAAAAGGAAACAGCCTGCAAAGTGAAAACCTAGAGTTGTACCCAAGGTCAGAGAGCCAGAGAAGGAAGGAGGCTGCAGTGAGAAACAGGAAGGAAAGTTAAGCAATTTCTGAAAGTTAAGTGGGTTCTATAGTTTTATAGTCAACAGGCCTGTACTTTATAAGAATATAGTTTCTCCTTCTCTAAAAAAAATCGATATCTCATTTGTAGCTTTCGATTCTTTTTTAGCATAAAGGCAGTTTACACATAAATAAGCCCTGAGAAACAAGCTGTCAAACATATTTGCCTCCACCTCCAATGCCAGTAACACAATATCTAAAGTGCCCCAAGCAGGAGGCTGCCTGGATGCCCCTTTGCATTACTGGCTATATTCACAGGCACAGATGAATTGAACAAAAACAGAGTCAAAGTCAGATTGATTAGTAACTGAAGTCTGACTACAGTCAGACTAATTAGTATTAGAAATAATTAGTAACCAGCCACTGGCCACTTGTTAGACTTCTCATCCAGTCATCTAACCACGTTGTCTGGCAGGCTTGTACATGGAGATACAACCTTAAATTCCTTTCAAATTGTATGAATGTCATAAAGAGTTCATCAAACTTCCCCTTTGGGGTCAAGCATGGCTTTGCTGAGATTGAGGAGGCTGAAATGTGTCTACGTCCTAAGTCTTCCTAATCATTCCTATGCCTTTGTCTTCCCACCAAGGAACATTTTAGGGAACAGCTGGCATTCTCACAGGGGATCTCTGTCTATATCCAATACAACCTCCAATTTCCCAGGAAATACTGTTTGGAAGTATTGAAAGGCCCCCGAGCAACAAAAGGGCATTTGGGCTTCAAGTTTAACCTATCCTCTCTCTCCCTGTGATTGACGATGCTGTCCGCTCTGCACAAACACTGTTTTTAAGGATTCCCTTAAGAGATCCGGTTGTGTCTCAAGTGAATGTAAAGTCACATCAGACCTCTTAATTGTCCTCTGTTGCCTGAAAAAATTCAATCCCACATTAAGAACTGAGTTTTCTTCCTCTAGGACTAAGTTTTGAAAACTCAGTTCCCTGGACGAGTGTTGAATTGTATTTTTCTTCTGTATTTACTCTTCCTTAAATTGAATAATAATGGTATTTTCCAACTTGTGGAATTGGACATGATCCGGCAGCAGGGTTGCTGAATATTGTATGTTTCATTGATATGGAAATGACAAAAAAGAAGTGAGTTAAGAGCATTGGAAAGCCATTATCTTTTAGAGGGATAGAAAGCCTAAGTCATGGGATGGCTTATAATGTGAAGCTCAAAAGAATTCTTTTATTTCCTTTGCCTTTTTGAAAAGTAGGACCTTAATTTACTGTTCAATCACAGGCTATAAATTATTTTTATGCCCCTTTTGGAGGGCACCTTTAATATAGTTGTCTTCCTGGAATAATATGGTGCTCCACTTCCCCAGAGCACAAACCTCTTGTACTCACCGGGTTCTGTGTCGCAGTTGCCATCAAAGTTTCCCCTTTGTGCTTCTCTCTGAGGTTGTGGACCCAGCACGATGATGTTGATTCGGCTTTCAAAAGAGCTGAGTTTATAATCTCATGACTAAACTAGAACTGAGTGGTCAGAACAGTTGACTAGCCTTTCCATTCAGGGCTAATGAGAAGATTCCAAGCTGAGTGTACATACACACACACACCAGCTAGTCCCTCTCCACAGCAAAAAAATCCAAATAGTTCTTGCTCACTGGGGCTCTCTCATACACAAAGTGAGATCTTCATATTTCGACCTGCCAAGTTCTTAAGAGATTCGCGCTGCGAGAGTCTGTTTTTAGCATATGCGTGTGCACAGGACTGACCTATTGCAAACTAGGTTGGCAGAGCACCTCTGAATTCGATAATGGTGATCAGCTTGCCGACAGGCACCCTTGCCACAGGAGTCTATGTTAGGAAGGTGGTTTGGAAGCTCTGTGCTCTTCCTCTGGATGTTAAACAGAAAGTGCTTATAGGAAGGAGTTACTGCTTTTTATAGAGTGCACAGGTGGCTCCGATCCTCTTTCCCATATGGGCATACTGTGCTGCCTTTGGCTTGTGTTCAGAAGGGGAGAGAAACTCTGATCAACCCTGTGCTTTCTTTTGGAGACCTAACACCGCTTAGTGCTTGAAGAATCTCAGAATCATAAGCAACCTGAATGTCCCAAACACTCCAACCCAAACCTACACAAGAATCCCCTGTGTAACACATCCAACAAGTGGTCATCAAGCCTTTGCTTGAAGGCCTCCAATGAGAAAAAACCACCACCTTCTGAGGTGGCCTGATTTACTTTTGGAAAGCTCTAATTGTTAGGAAGGTCTTCCTGGCCTAAATTTGCCTCTTAGCAACTTTCATTCAAGCTCCTGCTTCTGTCTTTTGCAAGCAAGAACACATCTGTAGTGGCAACCACATTGGCATACCTAGGATGGCTGCTAGTGCAGGCTCTTTTATCTGCTTTACTAAGGAAAGATAGCTGTTTCAGGGGTTAACAATCTTTCTTTTTTAATCACATTAAATACAAACACAGGAAATAAAGAAAAGAGAAATAAAGACCAACAGACAGCCTGAATCAAAGCTTTACATCCACCAGTGAATCGATAGAGCCTTTACCTCTGAGGAGTAGGGGAACTCTGAACATATGGCCACTCAGAGTCTCAACCAGGGAATCACAACATCTTTCTCATAAGTGAGCCCCCAAAGCAAAAGCTCACATCTCACAATATATACTCTTTCAGCTAATAGGCTGAAAGGCAAAGACATCACAACCCAACTCATTGCCTAATTAGCTGGTTAACAAAAGGTGTGCAAGCCTTCCTACAAGCAAGCAAGCTTCCCTTAAAGGGCCACATGAGGCCTATTAATGGGCGGGAAAGATCTCATACCCCACCTCCATTAGCATTACAACATCTAATCTCTCTTCTATGTGAGACCCCTTTCAAAACCTGGAGATTGCTATTGTGCCCCCTTCCTTCCAAATATCTGAAGAGTGATCTGATCATAATCATTATATAATTGATTGAATCTTTCCACACAACATCTATCTTGTAACTCAAGGTATTTTTGCTGGCTGTCCCCCATGCCAGGAACTCTCTTTCTTCCTCTTCATTTATACCGCCTGGCTTCTCTGGTTTCCCTTAGATCTTATGTCCTACAAGAAGCTTCTCCCAACCCCTCTCAATTCTAGTTCCTTCCCTCCATCTATTATCCCAATTTATCTTGTATGGAGCTTGTTTGTACATAGGTGTTTGCATGTTGTCTCCCCCATTAGGCTGTGACCTACAGAATGGGGGCTATTTTTTGTTTGTTTTTGTCTTTCTTTGCATCCCCAAATCTTAGCACATAGTAGGCACTTAACAAATGCTTGTTGACTTGAGAACTTGGCAGTAACATAGAGTACACTTTTAGCCGTTTCACTGGTATAAGTACTCCTTCCTCCAACACAAATCACAACTTTTCTATATTTGAGTAGATGATCTTCAGGAATTATTCTGGCCAGAAATGACTCTTGAATTGCCTTGTGGTGATGAGCCTTTCTGGACTTAGGTAAACTAGTTTGTGAACAATAGATATTGACAATCATTAAACCCATACACATAAAAAGCACAGGAATTTTCTACAGCAACATATTTGTTCTTGGTCTGACCTGTGGTTTTGCCAGTGGGGACTTCCCAGCAATGCACTGAGTAACTTGCCCAGGGTCTCATAGATTGTACATGCGGGTTTTGCACCTAGCCCTTCCTGGCTCTGATGCTAGCCCCTCTACTCAATATGCCATACTTCCTCCAATTGAGCTGCAGGGCTGTAAAACACTGAGAAAAGCTTCTAGCATATTGTGAGGCTCCTCACAATAAAGACTGGGGATTAGAATCACACGGGATGAGAAAGTACAGATGAGTTCGATCTATACCAAAGGGGAGGAACACCCACATGGCTGAGATCTCAGACCCACTGAAGTATTAGAATGCTGATGTACCTATTCCAGGCATTAAGAAGTCCTTGGAAGAGCTGCACTTTTATGACAAACATCAGCTTGGTAAGATTTGAAAAGCGTTCTTATCTGTGGTGGATGCAGTCTTTCCTCTTCACCTATTCTTTACATCATTTGTGTTTAGCTTGAATGGTCACAATGGCTACAGATACTTCCACGGACTGGAATAAATTTTCATTAGTTTTTACTTTAACAGAATTATACACCCTGAAAAACAGAGATTCACTGTATAGCGGAAAGTGCACTGAATGGAATCGGAGAATTTGGGTTGAAAGCCTGCCTCTGAGTTTTACTAGCTATGAACAAAGCTCTTAATCTCTCTTTGTCTCATTTCCTTTATCTACAAAATAAGGGAATTACAGATCTACCATGGGACTATGCTCATTTCGCAGGTGAAGAAACTGAGGCATAGAGGCATTCAGTGACCTGAGTAAGGTCATCACAGGTGAGTTGTTGTTGTTTTGTTGTTTTTCAGTCATGTCTGACTCTTTGTGAACCCATCTGAGGTTTTCTTGGCGGAGATCCTTGGGTAGTTTGTCATTTCCTCCTCCAGCTCATTTTATAGATGAGGAAACTTAGGCAAACAGGATTAAATGACTTGCCAAAGGTTACACAGTTGGAAGTGTCTGAGGCCAGATTTGAACTCATGAAGGTGAATCTTTCTGACTCCAGGCACTATGGTGCCCCCAACTGTCCATCACAGGTGAGACTTGAATCCCAATCCTTTAACCTCAGAGCCAGTGTTCTTTCCATTGTATCATGTTGGGGGTGGACTAGATGGCCTCTGAAGTCTTTTCTAGATTTAGAACTATGATCCTAAGTGTCAGCTTTTTAAAAATCTGTCCCAGATGAATTGGCTAAAATTTATAGAGAGAAATTCTGAAAAGAACCACAGACTAAGAAAATGACTCCTTAATGATTTTTCAAGCATCTTAAAGTGCTGAAGGAAAGGATCTACCCCATTATAAGAATAAAAGGAAACTCTTAAAGGAATATTCAGTTTTGTTGAGACAAGGTTGCTTTCTTTTTCCACAGTGAAGATGAACAGATTCATCAATTAAAAAGCAGAGAAATTTGAAATAAATTTCATCTTTCATGAAATAATTATTGGAATTAATTCCATGCTAAAGGAATTATGAAAGATATGCACCAAATGCAGCTTTAAAGAGATAAATGGTAGCAGGAACCATAATTCATCACTAACATTAGCCTCTGTCAGAAAGAAGGCTAATCAATTTTTATAACTCAGAGTTATAAACTGGCAGAGACAAGTGGATTATAATGAAATCTTAGCGTCTTTCTTTTGTTCCTTTTTCTTGCATGGCTATGTTAAAATTATGCTACTGGAGGAGGGTGGAAAGCAGGGAAAACTTTCTGTTGAGCTACAGATTTCCTGGGCTGGCAGTTTGATTTGGGATTCTATTGCCAGCTCTAGCTTTAAAAGGAGTTCTGCATGTTTTCTCTCAAAATATCGGCAATTACTATGATAAATAATATGTTTATCACAAGCTCAAACACAAGCTTTAGAATGTGTGTCCATATTGCTAAATTACTTATATCTCATGGTTTTGTAGGAGGGAGAGTATGAGAGTTATTCTTTCTTTTTTATCTAATGGCCTCGGTGGTTGAAGCAGGTGTAGTGGAGTGCTTAGAGCTCGGTCAGACATTGAAGATGCCATCCATAGCAGCCCAGGCCGTCTCCAGTTGTCCTGACTTTTGTCCTGCCACTGGACTTCTACAGCTCGTGAAGAGAGAGTAAGGCTGATGACTTTGTGCAGCTCTGCCCCACTTAAATCCAATTCACTGGCAAGTCAAGATATCACCCCATGATATCATCGGTCCTCTTCAAAAATGAATGAGAAACAATAAGGACCTCATTTAATTTTAACTGAATGGCAGGGAAAACATGGAGGAAGTCACAGAAATGATCGATAATCATTCTCTCTCATTCCCTTTCTCTATTTGATAGAGGGAAGAATGGGCAGGGAAAATGCAATGACCTTTTGGAAGAATAAATCTTTATTGAAATGTGGCCTTATCAGAGATAAATCGGTAAAGCCAGAAGACATACTAAGTTTAGTTGTCATTTTTTTTCATTCCCTAGTTATTATTTCATGAGATGTATGAAGGAGGATTTATATGTTTGGGCGAAGATATAATATTCCTTCATGGGCTGTACTGAATCCCATTCATATAAACTGAATCAGTTCTAGCAGATGTTGGAGATACTCTCAGGGAGTAAATTCATTCCTTAGGGTAGTAGGTTGGGATTATAGGAGTTTAGTTTTAAAGCTAGAAGGGATTTTAGAGACCATCTAGTACAATCTCCCCTCATTTTCCAAATGAGAAAACTGAGGCAAAGAGAAATGAAATAATTTGCCCATGGTCACATAGCTATATCAGAGGCAAGATGTGAACCCAGGCCTTCCTAATTCCAAGTCCCCCAAGCCTAACAAATGTGAGAAAGCATTCTGAAAACCTTAAAGCACTATATGTCATTATTATTTTATACATTATAGAAAAATCATTATTTTAATCTTGTTCAGTTCAGGTAGAAGAGTTAAAATAGAAAGGGGAAGCTAGGTGGCACAATGAAGAGTGCCAGATCTGGAGTCAGGAAAATTCAACATCTATTAGAAATGTTGTTTTTAAATTTTTACTGATCAATGTTACGTTCAAACAATTGTGAGCAACAGTTCACTTGCGACGATGGGCCAGTTCCTATATAGTTTATTGGTTGATATGTTCAGGTCTATATTAGTAGCATGGAGATTTGTTCATTAGCTTATGAAAGATAGCAAGATTCTGATGCATAATCCTAGCCATCAAAGTATATCTTACTAGGTATTTGATAAGTGCTAGTTTTTTGAGGCCCAAAGTAGTGTGTGGTCTAGCTTCTATCATTTTGTTGCATAATCTTGAGGTGGCTAGGCAGTGCAGTGAACAGAGCACTAGGCCTGCAGTCAGAAAGAGCTAAGTCCAAATCTGGCCTCAGATACTTATTAGGTGTGTGACCCTGGGCAATTCACTTAACCTCTTCAACTATAAAATGGGGATCATAATAAAGTCTACCTCTCCCCCACCCCCTGGGTCATTGGGGTCATTAAATGAGATATTTGTAAAATGCTTGGCACATAGTAGGTTTTTAAATAAATGCTTATTTCTCCTTATCTTCTCCCCCCCACCCCGCCCCATAATCTGCATTGATAACTAAGTGAAGAGTCTTTAAAGAAAACTTTTTTTTTTTGTAATTTATGATGGTGATGACCTGGTCTTAAATTACCATTATAAATCTTTTTGTAAATAAATTCACGTGGCTCAGATGTTTGCTTGATGCACTTTGTCTACAGATGGTTAGCTGAATTTATTTAGATATCACCCATGGAAGTCCTTTTGATTTCACCATGTTTGGCATTCCTGAACTTTGTCATTCTCTCCTCCCCAGTCTCCTCTTTGCTGTTATGTAGACTATAGGTTGGGCTTTGAGAGAGTTATTATTATCATCATTGGCAATGATAATGCTCTACCTGTTCCCCTTCTAGCCTAAAAGTATTACTCAGCCCTCCCTTCTTCAGTGTCTAACATCACTACCAGGGAGGGACTGATTCATTTTGGACAAATAGAAGGTGCCATGTTCCATGTTTCTATCTGACTTTTCTAACCCCGGAATACTTCCTGTACATGAACTTGAACTTTTAAAACTTTTTAGTTTGCATGTTGTATTTTGGTTATTAGCATATCTTATTTCTATCTTCAGGGTGTTACCCTTATGCCCTCTACCCTCCATGGTATTTGTAGCAGCTACTTAGCCTGTATCATCTGCTGTTTGGACAAGGGTGACTTTTGTCCCTTCTCTTAGATCTTTAAATAAAGCCTGGACAACCCTCCAAGCCCCTGACAAGACTTTTCCCGGAGCAACATATGCTGTCATTTGTAATTCCTTTTATGGGCTGTCCTTTGGTCTGCTGCCAGGTTTTGACTATGCTTTTCTCTGCTGAGAAATTAGTTGTTACTACTCAGAATCTATTCTGGCCATATTCGGAACTTCAGATTATTTAAAATATAACTTTAGTTGTATTTAACAGCCACAGTCAATTCAATTAATGTCTATTAATCACCTACTCTTGGCAAGGTTCTATGCTTCTTGTTGGGGACACAAAGATAGATAGGTATGACATGAGTCCTCTTCTTAAGGACCTTGAAATTGAATGGAGGTAAATGAAAAGTCCACAGATAACTGTGATAAACTGAGATGAAGAAGGCTTTAAAAGGAAGGGCTAGGCACCCATTTGAAATCTGAGGAGGGAGAGGAATAACTTTAACCTAGACAGACCAGGGAAACATCTAGGCTGGATCTTGAAGAAACCATGTTGGGGAAAACTTCGACAGGTAAAGAAGGAGTTCATTTCAGGCATGGGTTACAAGGTGAACAGAGTCATGGACAAGGAAGATGGGAAGAAAACCAGGGATGGAGAGTAGTTGATTTGACTAGAATACAGACTGTGAAGAGGAACACCTCCCTGTGTGACCTTGGGAAGGTCACTTAACCTTCTCAGGCCTCAGCTGCTCCATCCAGAAAACAACAGAGTTGAACTAAATAGCCTCTGATTTCCTTTCTAGCTCTAGACCACTGATCCTACTGACCAGACAGTCTATGAAACTCCAGAGTTTTCTGGAAATAAAATCAGATCATCCACATATCCATCCATTCAAAGATATAGCTGAGTTAGGAAACCAAAGTACAGGAAATTCTACAGCTTTAATTCTTCAGTGGATCCATGAGCTCACTGAGGCAGATCATAGGCATCTTCTCATCCTGTGTGATTCTTGTCCATCTCATAGAGTTCGTCCATCCAATATCCACTCAATATTTTAGAGGTTTTCCTCTAATTTTTTTTAAGTTTTTCTTGGGTAGCAAGATAGCTGTTATTGAATTTTACATACACATGCAGAGAAATTTACATCGCTATGGGGCTAATAATAATGCTTCCCTCCCAGAGTTGTTGTGAGGATCAAATGAGAAAATATTTTTAATTTGAATTCTACATAATGACTTTAAGAGGTAGGTGCCATTCTTATTTCAATTTAACACATGAGGAAACTGAGGCAAATGGGGTTAAGTGACTTGCCCAGGGTCACACAGCTAATGAGTGTCCGAGGCCAGATATGAATGTGTGGAGATGAGTCATCTTGATTTTTTTTTAAACAAGGAAACTACTCCTTCTACTGAACTATAAAGATAATTATGATAAATATTAAATCTTGTGAGAAATGTGGTCTAATATGTGTCAATTTAAGGTAAGTAATTCGAGCTGTTTTTTTCCTCAGCTGTATTATGAAAAACCTCAAATAAAAAAGGCATGTTTTGCAATGAAATTTCAGAGTCACTAGAAGAAAAATGAAAGCATCAGTGAGTATGAGCTGGCCTTACCACCTTTCTATCCATCCACGGGACAGGACATATAATGTGTCATGGCACAACTGTATCCTGTGTTATTTTAACACTGCTGGTCTGCATTTGGTTTTGGCCCAGAAAACCTTGGGTATTTGGAAAGATCTAGAGCCTTAGTCAGCAAAATACAGGAAAGAGAAATATTCTCTGGTTGGCACATTATAGAAAGTGAATTAAAGGTCAAGCATTATTCAACATTAGAAGTGCAGCCATAGTTTAAAAATGAATGTACAGCAGTATTGGTGGTGAGTTCTGAAATTCGATTTACCTCTATTATAGATGAAGGCAACAAGTCTGTCACTTTGTATGGCAGAAAACCCTGTGTCTTCTGTCCATTGCAATTAAAAGCATACAGGGAATTATTTGGGTGTTGCAAATAAACTTATCCATTGGAAGTCAGATATTGGTCAAAAACCACAGAGCAGTCTTATTTTTATGAAGCTTATTTAAACCTGAATTAGAGAACTGGATTCTTCATGGTCTGCTCTGTTATTTTTGCCTACCTCCTTGCGTTGTTGCACAAATTCCAAATCTAGGGCAGAATCCCATAATATATCAGTGAATAAGCACCGTCACAGTCTAAAGGAAAATTAAAGTAATACTTTATGTGCATAAGATATTTCTGGTAGGGAGGTCAAAGACCTTGACAGACAATGGTCTCATTAAACTATCGTTACCATGGTGAAGAGAGCAGCTTGATATAGTGGGAAGAGGTTTGCAGGAAGGACACTGGTAATCTGGAGAGAATCCAGAGGAAGTTGATCAGGATGAATAAGGACTTTGAATTCATGCCATGAAGGCATCAGTTGAAGGAAATGGGGTGTTTAGCCTGGAGAAGAGAAGACTTAGAGTAGGAGGGACAGGGGAAGTTTGGTGGAAAGACATAATTCAAGTATTTGAAGTCTTATCATATGAAAGATGAGTTAGACTTGTTTGCATGGCCCAACTAGATTAGAACTAGAAGCAATAGGTGAGAGTTGTAGACAGACAGATTTAGGTTTGAGGTAAGGAAAAACTAAGGCAATTAGGTGGCGCAGTAGATAGAGTGCTGGGCCTGGAGTCAAGAAGACTCATGTTCCTGAGCTCAAATCTGACCTCAGACACTTAATAGTTCTATGACCCAGGTCAAGTCACCTACTCCTGTTTGCCTCAGTTTCCTCATCTGCAAAATGACCTGGAGAAGAAATGGCAAACCACTCCAGCATCTTTGCCAAGAAGACCCCAAATGGGATCAAGAAGAGTCAGAAATGACTGAAAAATGACTGAACAACAAAGGAAAAACTTTATAATTGTCCAAAAGCGAAACTGGCTACCGGGGGGGGGGGGGCAATGAGTTCCTCCTCACTAGAGATCTCCAAGTAAAGGTTGGATGAACATTTAGTTATAGTGAAGAAGGGCTTTTTGTCCTCGCGTAAGTTAGACTAGACAATCTCTAAGGTCTCCTAACTCGGAGCTTCTATGATTATGGCAACTGGATTTGGAATCAGAAGATGTGGACTTGAATTCTGATTCTACCACTTGTTAGTTATGTGACCATGGGCAAGTCACGTATCTTCTCTGAGCCTGTGTCGTTTTCTGTAAAACTGAGAAAATGATACTAAGGCTACCTGCCTCACAAGAGGGATGTGAGCCTCAACTGAGATGATGTATATAAAGTACTTTGTAAATATAAACTATTATTACTAATAAGGAAGTCATACATTATTTTATCTCATTCATTCTTCTTCTTTCTTACTACTACCACCAGAGGCAAAGCCCTCGTTGGATTACTGTAACACTCATCTTGGTTGCTTTATTTCCAGTCTCTCCAGATTCAGTTCAATTCAGGTCAATTCAATAAACATGTTATCAAGTATCTACTATATGCAAAATAGTGTGCTAATTTCTGGGAGAGATACAAAGCATATGTACAGATAGAGAATAAGAAATGCATTTTTGGACTGGGCCAACATGGAGATTTGTTTTGCTTCACTGTGCTTGTATAATAAAAAGGTTCAGTATTTCCCTGCTTTCTTTATTTCTCTTTCTTTCTCTCTCTCTTTTTCTCTCTTTCCTTTTCTTCCTTTCCTTCCTTCCTTCCATTCTTTTACTTTCCATTTTGATTTCTTCTTCCCTTCCCTTTTTTCCTTTCTTCCTTCCTTCTTCCCTCCCCTCCCACTCTTCCTCTCTTTCTTCTTCCAGTGGAGGAGAAAAAAATGCTTGATAATTGAGAAAAGAATTGTTAAAAAATAAAACACTGCTTTCATCCTATCATTCCCCTGTTGAAGAACCTACAATGGCTCACTGCTGCCTACCACATCATGTTCCAGTTCCTTGGCAGCATGGAAATAGAAAGAGTGTTGAATCTGGAGTCAAAGACTTCTCTTGGCACCCTGACCCTGCTCCTTAGTGCTTGTGTAACCTTGGGCAAGTTTGGCAAGACCTCTCTGGGCCCCAGTGAACCTTATCCATAAATAAGAGGACTGAGTGAGATAATCTCAACAGTCCCTTCCAGCTCTTAATCAAATGGGATAAAATGCATGTGAAATATTTAGCAAAACCTTAAAGTGGTAAAATGTGACCTATTGCTGCTGCTATTAAATCTATAATCCCACAATTGTCTGCCTAATTTTTAAGCCTACATCTCTACACTATCAATCCAATTTTTTTCCTCATTATTGGCTAAAACTCATCCTCTCTTCCAGTCAGATAAGTCTTTTCACTGTTTCCAGCACACACCATACTTATTTATGTCTACATGCCTTTGCTCAATCTATTCTCCTGC
Organism: Phalanger gymnotis; assembly: GCA_028646595.1. Lineage (NCBI taxonomy): Eukaryota > Metazoa > Chordata > Mammalia > Diprotodontia > Phalangeridae > Phalanger > Phalanger gymnotis. The sequence goes on along the minus strand of CM053627.1, from coordinate 86,450,539 downwards.
TAAGAATGTCGTTTGTACTTCTTACACATCTCACAAGGCTCAAGTTAGATCTATCTTGTTTCATGTGTCTTTCATTGACCACTCCAGCAGCTATATCTCTCTTCTCTGAATTCCAGTTGTACTTGTATGTATCTCATACTCCCAGTTTAACATTTAGTTCTTCTCTGTTTGCTTCTGATTTTCTGGACAGAGAGTAAGGTCCTTCAGAATCAGGCGAATGTCTTTTTTTTTTGTGCCCTTATGGTATCTAGCTCATTACTAGTTCCATGGTTGTTTGTCCATTGTTTTTCAAATGGAACCAATGTCTTGGTGATGTCTTAACTTCCATGTGAATTAGATTTAAGTGAGGCAGAGTTGTGCAAAGTTGTCAGCCTCACTCTATCTTCCTGAGTCATCAAAATCCAGTGACAAGACAAAAGTCAGGACAACTGGTGATGGTCTGGAATGCAGTGGATGACCTTGGTATCTTTCATGTCTGACCAAGCTCTAAGCACTCCAAAGCACTTGCTTCAGTCAACTTCATGGCTATTGAAACAAATTGTTCTCATCCACCAGGGAAAGTCTTCACATGCTTGGGGTAGATATCCCCTTAACTCACCGACAGGCTTGAGGCCTATTGGTTACCCTCAACCTAATTTAGCCTGTCTACCAACAAAGTTTTACCAGGGTATAGCCACTGCACATGCTACAGCTTTTTGGAGCCTTGGGTGAAGGTAGACATGGTGGATAAACAGCCTTGAAAAAGGTTCAGCAAGCCCTCACACCAGAGGTGCTAGTCCTCCCCAAATATCCCATACACCACAGTCCCATAGTAGTTGCTAAGCTAAACAGTTATTGACTGACAGAGGAGGAAACAGGCCAAAAAAGCTAGGTGATTTTCTTAAGCTCACACAGCGGGTCACCACAGAGGCAAGAAGAACACTAAGGGCACCTATTTCTCAGGGTATCACTCTACTCGGGGCACTGATATCTCTTACTTTATTATCAAAGTAAAAAAAATAAAATAAAAATAGTAAAATCCACATGGTTTAGGAATATCCTATCCAATTAGTTCCTGGGAAAATCTGACTGAAAACTCTCAACTAAACTTGAGCTAGAACTATCTTTGGATGGAGAATTTTTATTCAAGTAAAAATATAAATTCCTGTCATTAAGTCAGCATTCCATTGATTTGTGGGCCCACATTGCATATACAGAGCTTTGCGGGAGCTTGCTATTGCCGTGTTTCAGAATAGAGAAAGAGAGGTGGACCATCATCTCCCCGATCTTCAGCCAGTCAAAGTGGACAGATAATGTCATTTTCGATCGGCTACCTGCTATCTTGACCGTGAATCTCTACTTCCCCCTGGTGGTGGACAATTGTATGGTGATAACGGTTAGTGGGATGATTATCATAACAATTTACATTTTATGGTACTTCAAGGTTTTAAAAGTATTTTCCTAACAATAACCCTGTGAAGCAGGTTATGCAAATATAATTATGACTGTTTTACAGATAAGTAGTATACCAAGAGCAGAAAAATGGAGAAGGAATAGAATGGAATCACATAGCTGGAAGGGACCACCTAGTTTACCAGTGGATAGAGCACAGCATTTGGAATCACAAGTCCTGGTCTCAGACCCTAGCTATGGTATTTAGCCCCTATCTGCCTTAGTTTCTTCATCTGCAAAATGAGACAAGCTGGCTTGAGTGGCCTCTAAAACTCCTTCCAGCTCTAAGTCTATGATCCTAAACCCCCTTAACTTTACAGATAAAGAAATTTCAGGGCAGCAAGAGTGACATATTTAAATTTACATAGCTAATTAGTAGAAGAACTAGGACCTGAATACAAATCTGAATCTTTGTCTAATGCCCTTTGCTTTGGAAATCTTCCTTCAGCTACTGCCTCATCCAAGAAGCCTTCTCATATTCTCCAAAGTAAAAGTGACATTTTTCCTCAAATGTTCTGTGCACTTTGTCTTAATCTCTTCTACTTCTCAAATATTTCCTGGATTTATCTTAACCTTCCTTTTTACAGAAACGTACATGAAACAATTAAGTAACAATTCAACACAGTACATGCTTAAGTGTCATGAGGAAGCATCATGGATCTTTAGTGATCCTGGTTTTGTCATTCATTCTTTGCCTACCTGATTGGTTAACTGATTGACTGACAGGCAAAGGAGAAAACAGGCCAAAACAGCTAGGTGATTTCTTGATACTGTCACTTCTAGGTTTTTTGTACCATCATTTCTATTGCCCAAAGGTAGCAGATAGTTCCAGAATTCAGAGTTGAAAGTGACCTCTATTAATCTATTTAGTTCAATAAGAATAAAAATCTCTATGTGTATATATATATACACACATATACATATACACACATATATACACATATGTGAATGACATATGACATATGGTTAGTCAATATTTGCCTAAAGATCTCCAGTTAAGGAGGTATCTTTTACCACCTTCTAGTGCAGTCTATCTTGGATAGCTTTAAATTTTAGAAAGTTTTGTCTTATGTTAAACCAAAATTTGCTTCTTTCTAGTTTCATAGGCTTATAGCCTGGAGATGATGTTAGAAGTCATCAGCGCCAGATCCTCACTTTATTTGATGAGCTAACTGAGGCCCAAAGAGGTCACACAAATAGCAAGTGAAAGGGCCAGAAATAAAACCCAAATTTTCTGACTTTGAATCTAGCCCTCTGTAACAGCAATGTGATACCCATAGCAGGGTCAGTTTGCAAAATATAATAAACCATCTTCCTCCAAGACAAAAACAAAATATTTATTTGGAACATTACTATTAGGATACCAGAAGACAAGATTTAGCAAGGTACTCATCACCAATCCAGGGAGTGCAGATGTCTCAAGCATTCTCTCAGTCAAGACTCCCTGAAAGCAAGTTCCTCCCTCATCCTGCTTCTCTCTCCAACCACCCTCTCCCTCCAAGCAATACAATATACTGTTTCCAATCAAAGATTCTAATCAGCACTTAATTGGAAAGGCGTGGAAATCTCTGTGGCCCAGAGCCTAATTGGCTCTGCTTCAGGGCGCCATGTGAGGCCTATCACCTCAGGGGTAGATCTTATATCCCCAAAACCTTACACCCTCTTTCTACTGTACTATTATTAATGCATTTGGTTTTCTATTGCTATTGACTCATATTGAAGTTTGCAGCCTACGAAAATTTTCAGGCTCTTTTCTACACAATTATCTAGGTTACATGACTCCTATACATGTCTTGTGCTTTGTGAAGATAAATTTTTTGAATCCATGTGTTAGACTTTATTATTTTTTAAATTCCACCTTATTGGGTTTAAAATATCATTAGCATTTATTGAGAGCCTTTTGGATCCTGATTCTGTTAATAGACTAGCTGTTCCTCCCATCTTATTGTCATCCATAGATCTGTTGAGAATGCCATCTAGGTCTGGATTCAAGTCATTGATAATTTTTAACAGATTAGGATAAAGGATAAATCCCTGGGCACAGCATTAGATATTTCTCTGGGTTGACTCCTCATTCAATAAAGGCAGGTGGCTTTTGTCATCAACACTACCGAGATAAATAATACGTAATGTTGTAAAGGGGAGCCAAAAGAAACTTGCTGGATTCCAGTTAGAAATGAGAATTGGTAGAAGGAACCAAATGAGCTGTTTTTAAAATCTTGGTATTTTACTTATTAATACTTTAATAATAATTAATAATTATTTTGTATTACAGCCATCTATATTTGTGTCATATTCTTCATTATACGGCTCTGTGAGGACAAGGACTCTGTCTTAGCTAAGCTTATCTTTCCTAGCACCCAAGACAGTGATCTGCAAAAAGGAAACAATTAATAAATGTTTATTGAATTAGTTTGCTTTGATAGTTAACCCAAAAGTGCTAAGTGACATTATTATTAACAGTCTTGTTCAGGCTAATCCTGAAATTTGACCTATGCTGAGCATAAGCAAGCTGCAATGTGTTTCCAAATACCAAAAAAAAAAGGAAAAAAATACAATAAGGAAAGGAGGTGGCCCTACCCTCTAGGAAGAGTGAAGAACAACAAAGAGAGAGCCATAGTGTTGCAGAAGTTTCTAGGAAATATTGCAGGACTCAGAGAGAGAGAGACCTACAGTAACTTCAGTAGACTTTCTATGGAAGATTTATAGGGTAAGCACCAGAACTGCACAGAATAAGAAGACTTGGATGGGCTGCAATCTGCAGTGATGGACAGAACTTACTCCCTGAGATCTCAAGTTGCTTCAAGTTGAAATAAATAACCTCAGCAAATTTATGGGAAGTTTGTTCAACTCTCCCCAGCATTCTGGAGTACCACAAATGTAGCATAAAATGGAAAATGTGCATTTGATACCTGTTAGTGATTATATCAATCCTCTTGTAAATTTCAAACACAGGATAATTTATTATGAGGGAGCTTCTATATTTATCTAGGTTACTTGGTCAAGAAGGAAAATGAATTTAAAAAATAATTCTAGATGAAAGGTAGCAACTTTATTTTTTTTTGAATTATGTTTGGCACAGGGGTTTTGGGTACCATTAAGAAGTGAAATTATCAGAAAAATATGTATTATGGCCTGCAGCTATCCTAGCAGAAATGGAATTTTGCCTGATGTAAAAAAAAAAAGCAAAGATTTCTGCATACACAAACTGCATGTACTTGTTATCGTGGTATTAAGACATAATACATGCACATTTTAGTGATATTAAATGTAATCTATGCTAGCAGTGAGGAGTAGCACTTCAATTTTTTTGTGGGGGGGGGGAATAGCTTTAATTTTGTACCCTTACAGCTGAGTGTTAGGTCTCTTTGAAACACCTCTCCCACCTTTTCTCTATTCCTTCCTCTTCCCTGATTTCTCTTTTGTGTCTCTTCTCCTTGAGGCAATTGGCATTAAGTAACTTGTCTAGGGTCACACCACTAGTAAGTGTCAAGTGTCTGAGGTCAGAGATCTGAACTCAGATCCTCCTAACTCCAGGGCCAGTGCTCTATCCATTGTGCCACCTAGTTGCCCCTCTCTTTTTCTTCTATTATCTCCTTATTCCTCTCCCTTTCTACCTTTGAGATTTCTCCCTCCTCAAACAGGAAGAAGATATTCCAGTTTCTTTTTCTCATGCTTAATCCACAACATAATATGACATGCATTACCTGATTTGGGATCAGTTAGAATAAGAAAAACTACTAGCTGTTTTCAGAGTAGCAAATAGACAAATTTGTCCTTAAAAGATAAGGGAGGAAATCAGAAAAGATGAATAGGAACCGAAGGTTTTAAAACAATGATTTGCTGGTTTTTAAAAATTCCTGTGGGTTTTTTTTTCTGCAAAAGCTATAATATCATGGGATCATAGAATTTTAAAGTCTGGTTTTAAATGTTTTCTATGAAATCTTAGAGGTCACTACTAAAAGATGATTAGGAGCAAGCATTCAGTTGCCAGTAAAGCGAATTTAAATTGCCAAGAGAAAATTGCAAAAGTAATGTATTAATAATTTTAATTGACTTTCCTTTAGTTCTTTTTCTCTGATCTAAACCTAGAAGCAGCCCTGTAAGATAAATTGGTGTCCATTTCCTCCTCCATCTGAAAATATTCTAACTGCACAATCTATTGTTGGTCTTATACTGTACTGTCTGTCTGTCTCCATGATTCCTAGACAGGTTTTAGAAATATTGTGACCTTAAGTCCCAGATTTTAAATATGCTCTAAGAAAGAAATCATTTTTCTATTATTGTTATGTTTTTAATGTTGCATTTTACCAGGAATCTTCAACCTTTTATGAAAAGAGACTACTTTTCATTTCCCTAAAGACTTTCTATCATGGTATATTGCAGTATGTCTCTGTGTTTGTATCTGTGCATGTGCATGTATGTATGGGAGAGAGAGAAAGACAGACAGAGAGACACAGACAGAAAAAGAGACAGAGACAGAGTCTTAGTTGAGTTTGGGGAGGGATGCAGTAGTTACTGACAGAAAAGTTTCTGGCCAAGACAGGGCAATGATATTAGTTGTACTTTACTACCCACCAGGAATACCAGCAAATTTAGGGGAGAGAGGACTTAAGATTAACAACAGGTGAGGGGGATGATGATGGTAAGATCTGTTTAAGGAGGCACCACACAAGAAAGAATTTGAGGGCTAGCTGTATATTCCTATCCCTTGTTTGGAGGTCTTTGAAACTAACCTAAATTATAATATAGTCCTTGTTATCCCCTTTGCTAAAACCATGGTAAAACTGGGAGTAAAAGCTCTGCTGTGCAGAATGGAATATTTGCCCTGTTATGACCCACAGGGCAAGAAGGGGATGAGTCTCAAAGAGAGTAATATTTCCTTTCCCTGTGTTAAGAAGGTGAAATAAACTGGGTCACCCATTTGTGAGGCAGATGCTGAGCATGAGATTTGACTGGGAATAAGGAGAGCTTCTGAAGAAGAATGGAAATGATGACAAAGTTTGATAGTGATAAATTCCTTCCCCCAATCTTCCCATGAGAAAACCCACAGGAAAGTCACATTTTGCTTCTGCCTTTTTTTCTTTACCTTTTACTCACAAAGAGAATGTATGTGTGCATACACAATAAATACATACGCATATATCTTTATCTACCTATCTATCCATCTCTCTCTCTCTCTCTCTCTCTCTCTCTCTCTCTCTTCCTATCTCCAAAGTGCTTAGCACTTTCCTTTCCTTTAAAGTTACATTTATCATTTTCTTTTAATTACAGTAGCCTAGAACAGGAATGGGGAACCTGCAGCCTTGAGGCCACATGTGGCCCTCTAGGTCCTCTGACTAGCCCTTTGACTAAATCCAAGCTTCACAGAACGAAAGTTTAGATTCAGTTAAAGGGCTGCACTTGAGGACTTTGAGGGTCACATATGGCCTCATGGCTGCAGGTTCCCCACCCCGGGCCAAGAATAAAGGAATGATTCTAACTTTTCCTAGTTGTCTGATTCATTATTTGTAAATGGGAATTATAAAAAAGAAGAGGGACAGAGAGGCTCAAAAATATGAGAAAAAGATAAAGATACAGAGGTTCAGACCTTCTGGGTGCTTCAGAGACACTGAAAAAGAATCTTAGGGATTATTATAGTTTATAAACTTTCTAAAGCAGAGGGAAAGATGAGACTCCAGTTTTCCCTTGACTAAAATCTGAGTCATGAGAAAACAGATTTCCCTCAAAAATTCCCTCAGAAATAGGTAAGCCAGGCAAGTTTATTTCTATCATTGTTCTCTGGTGTTGTTAAAAGTAAGTCATGCCCCTGAGACTGGTTGAAGACAGGCGTCAGCAAAAAATAGCTCTGCCCTTAAAGTGACTGACCAGCTAAGAGGCGGTAGCTAGTTTTCCTGTTAAACTATTTAATATTTAAATATTATTTAAAGTTCTTTACCACCTAGCCTTCTCCTACCTTTCTAGGCTCTCATATTTTATATCCTCCACCTCTACAATTCAGCCATACTGGTCCACTTGCTGTCCCTAACAGACAGTATTCCATCTCCCATCTCTGGGTCTTTGTACTGGCTGTTTATTGTGCCTGAGATGTTTTCTCTGCTCATTGTTACTTCCTCAAATCTCTGACTTCAAGACTATACTCAAATGCCATTTTTTATAGGAGGCTCTTTGCAGTCCTCTCATCTACTAGAGGTCTTCCCTCTAAAGGTACCATCTAATCCATTTATACCTTGTATGTACTTATTTATTTACATCCCATCTTTCCCATTAGAATGTAAATCCCTGAAGACAGGGACTGTTTTTGACTTTCTTAATTAAGTCTACTTTGGTGCCATTGCCTGGCATATGTTGTTGTTGAATCATTTCAGTCATGTCTGACTCTTCATGATCCCATTTGGAGTTTTCTTGGCAAAGATACTGGGGTGGTTTGCCATTTCCTCCTCCAGCTCATTTTACAGATGAGGAAACTGAGGCAAATAGGTTTAAATGACTTGCCCAGGGTCACACAGTTAATAAGTATCTGAGGCTGATTTGAACTCAGGTCCTCCTGATTCCAGGCCCAGTGCTCCATCCATGTAGCTGCCCCAACCTGGCATATAGTAAGTGTTTAGTAAATATTTGTGATGGATTGATTTATCCATGCATGACCTCCCATAAATCTTCCAAAGAGTCTTCCCATAAGGACTGTCTTGGGATGAAGTGGATTAGAGGGTTTCCATCAAAAAATGGATTAGCAATCTGTCAGAAACATCAGAGAAAATATTTCTATTCAGATATTAGTTGCACTTTGAACTCTCTTCTTTTTTTTATTGGAAGGTTTTTTATTGCATAATCAAGATTTTTTATTTTTAGTCTACAATACTCAGTTCCACATAATTTTGAGTTCCAGATTTTCTTCCCCACCCTCACTCCCCTCCCCAAGATGACATGGAATCTGATATATCTTCTACATATAACTTCTCATTGAACTTATTTACACGATAGTCAAGTTGTAAAGAATTATGACCAATGGACTGAATCATGAGAAAGAAGAAACAAAACCAAAAACAAAACAAAAGAGAAAAAAAAAAGAAAAAGAAAAACCAAGGGAAAAAAATGGAAAGCATACAGTATGCCTCAATCTGCATTCAGACTCCATAGTTCTTTCTTTGGATGTAGACACCTCTCTCCATCATGAGTCCTTTGGAGTTGTCTTTGAACCTTGTCTTGCTGGGAAGAGTGAAGTCTGTTAGAGTTAGTCTCATCTTTTTTTCCCCCCTTTTTTTTCCTCTTTTTTGTTTTTGCTTTTAGGTTGGTTTTTGTTTTGGTTCTGTTTCTTCTTTCTCATGATTCATTCCATTGGTCATAATTCTCTACAACTTGACGAGTGTATAAATTAATTCAATGCGAAGTTATACGTGGAAAAATTTTTTTTATTTAAAATGTTTGCATTAATATTCATTAGGGAAATTGGTCTATAATTTTCTTTATCTGTTTTGACTCTTCCTGGTTTGGGTATTAGTACCATATTTGTGTCATAAAAAGAATTTGGTAGGACTCCTTCTTCACCTATTTTCCCAAATAGTCTATAAAGTATAGGAATTAATTGTTCATTAAATGTTTGATAAAATTCACATGTAAAACCATCTGGCCCTGGAGATTTTTCATTGATAGCTTGCTCATTTTTTTTTTTTCTGAGATGGGGTGACTTAAGAATTGTACTTCCTCTTCTGTTAACCTGGGCAATTTATATTTTTGTAGATATTCATCCATATCCCTAAGGTTGTCAAATTTATGGGCATACAATTGGGCAAATAATTCCTAATTATTGTTTTAATTTCCTCTTCATTGGAGGTGAATTCCCCCTTTTCATTTTTGATACTAGTAATTTGATTTTCTTCTTTCTTTTTTTAAATCAAATTGACCAAAGGTTTATCAATTTTATTGGTTTTTCATAAAACCAGCTCTTGGTTTTATTTATTAATTCAATAGTTTTCTTGCTTTCAATTTTACTAATCTCTCCTTCGATTTTCAGTGTTTCTAATTTGGTATCAATTGGAGATTTTCAATTTGTTCTTTTTCTAGCTTTTTCAGTTGCATGCCCAATTCATTGATCTCCTTTTTATCTATTTTATTCATGTAAGCATTTACAGATATAAAACTTCCCCTAAGAACTGCTTTTGCTGCATCCCATAAGTTTTGGTATGTTGTCTCATTATTGTCATTCTCTTGAATGAAGTTATTAATTGTTTCTATGATTTGTTCTTTGGACCACTCATTCTTTAGAATTAGACTATTTTGTTCCCAAATAATTTTTAGCTTATTTTTCCATGGTTCTTTATTACAAATAATTGTTATTGCATTGTGATCTGAAAAGGATGCTTTGACTACTTCTGCCTTTCTGCACTGGGTTGTGAGGTTTTTATACCCTAGTACATGGTCAATTTTTGAGTATGTGCCATGTACCGCTGAGAAAAAAGTATATTCCTTTTTGTCCCCATTCAGTTTTCTCCAGAGGTCTATCATTTCTGCCTTTTCTAAAATTCTGTTCACCTCCTTAACTTCTTTCTTGTTTATTTTGAGGTTAGATTTATCAAGTTCAGAGAGGGGAGGTTGAATTCTTAGAAAGTTTCTCAGGGAAGAAAGGTAGAACTTTTACCCTGGTTCTAGGACCTCTGGGCAATTTTCCTTAGGGATTTCAAAGAAGATACTCACCAGGCTCTTTCTTTCCTCATAGCTTTCAGGTAGACCAATAATTCTTAGATTGTCTCTCCTGGACCTATTTTCCAGGTTGGTTGTTTTTCCAATCAGATATTTCATGTTTTTTTTCTATTGTTTCATTTTTTAGATTTTGTTTGACTGATTTTTGATGTCTCATAGAGTTGTTAGCTTCTACTTGCCCAATTCTCTAATTTTTAATGGTTTGTTTTCCTTTATCTCCTCTATCTCCTTTTCCATTTGGTTGATTTTACTTTTCAATGAGACATTTTCTCCAATTATATTCTGATTTTCCTTAATCAATTCCCTGATTTTTCTTTTAAAGATTTGTTTTCCTTATTGAATTTTTTTTTACCACTTTTTCTTTTACCTCCCTAATTTGGTTTTTAAAGTCCTCCTTGAGTTCTTCCAGTAATGCTTTTAGGTCTGGAGACCAGTTCACTTTCCCTTTTGAGGTTTCAGATGTGGGTGTAGCATCCATGCTGTCCTCTTCTGAATCGGTATTTTGATCATCCCTGTCTCTGTAATACGAATCTATGGTCTTTGAAAGCTTCTTGCTTTTCTTTTTCATGGTGTTATTTTTTTCCCCTCCTGGTTTCTGAAGTGGATCTGTGCTTCTGGGGCTCAGGGGGCTCTGGGGCTGGGGGGCTCTGGGGCTCAGGGGGCTCTGGGGCTCGGGGGGCTCTGGGGCTCAGGGGGCTCTGGGGCTCAAGGGGCTCTGGGGCTTGGGGGGCTCTGGGGCTCAGGGGGCTCTGTCCCAAGTTTCTTGTGTTGGGATCTAGCTTTGTGTGCTATGGCCTCTGCTTTTGTGAGGTGTGGGGGAGGGGTGGTCTGACTGCTTGGGGGGAGTTCTCTTCCCCAGGACTGTTCTACAGAATGAGTGGTCTCAGCTCTTGTTTGTGCTGGTGTCTGCCACTTCCCCTGGGTGTGCAAAGCCAAGTCTGGGGTCCTGGCATTGACAACTCAGTTACTCTTGTTGTTCTGCTGAGGTGGGGCCTTCTGGGACACCTCCCTTCCTGCACCAGTTTCCCTCCACCACCAAGGAAGGCCCCTCTCCTCCACCTCTCTCGCCACTGAAGCCCCACCTCTGGCTCCTCCATTTCTCCTGGGGTTTCACTGGCTGGGTTTATTCAAGGGAGGGATATGAGCCGCCTCACTTGGCCATCGTGGCTCCCAGAAATTCAAGAAAGGGAATTTCAAACCTCCAGACTGTGGGTTGGAGGCCTCCAGGCTAGCTGCTTCTATGGTCGCGGCTCTGTGCTCCTACAGACTCCAGTCCTGGGTTGAGAGGCCTGGGGCTCGATTGCAGCCTTTTCCGGCACTTGCGCTCTGGGCCTGTTCCTGCTCCAGCATTTTGCTCTCCCAGTGACCTCGTGTGTTGTTAAGCAAAATTGTCTCATTAGCATGGCTTTTGTTTCTTTTGAGTGGAAGTACTTTCAGCTGTTAAGTGCTAAGCCCCAGGCCCAGGGCCCTGTCAGGTGTGAAACCTGTGTGGGTGTGGATTGGTGACTTAGGGAACCAATGGTCTCTGGTCATTGAGGCGGGGCTTGAGAACGCCGGAAGCTCGGCTGCGAGGAGGGGTGAGCCGGGAGACAACTTCGGCGGCGGCGGTGGCCGCGGA
>CM053627.1:86285835-86438290 GCA_028646595.1 Phalanger gymnotis | reverse complement strand
CAAGTTTTTGCTGCGGTGGGGCCTAAATAAATTTCTTGTTGTTTTCTCCTTAGAGAATCTCTCATACCTTGCGATTTCGGACCATTCAAACATATACATGATTATATTTGAGATCATAAATTCGGCCTTCCTACTACACCTCCCAGACCGGTGTGCCAGCTGGATTTCACTGCTATTCATGGCTGGTTTGTTTGGTGCCCCTACGTTTGCCTGGGGCTGGAGGCCTCTGGGCCAGTTGCTCTCACAGCCACAGGCTCCACGCTCTAACGGACTCCCATCCCGGGCTGAGAGGTCTGGGGCTCGATTGAGGCCTTTTCCAGCACTTCCACCCTAGGCCTGGTCCTGCTCCGGGCGTTCACTCTCCCAGCAACCTCCCAGACCAGGTTGCTGGCTGGATTCCTCTGCTGTTCCCAGTTGGTTTGGTATGGTGCCAATCCACGTGCCCAGCCCTCCTACCCCTCTCAGTCCACTAATGGCTTCTAACTCTCTCAAATCTGCTCAGATTCGTTTTTTTAAACATATCTGACAGAATTTGTGAGAGAGCTTGGTAGTTCCCTCCTTTCACAGTGCCATCTTGACTCTGCCCCTGAACTCCCTTCTAATTTTGAGATCCTGGGATTTCACTGAGCGTTGCTTTCTCTCAGGCAAATGAGGCCAGTGTCAATAGCACAAAAAAAGTTCTTCAAAGTTTGCATAATATCTTATATTTGTAGAGCACTTTATTCTTTTCAAAGTGTTTGTCCTGCCATATGACTAATACAGATATTTCTCAAGAAAGAAGCAGAGTATTTTTTAGAGAGATCAAAGAATCATGGATTTTGAGAGTTAGAAGGCATTTAAATGGTCATCTAGTCTGACCCTTATTCTAAATGGAATCCTCATTATGATCTACCTGACAAGTGGTTGTCCCATCTCTGCTTGAAGACCTTTGAGGAGGGAGAACCTCTTAAGGAATCCCAGTCTACTTTTGAAGAACTTGAATTCTTAGGAAGTTTCTCGGGAAAAATTTCTAAAGAATATCTGCCCAGGACGCTGGAGACTTTCCTTCAAGTTTTTGGGTTTTTTTTTTAACATTCCAGGTAGCACCAGGGCAGCATCTGGGCTACCCATGTCTGATCACCCTAGGAAACAAAGAAAATAAATCCATTTGGCAAATAATTAAGACAAGGCCTCTACTTTGGAGACTTTTCTAGTTGGGGAAACATGATACATGCATGACATGACAAATAACATTGGAAGGAAGCATACGCTAAATGCAAAGTGGTTGAATATGCTTAATAATACCATATCACAGAGTAAACATTTTTTAGGGGAAAAAGTAGGTCCTGACTGCACATGTGTTCTTTACTTTTACCTTAGACTTTTAGGAGTGCTGAACACTTGATTACACCAAAAAAAAAAAAAAATAGTATAGTACAAAGAACACGCCCTCATATTTCAAATCCGTTTCATGTTAATGTGCCTGAGTTTCAATCAGAGTTTACAGCCAAGTAAGCCTAGTTTAATTTAATGAGATTTATCAACTAGGTCTCTTGACTTAGTTGAAACTAGTGAAGAGATCAGTGCATAAATAGCAGAGTAATTGGTCCTTTATAAACTAGGAATTTGAGGGATTTGCTGTTAAATCAGATCAGATAAAACATATGGACTACTGTCCTTCCCCTGCTGGAGCTACCTTAGGCTGGAGATACAACCCAGAGGCCAGCCTGGAACTGACCTAACCTTCTGGGGTGGAACTGGAGTGAAGATTCACTAACCTCAATGTTTTCCTACCTCTTCCCTCCCTCCAATGACAGTTTATGAAGTCAACAATTGGGATTTCAGAGACGTGGTCTTGATTTTGCTCTTGTGGTGCTTTTTTTAGTAAAATTTTTTTATTTCTGTCTTTTGTTTTTATATCTGTTACATCACCCAACATATTCTGGAGAGTCACCCTTCACAACAAAGAATGAGGAGGGGAAAAATGTAGAGTAGAACTAACCCAAATGTTGACAGATTCAGACATTATCTGTAGTATTCCGGACTTTATACTCCCCTAACTCTGCAAAGAAGAGAGGAGACTTCTTCTATCTTTTCTTTGGTACCTTTCTTGGTCATTTCATAGCATTCTGTTTTGCTTCTTGTTCTGTTCATCCACCCTGTTGTAGCTGTGCATTTTGTATTCCAGGTTCTGTTTAATTCACTTCATATCAGTTCATATGTCTTCCCTGTTTTTCTGTATTTATCATTTCTTTGAGCGCAGTAATATTCCATTATATTTATGAAACACAATTTATTTAGCCATTTTGTAATCACTGGGCTTCCTCTTTGTTTGTAGTAAATTGCTACTATGAAAAGCTATGAATATTTTGATATCCATATGAGGCCCTTTTTGTCATTGACCTCCTAGAGGTAGTACATGCCTATCAGTAGGATTTCTGTGTCAGAGGACGAGGACATTTTAGTCATTTGCTCCATCAACAATGTGTGGGTGAACTCATCATTCCAAAAACCCTTTAAATATTGGCTTTTCCAATTTTCTTTGTCTCTTCCAACTTGTTGGGGGTGAGATAAGACTTCAGAGGTGTTTTGATTTTCATTTTTCTTTTTATTGATTTGGAGCATTCTTACATCTTTTGACCACTTTTCTTTTGGGGAATGGCTTCTGGTGTTTATATTTCATTCAGGTGCCTATATATCTTGGATATCAGACTCTTATTAGAGTTTTTTTTTAAACAAAGACTTTTCCCTTCATTGACTATTTCCAGTTTTATCCCAATAGCATTAATTTTGGTTGTGAAAAAATGATTTTCAATTTCATTTAAGTTGAAACGTAACAATCTAGATTGACTCAATCCTGAGTTTGCTTAAAAAAATCACCTTTGGAGTGACTTCTATGATTCTCTTTCCCTTACTTTTTACAATGAAGAGTAATGATATTTGACATCCCTGGGTCACTAAGGCAACAGAAAATAAGCCATACCACCTTAGAAATTTTCATATAGGATTGTTAATTGCTGTTTTACCTGACCACTTGTGGCTGGTCCTAGGGAGAAGAGTGAAGTGAGGGAAATAGGCTGCAACATTTTAATCATGGGTTTCAACAGACAGTTGATAGATGGCACAGTGGGAGAGAGTGCTGGGCCTGAAGTCAGAGAGGCCTGAGTTTAAATCCTGCCTCAGATGTTTATTAGCTGTGTAACCTTGGGCAAGTCACTAAACTTGCTTGACTCAGTTTCCTCAACTGTAAACTGGGGATAGTAATAGCACCTACCTTCTAGGGTTGTTGTAAGCATCAAATGAGATTGCATTTGTAAAGTGTTAAGCACAGTGCCTATAGTAGGGGCTATATAAAAATGCTAGCTATTGTCATTATTACTATAATTGTAGCTAATTAAAGGTTCTCATTGTGAAAACTAAAGATCATATAGGAAGATGTCTTTCACTGACATCCTACTCTGATGCCTCAACACGGAGTCAACACAACCCTGGATTCTCAAAGGTTAGCTCAACAAGGTGAGAATTCCAATAGATCCTATCAAGTTGGAAAGGCTTTGAGTACAGGCCGAATGAATGAATGGATGGATGAATGGAAAAGAAAACAAATATTAAGCATTTACTATGTATCAAACAGTATTCTATACATTGAACATGTGAATACAAAAGTGAAGACAGTCCCTGTCTTTAAATAACTAACAGTTTAATTGGGGTAGACCACATAATAGGGGAATGGTGGTGAGGGAAGAGTATGATGGCTTGGAAAGTTACACAAGTAGGATTGGCCTCATAGAGTAGACTGACAAGATTTCCGGGTTCAATAGCAATATTGATTTAATTAGAGTTTCAGAACTGGAAAACCGTAGTGAGTTGAGGGGACGGAAAAGGCAGCTAGAAGGGGAATTGATCAGGGAGCAAGAAGAAGTATGGCTAGAACCTGCTTAGATATAGTGGGCCACACGAGGCAGTTCAACAATCAGGAAAATGGGATTCTAAAGCAGGAGTTCTGGTTTCTACAGAAATGTGACTAGTGAAAAGATAGCCATCGAATGAAATCTAGGGACAAACTGGGTGACTTATATTAGGATTGACCTAATTAAATTCAGAGAAACTTTGTTGTTGCTGTTCCATCATGCCTGACTCTTCATGATCCTGTGGGCCAAATGTCCATGGGGTTTTCTTGGCAAGATACTACAGTGGTTTGCATTTCCTTCTCCAGTTTTATGCATGCAGAGGTTAAGTGATTTGTCCAAGGTCACACAGCTAGTGTCTGAGGTCACATTTGAGCTCTAGTCTTTCTGACTCTAGGCCTAGTGCTCTATCCACTGTGCCACCTAGATGCCCAGTTAACTTCAGAGAAACTTAATACCAGGTTAACCAAAAGATAATAGATTTTTTGTCCATAGCTATTCTTGAAGATCATTTCCTAATTTATAGAGGGGTTATAATCTGCATCCAAGGAAGGATTATCAGTACCCAAGAAAATCACCAGATCCTTGAGGTATTTAAGTACGCTTAAATATTATAAGTACTTAATATATAATAATATAATTAGTATATATTAAATATAGGAGAGTCATAGAAGTATTTTGAGGTACATAACGATCTTGAGGCAACTCTCAGATTATATGGGTGCCCACTGATGCATAACTGTCAACTTAATATACCCATGTTAAAGAATAATGCCACAACTATTTCTCCCATAACCACACTTGAAGGGATATAACACCAGGTATTACAGGGGGTTGGGAGAGATAATAATAATAGATAGCATTCATATAGCTCTTTAAAATTTATAAAAATGCTTTATATATACAGTATTATTTAGATTAATAAGAGATAAAGGAAAGCCGACCACTGAGTCTACACTATTGGGTATTCCTGTCCTTAATTTTAAGCTCTTATGGAGTCTACTTCTATTCAATTATCACAAGATTATGTGAGTGGGTACAGAGTTTGCTGATATCAAGATAGCTTTTCTCTGGCCCCTGAAGATTCCCCTTCCTAATGACAAAGTATGTCATATACATATATATGTATATGTATATGTATATGTATATGTATATGTATATGTATATGTATATGTATATGTATATGTATATACACACACATTCCGAGAGCAAATTACTCATGACTATTGATTCAGAGTAGGCTGTCACATGAGGTGTATCTGTATATACAGCAAGACCCCTGAAAGTACTTTCGAACTTGGTGCCAAATGACACCCAAAGCTTCTTCTATTTCCTTGGCATTTGAGCTAATTATACCAATTACTTTGGAACTTTTCCCTATAACTGGCACTGTCTAGACTATTTGTCTAGCATCTTTAGGGCAATATGCCCAGTTGTTCATGATCTATTCAGTAAATAGCATCTTCATGTAGAGAGTAATTTTAATAGTTGGAAATTCATAGTTCCAAGAATCATAAAATTTGAGAGTTGGGAGAGGCCTTGGGATTCATCTAGTCCAAACGATTCATTTTAGAGAAGAAACAGGCTGAGAGAAATTAAGTGTCCTATCCAAGGTCACAAAATTAGTGACAGAACCAGGGATAGGACTGGAAATCTTGGGTTCCAATTTAAGGATCTTTCCAGTACATGATGTTATCTCTCTAACTTGACGTTATGGGAATAGATGACCAAAATATCTGAAAGTTTCTTTCCTTGAACTAGTCAACACCAAATTTATTGGTGGTTATTAAAAACCAAATAAATCCAATATTGATAATTATCTGATTTAAAGAAATGAATAATTTGTTTTCTGGAAAAAAATGACATCTCCACTATTTGGTTCTTTCCTATTGCTTAATTGTATGAACAAGCATGCTCACACACACATATACATATATAAATATATGTGTGTTTATAGAACCTGTAGCCATATAAAGAGATATTAGTTGATGATAAAGTTGTCTTTATATTGCTGGGGATACAGCAATACACTGCGGATACAGATACCAAAAAAAGCCCTCAATGATATCCCATGACGGAAGACAATAGACAAAAGGAGCTGAAAAGGGGAAGGGAAGGAGAGGAGAAGGTACTCAAAGTGGGTCATGGCAGGAAAAGTTTGAAAAGTCCCAGAGTAGTGCAGCCAGGTGGGCTCTTTCCTTTCCAAATGGAGGTTTGGAGTTTATGGATCCTCCGATCAGAGAGGTTGAGGATAGTAATGAGGTGCCAAGGCTGGGACCAACTTCTCAGTGTCTCAGGCAACCTTCTAATACTATAAGATGCAGAGCAGGTGCTCATGTGTACCAAGACGGGGAGTTTGGTCATCAGGAGTTCTTAACATTAATGAATTCACAGGTCTGGTCTCTACTAACCAAAACTCACTGACAATTTGAAAGATGGATCCAAATAACTGATAATAAGAGAAATGCAAATTAAAACAGTTTTAAGGTTTCATCTACCACAAAGAAAATTGACCAAGATACAAAAGTAGGAAATAATGTTGGAGGAGCTGTAGGAAGATAGGCACACTATTGGTGGAGCTATTAATTGGTCTGTTTTGAAAAACTTGGAATTACAAGAAAAAGTAATTGAATTATTCATGCTTTTAAATCCAGAGCTTCCACTGCTAAACATATACTTCAAAGAAGTCAAAGATAACAAGAAAGGTTCAATATGTACTAAAATATTCATAACAAAATTTTTTTGTGGTAGCAAAGAACTAGTAACAAAATTAGTATCTATTGACAGGAAAATGGCTAAACAGATTGTTGATGTACTGCATATAATGAAATATTATTGCACTATAACAAATATGAGTAATTCAAAGAAATATGGGAAGATGTATTAACTGATGCAGGGTAAAGTAAACAGAACCAGGAAAACAACATACACAATGACAACAATATAAAAAAAGATCAATAAAACAGAACTGTGTAATTAAAATCATCAATTTTATGCCTGGAGAACAGGTGGAGAAGTGTATATCTACTTTTTGTTGCTGAAGTGGGGAGACTATGGGCATGGAATGTTGCATACAAGGTCAGCTGTAATCGATGGGTCAGGTAATTTTGCCTAACTGTTCTTTTTTCCTTGTTATACTGAAAGGCTCAAAGATAGTCTATCTGGAAATGTTGTGGTGAAAACAAAAGTGATCAATACAACATTTTAAAAAAGACAATAAAGTTGGAAAAATGCAGGGAAGGGAAGATGATATGCTATTCAACTCCATAAATATTTATTGAACTTTTAAAATTCTTGAAGCATTTACTGGTCTTTGATCATAAGCCTTCAATTTAAAAGTCCCAAATTGTAATATTCTTATTATTAGTCACAAAATATTATGAAAGTGCATAATACTATGTGCAAGGTACTGTGCTAGGTGCTAGAGATACAAAGGCAGAAATGAAATAGTCCCTGCCAATGTAAAGGAACTTCCATTCCTTTTTGACATAAAAGTTGTGGAGGGTGGGGGGGGAGTAGGGAGAGTAATAACAACATGAATTTATAGACTATGCTCTTTACTTTTACCCTCTGAAGTAGGAAGTGCATTTATTATTCTCCCTGTCTTGCAGATGAGGAAAAGGAGACTCAGAGGAGTTAAATAACTTGCTTATGATTATAACACCACTAGTGCTTATTACACCCAGGATGCAAACCCAAGTTTTTCTGCTTTCCACTCTAGTGCCCTCTCCATGGTACTCTTTCTCTATAGCATGAGCATAGAAGGTGAATTTGGGAGATTTTCATGCGCTCAGTGTCCTTTGTCTTTTAGAGGTTGCTGGCCATGGATTGCCAGTCAGCAGAGAAACCTAGATGAATGCTGCTATGAAGCACTGGAACTTCAAGAGCGCTTAATTTCGTTATCTCCACCTGCTGGCTGCCCCATTACTTCAAGGATATCAGAAGGACTGAAAGGCAAATAGCAGGAAGGTTTCTAGAGCATCAACGGGAAGAAAAAGGGACCCTAGAGTAACAGAGCAGGGAGACCAGAGCTAGGGGTATTTCTGGAATTCTAGCAGTCCCAGGTCAGGGTTTTGAACAGATTATTCCTTCCCCAGAATAGATGTGGAAACTTTTGACTATGGCAGTACAGTTCTCTGTAAATGCTATTGTTGCCAGGCAAAAAGCATTGGAAGGAATTCTTTATGATGCCAGAGGGGGAAAGACTAGAATTAGGAGTGATGGGGAAAAGTAGCTCAGAGAAATTGACTGTAGTGAGAACACAGTGCATTGGCGGTGGATAAAAATTGTTCACTTCACAATCAGCTAAAAACTGCTTCAAAGATAAGTCTGAAAAAAAAAATGAAAAGAACTTTCACAGAATAGTTAAATACCTGCCCAGGTATGCAACTTCCACTGCCTTTCCAAATATGGGGCATTTCCCAAGAATCACATTCTACCTCTTTCAGAGAACAGCTGAGTCTGAGAGCACTATGATTAATATCAACTGGTATGGTCACCTGATGTCTTTGCTGGGTGCTGAACTTCTCCCACAGCTTTGGCTAATCTTGAAAATGAGTTGAACCATGAGATGGAAAATGAGATGGAACCAGTTTCTGATGATGTCCCCGGGATTCTGGTGCTGAGCAGTTTATATATTCTGGAACCCAGAATATTTTCCTAGATTCCTTAGCTTGAGCCCACACTTGTGTGGCATGGTTTTGCAAAAGTGAATTCTCTCAAGTGCAAGCATGATTAGAGTCAAAACATATTTCTGCTATAATTATGTTAAGCATGTCTTAAAGTCTTATGTTCTACTTTTATTTGCCAGAGCTTTGGGAAAGTGGTTTAGCTACTCTAATTCTGTCCTCTCCATGCATATCAAAATGATGATAAGCCCCACCTCAGAGACTTTGATCATAAGTCTTAGATTAAAAAGCTCCCATAATGTTATGAAACAAATTAGGGGTAATCTAGGGCATTATTCTCTAACTGAGGTATCCATGGATCCTGAGTGTTTGGGAAGATGGCCTATAAAGATGCCTGAAGACTGAGATAAAAATATTATCCAAATAAATGAACCCTACTTTCACTAAGGAGTCCATATTGAAATCTATCTGTGTTAAAGGCAACAGAATGTTTAAGAATAAAGTGCCTGCCGGTTTTTGAAAGAAAAAAATCAAAGCCATCAATAGTCATATGAAAAAATGCTCTAAATCACTAGTAATTATAGAAATATAAATTAAAACAACTCTCAGGTGTCACTTCACACCTATTAGATTGGCTATCATGACAGAAAAGGAAAATGACAAATGCTGGAGGGGATGTGGAAAAACAGGGACACTAATGCCCCGTGGAATTGGGATCTGGTCCAACCATTCTGGAGAACAATTTGGAACTATATCCTTTGATCCAGTAATGCCACTACTAGATCAGTATTTCAAAAAGATCAAAGAAAAAGGGAAAGGACTTACATGTACCAAAATGTCTGTAGCAGCTCTTTTTGTAATGGCAAAGAATTGTAAATTAAGGGGATGCCCATTAGCAAGTTGTGGCATGATTGTGATAGAATACTATGGTGCTATAAGAAATTTTGAGGGTGGTGGGTTCAGGAAAAACTGAGAAGACATATGAACTAATGCCAAGTGAAGTGAGCAGAACCAGAACATTGTACACAGTAACAGCAATATAGTAAGGATGATCAAAATTGTGAAAGACTTTGCTATTCTGAATAATATAACAATCCAGGATAATTCCAAAGGACTCATGATGGAAAATGCTATCCACTACCAGAGAAAGAACTGTTGAACAATAAGTGCAGACCATTTTTTTCACTTTTTCTTGCTTTTTTTGGCAACATGGCTAATATAGAAATGTATTTTGCATGACTTCGAATTCGTAATAGGTATCATTATTTGCCTTCTCAATGTTTTGGGGAGAGGCTGGTGGGAGGGAGAGAATTTGGAATTCAAAAAAAGTGAATGTTAAAAAAAAACCTTTAAGTTAAAAAAAGAATAAAGTGCCTAAAAATCAATTCAATTAAAAATATTAATTCATCCTAATCACACACAATAACTATAGATTAAATTACAAAATACTACTTAAAGAAAAAAACAACTGAAATAGCTGATGGAATATTCAGTGCTTATAGCTGATCCATTACAATATTATAACAACGACAATACTGCCTAAGTTAATTTGCAGATTCGTGCTATACCAATCAAACTACCAAAAGGATACTGTAATACAAAACTATAAAAATGACAAAAAAATCCTCAAAACTTTGCTTCTTTGGAGAAACAAAATACCTACTTCAAGGGAAATAATTAAAAAAGGAAAGAATGAAGAGGAAATAGCACTGCCAAACCTCAAACTATATTACAAAGTATCAATCATCAAAAAACCATTAGGTGTTGGTTAAAAAAATAGAGAAACTGATCAACAGAACAGACTAGACAAGGAAAAAAAAAATCACACATACTTCCACACACTCTTTCCTGTTCCCATTCAATAAGCACCAGAATCAGAGACTGCTTTTGTACCTTTTCTAAATTCTATTCGTGTCCTTTACTTCTTTCTGCTTTGTTTTGGTTAATTTGTCTAGCTCTAAAAGGGGTACATTGATGTTCCCCACTTTTGATATCTATTTCTCAGTTTAACTCAGTTAACTTTTCGATGTATTTAGATATTATGCCATTTAGTCTACACATATTAACTATTGAGATGTCTATGGTATCTTTCAGCCAAATGTAGTTTCCTTGTTTATCTCTTAATCAAGTCTATTTTTGCCATTATCTTTGCTTGAGATTGCTACCCTGCTTTGAGTTCAGCTGAAGAATCTTGCTCCAGCCACTTATTTTAAGTCTGCATAGCTTTATTTTGAATGTTTCTAGTAAACATTTTGTTGGATCCTGCTTTCTAATTCAATCTTCTCTTTTATGGGAAAGCTCATCTCATTCACTTTTAGTTAGGAGTTTTGTGCATTTCCCTCCATCCTATTCTCTCATACTTCTTCCTCTTTACTCCTTGCCCTCTCTTTACATGTAAGGGGAACTTGGAATAGGAATGTGCTTAGTGGCAGAGCTCTAAAATTGATATAGCTTCCACTGTCCTGTCTCCTCTTTTCCTTACCCAAACCCAAATCAGATTCTTGCCCTTTCTTTCCTTTCAGACCTCAGTTCATGATCTCTGCTCTGAACTTGTTTTATTTTTCTTATGAACAATCCCTCCTTAGACCTATCTCTCCCTCTTTTTCCTTCCTTTCTCCCTCTCCCCTTTTCCTGGTGAGTTGACAGTATTTCCACAAACAAACTTTGTGTTCTACTCTCTTTTGTGAGGTTTAAGTGGTGTCTGGGTCCCCACCCATTTCCTCTGTATCAATTGCTACTTGCATCCCCCACTTCTCTTCTTCACTTCTAGTATATCTCCTCCACCCTCTTTCCTTTCAAAACATAACAACACCCACTCCAAGGTCCTCCCATTTATTAGACATCTTCAGACCCCCATAAGTCTATACTTATGACATACAAACTTGTATCATTATCACCTTCTCCTATTAGAATGCAACCATTCAGACTTTTCTGATTGCTCATCTGTATCTGTCTTTTTTTGTTTCTTTTTACTCCCATGTTTTCATTACAAAGTCTCTACCCAAGTCTGGTCGTTTCATCAAGAATGCTTAGACATTCCACATTTTATTCAACATTTTTTCCTCCTGTAAGATTATATTTAGCTTTGTTGGGTAAGTTATTCTTGGCTTTAAGCCTATATCTTTTGCTTTTTGTATTACTATATTCTATGTTTTTTTTTTTAAATAAATCATGCTCTTCCCTCTCCCTACCTCAGATATTAACTTTTCTCCCTTCTACCTGCTCTGGTTCATTATTCAGCTCTATTAATAATAAGCAGAGGGAAAAGGAGAGGCAGGAGGTTTAAGGCTTGGATGTAATTCAAGCCAAACTCTCATGTACAAATTAGGAGTAATGAAAACACACACACATATCAAGACAACAAACTAAAACCCAACAAATCATTTTTATTAAACACCCAAAACAAAAGTTCGCGCTAAAAAGCTTTCAATCCCAATTACCTTATGCTACAGACTACTGAGAAAGAGAGGCTTATAGTTACTGATCATCAGCTTTAGCCCTTCTTGATTTTTCCACATTGATAAAAATTCTTTAAACTGATAATCTGTAAATCACCCAGGTTTTTCAGAAACCAACTGCACCGAGTCAATTTTCAATACACTTTCCAATTTTCTGGAGTTAAGGCAATTAGCTCAATCCTGTCTTCCTTAATATACATGCTCAAATAGGCTTATCAGGAAAAATATTTAAAACTGTCAGCAGTTTAGCCAGCATTTAAATTGTTTTTTCTTTCCTTGAAACGTTAAAATTGTACCAAATATCCTTCGACTATGGTAGTTCAGTAAAAAGTTCAGGTTCACAACCCAACCTGTTACTTAACAACAGTAGTGATACACAAGAATTGTATCATTTGGGTATGTCCTGCTAGACCAGGAAACTGACAATTTCACACCTTTCAAGTAAAGTTCATTTGATATTTCATATAAGAAATGTTCTCTTTTCCTTAATTTTCAGGCTTTGTTCTAAACCTGTCCCATTCTCTTATGATTCTGGTAAAAGAAAAAAATAAATTTAACAAGTATAGCACCAACTCTCAGTAATTTCCAAGTTAAAATAAACATCTCCTGACTTCACCTAACATGCCACCCCAACGTCTTCATCAGGAATTTCCCGTAGCAAGTCCTTTTTTCTTCATCTTTTAGGAAGACAACTTTAGGATAACATTGTTTGCATTGGGTTTCGAGTGAAAGATTAAAGACCTGTTTAATGAGCACCATTAACATCTTCATTACAAATTTCTTTACAGATCTAATTTGGAGGACCAGAGCTAGAGTGCTTTCCCAGGTATTTATTTTTTTAAATCAAATCACTAACACTGAGACAGAAGTGTTTAAGGGTTACTCAACAACCTTTGTATCGGGTTAGAAATCACCTTGGAAAACAAGCAACACCTTCAAAAAGCTTATAAATTTAACGGTTTTAATTCACAGCAGCATTAGAACTGCTATTCTAAATGATCACTCCAACCCCTGGAACAACGCAACAGTAACACTGTCATTTTCTAATCCTGTTTAAAGAAAATTTGGCCAGCCTGGGTTAATAAATACTACGCATCTGCTCAGTTACTGTCCCTCGGATGTTTAAACTTGCGAGACCTCAAGGCTCCAACGCCGGGACCAAAGCCACTTTTCGCTGTTTCTGTCACCTGATCATTTTTCAGCGTTGGACATCTAGAGGTTCCCTGCTTCATTCTTGCGCAGAAGCAGGAACATAAATTAGAGTTCTGTGATAAGTGGACTGTTTTCAGAACCGCTAGGTTCTGTCTGCCAGCCCGAGCTGTCTTTTTTTTTTTTTTGTGGATTTTTAAAAAAAAAAACGACGGCTCCCGCCCCTCACTGGTTCTGCACTATTTTCCCGTAGCCGCCTCTCCCGGCGTCGTAGTCCTGCCGGTACTCGTCCCGCACCTGGCCGCCGGACCTCCCGCGCCCATACTGGCGGCCCTCCCGGAAGCCCGCGTCCCAGTCCGTGCGGATGATGCGGTCGTCCAGGCGGGTCCCGTTGATGTAGCGCATGGCGTTTTCGGCGTCGGCGCGGCAGTAGTACTCCACGAAGCAGAAGCCGCAGGCCGTCTTCTTCACCTTGTCCAGGCCCATGATGATCTTCTTGATGTCCCCGCTCTTGCTGAACAGTTCGTAGATCTGCTCCTCCGTGGTGTAGAAGGACAGGTTTCCCACGTACAGCGTGCAGCTTTTCTTTAGTAACTTTTCCTGGTCGTCCATTTTTCCTCGGAAGTGCTGGTCGCGGTACCAGCCGAGCTCCACGTAGGAGTCGCTCTGCAGCGCGCTCAGAAGTCCCCCCGACATGATGGCGGCGGCGGCGGCCCGGCCGAGAGAACTTGCGGCGGTGAAGACGAGGGACAACCCGACCACAAGCCAAGACAGCAGCGACAACGAGCGGCGCAACCCGGCGCTCACTGAAGCGACTCTGAAGCGGTCGGCAGCGGACTTCCGGGGAACACCGGAAGCTTCTCCCGCTGGCACCAATCACACGGCGCGCCGGGCCGGAAACGCTGGCTCGGTGTGTCTTGCCCGCTGTAGCGAAAGAGTCGTAGTCTCTGCTGCCCTCTACTGTCGGATGATTTTGCTCGGCTGAGACCTAGCCGCGTTGCCTGGAGCTGTGAAATACGTGCAAAAAAAGGAGCATCTTTTTGCTAGTCCTCCTCACCTTCCTCCCGCGCCCTGTGCCCTGCCCCCTTTTCAGCTCGCCTTTAGGAAATCCTCTACCACGCCCCAATAAAGCATTTAAGCTTTGAGGATATAAATAAAAAGTCACTGCCCCCAAGGACTTTACAATCCAAGATTCTGTGATTCAATTAGATGGAACGTGAGCAGGACCCTTGTAATAAGAGAACAAGCACAGGAAATCTGGGTCCTAATGCTGACCCTAAACCTCAGTTTCTTCATCTGTAAAATAGGAATATGATGCTTCTGCTCCCAAGGTTGTTGTGAAGAAAGATTTGTAACTTGAAAAACTGTAACATGGATTTATTATTAGAATTTTTATAGATTGAGAGGGAAGTCCAGGAAAAAAGGGAACAACATGAAAGAAGGTACAGAGTTAGGAATGATCACGATGGGTTCACTAGACAGTGAGAAGACTGTTTGTTACTGGCTACAGGGGGAAAGGGAAGCATTGCGCTGCACCTCATTAGTGAAGTGTTATATAGGGTACACTATTAAATGCAATGAAGCTTCAAATGGGGCCTGTCTTGGACCCCAGAATAATGTTTTTAACCCGCCACATGCGTCAGAATACATTATAGACAGGCAAAAGAGAACTGCTTGCCATAGAGCCAAAGCACAAGTTTACAATCTAATAAAAATACATAGAAAAATAGAATGGACTAAAGATGTGGGTTGAGATCATCATCAGAAGGATTCGCACATGGAGAATGGAAAAAAATGGAGCAGGGGTGGGAGTGGGGTGTGTTAACAATACTTTTACTGAGCCAATCTAACCTGAGAATGCTCCAACCTGTGCAAAGCAGATCTAGACATTAGAGTGACAGTAATCAAGTAATTTAATTAATCGATTTCAGAGCCACAAATGTTCTCCTAGTTCAAGTAAAAGCACAGGTTATATACTTAAATCACAAGTAGGGAAGGAGGGGGAAAGGTGGATTAAAAATAATCATTTAGTGGTTTCCCATGAGAAACCCACAAGTCTCACAATACACCAATTCAGGAGTCAAGTCTTTGGGGGTCCTCCCTACCTCCCCTAGAGTACAGAACCAGAGTTCTGTGATAGGAAGCGGTTCTACAATGTTTGATTTGCTTCACTTAAGGTCCAGTTATTGTGAGTGTTGTCACAGTTTAAGCTGTATTGAGAACTCCTGAGCCAGAGAAGCAGCTCTTGAGAAAACTGAATTATTGGTATATTCATTACACATTGATTAATATGAAAATTGTAATTCCCTTCTTAGGTGTAAACTGGAAGTTATAAATTTTAGAAATTAAAATATATAGGCATTAGGCCTATATATACAACTTTGCCTATACTTGAGCTTCAGACAGAATAATGTAGAATAGGGATTTGTAAAGTCTGAAACCAAAAAAATCCTTAATCCTTAGAAAATGTTTATCTTCTTTGAGGATGGAATTTAAAATGAATTTAAATGGAAAAAAAAAGTGTGGTTTTCATTAATGCACCTATTTATTGCTTTTTTAAAAACCATCATAGCAGCTAAAAGATGAAACAAGTAGCAGAAAAATTTGTAAATAATTAAAAATAGTTTCATGGTGTATTGGTAATTAAGGTGGGACTTTTTTTTTTAAACTGTTTTCTCCTTTAGAATGCTAAAGTAATCAAGTGTCTTTGATTAAGTCTTGCTAGGTGCTGAGTCCCAGGCCCAAACCCTTTTGCTGATTAGGCATGAAGCTTTAGGGCCCTAAAAAGGGTATAGAAACTCAGAGGTTAGCACTTTGTTTAGAGCTCTCACTCACTGGAAGAGTGTCATGTGATTTGACTAGATAAGACTCTGTGCAGCCTTGTTAAGAGCCCCCACTCCCCACCCCCACCCCGGGCTTGAAAACTCAGATGTTGGTGCTTCCCTGGTAGCTATGTGCTGAGATGTTGGACAGAAAGGTAGAAGCCTGTCTACTGGTTTGTGTTATTTGATCTATTGATACTTTCTGTTTATAATTTTCTATTCGTATCTGCTTTGAAGTTCAGGGCGCTGGCTTTTCCCTTGGACTAAGTGAATTATATCTGTATGTTTGATTAAAATGAGATTGTTAACCCCTTAAAGTTGCTTTCCTTAGAAAAGCAGATCAAAGAATCTGTGCTGGCAGCCCATCTGTGTGCTGGTGTTGTTAGTCTTTCACCCCCACAGCAACTACTAGCAACCCTGTTGTTACACATAGGTAGGCAGTGAGGGCTTTACTAGCCTTAGTATTCACTAGTATGAAGCACGGATGTACAGATTTCTTTCAATAGGCTCTCTATTTGAATATTATTATTGATTGTAATGGCTAGGTGGCAAAGTAGATAGAGCGTCTGGCCTGAAGGCAGGAAAAATCATCTTTCTGAATTCAAATCTGGCCTCGACACTTACTAGCTGTTTGACCCGGGGCAAGTCACTTAACCCTGTCTGCCTCAGTTTAATCAGGAAATGGCAAGGCCTCCAGTATCTTTGCCAAGAAAATCCCAAACTGGGGTCATAGAGAGTTGGACATGACTGGAGACTCAACAATGAGAATAAGAAGCCGTGGCAAATGGGGAAAAGAACATGGTGAGGAAAGGATACTAAAAGATGAGACTGGGGAAGAACAAAAGACAAAATAATGAGAGGGCAAAAAATGAACAAAAAAATGATATGGAGGTATAAGGAATAATTTTCTTTATTCACGTGGAAACCACCCTAGTGGAAGTCCTTATCACCTCTCACCTGGGCTGTTGGAGGCTGAGTGGCCTCCTATTTGGTCACTCAGCTTGTGCAGTCTCTTCTGTCTCCAACCCATTCTCCACGTAGCTGCCAAAATGACTTTCCTAAAGTACAGTTTTAGCCATATCACTTCCCTCCTTGAGAATTTTCAGTGATTCCTTAATGCTACTGGGATAAAATACAAATTACTTAGCATTCCATTTAAAACCCTTCACGGTTTGACCTCAGTCTACCTTTCCAGCCTTATTTCATATATTTTTCCTTCAGATAAAGGCTTTTAGGCAAAACAGAATTTTTGTTCACTAACATCTCTCCCTCCCTCCTTCCCACCCCCCCACCTTTTCTGTCCCCTTGTCTTCGCCTGCTTTCTCATATTTTCAGAGTTTTAATTATGTCATCACAAATTATCATCAGAAAAACTTTCTTTTATCAGGATGACAACTCCAAAATGTGTTTGTCTAGGGCTAGGCAGTAACTCAAGTTGCAAGGAAAATTGTCTTATATCTGTGAAAATGAAACAATCTTAATGTCAAAAGATATTATTAGCACACCTGCTAATAATATAATTATAAATATATAATCAAATAAATAAATATTAAAATAGGGGGCAGCTAGGTGGCACAGTGGATAGAGTATCTGGCCTGGAGTCTGGAAGACTCATCTCCTTGAGTTCGAATCTAGCCTCAGACATTTACTGTGTGACCCTGGGTGGGTCACTTAGCCCTATTTTTTTGCCTCGGTTCCTCATCTGAAAAATGAGCTGGAGAAAGGAATGGCAAACCACTGCAGTATCATTGCCAAGAAAGCCCCAAACAGGGTCATGAAGAGTCTGAACATGAACAACTGAACAACAACGACCCCTTCCAGCCAGGCTAGTTTTATTTAGAACATGGATTAGTCTATTACCAAGGGTTTCATTCTCACTGATCCTTAAATAATAAATCATAGGATCATAGATTTATAACTGAGAGGGATCTTAGAAATAATCTAATCCATTTTGGATTTTTAAAGTGTTTCTTTCCTAATCCCTTCATTTTACAGATGAAAAAACTGAGACCCATGAAGTTAATTGACTCACCCAGATGTCACACTGGTAATTAGTAGCAAAGGCAGAAATTTGAACCTAGATCCTTTGACTTCAAATCCAGTGATCTATTCTACTGAGTTTCACAAACATTCATTTCTTTGGCTTAAAGCCTCTTTCCTTAAAATGTAGCCTTCTCTTTGGAATGATTAGTCATTCGTGACACAGTATGAGTGAATTGATCGGATACTTTAGGCTTTCATAGGAGGTTAGAATGGAAGGGGATGAAAACACAAAAGGGCCTGGTACAGGGAAAAGGGAAGGCTTGGACTTGGGAAAAGGCATAGAAAGGGGCCCAGGACAATCTAAACATATTTACTCTCCAAATTTCCCTAGAGTTGGTGTGATTGGAAAGCACACTATCATGCCCCATTCCTTCCCCTTAGCATTAGGCAATATTGGGCAGGAGGAGATCTCACTTACGGTGTCCTCAGAATTTTGATGCATTTCTGTGTTACTGAGGATAAAGCTTTATGACAGCCTTTAAGGATGATCCAGACGCCATTTCTCAGACAAATGACAGGAAGGAATGTAGCCAGACTTTTTCATTTCTAGGAATTTTTATCAATTGATTTGAGGCCTGAGGCTTGGGTGCCTCTGATGATGAACTCTGTACACAATGGGTTTATGAACTAGCATAGTGCTCAGTGCTCAAATACGATTGATTAATTAGCTGATGTCCTTTCTGTTGGCCCCTGGTGGGGCTGAGGAAAGCATACACTGGGAAGGCAGCCCACATCTGTTTTCTTCAATTTAATGAGTGCCTGGGCCCAGTTCTACAATTGCCAACAACAATTTGGAGACTCTTCCTGGCTTTTGAACTGTAGGCCCATCCACACTCACCATTGCCACCTCTCTTAACCAAGTCCATTTTTTTTCTTCCTGCTTTCCATGCTACTATAAGGTTAAGAGTTTCCAAGTGTCTCTCTGCGGGAAAATACACAAGGGGTTGTTTAAAAAGCGAATTTAAAAGAAAAAAAAAGAGAGACACAGTTTATTAGGATTTACCTAAGTTTTAAAGTGTGATTTAATTTACCCTAGCCTGGTTTCTTTTAGCTCACAAGTTCTTAGATGAGTGTTAATAGTCAGTTTGTCTCTTTGTCCATTTATTATTTTCATCTGACCTGAATCTGTGAAAAGTTTGGAAAATAAACCAGACATTAAAACTGGTCCTCTTTAGGCCAATATGAAGAGATCTATTTGGAATCCTCTAAGACTCCACATGGGAGAGATATCTGGGGCAGAGCTAGCTTGGATGAAGATTGGAGGATGAGTACTTCAGACATATTCCTCTATTACAAGAATGACTT
The DNA here is from genome assembly GCA_028646595.1 of Phalanger gymnotis. NCBI lineage: Eukaryota > Metazoa > Chordata > Mammalia > Diprotodontia > Phalangeridae > Phalanger > Phalanger gymnotis. The sequence goes on along the minus strand of CM053627.1, from coordinate 86,418,998 downwards.
CAGGACTCCACCGATCACCATAGGAAGGACCTATAGTTTGATATCTGCCCTGCTACTAAGTGCCACACCCTTCAGAGCCCCATAAACTCACTCTGCTGTCCACTTTTTGCTCAAAGATTGGAATCAAATCACCATAAACATTGGTGCTGTAAAGGGAATGATAATCTTTCATGACTTCACTATGATTCCTGGTGATTCTGAATCACAGGCTGCCAGGCTGAAAGCTGTCTTCCCAGGCCATCACTCCTTGTTCCCTAATACTCCCCAGAATCAGCCCTATCCCTCTCCTGCCCCATTCCACCCTTCATTGTGCCCCCTGGAGCCCCCATTCTACTGTTTGTTTGTACTTTTTCGATCATTCCTCTGATTTCATCTGGATAGGGAGCTCCCACTGAGGTAGCTTTTCTGCCGAGACAGACAGGTGCCTTTTCTACAAATTATAGGCTTGAAAATTACCCCGGGGCTACAAAGAAGTTAATTGACTTATCCCAGGTTGGCATAGACAATGTGTTTCAGAGGTAGGACGTGCTACTACTATTACTACTACTGCAGCTACTACTACTACCTCTACTGCCACTACTATTACTATGTTGCTACGACTCTACTACTATTACTACTGCTGCCACTAATATTGCTGCTACTACTACTACTACTACTATTACTATTGCTGCCACTACTATTACTACTAGTATTATTTCTATTATTACTACTGCTGCTGCCACTGCTACTATTACCATTACCACTACTGCTACTGCCATTACTATTACTACTGCTGCTACTACTCTACTACTATTACTACTATTGCTGCTGCCACTACTATTACTGCTACTGCCACTACCATTATTATTGCCGCTACTAGTCTACTACTATTATTACTAATGCTGCTGCCACTACTATTACTACTGGTATTATTTCCATTATTACTATTGCTGCCACTACTACTGCTGCTGCTGCTACTACTACTACTACTACTATTACTATTGCTGCCACTACTATTACTATTGCTGCCACTACTATTACTAGTATTATTTCTATTATTACTACTGCTGCTGCCACTGCTACTATTACCATTACCACTACTGCTACTACCATTACTATTACTACTATTGCTGCTGCCACTACTATTACTGCTACTGCCACTACCATTATTATTGCCGCTACTAGTCTACTACTATTATTACTAATGCTGCTGCCACTACTATTACTACTGGTATTATTTCCATTATTACTATTGCTGCCACTACTACTGCTGCTGCTGCTACTACTACTACTACTACTACTATTACCATTGCTTCTACTACTCTACTACTACTACTACTACTACTATTACTATTGCTTCTACTACTCTACCATTACTACTTCTACTGCTGCTGCCACTACTATTACTACTGCTGCTATTTCTACTATTACTACTGCTGCTACTACTCTACTACTACTATACCTGAATCATTCTCTAAGAAGAGGAATTCTCTAAGACTAAGTTACACTGATAAAGGAAGTTTCCTCACCTGGTATTTCCCTATACTAATGAAATTGTAGGTCTAGTTCCTATCACTACGTTTTATATTTCATCTTCTATGTCTATATTGTTTCTTTCAATAGAATGTCAGTTCTTTGAGGCTGGAGGAATTTTTTTTTTAATCTACAAACTCTCAGGACCTAGCACGGTGTCTGGCACCTCCTGTGCTTAATGAATTGGAGTGGGGAAAAATTGCTGGATTAGCAGTGCGGCGGTGGTAACACCTCAATTCTAAATGTTACAATGATTCCAGATTTGAGAATGAAAAAGTCACTACATCTCCATCTTATTTGAACAAGGGGCAAACTTAGTGTGTTGACTGATTCACCGCATATTTTCTAAAGAATTTCATTGGTTTCAAGTGTCCACTCAGGTTACAAAGGTTGCCAAGGTGAAGAGATAGCAGAGTTGGGCGTCTTGGTTTATCATTATTTTCACCAGGTGGGAGATGTTGTAGTTGTAGTTATTCATCTTACATTTTTGAAGAGGACCAGTGTCTCTGGTGAAGTCTTGGCTTGCTCATGAATTGAATTTTAAGTGAAGCAGAGTTGCCAGAAATTGTCATCCTCACTCTCTCTCCCAGAGTCCTTGAAATCCAAGATGACTTAGATGGCTTAGAATGCAGGGGATGACCTTGGTCTTTTTAAATCAAGGTTGTTTCCCAGGCCTCAGTTTGTTTGAGGCAATAAAATATCAATCTGGGAGATAGAGCAATCTGAGAGAAAGGATTCTCCTGAGGATGGTACACATAAATAATTTTAAAATTTGTATTACCTACACTTGATCTCAACTGTTTTATTAGGATCTTAATGGATAGGGTATCTGCCTTCCTTACAATTAATTACTCCGTTGTGCTTCTGAGTGCTTTCCATATCTCTTATTGAACTTCCACACTCTTATCTCTGTGCATTGTCACTGGCTGTGTCCTATGCCTGGAATTTTCTTCTTTCTCACCTCTACTTCCTGGCTTCTCTGACTTCCTTCAAATTTCAGCTAAAAATCTCACCTTCTTCAAGAAACCTATCCCAATTTCCCTTAATTGTAGTGCCTTCCCTTTGTTGATTATCTCTAATCACACACACACACACACACACACACACACACACACACACACACACACACACACCCCTTGTTTGCATATGGTTGTTTGCATTTTGTCACCCCTGTGTTAGATTGTACACTCCTTGAGGGTAGGAACTATTATTGCTTTTCTAGAACTTAGTATAGTGTCTGGCACAGAGTAGGCACTTAACAAAGTCTTGTTGACTTCATTTGACCTTGTATTCTAGTTATTAGTCTTATCTTCTCTACTAGACAGTAAATTCTGAGGGAAGAGAGAGTATCTTATTTTCTTTATATTCCCCACAGTCCCTTGAACATAGTCAGCACTCAATAAACATTTGTCGAAAGGATTGGATAGATACTTTTTAGAAATAGGCTTTATGTTGTTTCTCAATCACAGAATATTACACCTAGAAGGAACTTTAAAATCATCTCCTCCATCTACTCGTTTTACTGTTGAGGAACTGAAAAATTCTGTTCTTTTCCCTCTATACAACTTCAGTTGATACTATCATCAGCTCCCAATCGATTCAATCATCATTTCTATGCCGATCATTCTCAGACTAGTTTATCCAGTCCTAACCTCTCTCCTAACCCCCATTTCTGCATCTCCAACTGCCTACTAGACATTTGGGACTGGATGTCTTCCATAGATGTCTTATACTCAACATCTCTAAAACAGAACTTGTCTCTCCTCCCAAACCCTTTTCTCTTCTTAACTTCTCTGTTACTGTCGAGCATACCACCATCCTCCTGGGTGATTATCCAGGCTTGCAACTTAGGTGTCATTCTCAATACTTCACTCTGTCTCATGCTGCCCCACCTCCCAATCCAAGCTGTTGCTAAGTCTTATCGATTTTACTTCTGTAACAACTCTCATATACACCCCTTCTTTCCTCTGAAACTGCCACCACACTGGTACAGGTCCTCATCACCTCATTTCTGGACAATTACAATAGCCTATTGGTTTGACTGCCTGCTACAAGTCTTCCCATTCCAGTCCATCTGCCATTCAACTGTTAAAGTGATCTTCCCTGAAGCCCAGGTCTAATCTTGCCACTTCCACACTCCATAAACTCCCGGCACTCCCTAGTACCTCTAGGATCAAATATAAAATCCTATTTGGTGTTCAAAGCCCTTCGTAATCTGTTCCTCTCTTATTTTCCCAGACTTCTTACATTTCACACCACTCTAATGTGCAATCTAATGTATTTAGAGGCAGTTCAGAAGGGGGTTGATGACTTGTATTGTCCTAGAGGATGCTTTGAACACATGAATGCATTCCCTAGACCAGTAGTGAGGGCCAGGAGTTTATGAGGAGATGATGTGATCAAAAGATACACTCCATCAGAGCAGTAATGAAAAGGGTATGGGTGCCAAATGAACTGGAACAAAGAAAACTTTCTTGTAAATTCCTAGAGGGAGTTAGAAGCCACAGTAAGAAATGAACATAAAGTAGTTCCTTTTTTCTTTTTGAAAACAAAAAACAAAAGATAGTAATGATTTGGAAGCACTTTAGTCAGTCTTCCCTAGACACAGACATGCTAGAAGTGGGAACAGAATCAGAATCAGGACATGTAATCCAGTTCTTTGATCTTCTAATCAAATCAAGGACAACCTCAAATGAATCCAGGGCAGACTATTCTGAACTAATGATACAAAAAAAAATCTCAGATTTGTACTGTGTAACACTGAAATAGGACACTTACATGCACCACTGTAGAAGAGTACATGCTTCACTGTAAAAAGACATGTAAAAACAGATTTTATGAATATTAAAATAAAATTTAAAAATGGATCAAGGAATTTAAATTTCCCAAAGATTGCAAAAATGTGTCACTCACAAGGCTTAATTAAGGCAATGAGATTCTATTTATCTTCTCCAGCACCTAGAATGATACTAGGCACACAGTAGCTGCCCGATATGTACTTATAGATTAGTTCCCTTTTGTTTGGACCAATCTTTCCATCTTTACTTGAGTATTTATTGAGCATTTGCTGTATGCCTACTATTGTGCCAGAAGTCATACAAAAGAAGCCCAAAACAGCAGATCAACACAAGAAACACATATGAAATTGTGAGCAATAAAAAGATTCTATTTTCCACTTAAGCTCTCCTCTTTACCATGGTATGGCAGTGACACTTATTGCTCAGAGTCTATGCCAGCAGAACATAAGCTCTGGTATAACTTGCCAAACTAGAAAGGCTTGGAGTACATGTCCAGGGGAAAAAATATATCTCTGTTGCTCAAGGATCAGTCTAGTGAAATTTGTAGATGTTTTTCACTAGAAGGTTGGTAACCAACTGATGATTTTTTTTTTTTGACTAAAGCAACCCATTAAATGATTTTAGATGATTTTTGGCCAAAGCAACCTACTAAGTGATTCTTCTACTTATGGAAGGGACTGCAATCCATATTTAATCAATCAATCAATAGACATTGATTAAGTGCCTACTATGTGCTATGCATTAGGCATACAAAACCAAAAATAAAATAGTGCTTGCCTTCGAGATGTTTATATTGTACCAGGAGAGATGACATGTACATACATATGTATATACAAAATAAACAAGGCCATTTTGTAGGGGAAGGGCACTAGTGGCTGGAAAGATTAGGAAAGCTCTGATGAGGTGACATTTGTGCTGAGCTTTGAAGGCACTCAAAGAAGTGGACCTGAACAGAGAGTGTATTCAAGGCAGGTGCAACTGGAAGCAGAAGATGGAATGTGAGGAACGGCAAGAAGGGCAGTTTGGCTAAACCATAGAGTTCAAGAGGAAGAGTAGTGAAAAATTAGAAAGGTAGTTTGGAGCCAGATTGTGAAGGACTTTAAATCTCAAATGGAGGTAGTTGCACTCAATTTTACGAGTAATACGGAACCATTGGAGTTTATGAGGAGGGTACTGGTTGAAGTACTCATTGACCTTTCCTCTTTCAAAATTCTTTTAGGACTTAGTCTGTATCTCACCACTTGGTCAGACTTATCCTTTAGGAAAAAATACTTTAGCATCTTTGAGGATGATAGATAAGAGATGGAAGAGATTTGAGGCAGGGAGACCAGTGGTCCAGGTGGGTGGTCATGAGGACTGGAGCTAGGATGGTGGCCAGATGAGTAGATGGAAAGAGATAGAGGGGAGAGATAGTGTAATTGTAGAATTGATAAGACTTAGCAACTGTGAGTAAGGAAAGTGTGGAATTCAGAATCAATTTGAGGTTGTGAATTTGAGGGACCACAAGCAGCTAGGAGTTAGCATTTATATAGCACTTTAAAGTTTGCAAAGCACTTCACAAATATCACCTTTTATTCTCCCAAAGATCCCTAGAGGTAAGTGCTATTATCACCATTTTACAGATGAAGTAGAGAGAGGTTAAGTGTCATGCCCGGGGTCACATAACAGTAAGCCAGAATTTGATCTTAGGTCTTTCTGATGCTAGGTCTAGTTCACTTTTAGAAATGTTGAGCCTATAGAACCTCCAGTTCAAAATGCCCATAGGCATTTTGGCATCAGGAAAATTCAAAAAAGGGGGAGATCAAGGAAGGCTGCTGTAGGATTATGGGCTCATAAGATCATAGATTCAGAGCTAGGAGGATCTCAAAGGCGAACTAGTCCAATCCTTTCCTGAGGGGCTAAGTGACTTGTCCAAGGTCACCAGGGAAAGGTTCCTGAAAGAAGAAGTATTTGAGCTGTATTCTAACCTGGTCATATTTCTAAAGAATTAAGGTAGAATTTGTGTGGTTTGTTTACTTTTTTGTGACTTAACCTGTAGATTTTTAGGTTTGCTAAGACACCTCCAAGAAGCCTGGTTGAACGTTGGATAATAGAAAAATTTATGTAGGCTATACTACTTCATAATGCCATATGCACATTATCATATTGATCCTCACCACAGCCCTGTGAAGGAAGTGGTATATTATTATCCCCATTATACAGATGAAGAAACTGAGGCTTAGAAGCAGTTAGGTGGCACAGTGGATAGAGCCCTGGGACTTGGAACCAGGAAGACCTGAATTAAAATCCTGACTCAGACACTTAACAACTGTGTAACCCTGGGGCAAATCACTTAATCTCTGCCTGCCTTCCTTAATTGTAAAATGAGGATAATAACAGTATTTACCTGCCAGGGTTGTTGTGAAGACTAAATGAGCTAATATATGTAAAGTATTTTGCAAATCTTTTAGTGATATATAAATGCTAGATATTTTGGAGAAAGCAAGTTACTTTCCCAAGGTCATATAGATACCTTAAACAGCACTATTGGAAGAGAGATAGATATATACTTATATTATATATATTTTTCTTCCCTATAGTCTATACAGTATTTCGGAGACTATGTCTGGATGCCCTTCCTCCTCATATCTGCCCCTTCAAATCCTCTTACTTCAAGGTTCAGCTAAGCGGTCAACTTCACCATCCTCCCCAGCAGAGGGTAATTTCTCTCTCTTTTCGAAGTTCCTAGTGCCCTTTGTTAAGATCTGTATTTTACATCTGTTTCATTCTACCTTGTACCACTCTTGTGTCTCTACTGTATTCGCTTTTTAGACTGTAAGTTCCTTGAGGGTAGGGGTTCTGTCATTTTCGTTTTATCTCGATATGCCCAGAAGCTAACACTATGCTTTATTGGTAGGTGCTTAACAAAAGTTTGTTGAATTGACATGACACTAGTGATAGAGGGTACCTGTAATAGAGAGTCCACTCTACAAAAATGAGAGCAGTTGGAGGACTCAAGGTCGAATAAGTCTATTCCTTAGGCAGAGTAACAGGCAGGGCCGTTTAAAGTCAGCATGTGATAACCGGAGAAAGATGGTCAGGCATAACAAAATGCATGAGGAAAAACAAATGATTGATTTAGTTATGAGTAGGAAGGATGGGGCAAGCCACAAAACGGAGAGAAATCTGGAAACGTATGTTAAGCATTTTGGATAAGGTTCATTTCTGTATTATCCGAAGGTATTTATTTAAGAGGACAAAGTGGATTCCTTGGTTTGGAAGTTAGAAGGCTTTTTTAGAGCCAAAGAACAAGGGAGGCTAGAGGAGGGAAGGAATTTCCTTGGCTTGTTCCCTTTACACATAAATCATTACCTCTCCAGAAACACCAACCAGGTTTCAAACCGCATCGCTCGGTCACCCTCCACCCACTTGGTCGGCCCTCGCTCCGCCTTTTTGGGCACCTAACCCCGCAGCGCCCCCTGCGCTGTCCGCGCGACCCGGCAGGGGGAGGCAGAGGGACACATAGAAAGAGCATCAGTCCCGGCAAAAGCCTCTTCAGTGATGAAGCGCGGTGTTGGGGTGTGAAGGACGCACGGACGGCACAGGCGGGCGCTGGTCACTGCTCCTGTGAGGGTGCAGCGGGGTGGGAGCTGGGTTGCATCAAAGCCAGCACTTGTGGGGACTGTCCCGGGACCCGGTAACTCTCCTGCCCTCTGGAGACCTCTTCCTGCCCTCCCGTCCGGGGTCTCGCAGTAGCAGCGAGCCACTCTGCAAGGGCTGGTAATAACCCCGGGCTCCATGGCTCTCATGGGGCGCGCATCCCGGCTCCCGGGGCTCCTCGGGCTCCCGCTGCTCTTCCTGGCCGCGCTCGTCTACTTCGCCTCCGCGGAGGCACCAGGTACAGTCCCCCAGTCCTAGGGGAGCAACTTGTCCTCCCCTTACTCTTCTTCCCTGACTCGTCTTTTCTTCCCTTTTCTTCCATTCTTCTTCTCCATCTCTCCTCCTTCCACCGCTCCATGCCACCGTCCTGTCGCTTCATGGAGGGGCCAGTTCCAGCCCCACTGTGTGTGTCACTAACCCGTGCATCCTCATTCACTCCAGCCAGGAAAAGGGGTGGCAGATGGAGAGGGTGGCTGGTCGGTGCATCATCTGAGGACAGTAGCCGAACACGGGAAAGCGGCGACCGTAAGCTTGGTCCTCACCAGCGTCACCCCTGACTTTCGCTTTCCTGGGAACCCTCGGAGATAGCTCACCAGGGACCTTAGGACGGGAAGGCGCACTTTGCGCGCAGGATTCGCGCCTTTGCGCACGGAAGCCCAGGAGGACTTGGGTGTCCTTTCCTATATTTTAACCTTCGTTCTCCTCTGCTTCACCTGTTAGCAAGGGTGGCGACAGCTGCGGGAAGAGAAGGGAAAGGGGAAGCGTAACTGTCTTAGAGAAACTTCGACAGAGAAACTAGGGGCTCCCGCGGGACCATCCTAAGTCTGAGTTTGAGAAGGAGTAAAACTCGTTCGCAGGGAAGGAAGTTCGTGTCAGGCTTCAGGCACTCTTGCACTGAGCAGCCAACCACTGTGACTTTGCGTGGGAAATTTCTAAACAGGATAAAGAGTAGCTGTGGTGTCCCCCCTCAAGCGCCCTCCCCCCACACTTCTTTGGGGGAACGAGGTGGGAAAGGGGAAGGGAAGATGTTGGGGTGTGGGGGAAAAGAGAGATTGCGGCTTTTCTGAAAGCAGAGGCTTTAAACAGATGGACGCTGTGGGTGCTGAAATGTTGGAAAGGCACTTAAAAAATGTCAATGCTTCTGTAAGTTTCTGGGAGAAATTTCTCAGAGGCTAGAAGTCATGTTTGTCGTGGTTTGTTTCCTTCATTCTAAAGCATTTGGTGGCTTCTGTTCCCACCTCCTCTCCAGCAGGCCTTTTTACTTTTTGAAAATGTGTGGGCTTTATTTATGTCATCAGTTTGTAGGAGTCCAAAAAGCTGAAATATTTGTTGATAGGAGTCGCTCCCAGCCAGGAGAAGAAAGCCCATGTTGATTAGGGGTTCTTGTTTGGTGATATGTAGTATGAATCCTTTGCTTTTTGATTGTAATTAAAATGCCAAAATGCTAGAATAAAGGGAGAAACTCCTCCAGCGAATGGGAGTGGGGTGGGGTTCTTTGCTTTGTCGCCTTTTTTGAAGGCATATTCATAGGAATATAGATCATTAGAATTGAAGGGTCAACCTAGAATCCATCTCATAAAAGTTTAAGGCTTTGCTAAATAAGTCTCAAAGTGGAATATTCAAACACATCCTTCACAGATTTTATGAAATTTGTTTTTTTTTAAAGACTTCATGGACTCAATTAAAAACATTTTTTGAATCCTCCCTAAATATCCCATTCCTATCCACATTAGTTATATATGGGTACCTACACATATGTATATGTTTGTATATTTAACCACAGTAACTTTGAATTAATGAAAGTATGTTGTTCCAGAAAGCTGACTATATTGGACTTTTTGCTAAAATGCCTTCATGACTGTTACACCTTCAAGCACATTTGGAAGCCATAATGCCAGGAATTTGGGAACCAGGGTTTGTTCCTTGAGCAGTCCACTGACTGCCATCATATTTCCCCCTTCTTTTCCTACTGCTTTGCTTTCCATAAATCATAGCAAAGCTGTGGAATGCTAAAGCTGGAATATTTTCTGGCATTCCACTTCACAGGGTTGACATGGGGTTTATAGTTAAATGATCTCTAGCCCAGAAGTGGACATTGTAAGACAAACATACTTTGGGGTGACTGACAATCAAGCTTAAGTTAAATAGTGCTACAAAACAAAGAAAAAAGTCCACGGAAACCTGTAGAGCATGCCACATAACTATGGAAGAAATTACAGGATATGTAATTTATTTCATCTGCTATTGTGGAAAAGTTTCTTGTCTGTACTCCAATATTAAAAAGTTAAAGTATCATCCTGGACAGGACTTAGATGCTTCATCCATACATCATAAAGTAAAGTAGGAATTTGACAAATTACATAGTCAAATTGTATAAACCAAGCAAAAAAGAAATACCCTCCTCCTTCCAACAACATTCTGAGGTTGAGGCTTGAAGATATAATTAGAGTTGTAGTTTGATGGTGACAGTTGATCAGAATTCTAAAAATTATATTCAGGGTAAACTGAAGTTTGTAAACTACTAAAGCCTCGAGCAAAGATTTTTTAAGCCCTGACTTTCTAGTAACTTTATCTTGTTTGTTATAGAGATCATTTAAAAATGCTTTCACTAAGTCAAGAGCACTTTTTAAAGGTGAGCAGTATGATAGATTTAGAGTTGAAAAGGCCATCAGAGTTATGTAATCTAAAGTCTTGATTTTATAGTTGAGGAAAATGAGACCCAGAGAAAAGTGGTTTGTTCAAAGCCACATAGGTAGAGTAGCAGAATCTGGATTCAAACCCTAATGCCTCTGACTCCCAATCCATTGCAGTCTTCGCTGAACCACAAATTCAGATGACTAGATCTTTTTTCTGCTTTTTCTGTGGGCTTTATAAACAGAATATCTGATCTTTTCTTCTCAAAGGCAGAGTGGGTAGTACTATTCAAGAACACATGAGAAAGATGTGTATTCTGTTCTTTGGCAGCTAGGTGGTGCAGTGGGTAGTGCACTGGGGCCTGAAGTCAGCAAGACTTCAAATCCAGTTCAAACCCAGTCCTAGACACTAGCTATATGACCCTGGTCAAGTCACTTAACCCTGTTCACCTCAGTTTCCTCATCTGTCAAATGAGCTGAAGAATGAATGGACAAACCATCCTTTCAGTATCTTTGCCCAGAAAGCCTCAAATGGGGTCATGAAGAGTCAGACGCTATTGAACAATAACCTTGCTGGGGTCCCTGTCATTTTTGTGTCTTATTGTGACCTAGAAAAGCAGGCCTTGTATATCAGTGTGACACATGGCTGCCTTTTGGAATTTGAAGAGTATAAGGAAGGCAGTTTTTATTCTAAAATATATTTGGAATTCTATGGCCATACATTGTCTAAAATTCTACCAAGAGATTAATTTCTTTGGATTTTCTTTGGACTTAACCAACCCTTAGCCCAGTTTGTACTTTATATATGGACATACCAAAGGTCAACAAGTTAGAAGATAGTTAGCCTTACAATCAGGAAGGCCTGGGTTCCAGTCCTGCCTCTGATATATATTGTCTCTCCAAGTCACCTATCCTCTTAGTGCCACATGACAACTTTCTTAAGACTCTGAGTTGAAGAATAGGTACTAACTGTGTTGGTAGAAATTCCTCACCAGAAGTTCTCTATGCTGGGGGCAGCTAGGTGGTGCAGTGAGTAGAGCACCAGCCCTGGAGTCAGGAGGACCTGAGTTCAAATCCGGCCTCAGACACTTGACACATGTACTAGCTGTGTGACCTTGGGCAAGTCACTTAACCCCAATTGCCCTGCTGAAAAAAAAGAAGTTCCCTATGTCAATGAGATTATATGTTCAAAACAGAAACAAAAAAATATAGATGGTACTTGGAGGGTAGAACATTTTAAGATGTTATTAATACCTTACTCTAATTTGTCTGTCTAATTGCTTTTTGCCTAGACATTAATTGGGATTGGGGCCCTGGGGAAATGGAAGTCTTGAAGTGGAGTATGGAGGGAGAAATAATTAAGGAGCATGGGGCACTGGACTAGGTGAGGATTCTGACAGATGCTTAAGATAGATAGCATAAGGGGAAAAGGCCCTTGTTGTATAATAGATTGGAATTCTGGCACTGGGGGGAAGTGGAAGAACCAAGATGGGAAGGTATCCAAGACAAACTTTGTCTGATTTCAGGTTTTACCTAGGCAGGGCTCTGTGATTAAATCAGTTCTATAGAAACAATGGCAGAGAGTAGAAAGGGCTGCTACAATGTTGTCTCTCACTGAGCGGTTCCATGAACCTTTCTTTTTTCCATGGAACCTTGTCTGGAAGGTGGAAAGGTTCATGGAATCAAGAGATCTAGGGCTGGAAGAAATCTAAGAGGTGGTTTAGTCCAACTGTCTCATTGTACAGATGAGGAAACTGGGAGGGGAGAAATGATTTGTTCAAGATTATACAAGTTGTAAGTAGCAAGAGGCAGTATTTAAACTCAGATCTGACTCAAAGCCAATGTGCTTTCCACTGGGCTTTTATCTCCTTTTTTTTTTTACTCTTTACTTTTTATCTACTTTTATCTACTTTATTTACTATCTGATAACACCAAAATTTTTTATGGTTATATTACGGTTATATTTCCACATGATCAAGTAGAAGGCTGTTCTCATTAACTCATGATTCTCAATGTCACTGCTCATGTAATTTGAAAGTCTACTTCTCTGGAAGTTGTCACTGAGTACCTTTACCACAGCAGTCATTCAGTCAAGAATCATTTATTAAGTGCTTACTATTTGTCAAATAATCATTATTCAATGTTTTATTGGTTTCAATCAATGATCTATTTATGTTTGTATTTGTATCCATAGTTGTATCTATAGCTGTATCTTTGTCTGTATATACACACTTTTGTAAACTTCAATAGGATCTATAATTATTCAATTCAGTTCATTCCAACAAATACTGATTAAATGTCCACTGTATACATAACACAGTGAGAAGTTCCAGGATAGAAAGATTAAAACTGATCCAGTCCCTGACTTTAAAAAAACTTACAATCCAATAGACAAGAGTGTATGTGGACAAAAGTTAAGTATAATACCAGGTAGAATGTGATAAAGACCTAAGAGAGATCCATAGAAAAAACTCTAAGAAAATTGAAGTATTTTCAGGAAATTCTCTTTCTCAAAATATTTATTAAGTGTGTGCTATGTACCAGGCACTGAGGTAGCATTGTGATTCATATAAAAACAATGAAATGATTCTTTATCTCAAAGAACTTATATTGTATTTGGAGTAACAACATGTACATATTTATGCATAAATATGATATATAACTATGCTTTAAATACTTAAAACCACATGAAAATTTTTGGAACACCCTTTGTGTAAGTATATAGAGAAAAGATACAAAGTGGTTAGGGAGGGAGGGAGGGCAGAAGCAGTCAGGGGGAATCATTATTACAGGCCAAAAGAACAAGAAGGCCGAAGTATCACCTATACCTACTTTCATATTGGTAAGGCTTTATGTAAGAGGGCACCTTACACCACCCGCATGGACAACTTAGACCTTGATATCCTTTATATAACCTCAGCCCCTGTTGTCTTTCAGTCTTACAGAGGGGATTATCTCACCAAGAGCTGTGTATTTATTATGTTGATATAAAGATAACTGTATACATAATGATATTGTAAAAGGTATATTCCCTGACTGGTAAGAACTGAAAAAATTTAAATCTGGAGACTAAAAATAAAAATTTAAAAAATAAACACCTTTCACCATTTGTTGATAGGGAAGGCAGGACTGATTCTTCATTATCTCAACAATTCAGGATTTCTTGGGTGGTGTTCCTTGGGATGGTAACTACAGCTTTGTTGTTCAGTAATTTTAGTTATGTCTTACTCTGTGTGACCACATTTGGGGTTTTCTTGCAAAGATACTGGAGTACTTTGCCATTTCCTTCTCCAGGTCATTTTACAGATGAGGAAACTGAGGAAAACAGGGTTAAGTGACTTGCTCAGTGTCACACAGCTCCTGTCTGAGGCCAGATTTGAACTCAAGAAGATGAGTCCTCTTGACTCCAAGCCCAGTGCTGTGTCTAGCAGTGGATAGAGTCTTGACTCTGGAATCAGAAGGAGTTGAGTTCAAATGTGACCTCAGACACTTACTAGCTATGTTACCCTGGCAAGCCATTTAACTCTGTCCTGTACTTACTACCCACCATCTTAGACAAGTCACTGAACCTGTCTGGGACTCGATTTCATGCAACTGTAAGATGATGGGGTTATACAAAACAAATGGGAGTGTGGTGGGTGAAAAATGAAATCACTGAGGAAACAAAGGTTAGATCATCTGAGCATATCAATTTATTAAGCAGTGCATGGCAATTGCCCAAAAAATGGAGATCAGACCTCCTCAGCTTAGGCCTGTACCTCAAATTCAGGGGGAGATAGACTTTTATACATTAAAAACAATTAAATAAGACTAAATAGTTAAAAGGAAACGACAGGACATTAGGTAGTCTGATTTCTAATTGGATGAAAGATTAGGGACTTTCCAAGTTGGGAAGTAACAGTTGAAATTCCCTGAATGCAGTAAAAGAGGTATCCCACTCCTCCCAAATGTCTGTAAACAATCAAAGAAATGTGGAAACAATAACTGATTGATCAGTATGGGGTCACTTTTCAGATAAGGCATGGCTGCTTGAGGTGTATAATTGTGAGAAAGATCCTTGCATCAGTCTTTGGATCTGAGTGAGGTTCTGGTCAACATAACCTAGGTCCTTAGGTAAGAATTTCTAAGCAGCAGGTAGAGTGGTCCAGCTTTTCAGCCACACAGGGCTAGGTTCAAACAATGCAATAAGGTTTTCTCCCAATTCCCACAACTGAATGAAGTTTTGTCACAGGACAGAATTTGGACTAGACCCATAATTGAATAGAAAGGGAACTGAGCCAGCTCCAGAATTGAGTCACAAGATGGAGTCAGTGTGGTTCACTAAATTCCTAAATTAACCACTCAATGTCTTAATCTCCTCAGTTCCCTCAGGAGATTGATCCTTTCTGGTTCTGAGTTCCTGATCCTATGACCATAATTCATTGGCTGCACTGCCACTGCCTTGACATCAAACATTTACGGAATACCTGTTCTATGACAAGCCTTGTTTTTTTTTTACCATTTAAGGACTTGTGAACAAGTTATTGAAGTAGGCATAGTACCTACCTCACAGGGTTGTTGTGAGGATCAAATGATATGGCATGTGTGCAGTGCTTTGTGAACCTTAAAGCCCTACATAAATGTTAGCCTATCCCCATCATCATCATGATCTAACAGAGGGGCCAGTGATGGCCAATCATATCTTTTCTTTCTCAGCACTTTCCCTCCCTTCCTCCTGGAAGTTTTATTCCAGTGGTGGTTTTCATGGATCTGAATTAATATATGTTGTACCCCATGAAAAATGGGACCCCAGGAAGGATGTCTGCTAAAAATAACTACAAAACAAAAAAACCCTCTTCACACAGTTAAGAGTTTTCATTGTTCTTAGAATTTTCCTTTTCTCAAGAAATGCTTTTCATTCCATGAAAGAGGGGAGGCTCCCTTTTCTTCCTCTTCTCCCTCCAAGAAGCCCAAGTAAAATTGCAGTTCCTAAATCCTTTAGTCATCAGAGGGCGCTCATGGCATTCCAGTGGCTTAGCAATTCACTCATACACATTCCTTTCCTAAATATGAAGGAATCCATACATCATCCCAACAAGAGGAACCAGCAGCAGTAACTGTGGTTTGTTGCTGGGGTGTGTGCAAGTTATTGTATATTCATGTCTAATTCCTGTTGAGACTTTATTTTTTTTTTTAGGGTCAAGGATTGTTTTCAATGATTTCTGCTTTGTAGTGTGGAGGATTCTGGAGGTCTGAGTGAATTACATTAACAAAGAAAAACAAAATTAGGGTCAACTTTCATTTACCTAGAAGTAAACTCTCTAGTATGCTGCCACTTCTTCAGCTGCCCGGCTCTTCCCTCTTTGATTAGCTACAGGAAATTTCATCATAGGATAAGTCAAGAAGGAAAAATTTTCTTAATTAGCCAATTTGGCTACTCATTAGTAGGTAACAAAGTAGTTTGAAGGCCTCTACCCCATCTTCACCCCCACCATATGCAGAAAAGATTTTAAGTTTCTTTCGCTCTAAGTGTAGACAGTGAGGCTAAGCAATGAGTACTCAGCAGTAGGCGATAAGTAGGAAAGAAAAGAAAAAAGAAGAGGAAAAATAAAGGTGTTTGAGGAGAGAGGAAGAGAAGGAAGAATGCTGATTCCATGCCAGCGGATCTGGTTTCTGAGTTCCTACTCAAACCTACAATTCCTGTAGTAATGCTAGAAGAGTATAAAACTTTTGTTTTGGAAAGGTAGGTAAACGATCTTTCAAATGCCAACCACATCAGACATAGGACGTTCTTCCAAAACAGATCCAGTCAGTCACTCAGTAAGTATTTATTAATTATTTATCGTGTGCCAGGCACTTTGCTAAGTTCTAGGAATATAAAGAAAGACCCTCCCTCAAGGACCTCACATTCTAATGGGGGAGACAACATGTGAACAATTATGTACAGACAAGCTACATATATATATATATGTATATATATGTATATACACACATACACATATATATTTACACACACACACATAAGGGATTGATGTTAAGTCAATAAATCATTTTCCAGTTGTGTACGGCTCTCTATAATCCCATTTGGGGTTTTCTTGGCAGAGATATTATAGTGGTTTGCCATTTTCTTCTCTAGCTCACTTTTTAGATGAGGAACTGAGGCAAGGAGAGTTAAGTGATTTGCCCAGGGTCACACAGCTAGTAAATATCTGGTACCAGATTTGAAGTCATGAAGATGAATCTTCCTGATTCCAAGCCCAGTGCTCTAACCACTGTACCACTTAGCTGCCCCTGAGGAAATATTCAACAGAGGGAAAACTCTAGAATTAAGAGAGATTAAGAAAGGCTTCCCGTAGAAAGTATGATTTTAGGTGGAACTTGAAGGAAGCTAGGGAAGCCAGGAGGTAGAGATAAGGAGGGAGAATATTCCAGGCATGAGTGATGATGGGTGAAAATGCCAGGAATTGATTAAGAAGTATCTTATTTGAAGAACCTTGAGGGGGAGAACAATGTTCTTCAGATTCCAAACCTAGAGTTCTTCCCACTACACCATGCTGAGCATCAGTTCGTTATTTGGCTATTTAGGTAATGCAATAATTAGATATGTTAGGATACTGTTTAGTCATGCTTCACAATTTACAATAATTTCATATTACTCCTCTTTGCTCTCCATTCCAGGCAAATAAGCCTACTGTATGTTCCTCAGATACTTCATTCTACTTTCTGTCTCTGAACCTGTGCCCCGTATCTCCCCTTGCCTGGAATGCATTCCCTCCTTGGCCACTTATAATCCCTAACTTCGTTCAAGACTCAGCCAGTATGCTACTTCCTGCTGCAGGGGTCCTTAACCTGGGCTCCATGAACTTGCTTTAAAAGATATTTTGATCATTTTATTTCAGTATAATTCATTTTCTTTGTAAGCCTAAGTGCCTTATTTTGTTCATTTAAAATCATCATTCTGAGAAGGGGTTCGTTGGCTTCCCCAGATGGCCATGGGGGTTCTGGACACTCAAAAAGGTTAAGAATCCCTGCTTTAAGGTTAGTTTCCTATCCACAGCAGACATCCTCCTTCCTCATCCTCTTGTTCCATAGGCTTTTTGTAAAGGGGCGTCTAGTAATTTACCTATGTTTTCTTTAAACCAATCGCCTGTTCATGAGAAACCATACTCCAATGGCCACCATTGGTGCCATGTCCAGTGACCACATCTTTTACTAAAAATTCCTTTGGATCACTCAGTACAGTTGCAAGGTTCGTTAGCTTGAAGGTCACAGGGAGCAGTGCTGGGGCAGGTATGGTTTAGCATAAATGAACTATAAGCAGGAATACGCGGTAGAACACCGATTCCCCTACCAGATTGCACAGGACATTAAACTCTTTATACATAGGGAAAACTAGCTGGGTGAAGCGGCAGAAAGATCTCATAAGGCTGTATTAGTGGCAGAAAAGTGGTAGGTGTGCTTCAATGAGAGCAAGTGGAAGTTAAATCAGGAGACAAAAAAGAGTATAAAATTTAAATAAGGATGCTAGGCTCAGGGCTCTTAGTGAGAACTCAGATGAGGGATTCCTGTGTCATGGGCTGCTCTCTGAAAAAACCATCCCTAGGGGCAGCTAGGTGGCACAGTGTGTAGAGCACCAGCCCTGGAGTCAGGAGGACCTGAGTTCAAATCCAGCCTCGGACACTCGACACATTTACTAGCTGTGTGACCTTGGGCAAGTCACTTAACCCCAATTGCCCTGCCTTCCCCCTTCAAAAAAAAAAAAAAAGAAAAAACCATCCCCAAAGGCCAACAAAATACATTTTCAGGCAGGGAACTAATAACAGAGCTAAGCCTTTTGTTCAAAACCTTGAATGTCTTTTGGCCTCCAAACTACTTTTTGTAGTTCTGGCTATCTCATTTTGTTGGCACCATGTTCCAAGAGATGGCATATTTGCAGATTTCTAAAAAGGTAAGTGTACCTTATTTTGATAGCATTTAGACAAGAAGAAAGGAAGGAAGGAAATGTAGGAAGAAAAGATGGAAGGAAATGAAGGAAGAAAAGAAAGTTAAAAAGGAAAGAAAGGAAAGAAGGGAGGATGAAGGGAAGGAAAGAAATGAAGAAGGAAGCAGTGAAGGGAAGAAAGGAAGGGAAAACAAAGGGAAGAAATGAAGGGAAGGAAAGAAATAAAGGATAGAGGAAAGAAACTAGTACTTATTAGGAGCTGGCTATGTGCCAGGCTCTGTGCTAAGCACTGGGGATATAAATAGAAGTAAAAAGGAAAACAGTCTCTGCCCTTAAGGAGCTTACATTTTAATGAGGAAAGTCGGCACACAAAAGGGAGCGGCAAAGAGTATACTGGGGCAGAGTGTGTGTGTGTGTGTGGGGGGGGTATGTGTGATGGTACCTGGCACAGGGGCATAGTTTCAAAGTCTAAAAGCCAGGAACAGGGTAAGGAGAGGAATAATGACTTGATGCCTTTCCTTGAGGAGCCTTTGATCTAGCCGAGATCCAGTTGTGGTTTTGGATTCTGGTCGTTCGATCCCCACATGGAAGGTATCTTAGAGGCCTTCTCATCTCAGCTAACACAATAGTATTTTCTAAACTAATTTGGACACAGAACATGTGGAGGCTTGAGATACATTGGCAAGACCCACTGAGGTCAGGTGTATCAGCCAGGGCCAGAGTTACCACTTGGGTAGAAAATTGTTGTCTTTAACTGTGATTTCTTGTCACACATTAAGATATTGGCTCTGTAAACCTGGAGCTGCAACTAACTACTATGTTAGGGGAGAGGGGAAGAAAAAAACACCATCATGATTAGCTAGGGACTATGAAATAAATTATATAGCCATTTGTTTTCCTCTTAGTTGAGAGGGACCCTAAGCTAATTTGGGAGGAGAGGTGTATCCTTCTAAGATGGCTCACTGATATTGAAAATTTCTCTGGGAATTCCTAACCCAGATTGCTGGGGTTCTAGGCTTCCATGTTGGGATATGGTAAGAAAAATATTTCTTTCTTTATTCAAGTTTGAAAGCAACTTTTGTTTCCTCTAAATACCTGTGGCCTTGTCAATAGTGCTTTTCCTGAACAAAGCACACCTCCCTTTCCACACAGGAAATGGAAAACTTAAGTTCTTCTTTCACATGGAAGTAGTTTGTTAATATAATTATGGATCAGCTTATCTTCAAAGAATGCTTTGAAGAGTAGTTTTATTTCTATAGTTTGTAGAAGAGACCTGTGGATCACATGTGTAGAGGGTGAGAGAGAAAGGGACTTTTAAAAAAATGTTCTTCTTCCTTGCCTAGTGTAACTCACTCTATTGCAAAATCCCACCCACAGGCTACTTTAGCATTTTGCTGAAGCATCTTGTTACATGATGCCAGTTGGCAGGGGATGGCTCCAAATCCATGCAAGATGGCAAACAGAGATAGGAGACTCCTTTTAAAGCAAAGGATTCAGACAGACTCAAGCTGGAGGGGCGTATTGGCAAATAATACTAATGATCCCGTCACTGTCTTTGTCTATATTTATTTAGAAGGAAGAAGGCCGGAAAGAATTTGTTAATTTTTTAAAGGCACACCCACTGACACAACAATTATCCCTTTATGAAATAATGCAAAGCATTAAAGCCTGTTAAAACTTACAATAAAAAATTACTGTTGTATGGCAATACAACTAACTAAACTTGGTGAGTAATATATGCATTGAGATCAATTTTTGTGTATAAAATAGCACAGCAATTCATCAGTCCTTTCCTCTAAGCTCCCATCGGGATACGTTGTCAACAAGTATTTGTCGTTCCTTTTTTCATCTAGTCTCTCCCAAGAGCTGCACTTCACTGGGATATAAAGTAAGTAATGGGCAGGTAGGTGGTACAGTAGGTAAGAGTGCCAGGCCTGGAGTCAGGAAGACTCATCTACATGTGTTCAAATTTGGCCTCGGACACTAGCTGTGTGATCCTGGACAAGTCACATAGCCC
Source organism: Phalanger gymnotis (assembly GCA_028646595.1). Taxonomy (NCBI): domain Eukaryota; kingdom Metazoa; phylum Chordata; class Mammalia; order Diprotodontia; family Phalangeridae; genus Phalanger; species Phalanger gymnotis. Next base: position 86,398,478 of record CM053627.1, on the reverse strand, counting down.
TGATTGCCTCAGTTTCCTCATCTGTAAAATGACCTGGAGAAGGAAATGGCAAACTACTCCAGTATCTCTGCCAAGAAAACCCCAAAAGGGGTCACGAAGAGGTGGACACAACTGAACAACAACAACAACAATTTATTAAGCAATTACTGTGTACCAGGCATTTTACTAAACATTGGGGATACAAAGAAAGGCAACAGAACAGTCCTTGCTCTCAAGGATCCCACAGTTTAACTGTCCATTCAATCTCATTTATTTCTCCTTTTGTACGGTTATAATTACTGTACATTCTTTCTGATTTCATGTTTTACGTTATTTCTTAAAGTGGCATCTGGGATTTCTTTGCATTCCTCATAGTTGTCCATCTTAATGGCATTATTGTATTCTACTTCATTAATGTAGCATAATTTAGAGCAAATGACAGAGTGTTTGTGAAGGTTTTTTTTTTGATAACCTTCCAAGTGCTATATATAAATGTGAGCTGTCATTCTTCTTAGTTAACTATTCCTTGTAGGATATTCAAGTAATAGTTTTGTCTTTAGGAACCAAAAGGCCAATAATGGGAATTTAGTGGCAGTTTTACAGCTGTAAGAGACTTTAAAAGACATCTGAGACTTGCAAATCACAGGCATGAAACAGGAGTCTGCTGGTGCCTATGTTAGTCCTAATGAATAATAAAGCAGGTTGGATGCTATATTAATTATTTTTATCATTAATTATTCTCACCAGTTCAAAAGTAATACTTCAAGGAATTATTCATATTATGATCATTTTGCCCTTAATAATCCCAAATCATCCTAGAACTTTTGTAGTGGATCGTAAGCTTAGTAGGAATCATTTGTGACCTCTCACTCCCGATCTAGTGTAATTTTTCATGACATGGAGAGGCATAATTTGCATGGATAGAGAGAGGTGATAGGCCAACTGTCTTTTGCCATGGTCATACTACATCCAGAGTATTGCTTTCAGTTCTGGGCACTACATTTTAGAAATGTGGTTGATAAAGTGGAGAGGAAGCCAAACAGGATCGTGAAAGGTCTTGAGTCTGTGTAATATAAGGATCAAGTGTAGGAAGTGGAGATGTTTGGCTCAGAGAAAAGTTGACTTGGGGTACATGACAATTGCCTCCAAGTATTTGAAGATGAATTAGATTGCTGTTTTTTAAATTAGAGAACAAAAATGGGGACACTGGCTGGATGCTGTAGAGATGAAAGTGAAATAGACTTTGGGAGGTCCTGGGTTGTCCCTTATTGGAAATTTTCCTGCAAAACTTAGACAATTGTTGGGTATGTTGTACAGAAGGTTCTTTTTCAGATATGGGTTGGACTCCGGGGTCACTGAGATCCCTTCCAACTCTCAAGTTCTGTTATTGCTAGCACTAAAGTATAGACATATGCCTCATTGAATGCTGCGTTACTTTTTTTGGGCCACCGGTGAATATACTACAAAAGCACAGGCATTCAACATGTGAGTGACCCATGGTTGTTTTTTTTTTCTTTTGGTGTTTTTTTTGAATGGGGAAGGCAGGGTAATTGGGGTTAAGTGACTGGCCCAAGGTCACACAGCTAGTAATTGTGTCAAGTGTCTGAGGCCGGATTTGAACTCAGGTCCTCCTGACTCCAGGGCAGGTGCTCTACTCACTGCACCACCTAGCTGCGCCGTGACCCATAATTTGACCTGCCTAAGATTTTTATCAATATATAGCTACAATATCTAAATATAGAAAAAACAGCATGTGTAATGCATAGAGGGTTGTCCTTAATAGCCAGCATACACGTGGTGCTTTACAGATATTGTGCAATTTGATCCTTTACAAGTATTATCTCCTTGATCCTCCACAATCCTGTGAAGCAAGTGCTGTTATTATCTGAACTTTTTAGATGAGGAACCTGAGGCTAAGAGTCTAAGTGACTCATCTAGGGCCACAAGGCTGCTACTAAATGTCTGAGATAGAATTTGAACTCAGGTCTTTATGACTCCACGTCCAGCCCTCTATTTGCTGGAGTGAGGAAGATCTGCATTTAGCTTTGCCCTTGACATACACTAGCAGTGTGACCCTGGATCTGACATTTCTGGTGAGGAAGTCTATCGGCACACGTGCTTGGTTTGGAAAACCACGGATGCATCCCTTGACTTAAATTTTCCCACCATAGCAAGGGTGGGGGAGCTATTTTAACAACTGACATTTGGTTTCTTTCTTCCTTTAGTTGCATTCTTTTTTAAAAGGTTATTTTTTCATGTCTGTTCTTCACTGAGAAGTGTTTTCCTCTGGTATTTTCAAAGAATGGTTTCCCAGTCTATTCTCCATGCTTCTATATGTGTTGCAGTCTGTTTCCCACCATGCTTCATACATTGTTGGATCTATTCCTGCTACAAAGTATTTGCTTGACCTCACTTTCTTCTGGTTACTATTTGTCAAGGAACTTTCCGAGTAAGACGAGTGCTAACTTAGGGAATGGCGATGATCATTCGGGTGCTCAGCATAGCTAGACAATGACTTTAACATTTCAAGAAAGAATGAGTATTTCAAAGACATTATTGGCTGGTTTGTTAAGCAATTTACAGTAGGCTGGATTTTAAGCCAGACCAACAACAGTAGTGCTTTTAAGAAACTATTTCTCAATTACAGAATGAATGTAAGGAATGTTAAGAAAGTCCCACCAAAAAAAAATAGGAAAAAAAACCACTTCAGGCTTGCTATCTGATACCAAAGAGAAGGAGGCAGGATCCCTGTATATTCTTCTTACTTTTCGCCTAAATCGTATTCTTTGGTGGAAGTCCTTCAGGTTGATTTTCCCAAATAGTCCTTGAGAGACTAGTTGTTTAGATTTTTAGTTGAAGAATGTGGTTTTTGACATATTACTTTTTGCTTTTGCTGATACTAGTACAAAGTGGCAAACTGTGAGAGGCCAAAAAACCTCAGGGATGAGGAACGGGGGAAAGCTTTCCATCCTCCATATGGGCTACCTTTGATCTTGACATGCCCCTTCTTTCTACATTTAACTTCTCTCCTTAATTTCTTTCCTCCCTGTTTTGGGTCTATATCTATAGTTTTTCTCAGTGGAGGCTTCAAACTTTCCACCTAATTGGCACCTACCTTTCTGTGACATCAAAACTGATAAATCTTTAAGCTGTGTCTGAGTGAGACCTGGATCCTCCCTGGCTCTGAATGTGTAAGTAGCCTAATTGTGTGATATTCTAATGTGAGCTCCTTAAGGCTAGAGACTGGTTTTATTTTTGTATCCCCAGCACCTAACATTTAATAAATGTTTGTTGACTGACTGACTGATATAACCCAGGTGAACCTCAAAAGAGGTGAAGTTGCTGAGTGATAGCAGTAAAGGGAAAGTTTGAAGATGGCATTGGGGAGCAAAGAACATTTCGTTTTCCCTATTGAGACCAGTGAAGTGGGAATCTATGAAAGAAAGTGCAACTAATACTAGCAAAAGATGACCAAGAGTTCAGTGTCCTTACGGGGAGCCACATCTCAGTGAATGCCAGAAATCAGAAGGGGCAAGAGAGGAAGTTTGTTAATTATAGAATGGGCATTCTGGAGGATACAGTGGAAGGGGTGGATAGATCCAGAGTGTGACATTGGCAGAATAGCAAGTGGATGAGAATGAGAGAACTGAGAGCTAGAATTAAGCTAGGGGATTTGTTAGCAGTTAAAGACTTAGTATCACCAAGATGAGGAAAATAAGAGGGGACAGGAATTGACTAACCTTTGGGGAATAAGTATAGCAGCTCTTGGGACAGCCTTTAAATGTTTGATTTTGTGGCAGCTCTTGTTGCTGTGTCCCAGGGACATACCCGGCCTCATAGGCAAGCATAAATAGGACTTGATAAGTAAATAGTCTGAGGATCTGTGCTTCAGAGATCAAACTCCCAGCTACTTCATTTTTAACCTGGTCTTTTGTTTTTTAAAGAGAGAGGTAGAGGGAGAAAGAGAACCTATGGTGAAATAAAGGAAGACTTCTGGGAGCCTAGTAAGGCATCAGAAGGTGCTGCTGTGACCTGTGACCGGAGCAGGGGGTGGAGGGGAACAGCCTGATGATCCTAGTGACAAGCAAGTGAAATGGTCAAAAAGCACTTTTTATTTTGCTTCTTCTGTAGAGATCTCTGAGTCTGTCCCAAGAGCGGCAATTGACTGGGACATAAACAAAGAGCTTTAAATCCTTAACCCAATGGATCTGCTGGGTTTTTTTTAGTCATTAATGTTTAAGATTAATTTTAATCTTTTATTACTTTGTGATGTAGAAGGATGCACTTCCTTAAGTCACTAGCTCCTTTGACCTCTCCTTTGCATTTAATTATTTTTAATAAATAGCAGTCATTTGGGCCCTTCCATGAGACTATAGACTCCTAAAAGGTGAGGAGGCTATCATTTTTCCTGTTTGTATCGCCAACAGCTAGTGCAATGCTTTATATATAATGGATGCTTAACAAATATTTAGGCAGCTAGGTGGCATAGTGGATAGAGCACTGGGACTGGAGTCAGGAAGACCTGAATTGTGTGGCCCTGGGCAAGTCACTTAACCCTGTTTGTCTTAGTTCTTCATCTGTAAAATGAGCTGGAGAGGAACATGGCAAACCATTCTAGTATGTTTGCCAAGAAAACCTCAAGTGGGGTCATAAGAGTCATGACTGAAAAACAACTAAACAACAACAATAAATTTGGTGAAATGAATGAAGCAATGCTCAAATGTACAATGTCAAGATTCACTGGATGAGCAGAAGAGAAAAATGTTAATTTTTTTAAAAAAATTACTTGTAAAATAGCCTCCTGATTTTTTCCTGAATGTTTCACATGGTGACTCTGCTTTAATTTGGCTCAAGCTATTGAAATGTTACACAATAGTTGGGGTTAGAATGTAGAACTTGGCCAACCAAATTACAATTCAAAACATCTCAAGGTTAGAACTTATCAGCAGGTGTCTTAATGGGGTAGCCAATTCACTTGGTTAAGGAGGGGATGACACTCATGGGAAGAGAGGTATCTAGGAGAGTATAATCAATAACTGGAATATGAACCTTTAGACGTCACTCATCTATTTAGTGATAGTCTGAGGATCTTTGCTTCAGGAATTAAAATTCCCAGTTATTTCATTTTTAGAGTGCTAGAGAGAGAGGGAGAGAGAGACAGAGAATGAGAGAAAGAGAGAGGGAGAGAGAGACAGAGAGAATGAGAGAGAGAAAGAGAGAGGGAGAGAGACACAGAGTGAGACAGAGAATGAGAGAAAGAGAGAGAGAGAGAGAGAGAGACAGAGACAGAGACAGAGACAGAGACAGAGACAGAGAGACAGAACATGATGAAATAAACATGATGAGATGATGAAGGGGAATAGTGCAATATAAAAATCTCTCCCCATTCCTGTCAAGGAAAAAAAAGAAAAAAAATTCACCCAAACCAGTCAGAAGTAATCTTGAACATATCAATACTATCCAACATATCCAATATACTATGCACAGATTTGGCCGATGGCAGTTTGAGATGATGGTCTGGTGAATGAATAGAACATTGCTTCTCAAGCTGTGCTTCGAAGAACCCTGAGATATCCCCTTTTCTTAAAAAAAAGTTTTATTAATGTCTTTTGCTTTTTATCTCTTCATAGTTTACTATAGTATCTCTCCTAGAGAACTATCTCATTTAGCAAATAATATTTTTAAAAAGTGTCTAATTTTAATGAACCTTATGTTGTTAATAAACATTAAGTATAATAATTTTAGAGGGATTTACTACAGAGATTCTGCTAAAGTTTTGTTTAAACTGAAGGGCTCTGTCACTGGAAAAGTTTGAGAACCATTGGGCCAGAAGATATGGATCAAAGTATCTACTAATATCTTGAAAGGGAAAGAGGAGGGGAAGAATTATTATCACCTCTCTTTCATCGCCCAATCTGTAGTTTAAGGTGTAGGTAGAGAAGGTAACTCTCAGATGAGATTAGACATTGTTTCTTTTTTAAAAAATCCACAGTTAGGCAAAGTTCAATCCACCTCACAGAATCATAGAACGTTAGATGAAATCTTAGGCATTGTCTCTTCTAGTTCAACATTCTCATTTTACAGAAGAGGTAAAAGGCTTTGAGAGATTAAGTGATTTGTTTATGAGCACCCATTGATGAGGTAGAGCTGGCAGCTCAATCCAGTGCTTCTCTCTCTAAGATTATTACTTTTTTTTTAATCACACCACAGGCTACAGAAAAATACTGAACCTTATTGCAGTGTGTATGTATGGAAGGGTAATTGACTAGAACCGGAACTTGGGGGATGAGAAATTAAATCCCTTGAAATTTCTCGTTTCCAATTTTCTAGAGCCTGAAGAAGAAGCACAGCTAATGGCGTAGTATCTATGAGTTGGTGGACATTAGGTTCAAAGGTAAAAAAATCTCTTGGTGCTTTGATAGATCTATGTGGGTACCCGTTCAGTTGAAAAAGATCCTTCCACATTATCTCATCCTATCCAATGCTTGCTTATGTTTTCTCGTAAATCCTCCATACGTTGTCTACATCACAACAGATTCTGGAGATCTATCTTTTGTTCTTTTCTTATTTCAGGGGTACAAAAGTATCACTTTGGTTATGTGTCTTTTGTGCCTCGTTATTGCTATTTGATTGGATCTTTCTTCTTCCTTCTCTTTTTTCTATTTTCTTCTTCTCCTCCTTCTTCTCCTCTCGAGATTTTCCTCCTTGTTCTCTTGTCTGCTATTTTCCCCAAGCAGCTAAGTAGAACTGTTAACTCCATGCTTCTTTTTGTTCATGGGGCCTGTTCCTGCTAAGGATTTACTCTTTAAGCAAACAATTTGCATATGTATTTGTATATGGTGAATAACATGACTCTTTGATACTGAATCCTTGTAAAGAACGAAAACTGAATCCAGACACTAGGCCTGAGCTCCTCACATGTTCAGGACTAACTAAAGTATATTGTTAGACTTTGATTATAATAAATTAACAATGTTATTTACAGAAAGTTCATTGGTGGGCCAACTTTGTGGGGTATACTCATACAGATAACAAATAAGTGTTTTGTGTATTGTCTGGTTCCTTTGCATTTTGAAATTTCAGATTTTTTTTACTTACATGTGTCCTCAGTACAGAGTAAGATCCAGGTGTATTCTCTAGATACTAGCATGGTGGAACAAATCCCTTTCAAAAAAGTTTTCAAGTGATTATAGGCATACCTCAGTAGATATAGTGGGTTTGGTTCCAGACCACCACAATAAAATGAATATCACAATAAAGCGATTTTTTGGTTTCCCAGTGCATATAAAAGTTATGTTTATACTATACTGTAGTCTGTTAAGTATGCAATAGTATTATGTCTAAAAAAACCAACATACACACCTTAATTAAAAAATGCTTTATTGCTAAAAAATGCCAACCATCATCTGAGTGAGTCAGAATCTTTTTACTGGTGGATGGTTTTGCCTCCATGTTGATGGCTGTTAATTGATCAAGGTGGTGCTTGCTGAAGGTTGGGGGTGGCTGTGGCAATTTCTTAAAATAAGACAACAATGAAATTTGCCCCATCTTGACTCTTCCTTTCACTCGAACACTTAGTGGCTATTGTAGGGTTATTAATTGGCCTATTTTCAATATCATTGTGTCTCAGTGAACAGGGAGGTCCAAGGAGAGATGGAGGGAGATAGATGGGAACCACCGGTTGGTGGAGCAGTCAGAACGCACACACCGTTGACTAAGTTTACCATCTTATATGGGCGTGGTTTGTGGCATCCCAAAACAGTTGCAAGAGTAACACCAAAGTTCACTTATCAAGATGACTATAACAGATACTGTTGGTGCTGTTCATTTGTGTCCAACTCTTCATGATCTCATTTGGGGTTTTCTTGGCAAAGATACTAGAGTGGTTTGCCATTTCCTTCTCCAGTTCATTTGACTGATGAGGAAACTGAGACAAACAGGGTTAAGTGACTTCCCCAGGGTCACACAGCTAGTAAGTGTCTGAAGCCAGATTGGAACTCAAGAAGATGAGTCTTGTGGACTCCAGGTCTAGTGCTCTATCCATTGTGCCACGTAATAACAGATTAATAATGAAAAAGTTTAAACTATTGAAAGAATCACCCAAATGTGACACAGAGATAGGACATGAGCACATGCCGTTGGAAAAATGGCATTGATAGGTTTGCTTAACACAGGGTTGCCACAAATCTCCAATTTGTAAAAAATACAATATCTGCAAAGTGCAATAAAGCCAAGTGCAATAAAATGAGGTATGCCTACATAGCAGGCTACTTGGAACCTAGCTACTTCCTACTCCCTCTTCAGTCTGGTTGGAAGGAAAGACAAGGGCTCAGGGACTTTTAGCGCTGCAAAAGTTGTTTAGCCTTCAGCTCTCTGGTTAGGAAAGAACAATTCTTCACATTCAGATGATAAAATTATCAATTAATGTGCTCTTGGCTTACCATTGTAGTGTATTCTGTTCTATTCTAGCCTGTTCTCCCAAAGATGCCCCCCCCCAAAAAAAACCCCCACCAAACTCTTACAAACAAAAATTCCTTCAGGGAGGGAAAGAAGTGGCCCTTTCTTTATTCCACAAAAGCTATATAAGGATACCCAGAGAACCCACATCTCCTAACTCCTACCCTTAAAGAGGTTCTGTAGGCTGAGGCTTCCCTAGAGGTGGTAATAGCTATGGGATAGATGTTGGGAAGAGAAATAGTAAGAATGAGATATACCAGAGGAAATCTGCTGCTGCTTTCATCTTCATTTCTCCCTCTTGGATTTTCCATGGAGTAAGAGGGGCCTACATCTAGATGTCTGGCCTACGTGATATACAGACAGAGCCAGCAAAGGCTTCCAGGTCTCAAAAAGTTAGGCCCACCTTTCTGTTTGGCATATGGAGGAGTACCAGTCAAGACGGTGAGAAATGCTTGTCACAGGGGACTGCAGTAGTGAATGATGGTAGTGATGACAGTTTAGAAAGGTTATAAATGAACTCTGATGACCTCTATTTAAAGATTAGCAAATTGCTCACATTCAAAGATTCGGATGGTTCCACATGGCTCCTTTGAGCTGGTGCACAAAAATGTGATTCACTATTATGTTCAGTGACTTTTGAAGATCTATTGTAAGCACATTGGTATTTATGTGTGTGAATTGAGCCTTTCAGGCTAAATAAAATGATGCTTTGTGGTTAATGGAGGTCTGGGAAATGTTAGAGGTGCTATGGGCAATTTGCAGTGAAGTCAGGTTTCATGGAGAGCCTGACATAATAGGGCAGTGATAGAGGTATGCCAACACACACATGTTAAATCTGAATGGCGACATGGTGGTAGTGTCTGCTAAGTTTGGGGAAGGCAGGGTAAGTGGGTCAAGGTCATTCTGAGTAGACAGCAATCACCTGAGGTTCATGCTGCTGAAAATCATCCCAGTGTGTTTTCTTTCTCCTTAGTTTCACACCCAGTTTTTCACAAACATTGCTACTAGGGACATTTTCAGATGTGTACTTGTTCTTGCTGTTAGTTTGTTTCAGTTGTGTTCAACTCTTTGTGATCACTTTTGGGTTTTTTTTTTTGCCAAAGTGGTGTATCATTTCCTTCTCCAGGTCATTTTACAAATAAGGAAACCGAGGCAAACAGGCTTAAGTGACTTGCCCAGGGTCACACAGCTAGTAGATGTCTGAGGTCGGATTTGAACTCAGGAAGAGTCTTCCCGATTCCAAGCTCAGCGCTCCATCCACTCACCACCTAGCTTGTCCCGAAGCGTAATTAGAAGCTGTTAAAATGCAGTTTTGTGAGGAAGCTGGCCAATACTTAAGGACGGTGTCTAACGTTGGGAATTAGGAGATCTGGATTTTCTGAGTGTCTTTGCATAGCTTTTGTGGCATTAGGGAGAGGCTCACTTCTTTCTTTCTCTGAAGCAATGTCAGAATTTTTGCTTGTAAGGTGTTGTTAAAGTAGTTTTTTTTTAAATCTGTGAAATAGGGCTAAGATAGAATGAGCGCAATAACAAGGGATATTGACGACAGCCAGCGTTTCTGCAGCACTTTAAGGTTTGCAAAGTGCTTCACGTATCATTTCATTTGATCCTAACCGTCCTGGGAGCTAGCTGCTATTATTACTTCTATTTAATAGATAACGAAACCAAGACCCAGAAAGGTGAGATTGAGTGACTTGACCCAGGTTCATATGGTTATTGTCTGAGGCAGGATTTGAACTCAGATTGTCCTGACTCCAAATCCAACATTATTCCTGTTCAACCTAGGTGTTGAACAATAACAAGCCAGGATATCATTTTGTTTATTGTACTAATAGTTTAATCCATAGTGACACTAAAAAGTTGACCCAGCTCAGAAATTGTGGAATTAAACCCTGGTTTGTTTTTCTAACAGACCAGACATTGTATTTTCTTATACTTAATACTCATGGGAATAGTGACCTCCATTAGATCCTATTCTGATGGCTTACCATGGTGTGGAGGTGACCCTAAGTTTTCAGAGACCCCGTTAGTAGATTGTAAGCAGTCTTTCATTCAACAGCTATTTCTTTAAGTACCAATGATACACAAAGCAGTTATGTTAATTTTTTTAAAGGAGATGCCTAGATTAGTAGTTTTCAAAGTGCGGTCTGGGGAGCCCTCAGGGTTCCAAAGTTCCTTTTAGGGGATCTGTGAGATTAAAAGGGGCACAGGGCCCGGAGTCAGGGCAACTCATCTTCCTGGGTTCAAATCTAGTCTCAGACATTTATTAGCTGTGTGACTCATGGCAAGTCACTTAACCTTTTTTGCCTCAGTTTCCTCACCTGTAAAGCCAGAGAAGGCTTAATGGTAAATCACTCCAGTATCTTTGCCAAGAAAACCCCACCTGGGGTCATTTAGGTTCAGACGTGACTGAACAACAAAAATTAGGTTGAAACAGTTTTCATAATAATACTAAGATATTTTCCTTTCTGGTGCAGTAAATATCTATAGATGTAACCCACATAAACAAAAGCTCTTTGGGATCCTCAGTAATTTTAGGGGTATAAAGCAATCTGGAGGTCAAAAAAAGCTTGAAACCATTGACATATATAAATGATATGGTCTCTGGCCTTTGGGAGTTTATAGTACATCAATGCTGGTTGGGGTGAGGAGAGAAAGGATAGACACATTCAAAAGCTCAGTAATGCTCAATAAATATTTGTTGAATGAACGAATGTTTACAGGACATCAAACTTCTGGGTGAAAAATTATCTCATATTTTTGTATGTTTTCTGTACTTTAGCTTGGTCGCTTGTGTTTGCAGTCCCATAACCTTTGATTTCATGAATATCTTGCATAATCGCATGACCAGGGAGCTTGCTGATACCAAGTAAAGATCAAGGCTGTATCTACAAAATGACTAAACAGCTCGCCAGATGAACTTTGTGAAAAACATCAGTCAGTCATTCTGCCTTTTGGCCTTATTGTGCCAAACATCTGATTATTTCCAAATTCCTGAAGGTGTGGTATCCTGTAGACAACTATTAGCTGAGTTATTTACTCTTTCTTTCTGGGTCTTTGGCATTAATTTTGAATTACATTTACAGATTTGTTTTTTCCCCTAGTAATGATGGACTTAGAATTCATAGGAGCCTTTGCTGACTGGCCTATTGATTTTCTTTGTTGAAAAAGTGTCATTATGCTGGAATCTATGTTTTCTCCATTTCACAGTCTGGGAAGTTTTTGGCCGGTTCTAGTGGAAAGTTCAACTTGCACTTTGAGTGGAGATGAAATAGAAAGTCCTTGCATAAACATGGAGACCTTTCTTTGTTGCATTAAAAAAAATCTCTCATACATATAAGGGAACTAGTTGAACTTGGATTTTTTTTAAAAGAAAATTTTATGGCAAAAGTATCTTACATTCCTTTAGTTATTTTCATAATCGAGAGATTAGCAATTGTTAGCAGTATATTTGCTGTTGAGTTACAATGATTGCAGTTAAAACATGAGATACATAGGAGAGGATTTGCAGGCATGATTTAAAAAAAAATAGAGCTTCATTCTGGTGTCCACCCTCTGTGCCTTGTGTAGATGGGTGTGCCTGTGTTGGCAAATTTCTTAAAATCGAGTGAATTGGAATCCCTAGAGAATTAAGTTTGAATTCTTTGGAAGAACCCCCATTACATTTCAGATCTGAGTTGAAAAACTGGTCAGGGATCTAGAATCATGCTCAATGCCTGGAGCTAAGGGCTAAAAGCACAGGATTGAGGCATTCATTGTCTAGTGAACCTGATTTAGAGAGGTAATGGAGGATAGAGTCAGCCTTTGAACTGCATTTCTCTTTTTAGAGAAGGGAGGAAAAAGAGTTCAACTGGAAGTCAGAAGACCTAAGCTAGAGTCCCAGCTCTGCAACTCATTAAGCTGTGTGACATTGGGAAGATCACCAATGTCTCTGAAACTCAGTTTCTTCATTTGTAAAGTGGAGCTGGATTCTACGGACTCTAAGGTCCCGTCTGTCAATCTATCTACATTAACATCATGAAGGATGGGATTCAGAAAAAAAATTACCAGGGGTTTGTTTTATACATTTTCAATAGTTTCTGATAATTCCCAGAGGAATGTATTTAAAAACATTTTTTTTACTGTAATAGAAACGCCCCTTTTTATCAATTTCTTACAAACATTCTATTTGCTGTTTTTAAATGACTGTGTTGGGCTATTAGAAATGAAGAAATACTGTGAAGCAGAAGAAAGTGCTTTGAGATTCATGGATGTATAAAGTTAAAATGGATAATGATCAAGTTTTAAAATTTATTTTAAAAAAACAAATCAGATTTTTCATTTGAAGTTGGTATTGGGAGGCAACATGGTTTATTGAAACAGGCACCAGATTTACAGTCAAGTGATTATCAAGTTCTGGTTTTGACACTTGCTGATTCTTATCTGACTTTGGGCAAGTAATAACCTGTCTGAATCTCAGTTTGCCCCATTTGTAAAACAGAAATAATAATGCTTTCAGGACCAACCTCATAGAGAAGCTTTGAGGAAAGAAATTACTTCTCAAACTTTCAAATCTTATAAAAATCAGTTGTTATTATTGCTATTTGACAAAATTTGTTAATAAGAAATAGGTACTGTGGCATAGTAAGAAGAGTACTAGATTAGTGGTCAGAAGACCTGTGTTCTAATCTTAAACTCTGCTACTAACGAGCTGTTTGTCCCTAGGCAAGTCATCTTACTTTTAAGAGCCTCGTTTCCCTCATGTGAAACATGAGGGATCAGCAGATGAGGGGAATGCTGTAGAAATCATTTACCTAGATTTGTAGCAAAGCTTTAGAAAAGAAAATATCTTATGCTATTTTTGTGGAGAAGATGGAGAGATGTGGGCCAGATGATAACACAATTCATTGTATTTAAAATTGATTGGATGGATTGACTTGAGGAGTTGTTAATTGTTCCTTTCTAACCTGGAAGAAGGTCCTCATTGGAGAACCCCAGGAACAGTGCTTTTTTCTATCAGTGACTTGGACATAGTTTTAGTTGTTATGCTCGTTAAATGTACAGTTGATAGCAAGCTGGGAGAGTCAAGATCTGAAGAGATCTTGACAAGGCTAGAACACTGGGAAAAATTGAACAAGATGAAATTCATTGAAGATAAATATCTTTGGCCTTTTGCTGGTCAAAATCTTTATTGGTGACCTGGATGAAGGTATAGATGATGGCTTACTTACCAATGGCTTGGATGAAGGCATAGAAGATGGTGCGCTTACCAATGGCTTGGACAAAGGCATAGATGATGGCATGCTTACCAATGGCTTGGATGAAGGCATAGGTGATGACATGCTTATCAATGACTTGGATGAAGACATGGATGATGGCATCAAATCTTATCAAATCTGGAGAAGACTTGAAACTGGGATTGGGTAAGTTGGATCACAGTCAAGTTCTGAATCCTGGTAGGCTAGAACAGTGGTCCTAATCTAATAAGATGAATGCTTTTAGGGATATATGTAAAGAGCTAGAATTTGGTTTTTTAAAAATCAACTATAGTATTAGAGGATGGAGGGAAGCATGAATTGACAATAGTTCATGTTATGGAAGCATATTAAAATATTTTTAGTTTCACTAAAAATATTAAGAATAATATTTTTTCTCTAAAACTCTTTCCAGATTCCTGGGGAAAACCCACTGGAAGGGTGGGTGAGACAGGTCAGGACAAAAGGAAAAAGGGCTGTTTATTGGGTGAATGGGAGGCAGCTACCATTTCAGTAGATAGAACATTGGGCCTCTAGTCAGGAAAACCTGAGTTCAAATCAGCCTCACTTAATAGCTATGTGATCCTGGGCAAGCCCTTTCACCCTATTTGCCTCAGTTTCCTCATCTGTAAAGTGAACCAGAGAAGGAAATGGCAAACACTCCAATATCTTTGCTAAGAAGACCCCAAATGAGGTCATGAAGAGTCAGACATAAGTGAAATGACTAAACAACAATGGCAGCCAAATTTTGATTATCATCTTTAATCCATTCACTTAATTTTTTTTGTTGTTCAGTCATGTGGCCTTGTTTGGGGTTTTCTTGGCAAAGTTCCTGGAGTGGTTTGCCATTTCCTTCTCCAGTTCATTTTATAGATGAGGAAACTGATGCAAACAGGGTTAAATGACTTGCCCAGGGTCACAGAGCTAGTAAGTGTCTGAGGTCAGATTTGAACTCAGGAAGATGAGCCTTCTTGACTCCAAGCCTGGTGCTCTATCCACTGTGCCGCCTGGCTGCCCCAATGAAAAATTTAACCTTATCTATATAAAAACTTTGCCTTTCCCCACCATGGATATTGACTCTTTTAAGGGCAATCTAATCCTTCTATGCCATGAAAGAAAATACACTAGAATCCACGCCTTGGGAAGTACCCTGTTCCATTCAGCTGGAAGCACTCAAACCACTTCCTATTCAATTTAGGTTTTCAAAAGAGATCTATGGAAAGTGCCCCACTGATACCTAGGAGAATAGTCTAGGAAAGAGAGGATAGCATTATAGTCACTCAATTCTAAAATATTATCCTAGGCTGTATTGTAACGTACCTTTTCCTGGTTCAAGATTCCTATAAATATTATCTGAAATTTTTTTTGGGGAAAAGTCATGCCTGAAGGACTGGGAGACTATGCCAGTTTGGACAACTTCCTCTCTAAGAAAGAAATGGTTTGGACATTAGGTTCATGAAAATTGTTTCTGGCAGACTTGAGCCTAACAGAGTACACTGTTAATATTAATATTTTTTTTGACAACGTGAAAAGATCTGGGCATTTTAGTGGATTACAAGCTTGGTATAAGTTAAAAATGTCATATTAAACAGGTCAAAAAGTTAATGCCTTCTTAGACTGCATCATATTATCCGGAGTGGGGGTGGGGGTGGGGGTGATATTTCTCTGGTAGACTTCCTTGTAGCATTGTATGCAATTCTAGGTACCAGATTTAAACTGAAGCACAGTAAAAGGAGATTGAACAGGAGACTATACTGTAGAAGGATCCATTTAAGGAAGTAGGACGTTTATGTTAGAGAAAGGAAGATTTAGGGGGGAAATGATAAGGATGTGACTTCAAGAATTTGAAGGGCTGTCATATGGAAGAGGGGATAGATTTATTTTGTTTGGTCACAGAGGTCAAACTAGAAGTTGTGAATATAACTTGCCAAATGCCAGATTTTGGTTTGATTGTAAGGGAAAAAACTTAATAGGGCTTTCAAAAAATGGAAAGGGTTAATTTAAGAGCTTTATGGGTTTGCCACCACACGCAGCCTGGATAATCACAGAAGAGGAGATTCATTTTCAGGTATAGATCGGCTCAGATCCCCTCTCAGGTTGCTTTCAGCTCTGAGATTCTATGGTGCAGACCTCCAAGGTCATTTGAACCTCTCAGGGCCCATTTTTCTTTGGTTTGAGGATTCAGTTTAATAAACATTTATTAAATACCTATGACCTGAAAGTCACTGTGCTTACAAAGGAAAAAAATGGTTGTCGCTGACCTTGAAGGATTTATAATATAATGAATGGGAGGGGAATAGTTGCTGTTTTTGTTGTTATAGTTCAGTCATATCTGACTCTTCGTGACCCCATTGGGATTTTCTTGGCAAAGATACTGGTGTGGTTTGCCATTTCCTTCTCTAGTTCATTTTAGAAATCAGGAAACTGAGGCAGACAGGGTGAAGTGACTCTCCCAAAGTCACACAGCTAGTAAGTGTCTGAGCTCAGATTTGAATGTAGGAAGATGAGTCTTGAAGACTCCAGGCTCAGCACTCTATATATACACACTTATATACTATATAAACTAGTTGTCACCACCATCTTCATCACAGAGAGTAGATAACTGTTCTGGGAGTTGGAAAGACTTGGGTTCAGGTCCTGAGTCTGACATGTAGCATATGTGTAACCCTGGGCACATCCCTTCACCTCTCTGTTCCCCAGATACCTTTCTGAGCCTATAAAGTTGTAGAATAGGTGCTGGTCTGCATTAATAGAGAGAGTTCTCTCATCAGGGGTTCTCTAGACCAATAAAATCACCAATCCAATAAAAAACAAAAAACAAAAAAAGAATAAAGCTCTTTTGTTGAATTGGGATATAAAAGAGCCCGCTCTTGTCATGAGGTAACAGGATTAAGTAGGGATAATTTTCTCTAGGATTTCTTTAGGATTGGGAATTTGCAGAATTACTCTGAGGTGTCCCAGAATTGGAGACAGTTTAAAAAGTCTAAATGAGACTTGCGGACACAAGGTGAGGTCTAAGCAGCAGAGAAGAAACACGCTGGAAAGTGTATGATAGAAATAAGATTGTGGGCCCCGGTGAAGGCATAACATACCAGATTTTCTGCTTTCCTGGCAGCCTCAAATTCTTTTCTTTAAAATGACAGTTATGTTTATGTGGTATTGTTGTTCAGCTGTGTCTGACTCTTTGTGACCCCATTTGGGGTTTTCTTGGCAAAGCTACTTGTCCAGTTTGCCATTTCTTTCTGCAGCTCATTTTACAGATGAGAAACTGAGTCAAACAAGGTTAAGTTATGTGCCCAAGGCTATACAAGTATTGTCTCAGACAGGATTTGAACTTAGGTCTTCCTGACTCCAGACCTAATGCTTCATGCACCGCTCTGCTTAGTTGGCAGGAGGTGATCTTTTTCTGACCAGGTCCAGTGGATCTACACACTGTTCTGATCTTAAGCCTATTCACAAAGTGTTCCAGGATATAGTTTTAATGATACCTGGTCTGGGGACCATAGAGAGACTAGGGATAGTTTTGGAACCAACAGAAGATTGATGTCCATTTCAGCACAAGTCGAAGAGGTGGTAGTAAAAATAGTTTGCATATATATATATGTATATATGCATGTATACACACACGTATATGTACGTATGCACACACATATGTATATGTGCATGCATGTATATGTTTACATATATGTGTATGTGGATGTATATATGTGTGTGTCATGTATATATTATGTATATATGTGCATGTTTATGTATATATGTGTATATATGTATACGTACACACACATATATATGTTTTATACATATATACATATATATATATATATACATAATAACTTTAAGGTTTCTATGTCACTTACCTTACTCTAATCCTATGTGAGATAGGATGAGAGTTACCCCATTTTACAGAAGAAGAAACTGACCTTCAGCCAGTCTGTCAGTGAGTTTCCTAAGGTCACACAGTTAGTAGAAAAACTAGAATTCAAACATAGATCTTCTGATTTGGGGACCAGAATTTCTTCTGCTTTGCCTCTCAAGATCTGTAGGAGTATCCACATTTACCTTGGAGAATATCCAAATTCATGGTTTGGTCCTTGAATTAACTTGGTCTTTCAAGATTCCTCTAGGCCAAATCTGAATCTCTGAGGCTGACCAGAGTGGGACTGGCCTTTCTGAGTGAGGAAGTCAGCTAGCTATAATTTTTGTATTCTTACTTTTTGTTTGTCACTCTGAGTCAGTCAAGAGACATTTTTATTAAGTACCTACTATGTATAGGACCTGAGTTCAAATGCAGCTTCAGACAATTCCTACGTGACCCTCGGCAAGTCACTTAACCCTGTTTGCCCCAGTTTCCTCATCTATAAAATGAACTGGAGAAGGAAATGGCAAACCACTCCAGTATCTTTGCCAAGAAAACCCCAGGTAGGGTAAACTGAAATGACTGAACAACAAAAACCATACGAGACATTGTGCTAGACTCTAGGCTCTAGGAAGACAAAAATGAAACAGCCCCTGACCTCAGGAAACTTATTTTCTATGGAAAAGGAGAAATGGTATGTAGATCTATATAGAAAGACTATATATGAAGTAAATAAAAGGTACCATAATGTATAGCACTCTAGGTTTGGAGTCAGGAAGACCCGAGTTCAAATGTGGCCTCAGATATTTACCAACTGTGTGACCCTGAACAAGTCATTTAACCCTGTTTGCCTCAGTTTCCTCATTTGTCAAATGAACTGGAGAAGGCAATGGCAAAACACTCTAGTATCTTTGCTAAGAAAACCCCAGATGGGGTCATGAGGAATTGGGCATGACTGATACGACTAAACACACACACACACACACACACACACACAGACATAGACATACACACACATGCACACGTGCAACTCTGGCAGGGACAACATTAATAGCTGATGGAATCAGCAAAGTCCTCACATAGAAGGTAGTGCTTGACCTAAGCTTTGATAGAAACAAGGGATTTTTAAGAGGTGAGGAGGGAGTGCATCATGGGCATGGAAGAGAGCCAGTAAAAAGGGAATGGAGCAGGAATTGGAGTATTCCATGTAACAAAAAGTCTGGTCTGGCTGAAGAGTAGGGCGTAGGAAGGATTGGAGTCATGTGTAATGTCTGTAAAGATTGTGAAAAGGACTTTAAAAGCCAAACTGTTTCTATTCAATTCTAGAGGCAATAGGGATCCATCTGAATTTATTGCATAGGGGAGTGTCATGGTCAGACGTGCACTTTAGGAAAACTCACTTTATCAGTGCGTGGAGAGACTTGAGGCAGGCGGACCTATCGGTAAGCTATTCCGATGTTGCGGGAAGGACCTGATGGGAGCCTGAATCAAGTAGTGAACACTTGAGTAAGTAGTAGGGGACAGAGCTAAGAAAAATTCACTGGACCATAAACATAGAGCTGGATGGGGCCTCAGAGTCTATGTTATCCAGAGTGAGGAAACTGAAGCATGGGTCAAAGTACTCTGAAGTAACTCCAGGATCAAATATAAAATCCTTGGTTTGACGTTCAAAGTCCTTCATAACAGGCCTTCCCCCAACACCTCAAATATACACATTTCCAGTCTTCTTACGTGGTGCTGTGCGCCCTGTGGTTCAGTAGTGCCAGCCTCCTTGACATGCCCCATCTTCTGACTCGACATTTTCTCTGGCTGTGTCGTATGCCTAGAATTCTCTCCTTCATCTCTGTCGGCTGGTCTCTCTGGCTTCCTTCATGTCCCAGCTAAAGTCCCACCTTCTACAGGAAGCCCTTTCTGACCCATTTTATTAGTGTCTTACCTTTTTATTTCCAATTTATTGTGTACATAGCTTTTTTGTACATAGTTGGCTGTATGTTGCCTCCCTCCCATTAGACTGTGAGCTCCTCATTGAGTACAAGGATTGTCTTTTACCTTTCTTTGTATCCCAAACACTCAGCCCGTGCCTGGCATAGAGTAAGTGATTATAAATGTTTATTGACCGACTGCCTACAAGAGGGAGCTCTTGACAAGTAACCTTTATTTTCTTAGCAAGTATGAGGTGAGGTCCTAAGCCATGAGAGTGGGAGGAAGAGGTGGTGTGGGAGGCTTAGAAAGTTATTTTTCTAAGAAGAAGCTGTTAATAATAGCTTCTGGGGCAGGGGTGGGGAACCTGCAGCCTCGAGGACACATATGGCCCTCTAGGTCCTCAAGGATGGCCCTTTGACTGAATCTAAACTTCACCGTAAAACTTGGACTCCGTCGAAAGGCTGCACCCGAGGACCTAGAAGGCCACATGTGGCCTTGAGGCCGAAGATTCCCCACCCCTGAATCTGGGGTGAAGAATCAATTATGTAGGAATGAAAGTATTGCCTTGCTACAGTGGGGGGCCAATTTTTGATTAGAAAATATAAGTGTGAAGTAGATTCAGTCATTACAATTCCATGATGTCCTCTAGTTCTGTTCAGTAACTACAGAGTAGGATTGAAGGAGGCAGGTGATGACTGGAGGAATCTCAGCTTGATATTTGGCAAGGCATAATTAGTGACAGGACAAATGAGTAAGGGAAGGCATCTGAGAGTAGACAATAGTGTATAAGTTGAACTGGTTCATGTTAGGGAAGCAAAAAAAATATTAAATTGCTACAGTAAAGGACCAGTTGACATTAGTTAACAGAAATTTTTAGGTGAGCCAATCAGCATGGTTGTCTGGTTACCTGTAGCTCTCTTTGGTAGCATGGGGGTAACAAATCAGGAATAGGAGTGGATGGCAGGAAACAGGCAAGATAGATTATAAGCTCCTGGAAGGCAGGGACTGTCTTTTGCCTCTTTTTATATCCCCAGTGCTTAGCATAGTACCTGGCACATAGTGGGTGCTTAATACATGTTTAGCGATTGATTGATATGAGCATCAGTAGAACAAAGGGGCAAGACATTCAAGAGTAGAGGACAGTGTAGCGTTGAACCGCTTAATTATAGGGTCAAGGCTGGGAAAAGAGGAAAGTGAAGTTAGAGGTTGCAGATTGGGCAATGCCTAATTAGAACCCAAATTAAAACTTCCTTTTTTTTCCCTCCAAAAAGAGACTCTAAAGTGACTCTTCTTTAACCTTTTTGAGTTACATATCAGTAACTAGCAACTGGCTTCTGTGATAAAATACTGGCCACACCAGGCAAGTAATGATCTCAACTGGACCCAGAACCACCAAGGTTGCTGATTTTCACACTTAACATTCCTTGGGGGTACCTTGTCTTTTTCAAATGTATCAGCAAAATCATCAAAGGGTTACTCTGGCATTATTTTACACTATGCAAGGTCTCCATAACATTCACTGTGGGGAACCACAAGTAACAATACTGGTGATAAAGTGAAGTAGCTTAAGCCCCAGCAGACTGTTTCCAGTTGTCCAGCCCTGTCTGGAGAAACTGAGCATATGTCTCTGTTAAATGGGTGGAGTTGGGGAAAGATCCAGGGAGGAAATTCTTCTTTTTATTTAACCTAAATCCCTTATGCTGCAGCTCAAACCCATTTCCTCATTTTGCTTCCTCTGGAGAAAAAGAACATCTGGTAACCAAATGCTAGACAATAACCTGTCATATACTATAGTCTTCTTCAGCTACCTCCCACCCTTTTCTGTATCAAGTTAAATGATTCCAGTTGTGTCTTGAGATCCCCTCTTTTGTAGTTCTTTTTCCTTTGGAGAGCCAGCTATCAGGGTGTTAAAAGGTGCTCGCAGTAGCATTTGCCTAATACAAGCAGAGTAACCAACAAGAATTTGTGATTTCAAGTGGAAACTCCATATCGAAGGTAGATCATGGTATTTGCTTTTTATTTGTATCCTCAGCCATAATCCCTGTGCTAAGAGGTGGATTGCTGTCTATAGCTTAGAAGATAAGTCTTAGAGAGTTGTGTGAGGTCCACAGACATTTGGTGACTTGCCCATTCATGCTCAGCTAGTGTCAGAGAAAAGATATGTATCTAGTTCCCCCTTACCCCAGGTCCAGCACTCTATCATGCTTTCCTTCAAGAAGAATTAATTCTAAAGGAGATGCTGTAGTTTTTGTTCTTCGGTTATTCAGTTGTCTCTGGCTCTTCATGACCCCGTGGACTTTGGATGCTAGGTCCTTTTATGCTCCACTATCTCCAAAAGTCTGTCCGAGCTCATGCTTGTTGCTTCCATGACACCATCTAGCCACTTCAACCTCTGCCATTCCCTTTTCCTTTTGCCTTCAGTCTTTCCCAGCATCAGAGTCTTGTATCTTCTCATCACATGGCTAAAGTATTTAAGCCTCAGACTTCAGTATTTGACCTTCTAGTGAATAGTCTGAGTTAGTTCTTTAAGTATTGATTGATTTGTATTTAAGCTTCAAACTTCAGTATTTGACCTTCTAGTGAATAGTCTGAGTTAGTTCTTTAAGTATTGACTGATTTGATCTCCTTGCTGTCCAAAGGGACTTTCAGAAGTCTTCTCCAGCATCACAATTCAAAAGCATCAATTCTTCAGTGCCTAGCTTTTCTTATAGTTTAATTCTCACAGCCATACATTGCTACTGGAAAAACCATAGCTTTGACTATATGGACCTTTGTTAGTGAGGTGATATCTCGGCTTTTTAGTATGCTGTCTAGATTAACCATCTAAAAAAGGTAAACAACTATAATTACATTAGGGTGGACATTCTACGTCAAGCTTCCAGGCTGTTCAAATCAACGAGCATTTATTAAGCACTATGTGTCAAGAATTTGTTGCATTTTTTTCTTTGTATTATCTCCCAACGTGACATAATGCCAACCCCCAAACTGTTAGTGACTTCCATGGCGTGATTTTATATTTAAAAAAAAACACAACGACAACAACAAAGCCATGTAGGTCTTCAAAATAAAGATGAGAAATAGAGGGAAATGTCATGCTTCTGGCAGTGAAAGCAAATTTTCTGTCAAACCATCTCCTAGCAGGCAAATCTATACCTGCCTAAAATGCTTTCCTCCCAGAACCATGTAAGTAACCTTAAGTACCCATACAGGGGAGTAGTCAGTTGCTTTGACAAGAGTTCGCCTCAGGCTAAAAGGATTGAGAAGGGGAAAAAAAGAGACCACAGGGAAGGTTGGCTTTTGCCCAGTTTCTTCCCCTTTCCTTTCTGGTTGGGCTAGATGTCGATAACGTTCAATAAGAATCCTTTTGGGAGATCAGCTTCTTTGAAAGTTGATAAGATAGTCTAAAAAAAGTGGCTGTTGATAAATTTTGTTTACCTGTTTTGGAAAATGTTATTCAGATGTTGCCCCATGGACTAACAGTCTGTAAAACAAGAAACTTAAATTCACTTTGACTTTATGAACAGGCAGATTATACGGAGGCCTTCATGATATGATTTCAGGGGCCCAAGAAAGGCCCGGATACTCCCCAAATCCTTCCACCAACCATGTTGCTCATGTTTCAGATCTTGTCATTATTCATTTTGTTTGTTTAAGGCTTTTTATACAGGTGAAATGCACATATCTCTAGGAGAGTTGTTTTTGAAACCTCATGGGTTATGTATATCTTGGTATGAAAGCATTTGTAAAATACCTTCCTGAATGAATTCACTGAACATTGAGTAGTAGGGGGTAGTTTTAGAGTGTGTAGGGAAATGTGAGAGAGAGACCATATATGAAAGGGGAGAAAGGTTCAGAAAACAAAGGATGTAAGAACCCAAAGTAGACTTTAGTTTCTTCGTACTTTGGCTTAGGTCAACTCTGGCCAAATTGATTAGTTTTCAATTGATAAAATAATTGGCAAGGTCACTAATGTCAAATTTCATTAAGAAGGTAATGTATGCTGTATCAGGGACATTTATTCTGTTGTCTTTATTTTAGAGGGAAAATAGGATTTATTTCCTTCTGTTTTCAAATGTTGTAAAGGTAATGAAAGACAAATTGTCAATAGAAGAGTTTGACACCATTTCAGAGGAATCAGGACACTGATTACTTATTAGTAATACAAAGACCAAGTAATCTCTGAATTAGGATAAACAGAATCAAATAAAATGTTGAACTCTACTAGGAGATATGTGTGGGTTGGTCAGGCTTTGGGAATTAGGCAATTTTGAAAGGCTGAACTATTTCTTATTAGGCCCAGACTTGTTTCTTCCTTTCATTTCATCAGTACCAGGAGTCCAGATGGTTTTGAATGATGCTAAATGGCTTTGGGGGGCAGGGAGAGGGGCAGGGAGATTGTCTAAACTTTTGAGGATAGATGCATTTGTGGATATAGACTGTAATGTATATCCTTGTCACAATGAAAGATAAAACCAGCAACAATGAAGAGAGAAAAAAATTGGCAAATTCATGAATTATACCAGTAACAAAGGCTAATTATTTGATAAAGGTGGATTCTGTGTTGGTTATAGGCTATGTTGATTTTACAGTTATGTTTGAATTATATACATCTTACATTTCATAACAAAGTCAAACTCCACCAGTTTTCCTGTGCAAACTCTTCTGATCAAGGCATAATGTTTCACTTTGACAATAGTATTCAATAGTAAAGAAAAGAATTATTCATGAATTTCAATCCCCCCCTTTCTCAACAACCCATATACTTATATATCATTTAATAAGTGGGCAATAGTGTAACCCAATTGTTGTCCATTGAATGGATATTCTTTATCTAAAGCTTCAAATATCATCAAATCCTTCCATCACTTGGTAGTTTCTTCGATCAGTGGTCTCAAAAAGTGCTTGACTTTTAAGGACAAAGAGCTGACTTTTGAAAAGAATAACCAGAATTTTTCAGTTTCTAACTACATTTCAGAAACATTTACTAATTAAATTCAGTCCTCTCATTAAGTGTTAAAAATCATTTACCCCATCATGTTTCCATCCCTTAACATAATGTATGTGTCATCATATATCAGTGCCTTTCCCCTTCCTCTTTTATAAATGTTACTAATTTTAAATTTTTTATTTAAAACTGTCTGTTTTATTGAGTGTGGATTTTTCCTTGGTGTGAGTGCCTTATGTTCCAGAATAGTTTAAGTGTCAAATCCAGACTGCCAGAAAACTTAATGGAGCATTATTTTGCTTTTTAATGTCTTCCATTTGCATTGCTATCAGTTGCCTAGTCATAGACTATTTTGTTAAAATTAATTTAGTTTTAGTAACTACTTTTTAACCACTGGGAAATGGTTTGGAGGCTCTCATTTTAAGATTAAAGCTATATTCTATTGTGCTTATAAATTATCCTTTTGTCTTCTTCAGAGTCAAGAGGGTTGAACCTTGAAATCAGGTATAAAATGAAGAATCAGATCGCTTCCCTTGAGTTGTTGGCATCTTAGTTTGTCTCTTCATAAAAAAAGAATATTTTGAATATTTCCATGTCTTAACCTTGAATTCAGCAGCTTTTCCTCACTAATTATGATAGAATGAGATTATTCTTCTCTTAGATTAAAAAAAAAACCCAACACATTCCTAAACCACCAGCTTTATCACTCAAATCCTGGTATTGCTTTAAAATGTTTACTTAGTATGTGTGTCTTTCTGTATATACATATATATGCATATATACATAGCCAAATAATACATGAAAGTATTAGTTCATCATTTTTGTTTGATAAAAAGGATCATCACTGAGATGGAAAATGTGTACGGTTTCTTTTGATTTGCCTTTTATTTTTAAAACTTGTACCTACAGCTGGTCAACATGCTTGTGGGCTTATTGTGTTTGTTTTCCTTTGCTGGTTGTGAAGAACTAATAACTGAATGTTACTGTATTTCAAGTCCTTTGACTCCCTTGCTTTTAAAGATATTTTCAAAATGGTATAATCTTAAATACAAGGTGTCTCAAATGTCTTAGTGCAGATTTAAGCATTTAATAACACTGAGACTTGGGACACATAGTAGATGGTCGTTGATTACAACCACGGCCTCTGAAGGCAGTTGTTCTTTTAGCCTGGTTTATAGTCATTGTGCCAAACTTCCTGTTACTCTAAGTTGATAGTTACGCTGTTTGCATAGTTGATCACCCTCTGAAGCCAAGGAATGTGAGACTGCAGTCCACTAAGAGGGGCCTGAAAGTCACGTGGGAACCACCCAAAGAGGCAACCACTAGACCTGTGGAGTATTACAACATTGCCTATGGGAAGTCACTGAAAAATCTTAGCTACATCAAGGTGAATGGTGATACGCACTCCTTCCTTATTGAGGATGTGGGTAAGTGACACGATGGTCTTGCTTTCCCAAAGTCCACTTTTGGTGGTCTGAATGATTCAAACATGATGTACATATAATGATTGTTGATTTAGTATATGGTGGCCTACAGGTATAGAGGAGGGGACTTCAGCTTGGATGACCTCATGGCCACTTCAAATGCTTACGGTTCTCATACTGGGTCCTCTTGTAAAAGCCAATTTCACATATGCATATTACCTAAAGTAAGCTAAGGTAAACTTAATAACTAAGCCAGGTTTAAGTGTTTCTTCAAAATGCTTTATTTCAGACACATAAATTGAAACATTATCAGTTTTATATGGTAGAAACTGAATTCTGTGTATTCAGGTATAGTAAAGATGGCATAATGAGGCATATATGATACGTAAATAGTATCTATAAAAATGAAAATTCAGCTTAGTTATTGACCACCCCTCTGTACATTCTCTGCTTCCTTCACTGGAATAATGTGAAGTTTTATTGAACAATTCCTGTAAATTATATGCAATTACAGTGTCATCGAAGAATTATTTCATAGGAACCTTTTTGAGATAAAAGCCGATAATGTGCACAAGCCTATAAAAATTTGGCAACCGAAGACATTTAATAGTCTATTTTTGAAATTTTAATTAGAAAATTTTAAAAAATTACTTATAACTGAGAACTGTAAGAAATGACTCTGTGGAATGACTCAAAATTCATAGATTTTGTTCGCAGTAGTTCACGATAGGCTATTTTCGCTCTCAACTGCAATTCATGAGATTTGGCACCCCTTAAATTTTGCCAAAATGCCTACAATTTAAGTCTTACAATATTCTAAATATATCTCAGATGAAATTATAGAGTTGTAATTTTGAATACGGTCTGTGGGTAGGCTTCTTGATTTCCTTGAATTTCTTCTTGCCTTGGAAGCCATTTTTGCTAAAACTCCACCCACTCTAATCATCTTGGAGTGAATGCCTTATGTCACTTTAAAGGAAGAAGCACTAATAGCCAAGAATAGCTGTGAAAGTCAATCAGTCCATCAATCAACATTTATTAAATAGCAAACCTCTCCAGTAGCCTTGCCAAGAAAGCCTCAAATGGGGTCAGACACAACTGAAAAATGACTCAATAACAACATGTGCCAAGAGTCAAGTTCTTTGTTCTTGCCCTAGGTTTTCTTTTTCCCCTTCTACCCTTTCTTTTGAAGCTCTCCTTCAGTTAAGTTACCGTCTTCCTTTGGCTCTTAAGCTTTCTCTATGATTCACCATATTTGTCCGTCCCATCATCAAGTTTTGGGAAATTTATTTATGGGATAATGAAGCAGGAGATCTGAAATAATAACAATTCCATACACACATATCTATTTACACACACACATATATTCATGCTAGGTAGTAAATAGAAGTATCACATCCCCACTTTACAACTGAGGAAACTGAGGCTCAGACAGGTTAAGACACTTGTCATCGGCTTCATGACCACGAGAGGCTAGAGCAAAGATTCAGTCACTGGCTGCACATCTAGTGTTTAATCTAATTTGCCATCTTGCCTCCGGGCAACGGAAAGGTAAAAGGCATTAAATTGTTCTCTTCCTAATTCCAACTAGCAACGCAATTCCATTCATTTTACTCTGGTACTTATTTCAAACATTGGTTATACTGAGGTTCTATGGAAGGCTTACCTTGAGTATATACATCTCTTCCAGTAAGTATCTTCTTTAGCATATGACCCCTATTTGGTTGAAGGCTTTGTAACTTTGAATTAAATGAAATTCAATCATTACACAGCCTGAGTAGTATTTCTCCCTAAAATACCCATTTTATCTCACCTCTGTGGCCATTTGTGGATACTTTTTTCCCCCAGTTCTTTCCTACAAGAAAATGCTGGCATTAAGATCTTGGCTTAAGGAGCCCTGGAATTTTGAATTGAAAACACTACTAGACGATCGGTAGGTAAAAAGGGCAAGGCAGTCATTCATCTCTTGACCACCCGCTTTATTTGGAGTGTTTTAGAACATAAAAGCAATTCTCCTTTCCCAGAATTGTTGTGGTTTGAGATTATTTTGAGAAATCCAACTTTGGCTGTTGCTTGGCCATAGTTATCTTTGCTAGGTGTAGAGAAATGGATAAACCTGTAAGTAAAGCAAGACATATATCTTCTTAAATTTCAGATTTGCTCAAACCATGAGATTTCTGGGTTCAGAATGGAACTGGACCTTTTGGGATTTTGAGTTTCCCAAAATGCTCTAGAGGAGGAAATGCTTTTAAGCATGTATAAAGAGAGCTCCAGAGTTTTTTAAGCAACAAATGGTTCTTACCAAGCAATTTTCTGATGAGTTAAGTGTAAGTCAATCAGAAACATGTGGATTAAATTTCCTTTGAAATACAAATAAATTTAAAGAGTGAAGAGAGAAAGTGCTTGACAAAGCATGATTTTGTGTTTTGTCTGA
This sequence comes from Phalanger gymnotis, assembly GCA_028646595.1. NCBI lineage: Eukaryota > Metazoa > Chordata > Mammalia > Diprotodontia > Phalangeridae > Phalanger > Phalanger gymnotis. The sequence continues at coordinate 86,370,226 of CM053627.1, read as the reverse complement.
AGGAAAAGCATTTGCAAATTAGTATGAGAAATTGTGCCAAACCCCAAATGTCACTGGGCTTTACCCTAGCAAGTCAGAAATAATACCAACCCTGGAAACACTAAATATCACAGATGATATCTACTGCATCTGTTGTTGCTGTGTCCCTGACTTGTCAACTAAAAGTATTCTCAGAGGAAATGCTCCCCACATAGAGAGAATGGTTGTTGTTTCTTTTGACAGCGCTAAATCTGCTTCTCGAACAAAACAAAACAAAACCGCAAACTTTCATCTCTTTTTCAAGCCTATGATTTGTACCTTTATTTAGAAAAAGCACTGATTCATCAGAATGGAAAAATAATACTACCAGGCCCTTGTTTTTTGATATTGAAAGTCCAATGGGGACATGCTTTGTGAATATTGTACTCTCAAGGGTACCTTCAGGTCCTTTGCTAATGTTAAATATTTACACAGGGTCAAAGACTTCATAAATGTAAAGAAGTTGGAGACAGTGTAGTCCATTTGGGACTCAGCCAAAAATGGACAAATAAGCCATACCATCTAACCTTTTCCAATACACTCGATCCAAATAAATGGAACCAAGTTTCTCAATATAAGCACTTCCTGAATATTGCATATTATTTTGTCTCCTTTTTGTTGATATTTTCAAGAGAGAGTGGGCAAATGTTGTTAAAGTGAACATTTTCCTTTTGCAATAGAGTTCTATGTTAATTCCAGTATTGTGATGAATGTTGCACATACTTGTAATCCTTAGAGATGTATTTCAAGTTTACTCACCTGTGTTAGTTTGATATTTTACTAAAATCTTGTGACAATTTTCTTTTGGAGCTTCTGTGTTGGAATTTTTGACCCTGCAAATTCAATGGAGAGACTTTTTCCATTTTGCAAGTTTCTTTTCTTCAATTTTTGAATTTACATGAAGAAGCTGCTAATGTTCTCTGTCATACAGATACAAATTTATGGCAATGTATATATATTTTAGCATAAAGTAATTTATTTTTGAGAGCATGGAGTCAGGTGTACTTTCCTTTTGTTTAGAACAAAGTAAGCGATCTCAATTTAAAATGATAATATACAAGAAAGCTGTGGTTAGGCTCATCATTTAATTCAGTTTTCAAGTTTTATTATAACCTTTAAAGTAAATGGTTAGAAAATCCAACTGTGTTGCTCCTGGAGATATGAAACAGTGGCTTGATATAAACCATATGTTTCAGAGCCTGGGGTAGTGTACTTTGTGCTGGTTACTTCAGAGAACTACAACGGAGTGAGTCGCCCAGTGTACAGAGCTGAAAGCCCACTTGGTAAGTCTTACCAGAATTGGAGGTTGTCTTGGGTCACCTGGATTGCAAGCGGCAATCAGCCTTCCCTACTTCCTTAGGGTCATAGCAAAGGCTGATTTTTTTTTAGGAGGGTTTAAACAAGTCAGCAATAAACTTAGAGGTTGAGAACCATATTATAGACACTCTTCTTTCCTTAGAATATTTGAAATAGAGAGCTGACTTTGTTTGCTTTTTTTCCTCCCTTTAACCTCTACATATTATATATTAAGTGAGTGTATATTAAGTTATGTGAGCATGCATTAAAATGAGTGTATATTAAAATAAACTATATAGCTGAGTTTATAAGGACTGAAGCTATTATTTCATTGGTTTGGGGAGCTTTCAGGCAAGGAAATTCCCACTACCAACGCAGATTGATTTTCTTTTCTGAACCTTAGAGTCTCGGAGAGTTGCCTAGAGCACTTGGAGGGTATATGACTTGCTCGCGGTCCTACAGCCAGGAGGTAGCAGAGGCAAGATTTGAATGTAGGCCATATTGCCTTTGAGATCAGCTCTCTGCCCACTAGACCCTGCTTCCTTTTCATTGCTGACCGTTATAAAATGTATATATTTCAGTATAGCAGCTCTCAGGTTTCCCAGACCCATCCTTTGCAATCCATTTCCCAACAATATAATCTAAACATACATTAAGGAGGGAGTGAAATGTGGAAAAACCAAGTTTCCTTTTTTTCTCCCTAATTTTCAAGTTGCATTTTCCTAATTTAGGAGGTGAATGGATCAAGATTGATGGTTTTGCCATTAAGGGTCCAGAACCACTTAATGAGACCGTGACAGGTACTATTTGCTCATTTGGTTCATGTCTCCACTGAAGCACAATCTGCTAAGAGGATTGTGCTTCCCGTCACACACATCCTCTTACAAACATTTCATTTAGTTCCCATCGCTAAACTAACACACGTGCAGCACATTTTTTTGATCTGTTTTTGCGCCTGATGTACCAAACTGCAGCAAATGTTGTCAATCTGTTATTGTTCTTTCATGTTCTTTTGTGTGGAAATGTCCGAGTCTCTATGTTTGTTCCAAAATTCTGGTAACCATTGACATGTGCTACTCAAATATGATGGTTGAGATGGTTCTTCCGACATAGCTAGAACATATTTACTCCTCAGGCCAGTAAGTGGTGTAAATAAGTAAGTGGCATCCAGGGGTAATGGCTTTAAAAAGCAAATCCATTGCCTTGAGACTGCCTTTTTAAAGAGGATATTCTGGAGAATGCCCCTTCCATCTCCACTCCATATTTGCTCATTGCTTGTCCATGTCTGCTGGCAATGTTCTTATTTTTCCCTGTAGGGAGAAATGCTGAGATTTCTGTTGTGTTTCTTGAGTTTCTTTTAATGATAGCATAAGAACAGTACAAAGTACTTGCAAGGTTTTTTTTCAGAATTTGGTTGGATAGCATCCTGAAGGGAATCCTGTGGAGGGCTGGAGGGCTGCATTTTAGTCTTGCGTACTATATTTCTTAATAAACTCAATGTGACATTGTTTGTGAAGAGAAGGTGAGTATGTAAAAAAAATCAATAACGTTTCTTTTTGCCTCAGGTTTTGCCTTTCTGAGTAGTTTTCAAAGCCTTTTCTGAACAAAAAGGGAATGAGCAGAAAGAAAGACATTTTGAAAGGAAGCTAGTTTGGAGTCAATGGGAATAAATCCTGTTTTAAACATTTTGAGTTTCTGATAATGGCAGAATATCCAAGAGGAAATGTCTTTTAGGCCATTCAGAATGAGGCCCTAATGCTGAGAAGAAGGGTGAAGAAGAAGGGGAGATGAAGACAGAAATGGAATAGAAAAGGGAGTCATTTAGAAACCAAGGAGAAGTGAGGTACAGGGCTACACAGGGTCAAAGACTTCATAAATGTAAAGAAGTTGGAGACAGTGTAGTCCATTGGAATGTTGCATGCTACTATTTAAGGAATTCAGATCTAGGTCCTAGAGAACTTGAAGAGAATTATTCTCTTAACTAAGAGAATAGAAACAAATTGTACCTACCTTTAGAATTAAGAGGTAGTTCACTAAAGTGTTTATGAAGTACTTTGTGGCAGGCATTGTGCTAAGCACCAGGGATTTAAATACAAGCAAACAAGGGAGTCCCTGTTCTCAAGGAGCTTACGGTTGGAATGGGGGAAGGGGTGTTGGCAAAAGGATGAGGCAAGGATACCCTCCAGGAATTTACATTTGATTTGGGAAATGTAACTCATAAAGGGGTTCTGGAAAAGGGCGAGATACAAGGGTACCCATGAAGGAGCATGGTGAAGACACGGTAAGAAGAGGCAAAGAGGCCTGGGTCCTGGTAAGATAAGGCAAGTTTCAGGTATGGTGGAGATGGTTGGCATTGTGGTGAGGAGACTTTAAGGCAATTAACAAAAAAGAGACCAAAACTATGTACATATCTGGCCTTGCTTGCTCGCTGTTTGGATTTTATGTTTTTCTTTTAAGTTTCAGATTTACTTGTATTTTTCTTCTCATAAAGCTCTCTGGGGGAAATTATTTTTAGAAAAGCAATTTTCTTGTTTTTCTAAGACAATTAATTCTTTATGCATTCTTTAGAACAGCTAATATGATTGCCATCTTGCTGAGTGAGCTTGGGTTGCAGAAATTCTGGGAACCTTCAAGGACCTGACAGTCATGTGATTGTGAGCTCATTGAGAGCAGGGTCTGGTTTTTTCATCATTTTTTGTGTTCCTTACAGTACTTATCCAAGTTTAACATGTGCCACAAAGTAGATACACAAATTTGTTGAATGACAATCACTTCTTAGTCTTGCTTTCACTTAGTGTGCTTTGTTGTTAAGTCATATTTAGTCATGCCCGACTCTCTGTAACTCAATTTTTGGTAAAGATACTGGAGTGGTTTGCCATTTCCTTCTCTAGCTCATTTTACAGATGAAGAAACTGAGGTAAATAGGGTTAAAGTGACTTGCCTAGGGTCACACAGCTAAGTGTGTGAGACTAGATTTGAACGCAGGTCCTCTTAACTTCCGGGCTGGTGCCATCAAGTTGCCCCAGAAGTGTGGAGGTCCTGGGTTTACTTTGTATAAACCAATCTATATCCTTTTGATGCTTTAGTAGAACAGAGAATATTTGGGAGTACCCAACTATTGAAGATAACATTTTGCTTGCCATTTTTAGAGCTTTTTTTTCTTTCTTTCCTTAAGTAAACTGACAAGAGAATGCAAGTTAAAAACATTTGCAACACATAGTATAAGGCCTTAACATATAAGTATAAGTATATATACATAGACCTTGGACCCAAGTCTAGTGTGTCCAGAATGTACTGATTGGAAGGTAGCGCCTCTCCAGCCAATGTATGAATAGGACATTTTGTTGTTGGGATAATTTATTCAGAATTGTCACAGGGATCATTTTCACCTAGACCTTTCTTTATGGGACTTAGAAAATATGCTGTGCTAGCATCTTGTCAGCTGTTTTAAGGTATGTGAATTCTGTCTATTTTCTTAAGGCATTTTGGATGCCAAATATCTATATTGAGAGATTTATTAGGAATCCTGTCTCATAAATCAGACATTATTGTTGGCAACTGGTACCGTGCCCAATGTTCTTGGCTGTAGTTCTTTGAATATGCCATATTTCTCCTTCTGTTTTGTCTGAAACCAAGGGGGAAACATTCCCTTACTATTCTAGAAGTGGTAGTGATAGAAAAAGTATTTATTAAGTGCTTCCTCTGTGTAGAGCACTGTGCATGCAAATACAAAAGTGAGGCAGCTTCTGCCCAGCTAGGTAACAGAGTGGACAGCGTGTTAGACTTTGGGTCTGAAAGAGCTGAGTTCAAATCTTGCCTCAGATACTTATAAGCTCTATGAGCTATTATTCTAAAAACGGGAGACAATATATACAGAGGAGTGGTGTCAGAGGGGAGTGTTTTGGTTTGGAAAGTCACAGGAATGGTAAGAGGATGCAGAGAGGAGGGTAGTGCCCTGGCCATTAACAATGGCAGTATTGATTAATTCGTAATTCTGGAGCTGGATGGAGGATATGCCTACAACAGTAGGCTGGATGGAGAAAAGATGGCTTGGGTGTAGAGTGAAGCATTACTGGAACCAGCCTACATATAGAGTGGTTCATAAGAAAGGCCTTCACTAACCAGGACATCGCAAGACTAGGGGAAGTTTAAAAGCTGAATCCCTCTTGGGCAATGGTCCAACTCAAATAGAATCAGGGACACCAAACCATACATAAGGATCTCTGTAGACACACGTTGATTTAGAAACCACATGTTAACGTCTATGTTTCATTGTATTTTTATTTATTTTGCTAAATATCTCCCAATTACATTGTGTGTTGGGCCAACGCTTCTGCTCTAGGGCAAAATGTTTGGCCCATAAGTGTCTTCCTTATCAGTTCTCAAAGAGCTATACCAAGCAATTCAGGGCTTGTTTGGGTTATAATTACAGATCTATCCAAAGCAAAAGTACAAAAATTCTCTCTGTACATTTTCCAGTGAAGTATCATTTCTTTTTTTTTTTTTTTGCAACGGGCTAGTCTTAGAGGCATGAAAACATGCCCCCAAGAGTCGTTTCAGGTATACCAGCTGTGGGAAGTGAAGGCAGAACTGATGGTAGAATCTCACAGGTTTTAGTTACTCAGGGCTGGGGGAGAGTCTGGGACTTCCAGAGTTCTGGGGTCATAGGGGAAGGCTAATGGTACAGCAGCATGCAACTGGGAATCATTTCATGGCACGCAGTAGGAGAATGAGACGCATTAGACCAGAATGCTTGACAGTTAGTAGCGGAGGTAGAGAGGGAACCAGAATCTCCAGCTCTGGATTTAGAGCCAAGAGATGTGGTTCTACCACTGACCAGCTATATGAATATGGTAGTAAGTCTCTGGTCCTTAGTTTTTTCATCAGCAAAATGAGGAGGTGGAATTATATGATGTGCAAGGTTCTTTCCAGATTTAATAATCTCTATAACTATACATATACCTCCTCTAGTTGGCTTTTCTTTGAAGAAGCAAATGATGACATTCTAGTGTGAAAGGATGGATATGGTCGTGGTTTTGTTTTGTCGGAGAAGCCTGGCACCTTTTTGAGAAGTGTCCGTTTATCAAATGTCAAAAACAAGACCAAGCAAAACAAGAAAACCCCAAACTTACTGAGTAGTCTATTAAAGGAATGTAGTCTGTTAAATTAGATAATAAAAAATTATAAAAGCATTGCATTAGAAAAGGCCTGCAAAAGGTCGTGTTTTCTGTAACCTCAAGTAAGATTGCATTCACTCAGTACCATTTTCAGAAATAAATCTCACAATAAAGATTCTATATCATTTCATCATAGTGTCTCACAACACTTCGAATATCTTCATTTTTAATCCAAATTCTTCTACTTCAGCGGTTCTTAGGCTTTTTTTTCATGTCATCTACCTTTTTGGCAGTCTGATGAAACAAATATACCCCTCCTCAGAATAATGTTTTAAGTACATAAAGTGAAATACATAGGATTACAAACGAAACTAATCATATCTAAATATTGTCATCAAAATATTTTTAAAGACCTACAATTTCATGGACCCCAGGTTAAGAACTCCTGCTTTAACTTCAATTTAATTCTCACTTTTTCTTTTTCTTCCTGTCCTAAGTAAGGATATGGAGACCAGCTGACCACCTTCCTTCATTTAATAACTCTGCTGATGTCTTAAAATACCATATTTGATTGCTCTATAAACTTATTTTCCTTCTTTTTTCTAGCTTCTTTGCATACCTTTACTGGAATAAGGAATATTTTGTGTTATGATGCCATAAAAAGTACCTCAAACTAGAAATCAGATCCTTGGGTTCTAACCCCAGACCTTCCACTTACTAGCTATGTGACATTGGACAAGATACTTCGCCTCTTGACCTCAGTCAGAGTACTCCTCTTCTGTAAAATAGCTGAGCTCTACGCTTCTAGGGCAGCTCTAGATTGTAGGGCATTTTAACCTGTTAAATATTTCTTCATTCTCATAATTCTTCAAGGCTTCAATGTGTCTCAAATTTTAGAGCCTTAAAATGAACGCTTTCCTCTGAACTAAAGGTTGGATTAATAATTTAGTGGCAGGATTACCTGAAGCTTCCTTTTGACTACAGTAGAATCTCATCTTATCCAGAGGTGGATTCTAAAGTCAGATAGCAAGGTGAAAATCCTTTAACCCCCATGAAGTCAAAATTACCCTCTTTCTGGAATAGGTTTCTAAGATGAGAAGCCTCTGGCATATTGAAACACTGTAGGAAAGCCAACTCCACAGGTCTGATCTGAATCTCTGATTTGCCTATAAATGGGTTGGGCTGCAGACACAGTTTTGGTGGAAGTCACTGCCGAGCCTCTGTCCCCTACCCCTCCATTACCCAATTTCTTCCCTTGCCCCAAGTGAGGTGAAATATGCTAGGAAAGAGGCAGCAGCAAGCTTGGGGGCAGGTCTGCATCTTCACGTCTGACTGACTCTCGGACATGTGCGAGTAGAATGGCAATAGGAAGGACAGCCAGCTATGTGCTTATATTATTCATTTATTTATCATTTTTCTTTCTCCTTTCCTCTCTCTCTTTGTCCAGTACCTATAGATGAATTTATGTAAGTCAAATGTAGGTATGATGGAATTTTACTGTTTATTTTGGTTTGTGTATCACGTTTCCTCCTTTTTAGATAGTTTTATTAAAACTACAATCTGATATTTATTTTGTCCACAGTGACTTATTGTTTCGCCATTTCAGTCACCTCTGACTCTTTGTGACCCCATTTTGAGGGTTTTCTTAACAAAGATACTAGAGTAGTTTGCCATTTCCTTCTTTAGCTCACTTTACAATGAGAAAACTGAGGCAAGCAAGATTAAGTGACATTCCCAGGGTCACACGACTAGCCAGTGTCTGAGGCTGGATCTGAACTCTAGAAGATGAGTCTTCCTGATTCCAAGCCCAATGTTCTATCCACTGCACCACCTGGCTGCCCAACACACATACATAGACATACACGAATGATTTGGAGTTGTCATTTCATCTTTGTAGAGTATGGAAACCCCCTCCACCGATGCAGATCCACAGTTCCTATGACAGAGAATTAGGGTGTTTCCTGGGGACGTAGAAAGGTTAAATGGCTTCTCCAGTGGTCACAGAGCCAGTATATATCAGAGAGAGGACCTGAACTCAGGTTTTCCCAAATTGAAGACTAACCCCTATCCAATATGACATACTGTATAATAAATACACACGTTATATGCCCGTGTGAATGTCAATGTTCATATATGTGTTCATGTGTACCTACATATTTATATATAGGAATATTTTCATACATATTACATGAAATAGAATTTCTGAATGAGGTAATAAGCTTGTAAACCAACTGGTTTAAGTCAATTGATTTCTCTTATTTCTTCAATTTTAATTCCTTTCTATATAACAATGTAAATTAAGAAAGTAGGAAAATATCCCTTTTTATAGCCTAGAATTTGCCTTTATAAGTCTTACCTAAATAATGCTGGCTAAAATCCATACATGCCTTAACAAATATTTACAGCTTAATTTATTAACAGTCACTGTTTATGGCTTTGTTAGGTCATTCTTGAAGATTCCATTGATAGGGATTTACTCTCATGGGTCTTATTTCTTGGGTACTGTTCAACTTGAGTTCAAGATTGTCAAGGAAGAACACCCCCAACAATGTATAACAACAGTGATGCTTTCTCTTGTCTAACTCTTAAAGTTTCTCATAGGAACTGAAGAACTCTTTTGTGCTTTGGGGAATTTCTCATTTCTCTAGCTTCTTTTCCTTCAGATAATTTGGGAACTTCACTATTGGTCGCCACTAAGTATATTGTCACTAACTCCCCTTGCAATTACCTGGCTCATCAGGTTCAAAAAAAAGAGGAAAAGTTTTATTTACAGTAGGAAGAAAACAACTGTCATCAAAAATGATACGTCAATGGGTGACCTTTCCTCAGGAGATCATAAAACTTCAGTGATTTAATCATACTTATGATCCGGGCAGGTCCCCAATACATGTTTCTTCTAGTGTCAACACTCATTACACGTCCTATTGAAATTCTTCAAAACCCCCTGCGAGTGGTACCTTTGGCTGTACCTCACATAGTGAATTGAGTCCCAGCTCTAGTTAAGTATCCTCCCCTCCCTGAATTCAAATCTGGCCTCAGACATCTACTAGCTCTGTAACTCAGTTTCATCATTTGTCAAATGAGCTGGAGAGGGAAATGGCAAACCACTCCAGTGTCTTTGACAGGAAAACCCCAAATGGGGTCATGGAGAGTTGGACATGGCTGAACAACAACATCACAGACTCTCGTTACAATTCTGTTACCTTGTTTTGCCTGTAGTTCTTTGCATCAGGTGTCCAATGCCCTTTTCTACAACTCTCAGCCAAAAGCGCATCGTCATTGCAGGTGCCTGGCACATAGTAGGTGCTTAATAAATATTGACTGATTGGTTCCACCTGTAGCTCTTTACAAGTACCCTCTACATTGCCCACTTCTGCAGCTTCTCATCTATCAATATTGTTTTAAAGGCTCCTCTTGGAGAACCATCCCTTCGCTGAAAGCATTTCCTCAGAGCACCATTGTCCTAGCTCAAGACGCTTGTTTTCTTTGTATCCAATTATAATATAGTGCCAAACAAGGGACCGGCACTGCATTTCTGCATTTTCTGACAACTTTTGGCCTGACTAAAGTTTGTCCAATGATCAGAAACACGTGGCCCTTTCTCACATTCCAAGTGTGGCTGTCTCTTTGATACCAGCTTGGGTAAGGATGAATTCAATTGTCTAATGTCCTCTCCTCACCTCCAGTGCTTGGGGATTGTGCCTACAGCTCATATGAATATCTCTCACAAACCTAAGACCTCTGTGGGCCTCTCAAATCCTCGCCTAGCCTCAGCCCACTAAGTAGTCCCTCAGGTTTGTGTATTTGAGACTAGAAGCCAGCATTATTCCAAATCCCCAGGACGTCTTCTCTTGGTAGTCACCGGGTAAGGGCAAGACAAGTCTTTCTCCTCTTTTTTTGTAACAAGGAAGAGAAATATTTACAATTATTACTATATCTTGTGTATGGGTGTTTTAGACTTTTTAAAGTGCTTTTCCATTAGGTCCTATATTGCAAAATTACTAAAATGTAATTTGAGAATTTATAACATGACAGTAGGAGAAAAATACACTAGGGGCATGATGCTTTCACATGGAGAGTTAAAAGCACAAAATCCTGCTCTGAAATGAACTGTTTCTCTATCAGGTGACCTAGTTTCTTAGTAGGGCAAAAATGCAGCCTGTGAAATACATTTTATGAATTCAATCTAAAGCATAATCAGTTTAGAAAGGTATTCATTTTACAGCCTTCAAAGCTCTTTAGCGTTGCTGAAAGCCATTATTGCTGTAGTGGAAAAGAAAGGACAGAAAGAAATAGGAGAAGCCAAAGGTTCACCAAACTATCACTGCTTTTTAGCTGGCTCACCTTTCATAGGAAATACCTGTGGAAAGACAAGAAATGGGCTCTCCCACTAAAATATTTTTGTTCTTTCCACAAACATTTCATTGAAATATGTAGTGCGCTGAGCACGGTTCTCCATGAGTATTTACTCAACAACTTATTCACTTAAATTTGTGGAGTTTTTTTTTGTTTTGGGGGGATTTTTTTTGGAGGAAGGAAGGCAGGGCAATTGGGGTTAAGTGACTTGCCCAAGGTCACACAGCTAGTAAATGTGTCAAGTGTCTGAGGTCAGATTTGAGCTCAGGTCCTCCGGACTCCAAGGCTGGTGCTCTACTCATTGTGCGACGTAGCCGCCCCTAATTTGTGGAGTTTTAAAAGAAAAACGTGGCAGGTGTAGGACTGGGAAACTCAGAGCCTAAGTGAGTGCCCTGAATTTATTTTTGCTCACATAAAGTTATACCTTTTACTTAGGTACTTCAAGGATCCATGCTTTTTATCACTGGAACCCCTCATTCACAAACATAGTTCATGGCCCCATACATGATTTACTAGATCGTCCTGGGGAGTGACTGTGGCTGAAAAAACATTATCACGGGATAACCAGCTTTTTAGTCTCATTGCTGTGTCATTTCAGTCATATCTGACTCTCTGCGACCTCATTTGGAGTTTTCTTGGCAAAGATACTAGAGAGGTTTGCCATTTCCTTCTCCAGCTCATTTTACAGATGAGGAAACTGAGGCAAACAGGATTAAGTGACTTGCCCAGGGTCACACAGCTAGTAAGTGTCTAAGGCCAGATTTGAACTCAGGTTCTCCTGACTCCAGGCCTGGCACTCTACCAATATACCACCTACCTGCCCTTTCTAGACTCAGGCCTCTCTGAATTAGCCAGGCTGGTTCCCAGAAAACAGACCTATAATCTAGTCAGTACCAGATCTGTGCCTTTGCCCACAGTCACTTTCGAACCACAATGAGGCGTCAATGTAGTTATTTAGGGGAGGAGGAGCATTAAAAAAATTAGACTTGTTTAATTGGTACCTTTTGTCATTACATCATCATTTCTCAATATATCCCTCTCTTTCCTTTCCTAGAAAGCAATCCCTATGAGAATGATTAAAAAAGAGAAAAAGAAAAAGCATTTCAGCTAAACTAACCAACACATCAAACAACTTTGACCATATATACAGCAGTCCACACCTATTTGGTGTTAAAATAAATTGGGAAAATGTATGGATCAGAAAACTTACTAGCTGTGTGGTCTTAAATCAAGTTACTTCAGCTTGCCAATTTAACTATGTGACAATACTGCCTAACGTAAATGTAATTAGAACTCTTCTTTGATCCCCCCATATCTCTTTTTCTGGGCCAAACTTAGTCATTATAATTTCACAGAATTATTATTCTTTCTTTTTATACTTTTTAGTTATTTTGTAGATTGTTTTTTTCTGGTTCTGAGGAAGGGCACAGCTGATGTATTCCATTAATATTCATTTTTCGCATTGTATATGTATCTGAAGGACTAGAAGCAGACAACACATTGCATTGGAGAGAGAGAGTTCTACGGGCAATCGCTACACCCAGGCTCCAAGCCTGACTTTGCTGCTTACTGGCCAGCTATGCGGGCTTGGGCAAGATACAGTGTTTGCATTTTAGTTCATTCATCTATAAAATGAAAGAATTGGACTAGATGACTGCCAAAGTATTTAAACATTTTAAAGAAGATTATTTCAATATACAAAAAAACACAGATTGTATCTGAAACAACTTATATATAGTTTGTTGTGTTCATTTCTAGAAAATTAAATTTAACACCGTCCTATTAAACCCGCCTTGCTTTTCTGCGTCCCCTTCTGAATTTCTTTCTATTTTCTTCTCTATATTTTGATGCTTCATGGACACGTTCTTATATCTTTTTTCTTTATTACCCACCCAATGCCCTGTTCTCCACTCTCCCACCACCGCCAACCAAAATAAACGTTTTCCCTTGTAACAAATATGTATAATCAGCCAAAGCAAATTCCTACATTGGCCAGGTCTGAGTTTATCTATCTCATTCTGAACCTCTTGTCAACCCTCTCTCTGCCAAGAAATGAAGGGAAGCATAGGTTCTTCATGAGTCTTTCTGGAGCTATGATTGGCCATTGCATTGATCGGTATTCTTTAGTTTTTCCAAATTCTTTTTCCTTTATAGCATTGTGGTCACTGCAAATTTTTTCCTCCTGTTTCTGCTCACTTTCTATTTTCCAACCCCAACTTTCTATCTTTCTTCTATTCTATTTGAAATTATTATACTTTTTGTTATGAATGATACATATGGAACTAATAAAAGGATAATGTGCCAATGGCTAGAGGAAATAGGTTCAAATCTAAGCTCTGCTATTTAATTTTTGAATTAGTCATTTAATGTCTCTGGGTTACAATTTCCCCCTTAGTAAAATGTGAGAGTTAGTCTAGCTGAATTTTAAGCTCTCTTTTACCTCGAAACCCTATGATTTCTCTTAGGGATGATTTTCAACAATTTGTAATGCGGAAAAAAATTTTTTTCTTATCCCTCTATTTTTTATTCTTTGTGTTTCCGGAGAAGGCTAGATCTACTTATCTGAATATGAATTTCAGAAACTCCTAGTCAATTTTGATAGAATAGGCCTTGGAGAATTATGAAGTCTGTTCCTGTGGATAATACATGCATAAGTTGTTAAGGTTTCTTTGAAAGCTTGTCCATATTTAATTCAATATCTCTGTATTGTGGCAGTGGGCTTAGAAATGTAGCTTCTAGACTTCACAGAAAAGCCATATGGAAAGGATTCAGAAATGACTGAGTTGCCTGGAAAAGGAAACATTTAGCAGCTTTCTCCTACAGCAGGGTTTAAACCAACATTTTGTGGTATTCCATCATAGCAGTTTGTTACATTATTCATTTACATATGTGTACATGACTACAGATTTTGCTTTTTGTGAATTCCCAGAGGGTAGGCAATTGTGAAAGATTCCTCTTTTTCTGATGCTGATCTTAATTAGCATGCCTCTCCCAAGTGGGTGAGAGGCCTCACTGTGGAATGGTGTAACTAAGAAATGAAGGAACTTCCTCTGAACCAGATTCATCATCTCTGCTTGTGTGGCCATCAAATAAAATGGTGTACAGCTGACTTCGACTTCATGACACAATGAGACATACACTAGTTTAGTAAAACCTGATACCTTTGACTAGGTCATTCATTGTTGGAGGCCAAAAGCTTTCTGTCTGGAGACTGTTTGAGGGTTTTGACATTCGGGAAAAGGGGAAAATCACCAGTGGCACTTCTAAATTGGAACCACGGGGATTAGCATGTTTTCTTATGCAAGGACTAAAAGAATTCAAAAAGGGCGTCTAAGAAAAAACCTTATTTCTTAGGGTTTTTTTTTACCCTTGTTTTCTGTTTTTATTAGATTTTATTTGTGGATATATGAATGACTCATGATCTTTATACTTAGTTAGATAAAAGACACAGGCATTGTCAATGGTTAAAATTGTGTTACCTCCTCTTAGCAAGGCAGACTATATTTTACTAGGACTCCAAATACATAGAACACTTTCCAATGTCTACATTCACCCCTTCTACTGGAGACCTTTTAGGGGTTTCAGTCTACTGGGTGCTTAATTTGTTTGTTGATTGATTTATGATACATGGGTTGGGGTAGAGGCAAGGCATAAACACACAACTTGTGAGATGAATATGATTGGTAAGCTATTAAAAAGTCTTATGGTGTCGTCTTTGGTCTTCCTCTTCTGACTAACAGTCATTTGTCAATATCCTTCCTAAAATGTGGCACCTAGAACTGAATCCAATACTCTATATGTGGCCTGATCAGGGCAGAAAACAATGGGACTTTCCCCTTCCCCTTTGTTCTAGACAGCATACTTCTCTTACTGCAGACTAATTTTGCATCAGCTTTAAAAATATCAAATCATGAATAAGTATGTGCATTTAATAGGTTAGAAAACAGACCCAGAGAAATTAAGAGACTTGTAAGATCATACAGGTATCATTGGAAGAAGTGAGAGTGGAACCCTGATCTTCTAACATCCAAGAATATGGACCACATCCAATGTGTTCCGTAAATTCTTCAGGATCTGAGAACTCTTGGTGCTAAATAGATGTCGATTCAATATAGAATAAGAAAAACACAAATTGACTAAGTAGGGGGATTAGTTCAAAAGGATGTGAAGGCTCTCCATAGAGATGAATAAGAATTGGACTGATGACAAGCTTGAGCTGCCATGTTTATAGTGCCCCTAGCTGGTGTGAGGGAGCAGATTCAAATGATTTCTTCTTCCTTCCAAAAATCTTATTCTAAGCCAATTATATATTTATCAGGTATCTTCAGTCTTTTGGTAAGGAGGAAAGAGCTACTTTTAATTTCCTCAAAGCCATGTGGCAAATGAAGGTTATAAGAGTGGCTTTCATGAAACTTCTGGGGGTGTAGGCTCTGATGACAGCAAAGTCCCTCTCATAGACCTCTTCTTTCCTTTTTACTCTTCCCTTCTTTCTCTTTCCCAGTTCTCCTCCCTTCATCCTTTTCACACTTAACCACACATAAATGTATATTAATATCTTTATTTGCATGGGCCTGTCATGGAAGGTGGAGAATTAGGGGAGGTCCGTGGTATAGCAAATAGATGAAGAAGACCAATGAAAACGTAACTTCTAGCTTTTTCTAGGATATAGTGAGCTCTAGGGACAGTTGGGCTCTCCAGCCATGTCTCTTTGGAACTTTGGTCACATATAGCAGGTCCGGCCACCCTGTGGCAGCAGAAAATGGTGCCACCCCAGGGAAATATGTTGCTGAGGGCTGAAGCTATAGGACAAGTGACTGAATTCCCTCTCTACTTACTAACAAAGGAAAAGATTCTGGGAACTTGGATGAAAGCCAGGGGCATCCAATGGACAGATTGAAAACCTTTGTGAACTCATTTATGTATACAAAATATATTGCTCTATACATAATAGGTGCTCAACAGATATTTGTTGGTGATGATGAATTATTAATTTTCAATTCACAGTAGAAAAAGAAGAGTGGAAACAATGCCATATTTGTAAACGTTTTCACTTTTAATCAACATATTCACCCTAATGACCATCATGATTTTTTTTTAAATCAGGTAATCAGATACTTCCTAGCTGTGTGACTCTAGGCAAGTCACTTACCCCTGTTTGCCTCAGTTTCCTCATCACTAAAATGAGCCAAAGAAGAAAATGGCAAGTCACCCCAGCATCCTTGCCAAGAAAATCTCAAATGGGGTCATAGAATCAGACATGACTGAAAAATGACCCTACAACAACAACAATCACCAAGCATTTATTAAGAGTCTATTGGGTGCCAGCTGTCTCAGGAACAAAAAGACAGAAAAGAGATAGTCCTTTCCCTACAGAAACTTACATTCTATCTAGAAGAAAAAGATGCACAAATACAAGTAAATGCCAGATACAAAGTAAATGTTACATGGGGGGGAGAGGCACTAGAACATGGGGAGATGGTGTAGGCAATGACACCTATACTTTATAGTATGATTTATCTATTAATGTACAACTCTGGGCATATCACGTAACCTTTCTGAGCCTTGGTTTAAAATGAAGATAATAATGATACCTACCTCACAGGATTGTTGTGATCAAAGGTGACAATCTGTGGGAAACTCTTTGCAAACCTTAGAATGCTACCTAAATGCCAGCTATTGTTATCCTGATTTCTAAAACCTCAGAATATCCTGAAATTTGCTTGTCTGATCTGGTACAAAATGTTAAGAAGTAGTGTTCTAATTCCATTTGACTTTTTTTTATGACTGATGACTATCCGGAAAAGGTTTCACCTAGTTGGCTTGCTCAATGGACAGTATATGGTGACCTTAGGATCGCTCTTGTAAATCTGGCTCTGAATAAAACTCTCTTGATCTGATTGTGTTACATTGTGAAAGATGGAGAAAAGTCTGTTTTGTGAAATGAAAATGCACTCAGCACTTGTGGATTTGAGTTTGATTACTCTTGGCAATTGTGAGTTCCTGTTTTCAAGATAAAAGACTTAGAGATTTATTAGAAAGATATAGGAGCTTTTGTGGGGGTATTAAATAGTACTTAGAGAAAACACTTAAATGATTTAACTGTGAACAAATTTGAAACATGTGGATAAAGTTTCCTTCAGTGTCCATATGGTTTAAAAATGATTAAAAAGTAAATCATAAAAGGTGTTTGCAGTTTTATGTAACTTAGAAACCACTAAAAGAAAATAACTTAAAAGATTTGGGAAGAATTTTAAAACAACAAGATGCAGTTTGATATTTAAAATACAGACTGGAAATGCGGTAGTTAGTTGTTAAGTTGCTAAAAGTTTCATTTAAGTAGGTTTTTTAAAAAAATCAATGACCTATTGAATAGATCGAATAAGAGTAACCCCCTTATTAGAGAGGACAGTAAAAGGCCAGTATCCTGGAAAGAAGCTATTCTGCTTTTATTTGGTTGGGTGTATTGGATCGTCCATTTACTGAAAAATATTTATTGAATGCTTATTCTGTGCAAGGCACTGGAGCAGATTCAGAGATGATCAAACATCCTTGATCTCTGACATGCAGGAAATTATGGTATGGTAGACCCAGGGAGTACCCTATCTGTTGTACACATGGGTTCAAAGAAACCAACCGTGTAAGCATTTCATCTAACAAATATTTGGGGGGTTTACAAGATGGCAATCTCAGTGTCAGTGTGAGTCAACAGGGTGACATGACATCCCAAAGAGCTAATGTAATTTTAGGTTGAATTAAAAGAGGCTTGGTATCTATCTGCAGCATAGGAGGTAAATAGTTCTCTTAAATATGTCCAGGGTAGGCTGGATATTGGGATATTGCTATTGCAATTAAGAAAGGCACTAATGTGGTTTTAATGTGGTAATGTGGCTGTCTTGTGTGACTGGGTAGTGTAGTGGCTAGAGATCTGGCTTCAGAATCAGGAAGACCTAGGTTTGAATTCTGCCTGTTGCAGAGAAGATGGTGACCTGGACCAGTCAAGGGAATTTCCTCATTTGGCAAGTCCATAGCCTAGTGAAGTCACATGTCCAATACCTATTCCTATCAGTGCCCAAGTTGGTAGACCAAATATCTCTAGTTCTTTTAAGGTGATCTCCATATATCATGTTTTGTGATTGTTGGTATTCCTCCTCAATCGTGGCTCTCAATTGAATACAACAGTGCATCAGATCATAGAACAAGAGGAAAAAGGAACCTCAGAAGCCAGGAGGTCCAGAGAGGTTAAGTCCGTGGTCACACAATAAGTGTAAGACATGGGATTTGAACTCAGATCTTCCCGATTCTGGGGCCAGTGTTCTTTCCATTGTACCCATTGCTTCAGATACTGTCAGTATGAGTCAGGACTATGTAGGACTATTGCCTAACTCGTGGTGGATGCAATATTTCTATTGACATTGGCTTTTTTTAGCTACCATGTCACACTGTTGACTCACATTGATCCTGCAGTTCACTAAACTCCCTACTTCTTTTTTACATGAATTGCTTTCTAGCCATCTTCCCTAAAGGGTACTTGTGAAATAGGTTTATACCCATATAAATATCCAAGTATAAAGTATGCATCAGATTCCCAAAATCCAATAGATTTTCTTAACAGACGACCGAACTGTCCCTGGAAAAGTAAAGGTGGTTACTTTTTATGTTGTAGTTAATATCCTCCAAATTCTTCCCATTATTAACCAAAAATTCTCCATCAAGATTCCACTTTCATTTCACGTGATACTGTGATGCAGGACCATGGATATAGAGCTGGGAGGAACCTTTTAGAATCCATCTAGTCAAGGCCTTCAATTTTAATGAGAACAAGTCAACTGGTCTTTGTCCACAACTACATTAGTTTTACGGGAAGAGAGAGAGAGAGAGAGAGAGAGAGAGAGAGAGAGAGAGAGAGAGAGAGAGAGAGAGAGAGAGGTTTTCTGGCTGTTCTGTGTTGTCACTTCTGTCTTCTATCTCCCAAGAACCTCTAAATAGTAATTCCAATGGAAAGGAATGCCACTTGTTGTCAAGCTTTGCTTGATTGGAGGTTTTCTTCCTGCCAAAGTCACCCAGCTAGGAGTTCAGAAACTCAACTAAATTTGGCAGCTGAATTCTCCTTGGACCTTTTTGAATGCCTAAAACATCTGCATGTACATAATGCTTATTATTAGTATGAAACAAAAACTGTCAATATGGAAATTCATCTGATTATTCATCTGTGCAACTGGCATCTTTGATGAGTTAGAATACTGAGTACTTTCTAAATTTACTTTCTTTTGGAAATTGTATTTTTTAAAGTATTACTTTTTGGATTTACCATTTTTCAGAGCTAGTTCTAGAAACTATGGCTGAATACCACCAGCTTTTTTATTCTAATGAGGCTATTTGGTCAGAGGACTAGAACACTAACGAGGCAGCTTGGAGAAGCAGTGGCTACAGCACTGGACTTGTAGTGAGGATGTCCTGAATTCAAATCTAGCTTCAGCCAGTTACTAGCTGCCTGATTCCAAGCAAGCCATTTAACCTTTTTCTTGCCTCAGTTTCCTCATCTATAAAAAATAGGGATGATAATGGCATTTATAGCCCCACCTCACCCCCAGCTGTTGGAAGGGTAAAATGACATAATATTTGTAAAGTGCTTTGCAAACCTTAAAGCACTATAAAGATGCTATTATATTGCTATTGTTACTATTTATTCTATTTGCACCACTAGGTGTCTCATGAAGGTGATATAGCCAGCCATAAGACTACATTATTTTGTGAAATGTTAATTAATTGCCTTCTAGAACACAGGGTAGGCTTTGAGGAAGGTGTACTAACAGATTGTGTTATCACTCATCCAAAAACCAGTCTAGTTCAGTGTGGAAAATCTTATGCCCAGAAGGCTGATGAATTGTATTGGCCAAAGCAAATTATGAAAATTGCCTACTGAGGTTTAAAGAGATCAAGACCTATGTTGGCAGAGAACGTACAGAATACCAATGGAATCACTGATCTTTTAGGGAATTGGAATCTTAAATAACTAGCATCACAGTGAAAAGATCCTGTAGGTAGTTATATGACCTTCATTTGCTAATTTGCATGCACTATGTCTATGTAGCTTTCTAGGAATGTGGTAACAAAGCCACTCTTTGGAGAACATTCTCTAAAACACACATTGATAGGCTTCTCCATTAGTTGTTGGCTGTTTGGACTTTTAAAGGGATAATTTCCATTAGATGATATATCTATTGTGTTTTGATGGTTAGCTATTGCTTATTTTGTTGTTTTTATTCTCATGGCTGAATTTATGATGTTAACTCAATTTAAGGTCTTTCCTCAATTTGAATTTTTTGGGGGGTTGGTCTTCAAGGACTTAGCATTTTAATGATTGAGACAATCATGCATACATATAAGTATATACAAAGCAGATACAAGTCTATCTTAGAGGGGAAGGCACTAATTGCTGAGGGGATGGGCTGAATCTGAAAGGAAACAAGGGTTTCCGAGGGGCCGTGGTAAGGAGAAAGCATATTCCAGGAATGGGGGACTGTCAGTGCAAAGGACCATCCTGTATGGAACAAGGAGAAGACCTATTTTGGCTGTACTGGAGAGCAATAGGATTAATTAAATTACATATATATATAAAATAGAAATAATGTACTTATATATTAAATATTAAATAGAATTAAAACTGCATTATAGAATACTGGATTCAAAACAAACAGAAAAGCCTCTCAACACACCATGAATCTGATGGAACCAGGATTTAAGGAAATCTTGAAAAAAATCATTTGTTCAGCATTTGATTTTGAGGAGGAAAACTACTAATTTAGAGTAACTTCACCCTAAATTTCTACAGAAAAAGAAATCATTTGGGACATTTTATTCAAATTTAAATCAATCCTTCTGAGTAAATTGATTAGAAAGGGGCTAGACCTGTGATTTCCATGGAATAGAGACTTCTTGGGTGAGGAAACTCCCCTTACCAAGGTGGGTTGATATCTTCTCTTCAACTTATAGAATTTACCAGGCTAGTAAAGCCAGTCAAGGGAGGGAGCCAAACTCATGCCTTCCTGACCTTGAAGCTGGCTCTCCATCCACCACCCCACATTTTTTTTTCTCTAAATGTTGCTACATTTTCCTAAACTTTCCAATTTTATTACATCAGGCAAAGCTCAAGGGGGTAGAGGAATGTGAGAAGTAAAGGGAGGGATGCCCTTGTAAATACCTGCCTCATAACCTCATCCTTAAAGTAAGGACATGTCCAGAAGTTATGTGTTTGTGCTATAGGCGTGTTACCAATTTGACAGTTTTGTTTAGCGTGAAACCAAAAGAACTTAGGTGCTGAGTTATGGCTTCAGGGATGAATCACTCAGAAAATGTGAACAATTTGAGGAATATCTTAAGAAATGTTTATTTAGTAAAAAAAGAAAAAGGTGAAGATTTGTTAAGTTCAGCATGGTTAAGGATTTGTGTTGTGTTGCCTGGAAGGTCAGAGACTGAAGAATGTGGGCAAATATAATTAAAACACAAATCCACAAACACAAGAGAACCCATTATTTTCTATGTGTAGGTTTGGATTTATAGTGCATAGTACTGGTATGTGGTAGGTCTGTACTGTACTTCTGCTTTGACCTTTAACTCTTCTCAAATGATACTGCATTGTTCTCATTGGGCTTAAATTTGGGGATAGGGAGGGTGCAAAAGGGAAAAAAAGATAAAAGACAGCATTTAAAAACATCCATGCATTCTAGCAGAAATTTTTGCTTATTCTGTTTGACATGTAGTGAGCATATCGTTTATCCTTCTTGTCAAATGTTTTTCCTTGATGTTTTCATTGAGTTTATCTGCTAACTCAGCTCCTAGATTTTGTGACTAAGCTTGCAGAGACACCATACCTGTGTGTTATCAAAACCTAAATGCTACGTTTTTGTGTTCTGTCTCTTTTTTAAGAAAAGGAAGTGCCAAACAAACCTTTGCGAGTTCGAGTCCGGTCTTCAGATGACAAGCTCTCTGTTCAGTGGAAAGCACCACGTGCATCAGGCATGAAGAGCCCACGTAGGTCTCAAGGTTTTCTACTGGGCTATGGAGAAAGTGGCAGGAAGATGAATTATGTTCCTCTCACAAGGGATGAACGAGCACATGAAATTAAAAAACTAGGTGAGTCCAGTTGCAGCATGCCTGCAGTGCTAATTGATCATGGTATGATGGTCTTTCTTTTATTATTTGGGAACTAGTTTACTTCAAAAAATAATCAGCCATGGGAATAACTCAGGATGCTTTTAAACGTTAAAAATTACACTGAATAACATCTTTTCTCATCCAATTAATTTTTTCACAGACTGTATTTGTTCACATTTCATATGCACATATATATCACATTTTGAGAACAATAACAACAAAAAAACCAAGAAAACTATTTTGGCTTCATATACGTACATATACATATATATATGTGCATATATATATATTTGACTTCATACACATATATTTAAAAGAAGGAATATATGCATATATATTCCTTCTTTTAAATAGCAACCACCACTAGCATAAGATACTTTTTTAAAAGGAGTTAATTTTATCCTCAGGAAGGATTTTCGAGAAGAAAATACTTTCACATTCTTACCACTCCTTCATTTTATAGGCACTTGCTTCTACTCTCTGGCCCCAGCACTAGAAAATTGAAAAATTATTTCTCAAAGGTCACCAATGACCTACCCCCCAATTCAGTGATCTTTTCTCATTCTCATCCTTCTGCTTCATAGCATTTCAGTCAGTGATCAATAAACATTTAGTAAACACCTACTATGTGCCAAACACTGTGCTAACTGCTGACACACAACACTGTTAACCATCTTTTTCCTTTTTGTTATTCTCTTCTTTGGTTTCTGTGAACGTCACACTCTCTTGATTTTCTTCCTCTTTCTGGAACCGTTCCTTCTCTCTTCTTGTCTGGTATTTCTTCCTGATCCCTTAATATTGATTTCCCTTAAGGTTTTGTCCATGGCTCTCTTCTATAGTCTCTTTAGCCACTCTCCTATTATCATCCTAACCTACTTCCATGGCTTCAGCTATAATATGTATGCAGATGATTCCCAGCCATCCCTGAGCTCCAGACTCTCATTTCTGACCATTTTCTAGACTGTCCACCTGGATGTCTTGTTGGCACCTGAGAGTCGGTGTGCCCAAAAGTAGAATTTACCATATATTCACTAATTTGTTTCTTCTAACTTTCCTCTGTTAAGAGTACCATCATTCACTTGTCCCTCTCACGTTGAAACAATGGCGTCACGTCCCACAAGTAATCATTTGTCTAGTCTTGTCAAACCTTTCTTTGTGACATCTATCAATATATTCCCTTCTGATCATTCCCACTACCTTCACACTAGGATAAGCCCAAATTACTTCCTAATTAGTCCTCAAGGCCCCTGTCTCTCCATTATTCAATTTGTATTTTACCCCTTTTCGAGATTACTCTTCCTTATGTTCAAATCTGACATGTAGTTGGACTGGCAGTTCACCATGTTGTTTCGTTCTTACATAGACCTTGGGCACACAATGAAGACAGATCTGACCCTAGAATGGATAGAGGGAAGAGAGATGGAAGGATTATAAAGAGGACAGTGCCTGGATCTGTGATTTCGTTGCTATAAGGAACTTCTAGAGCGGAGAAATTTTATCAGTGTAGATTTATGCCTTCTCTGTAACTTGTAACCTCTTTCAGATTTGCCTAGATCATGAGTGCTTAAGTTACTTACCCAAAGTGACACAGTCAATATGCCATGGGCAGGACTTGAACCCAGGCTTGCTTTCTTAGCCACTACAGGATGCTTCCTGTCACACAAATAGAAACGGAGCTTCATCCTACCTTCAAATCCTTCTATTTGTGATGGGATAAGGGTTGCAGAAATGTCTTTTTGTTTTCTTGGTAGCCTCTGAGTCGGTGTATGTGGTATCCTTGCAGTCTATGAATTCCCAGGGGCAGAGCCAGCCTGTGTATAGGGCTGCTTTGACCAAGAGAAAAATTGAAGGTAAGTTTTGTAAATACTTTTTGGCTAACCTGCAGATCATTATGTGTGATGGGTTTAGTGCTGTATCCTCATAAATAAAAACCATATTCTGGAGAAACCTGAGCATCTTTTAAAAAATTAATGTTTCTTCCCCCTTTCAGTCATATGTTGGCTTGG
The DNA here is from genome assembly GCA_028646595.1 of Phalanger gymnotis. Lineage (NCBI taxonomy): Eukaryota > Metazoa > Chordata > Mammalia > Diprotodontia > Phalangeridae > Phalanger > Phalanger gymnotis. The sequence continues at coordinate 86,346,279 of CM053627.1, read as the reverse complement.
TCTTGGCAGTGTACCTCATCCCTGAAATGTAGCTCACTTACCTCAGATGGGAAGGGGTCATTAAACAATAAATAAGGCCCAATGTAACATTTATTCCATCTACACAGAAATCATCTCTTGATAACAGCAACTCTGAACAAGCTGAGGGATGGATGAACAGATGTCTGGAGTGTGACTGCATGAGATAAGACCCATTCATATTGGTCTTATGCTAGTGATCACCCATTTTGTATATAGAAAATTGTTAGCATAGTAAAGTACACAAAGCAATTAGTGATTCAGGCAGTGGCTCACAGCCAGTAAATGTATCTGCATTTGACTATATATACACATCTGTGTTCGTTTGAAATTCTTTCGCAAAATTATTGTAAAATGTTTTAAGAAAAGCAAATTATAACTTTGATTCACAAGCAAGCCCAGACTCTCTAGATTTGACCACTGTGTCATGTATTCTTTATATTGGGAGAGTTTTCTTCTCTCAGCCCTCCTCCCTTACTAATATTTTGATTTTTAGTTATTCCTGTTGCTAATTTTTCCTCTTTTTTTGGCACAAACCCATGATTTCATCAATGTAGGGAACTCATGATGAGGAAACTCTCTCTACCAATGTAGGTCAGCAGTGATTTTGCAATTCATGGGGTTAAAGAGCAGCTTGGGGCACTGAAATGTTAAGTGAGTTGACCATGGCCACATTATCTAGCATGTATCAGAGGCAGGACTTGAACCCAGGACATCCTGAAATCAAAGGCCAGCTCTGTACCCACTATGCCACGCTCTCTAATAAATTATATGTGCTTTTTCTGGGCTATTGTTCAAGGAAAAAATAAGACTGTCACATATTACCATAATTTTTCCCCCTTTAACTCAAGAGTGAAAATTGACAGTGAGGAGGCACAGTAGATACAGCACCAGGTCGGGAGTCAGGAAGACCTGAGTTCAAATGTGACCTCAGATACTTACTAGCTGTGTGACCTTGGGGAAGTCACTTAACCTTGTTTGCCTCAGTATCCTCATCTGTAAAATGAGAAAGAAATGGCAAATGAGAAGCGGCAAACCACTCTAGTATCTTTGCCAGTAAAACCTCAAATGGGGTCACAAAGAGTTGGACATGACTTAAAATGACTCAATAACAAAAACATAATTTCAGTCTCTCGTGGCATCCCACAGCTAATCTAAGATTGAGCAACACCGATAATAATATCTTACATGTATGTTATGCTTTAAAATTTGCGAAGTGCTTTACATAAATTATCTAATCTGATCCTCACTACAGACCTATTAAATTGGTTCTAATATGTCTTTATTCTACAGAAGGCAAAACTGAAGTTTAGAAGGGGTTAAATGACTTGCTGAGGATTGTATGGCTAATAAGGACCAAAGGCAACATTCAGACTTCAGTTTTCCTGACTCAGTCTAGAGATCTATCCCTTACACTGTCCCAATACTTTTAATTGTTTGAACCAGTATTAGCATTTCATGCCAAAGTCATTGATTAATGCCATTTTAACCAATTCATAACTCTTCCCTGCCCTGCCCTCCAAAGTAGTGCTAAGAATATTGTGTTATAAATTGATAAAATACTGAATTTTAAACAGCATCTTGAACAGAATAAAGTACCTTTTATGAGGCATTTATTCTTTATTAAGTGGCCAGGAGAGTAAGGTGAAATGCTCTGCCTTTTAGGCTGGAGATTTATTTTGGATTAAATTTTCTCTATTGATTGCACAGATAATTGCTTAAGTCTTTACTCAGTCTCACATAAATGTAAGAGAGACTCTTTCCTTCCTTCCTTTATTCCTCTTTCTTCTCTTCTTTCCTTCTGTCTTCCTTTCTCTCTTTTTTCTTTCTCTTTCTTCCTTCTTTTCTCTTTTCTTTTTTCTTTCTTTCTACCTTCGTTCTTCCTTCTCACTTTCTATCACTCTTACTTTTTCCTCCCTTCCTTCCCTCCTTCTTCTCTTCCTTTCTTTTTTTTTTCCTTCTGCCTTTTCCCCAACACTAGTCAATGGACTGGATTCAATAGTGATTTCTCGGAAAATACCTAGATTCTGCTGTAATTGCTTTGTTTTGTCATTTCAGAGGAGGATGAGCTAGAAGAACCTGAAGACATAAATGTTCGAGTTATGTCATCTCAGTCAGTCCTTGTTGCCTGGGTGGATCCCGTTTTGGAAAAACAGAAAAGGACAGTTGCGTCTAGGTATTCTCGCTATTTTTTTTTTTTTTTACTGCATCTTGGTTTTATTCATTTAGAGATACTCAGTGTGATGAAAGAGTCTCTGCTCAAACCCTCTGATTTCAGACATCTTGCTTTTCAGAGTGGATCTGTCATGTTAATTAGTGTTCTGTACTGAACTTGTGAATAATACATTCTTATTTAGAACCACTTGATTACTGCAGTGGTGCCGTGAAAGAGATTGCATGGAAAAGAAATGCAGTAAACTGTGTTGTAAACTTTAAGCCCTACAGGGCTGAAGATGCCTTTTCTTCTCAGAGTATAAACTCCCCATGCCCAAGTTTTAGGTTTTCTCATGTCTGCCTGAGCCATGCAATTTATTTTTTTTTATTTTTGTGCCCCAACTGGTGATAAGCCTGCTTTCCCATCTACTACCCTACCTTAGTGCCTGCCTAGTATTTTTCCCATGGATTCCCTTATGGCACAGTTCTGGTTTCAGTGTCTGCTTTTCTATCCCTTATTCCCTCACTTCTTCTATAGGCAGCAAGACTTTCCCCCTTGCATCATATTTTTTGATCCGGTAGCTTCAGAGTCCTTGGGAGGAACTCTTCCCCAAAATACCAGCTCTTGTCTTCCTCTGCCTCAAAATCCATAGCATTTCTTCTGTGGATTTAAATAGGTTTCCTGAGCCGATAAATATAACCAAGAATTGATTTTCTTCCTGTTTGATTTCCTTGAGGAGGCCACACATCTTACTAAGTCAATAGATAAAGAGGAAGGACAGCAAGTGTTCACCCCCACAGAATTTTGTTGAATGAATGCCAACACTGAACTGTTTCTCATCAACAGGCAGTATACCGTGCGCTATCGAGAGAAAGGAGAATCAGCAAGGTGGGATTTTAAGCAGGTTTCCGGAAGAAGGACTCTGATTGAAAATTTAATTCCAGACACTATGTATGAATTCGCAGTCCGTATTTCACAGGGTGAAAGAGATGGCAAATGGAGTACTTCAGTCTTTCAAAGAACACCAGAATCTGGTTTGTATATAAAGGGGTCTTTGAATTTTCTATCAGGGAGATGCCCCTGCAGTAAGATTTATAGAGAATATAGTTCCAAGGCACCCAGGTTATTAGAGTCAAAGTGTAACAATACATCAGAAAGGATACTCCTTTCAGAGAGGTTGACTTTAAATGCTTTGGTCAAGTTTCCATGCATAAACACAAAGTTGTTGACTGACTGTTTTCCTGGGCACATGCTTTGCCCTATGCTGAATTTTTATATTAAATTGCTATTTTTTCAACATATGGCATCCATTAAACACCACTTGCGTAATGTACATAAATAACTTTTGTGTATTATTACGACTACAGAAGGAAAATAAACTCTCAGAATGAAAGCCCATGCTTGATTCTGAGGATTCATGTTCTAAAGCTGCTGCTACACTTTTTTGTATATCTTTACAATTACAGGTCATACACTATAGGATCAGATGTGTAAAGGAACGCAGAAATCAGACTATTCACCCTCCCCTTTTTGTAGATAAGGAAACTGAGGCCCAGCGAGTATTGATATCTTGTCCAAAATTTCTCTCTTGTCAAAGGTGCAAAGCTTGGCCCGTACCAAACCTTCTCTGACCTGTTCTAATGCTCTCTTTAAAACTCCAGCTTAAAAACTCCAACTCCAGTCAAATACTTGACTTGGGCTCAGAAAGACCTGGGTTTGAATTCTGCCTCAGACGCCCAGCAGGAATTTGACCCCATATAAATCACTTCATCTCTCTGGTTCTCAGTTTCCCTATCTGTAAAATGAGAAGGTTGGACATGATGACCTCTGAGTTTCCTTCCAGCTTTGAATGTGTGGTCCTTTACCTCAAAAATTAAAGCCAATACTTTCTCATTTTCCATTACTCTCCCAAAATACTCTTTGCTTTCACCAAACCATGAACATGCCATGCACTCTACTATCCAAACTTGGCACCACTGCTCACGCTGTTACCGCCACCTAGAATATCTTCTCTCACCTCCATCAGGAGAAGGAACCTTTTACTATTCTCTTCTTCCTTTAAGGACCATCTCAAACGTCTCCTTTACTAGGACCCCTCTTTCTCCTTAAACTAGGTGTGATACGTATCTATTATAATATTTATTCTATTCTGCCTTGTGCAACAGATATGGGTATGCCTGGTTTTCCTCATGCTCCTTCTGAACTCCTTGAGGTCAGAAACTGTTTTTCACATGTCTTGCATTGATTATAAAATCTAGCACAATGTTTCAAGCACATAGTATACTTTCAAGATGTATCTGGGTGGGGCAGTAAATAAGAGTGCTGCAGCTGGAGTCAAGATGACCTGAATTCAAATCCAACCTCAGATCCTTACTTACTGTGTGACCCTGCTGCGATAGGTAGAGTGCTAGACCTTGAGTGTGAGCAAAATGAGTTCAAATCCAGCCTAAGACACAGGCTGTGTGACCCTGGGCAAGCCACTTAATCTTTGTTTGCCTCAGTTTCCTCAACTACAAAATGGGGATAATAACAACACCTGCCTCCCAGGGTTGCTGTGAGAATAAAACAAGATAACATTGGTAACATACTTTGCAAACTTTAAAGTACAACATAAATGCTAGCCCTTCTTATTAGTCAATGAATATTTAGTGAATTGACTCTCTAGTGAATTTTTAGCGAATTGAATCTACTAATTCAATGTACTAATCAGATTTTTTTTTTTTGATGAGGCAATCAGGGCTAAGTGATTTGCCCAGGGTCACCCAGCTAATAATTGTCAAGTGTCTGAGGCTGGATTTGAACTCAGGTCCCCACACCTCCAGGACCAGTGCTGTATCTACTGTGCCACCTAGCTGCCCCTAAATTATCTTTAACTCATATTTTATCTACTTCATAGGTAGTGACAGCAGTAATATAAATCGCTATGTTACATCAGCATCAGTCATGAACTTGCTTCCTACATGCACACTGATAATCACAGTGACATCTGTCTGAATGATGTTTGTCTACCAAGGACTGTCAGCACATGTCATTTGCCTTTTTAGTCTCTATAACACCTCATGTAACAATAGCATCAGGGTGTATTTAAATAGACGTTTTCTCGCTGTAACATTTTCCTTTTTGAGTGATTTGTTCTTTTATAGCCCCTACTGCAGCACCTGAAAACTTGGATGTCCGCCCTGTAAAAGGCAAACACACGGCTGTCACTGCTTCTTGGGACGCGCTTCCAGAGACAGAGGGGAGAGTCAAAGGTAGGAGGTTTATTGTACAAAAATGCATGAGGAAGTGGACGTGACCTATGCTGTGTACTTGAAGTACCAGATGATTGATCAATACAGGCTATCTGAAAAGCAGATAGGGAAGTAGCATGCTTACTGGAGAATTTTAGTCCTGAGAGGAAGGTCATTTCATGCAATTATTTTCTAGGTAATGAATATGACTGCATGCAAAAATTAGTTTTGTCCATTTCTCCCAATATCCAGCTTCTTGTGTTATCCTTTATGTCTTAGTCTCATGTTTGTGGCGCTGTTCTCTTAACACATCTGAACAATACCTTGAAGTTTGAAGTGTTATGTATGTATGACCTATTCGCTATACCACAGAGGAACTGAAGAACCCAGCGTTAACCACAGATATCCCTGACTAATTAGGGAAGTATGTGAAAATGCCTAGTGATGATGGATTTATATTCTTCTCGTCCAAGTCCCTTAGTGAAGAAATATGGTTTTAAAATATAATAACATTTAAAATATACAAACTGAATAAACTATCCTCAGCTTGTCAATTCTCAGATATATTTTTTGAGAATAAGTAAACAAATCTTGCCCTTAATGTAGATGGTTTTACATAAATATGTATATACATATATTAAGAGATGCATATGTACACATGTACACACACATGCCATGTGTGTATTTGTGTGTGGGCTAACTGCACATTAGTTATGTAGAGCAGTTGGTCCCTTATTGATATAGATAGAAAAGGTCTCATTTAAGAAGCCATCAATGTTATCCAGACTTTTTCTATTTTGAGATAATTACTTCTTTTATCTAGTGTCTTCTCTCTCCTGTTTTATGGTTTTTCATTTTTCTCACTCTGGTTCCAGTCTAAAGGCTGGAAGGAATTTCTGGTTAGTGGCCAGTTAATTACATAGCCAGAAAGCACAGTTGCCACTGAGTTCCTAAAGCAAAAACAGCTGACTGAATAACTCTTTTCTGTTCACATTTCTCATCCATCCTTAGACTGGCATTCTTATCACAATTTTTTTAAAGTTTCAAGATCTGAAATTCATAACTGTTTCATTGGCTATATATAAGAAATGATACACTATAGAATAATAGATCCTGTATATTATTGGGGTCTTTCCCTGTCCCTCATTCAACAGAGTATCATCCAATCTCCATATTTTACTAATGTGGCTTTGAATAATGGATTTCTCCATTTCTTAACTTTTGACCACCACAAATGACTATGTTATACAAAGTAGAAATCACCAGTTGCATTGAGAAGAAAATAAGCTTGAATTTTTGGTTGGTACTGAAAAGAATGATATGTTTTAGGACATAATGTACTACTACTTAATTATTTCTGTAGCAAAGGCATTTTATTTCATCACTATTGAGTATAATCTTTATTTTCAGAGTATTAGTATCAAAATAGCATTATAGGATTGAATTAATCACTATAAGACTGAAATATTAGAATTAATATTTAGTGACTTATTCCACCTTTTGAATGTTATTGAAGTAATTTTATCATTGCATACCTTCTTAATCTGTAATTTATCTAGATTAAATCAGCAACTTGACAACTAAGCACTAACACAAAATAATCACAATTTAATAAGCAAAAATATTTAAAGCTGTCACCAACTAATTAGTATCAATCTTCAGTAGCTGTTGCTTCTCCCTTCATTTTTCCATCACAGTGAATTACGAGGTAATAGGCAATAAGGAAAAGAACTATGTAAATTTAGGTTTTTCTTTTTTTTGGTAAATAACATTAAGATTTGCCTCCTGGATTCCATATGCTTAACTTACTTAAAATACAAAATTGCTAGCTAATTAACTACATATCCTGTCTGGTAGTCTGAATGAATGCTAGTTCAATGTCTCTCATGTCTTTGTACTCCAGCTGTTGACTTGACGTGCATTGCTAGTGTTTTAATTTTAGTAATGCACGTTCTAATTCATCCTACCCATACAGTCTGTCTGCTGGACACAGGACTGTTTTCAGTTTCCTCCTTCCAACCGTCTGCCAAATCATTTCAGAATACATTCTTTCATACGCCCCGGCTCTCAAACCATTTGGAGCAAAGTCCCTCACCTATCCTGGAGAGACTACTTCTGCCATAGTGGATGGTCTGCAGCTTGGGGAACGCTATATTTTCAAAATCCGGGCCGCAAACAGGAGAGGACAGGGTCCTCAGTCTAAAGCCTTCATTGTCGCTATGCCAACAAGTAAGCGTCTTGTATCCATTGCTCCCTCTCACTGTGCCCTTGTCTCTTACATATCATTCTGGCTCTCTGTCTTGTGTTACCTTAGATTATGGTCTTGAATCAAGATGTGTTGGACGTACAAATTTTATCACAAGTTTGCATCGAAATTTCTAATCAGGTTGCATTGAATTCCCCATGTAATATGAAAATTTCATTAATTATAATTTAACTGATGTCATTCTCTAATTTTATGTTGAAAATAAAAGGAAACATTTAGATGTCAAATATGGATACTTTTGCTTATTTTGCTCCCCTTTGACCAAAATACTGGTTTTAAGTTTATTTTGTATTGTGTGTACTTGAACTATGTATGAAAAAAAATGTGAAGGAAAGAATTGGCAGTGAACCAATTTATCCACTCAATCTTGACAGCTGGTCAAGTTAACTCAGGACTCAAATTGTGCTGGGATTTTTTTTTCTCCTATGTACATAGCTACGAATTATCTTATTCGACTTAACTAGGTAATTACCAATGTTTTGTTTTACTGCGTGCTGTTTAGACCATACATAGACATATCCAGGGCTGCTCTTAAATTTTGAAGAAAGATAAATTTGCCTTTGGATCTCCCAGCCTTCTCTCTCTACACTCTTTATCCACCACACCAACTTACCGTTGGGCTACCAGTGTCTACCATCTGTTAAAGCTTACTCTTAAGAAAGGCTCTGATGTTAGCCTTATACACCTTAGACCTTCCAAGGCCTTGCTGTATTCTAAGCCTTCTTTCCAATTGTGAAACAAAGCTTTTGTCCCTTTTGAAAGAATGTTCAGGTGTCAGAGAGGAGAGGGAAGAGAGCATGTTTTGAAGAACAGGAAATGTGAAAGCCTTTTGCTGATCTTGAAAATATACCATGCGGGTCATGTATTCCACTTCATGTGATTTTAGGTACCAATAATTCAGCATAAAGGAATATACTTCTTTTAAGATGTTTAAAACTGATCTGTTTTATAGAAATTCAAGTTATTTACTCTTTTTTTCCCTTAGGATCACATCTTTTGCAAAAAGGGAAGTACATCTTCCTTTTGGTTATTGTGACCAGGGGAAAAAGTTATTTTTTATTCTAATATGTTACTTGGTATGTTTTTTAGTGATTGATTATATCCTTTCCTCCATGCTGTCATAAATGATCATTTACTGCCTTATAGCTGTGGTTAATTTTCTTTACAATTCTATTGCAGCTGTTACCAGTAATCCAAATGCTCATCAGAGAATGAATATGGAAGACAAATTGGTTCCTAAAAAGCCTGAGCCTTCACAAAGCGTCCCCCCCTCTAAACACATTCATTCATCTCTTTCTCCCAAGGGGAGAGATGCAAAAACTCCACCTCCTGATTTAAAGAATAAACTTTTGACTAATAGCGAGGTCCTCAGTAAATCCCAGCTGCCCCCTAAAAAGAGAGCAGAATTAGGTTCTGATCTTCAGTCAACAGAAGTCACCAATGATGACTTCGATTCCCATGCAGAGTCACCAACATCGCAGTCTAAAATCCAAGATACTAAGAGAAATTTTAGGCCACCATTACCAAATAGATCCTTTCACTCTGTCTTGGGGCCTGGAAGGACCCCAGTGAGAGCTCGAATTCCTACGTCACCCCAGAAGACAAACATGGATTCACATGATTCTTCAGCTTCCTCTCAGGATTCGCAGTCGGCTTCCACATCTCCATCATCCTCATCTTTCCGTGATGATGAAACTAGGCATTTGAGAATGCCTAACTCTCATTATCCTTCTTCCAGAGTCACTTCTGTTAACCCATCTCGTGAAAACACTAGTAATGACCCAGCTGATGACGATGATGAGGACAAGAAAGAAAGACGTGTTAAAGACCCTCCGCGCTCAAAATATCCTTCATCTGGGAAGCCAGTTTCTAAAACTACAGAGCGTTCTCGGTTGGCTGTACCATCAAATGGACAGTCTGTTACACACCAGGAGAAGAGTCCTATGCATGGTGAAGGAAAATCACATTTGCCTGCTCATACAAATGCTCCATCAGAAAACTGGGAGGAAAAGTCAAGTTTTCTAATCCCAGCAACAAGAACTTCTTCCCATGGGGGAACTCCAAGGGCACTGCCAACCAGATTTGGATCTCATCCTCGCGTGCTAAAAAATGATCAGGAGGCAAGAGCCATCAACTCTGCCATGCCCTCACAGTCCACGGTTTCTTCTCCAGCCCGTCATAGGGCCACCCACTCACATCTCCCCTCAGTGAAGCAGACCGCAGATGAAATGAATGGCTCAGATGATGAGGGTAACGAAGACTATGATGCAGAAGATAAGAGACGGACAGATTCTACCTCTCCTACCTTTCGCTCCAGGTTGGCAGCAGGTCAGCCTATCTCTGGGAACTTAAATTTTCCCAGACGTAGGCCATTTTCTTCCAGCAGTAGGTACCCTAACAGGGTTAGTAGTAGCCAGGGTCCCCGGTCACAGCCTTCTTACTCCCCTCAATCTACAACATCCTCTAGCATTCATTCTCATCGTATTTCTGATACTAGGGTTGGTTCAAATACTGATAGAGATGAGGAGGAAAGGGAAGAAAATGATGAAGAAAGACCACTTCCCTCTACTATTGTAAATGATTATCTACCTTCTTCTTCAAGGCAGCCTTCTTCATCAAGTTCAGATCACATGAGAAGAATCCCCCAGAGAGTATCGAGTGCTCATCGAAAAGTGCCCCTCACAGAAAATTCGAAGTCTCCACTGACTTCTCAATCGTCCCTATCTGATGCACACTCTCAGGGAAATTCACAATCCTTTCCCAATAAACTACACACACAAGATGCTCATCGAAATACAGTTCCTGCCAGAGTAAAGCCCTCTACAAGATCTCAGCACCAATCAGGGTCCAGTGCACCCACAAAGGTAATAAATGTCCAGGACTCCCGGTCTGCAGCAGTTTCTTCAGAAAGGCATCCATCTTCACATCTTTCTACTTCTAAACATCAACTTCATGACCGTCAGGATAAGGAAATGGAAAATCCATTGTCCAAATCAAAACAATTGCATTCTGTACCAGAAAATTCTTATTCCTCATCACAAGATGTCCATTCTAACTCTCGCCCTTCCTTTAAAACAAGAGCTGGTCAGTCTACCCTTTCTGCCAACTCTAGAGGACAGCTCTCACCTCAAGCCTCCCAACACAGCCATCAGGAATCAGGAAGTAGATACGATGATAGCCAGAATTACAGCACACAACTGGAGGACCAAGACATCAGGGTAAATACACATTCTACCCATCACAAAGATAGATTATCTCCTACCTCATCCCTTTCCAAACAGGAGCAAATAGGAGCTCAGTCTGGAAATGCTGATGAAAAGTCCCAAAGCAGACGCACCTCTTCACCTTCTTCCAGAGGCTTGGGTTTATCTTTGCCAGGTGGCAGGTCCAGTAGCTCCAGAGAAACCTACGCAAAACCCACATTACCTTTTCTTCATTCCCGTGCTCGAGCTCCTAGCAGAACAGTATCCCAGGTGGAGAAAAAGGATAGTCTATACCAATCCACACCATCAAAAACAGAGCCTCCTTCCAAGAGTCCTCTGTCATCTTCTCTGAAGTCTCATCAGTCCGTCTCAAATGATGATGATGAAGATGATGATGATGATAGAGAATATACAAGAAGAGACAGAGAGGAAGATTCTATTTCTTCTTCAGTTTCAAAGTGGCCTCCTTCTTCTGGTGGTAAATACATAAATAGAAATGTTGGTAAGGATAAGGAGAAGTCTGTAAGTTCTCTTTTTCCTCACAGAGGAAGATCTAATGAAGAAGAGAACTCTACTCCTTTAAAACGTCCTATCCCTCCACCATTAGGCAATACTCCAAGAACCTCACAAATCCCTAACGCCCCTTCTAAATTTCTTCCACGGTCCCGTGATGCCCAGAACCCCATCAGCAGTACAACCTTGCATACTACCACCCAAGCCCCACTTACTTATTCTTCTACCACACCCATGCTTTCACTACGTCAACGAATGCTAAACTCAAGATTACGCAACTCACCTTCAAGATACCCTCTGAGACCTCCTTACAGACCAGGTAATTTGCTCTTTCAAATGTTTGGCCAACTTTGCTTTTCATAAGATGCTTTCATAAGTGACATGTATTCTAGCTCTTGCATGGGCAGAACCATATTCTCAGTCCTGTAGGTTGTGTCCAACCATGTCATCAAATTCTAGCTCTTGAGTCTGACAAAGGATTTTTACTCTCTTAAAAGGTCAGCTAATTCAAAGTACTTAGATATACCTGAACTACAACACTTTGTGCAAACACACATCTGAACATGAGCTAGGAAAAGTTCAGATGCTTTGGATATAATTGGATTAAGTATTTCAGCTACTGTGGTACGTTCACAAAATATACTAAAGGCTGGCATAATAACAAAGAAGCACTACAGACAAATGCGTTCAGGAAACAATAGAGCCTTACATTTCTGTAACTGAGGATAGAATCTGGTCTTCTGTGGGCTGGTGTCTACATCATCTCAATATAAAATAGGTGTTTGGGTTCTGCCTTAAACTTGCATGGTTTTATTTAGGTAGCACCTAGCATAGCGAGTGACCTGAATATAGAAGACGTTCAGTACGTGGTCATTGAGTAAATGAATGGAAGACATCATCTTTATTAGCTTAGTTTATCATCTGAATAAAATGTAACTGCATACATCAATATAATACTGCATACATTAATAAATTCAGTGAATTTATGACATCCTCAATCATCTAGAAAAGAGTGAGAAGTACGAATTAAATGGAAGGAAAAAATCCTTTAAACTGCATACACTTGTTAAGAAACCCATGTACTTTACTCAGTAGGAAAGGGGGAAATGCTTAGGTCTTCATTCAGTGTAAAATTAGGCAGCTGATTAGAAGTTGTAATTGTCAAGTCAATCTAGTAGAATTCAATAAACATTTTAAAGTAGTATATGCCAAGTATCACCTAGAAGAAGCCACAGGAAAAGGGAGAGACAGAGTAGTTTTCTTTCAAAACTAAGTGATATGGGAGCCATTTACAATTATACTGCCCCCTATGTCTTCCCTGTAATTTCTGTATACTATACTATATTTACTATATAAGACTTGACTATTATGACATAATACAATAATTCACAATGATAACCTTATCATTAAACAGTTAAAATATGCATGGGTTTATTAAACTCTATTATAGTAAAAAAAGAAATATGCAATATGTTGATGAAAAAGATTTATTTAAAAATGGTTATGGTATGAGAATTTAGTTATGCGGAAAATTCATTTATGTGGAATACCTGCTTCTACAGCGATGCAGAATAACCAAGCCATTATTGTGCTCTTAATACTCTTAAACATGTTAAAGCTTAAACAAGCTTTGGATGAAAATGTATAAGTCATAGCTTAAGACCATTTGTAACCTGATACCTCAACTAGTGGTTTCAAACCCTGGTTGTCCTTCTCTATGTTGTGAAATATTTCTTTAAAACTTTGGTATAAAACAAACTTTCTTGATCTATTGATTTTATTCAGTTCTGTTATTCTCTTGTACTGCATAGGTAATAATGGCAGACCAAATGTAGATGGGAAAGTACTTCCTGGTAGTAATGGACAACTAAGTGGACAGAGAATTATCAATGGCCCTCAAGGAACAAAGTGGGTAGGGTAAACTTCTTTACAAATACAAGATGTTTTGATGCTATTGAAGGAAAAGAAATGGCAGTTCTGTGGAAAAATAGATACAATGATCTTCCTTGTTCTTAGCTATAGCTAAGACTAATGAGCACTTTTCATCAAATCTCCTTATGGCTTTCCTAATAATGACTTTGTCGCTAGAACCAATGATGTGTATTATTGATTGTTCAATGTTTAAACCAGGATTGCTTTCACTGGTTTAGGACTATGATAAGCTACAATTTTCAAAAAAAGAAAACCTCATTAAAAAAAAAAACAACCTTCAGTTATAGATGCAATAGGAGAGGTAATATAGTGTGTTGGATAGAAAGCTGGCTTCAAAGCCAAAAAGTCTTTGGGTTCAAGTCTCACCTAGTTATATGACCCATATATCTGTCATATAACTTTTCAATACTCTAAGCAACTCTCTAAGACCATCAGTTGTAGAGAAGTTGCTGTCTTGTTTTGGTAGAAGGAAGCTTTTCCTCCGGGAATTTCTTATGCCAATGAAATCACGGTTCTAATCTTTATTCCCTAACTTTGTGCATGCTGTCTGCAATACAAAGATGAAAAATGTTATAGTTTCTTTCTTTGAGTAGCTTACGTTCTAATGGAGGTAGTGATGGTATATGACTAGTTTACCAATTAGTATGATACAGGATAGAATATGACAATATCAAAGGAGAGCCAAACAAGGCTCCATGAGAAATTCTCTTCCATTGAGGAGAATTCACTTTTAGCTGTAGTGATGGAAGATTACTTGGAAGAGGTGTTGTGTTCAACAGAAAGAGATGAAGGGGAAGGATTCATTCTTTCCAAGGGGGAGGATTCTATATCCAAAGAATTATCAAAGGTATGAGGATAGGAGTGGAAATAATGAGAAAAGCTGATGGAGAAGAGACTAGTTTGGCCAGAAGGTAAGGTATGTGAAGGAGAGCAGTAAGAGAAGCAAGATTATTGAAGGCATTGAATGTCAGGGTCAGGAACTTTATTATCTCTCAAAAGCTCAAAGGATCAGGAATTAGGAAGCATACATGATAACAACAAAATGCTCAGCTTAAAAAAATAGAGATCTTTAGAAGTGTTTTAGATACAGGCAATATGAAAATACATCTTGTAATTGCTAAGATAAGAACTTTTCAAAACTCATGGAAACTGAATAGATTGAGTATGCCTCGAAATAAAATACTGCACGTGAGTGTGCACATACACACACAGACTCAAGCACACAATTTTTATTTGGAAATAGGGTGTATTCCAAAACAATTAATACGAGTTACTCTTAATTTAACTATCAGTACAGCCACAAATATAATACCTTTATAACTATTGTAGATTCTCAATCATTACTTGTTTATTGGTTAATTGATAAGGCCAACCATGATTCTACTTATTGAAGAGAATGTCAGCCTTGTTTGTCCAAAGAGTGAGTGATTTGTTCATGTCTAGAGTGTTAAAATGTGGGAATCTGTGTACATGTAATATTGCAGGGCATTAAGTGACCCACTGCTTATGTTCCTTTTGTTATGACCAGTATATTTTAGTATTAACAACACTTTTAAAAGCACTGGAATTCAGGGTATTCACTCAGTCAAAATTGACTGCCTTTAATATTGATGGCAAAGAGGAAGAATGCATATCCTAGCTTAACAAAGAAACTTTATTTTCATAAGCATATCAAAGAATGAAATTCTCATTTCCCTGACTTTTAGATCTATAAAAGAAATGTGATTATTGGTATAATGACTATTTCATAATCTGTTCTTGGCACCCCTCCACTAACATCCTTTTTCCCTGCATAGACTCTAGGTTCTTAGAGGTTATTTTGTCAGGTCCTACAGTGCTCAAAAAGACTGATTATGGACCAGCGTGGGACCAAATATCTATTGTTTGAGAACCAACTTAGCTTAGCTTGGAAAGACCAATCGCCAGTTTACCCACAAGGTCGTGGGAGGGGAGGGACTAGCTATAGAAATTCTTGAAAATCATTTAAAATTAAGTTATAAAAGAGACTGGCTGACGTCTTTATCAGTGGAGTGAGCACATGTACTGACAGACTTAAAGATATCTGAAGTATTAAGGAATCCTGAATACTAAATAATTATGAAAATGTTTTGCAAAAGGAGAATTAAGCTTAGTGACAAATAAATTATTAACATTGTCATGAAGGTATTTTTTGTTCCTTTTATTCAAAATATTAGGCATAAAATGCATATTGAATGGACAGGAAATGGAAATCTATGGAGTAAATATATGGGTAAAAATTATTTTTAGTCTTCATTACAAGTATTTTCAAAAATGTACGCAAGTATGCAGATATGCAACTAAAATGCAAACTATGATGGGAATATCTTTCCCTTAACTTTAAAGTTAAAAATACAAAATATAAAAGATGAATATGTTTCCCCTAAATTTTTTAAGATCATGACACTAGAGACAGGAAGATTTTTGCTTGTTTACATTTAATCTTCCTTTCATGAGAGCCTCCTACATAGCATCTCTTGGACCAATGAATAAAAATTGAAGCAGGACCAACACTTTCTTTCCTTTTACTTTGTTGGCTAACAGATTGTGGATCTTAACCGGGGACTGGTACTAAATTCAGAAGGAAGGTACCTCCAGGACTCTCATGGAAATCCTCTTCGGGTTAAACTAGGAGGTGATGGTCGGACAATTGTGGGTAAGTGAAACTGAACACTTTGAAAGATTCATTTAAAAAATCTCCATTGAGGGTATTATTCAATAAGAGACTATCATGGCTGAGAACAGAAATAAGGACTAAGAAGTGTCATGTTTCTGTTCTATCTTCATCTCTTTTTGGAGGGAGGAAGACAAAGCAATTGAGTTTAAGTGATTTGCCCAAGGTCACACAGCTACTAAGTGTCAAGTGTCTGAAGCTGGATTTGAACTCATGTCCTCCTGACTCCAGAATTGGTGCTCTATTCATCATGTCACCCAGTTGCCTCTCATCTTCATTTTTTAAAAACTTATTTCCATCAGCCTGTAGTGGTTAGAGAGCTTGCCTTGATGTCAGGATGACCTGAATTCAAGTTCTGATTTCGACACATACTAGCTATTAACCATACTAGCTGTGTGAACCTGGGCAAGCCAATCTCTCAGTGCCTTAGGCAATTCTATAGGACTATGAACTGTAGGGTAGGTATATCCTGGGGATACCTCCACTGATGTCCTTTTCTGATGCTTTAGTATAGACCTTAGGTTCTTAAAGGGTAGGACAGGTTTGATTATGGAACTGGTAGGGGGAATTTTCTCACTAGGACTCCCTCTGTGTGTTTATATTCATAATTTTGATACAAATCAGCTTTAGAATGATTTTCCTTTAGAAATGGCACATTTGGGGCACTTCTTAGTTCCCTAATCTCTGCCTATAGCCTGGTTATAATCCTTGGTAGAACAATATTCAAGGTTGAGAAAAAAGATGATTCATTCCAGGTCATACCATAAAAAAGCAAACCCCACTGAACTGATAGATTCTTTTCAATAATACTCCCTTTTACTCTTTTGACCATTTCTAGTCCATCCTTATGAGGCAAAATATAGACACTCCTCTCCACCCCATACTACTCTAAATCTCTCATCAGTGCAGATTATAATCATCATTATTAACAAGCATTTATTTATGTAGTAAGCACTGTGATGAGTTCTGAGGATACAAAGAAAACAATACAAAAAATATAAAAAAAATTGTCCCTGCTCTCAAGCAGCTCATAATCTAAGCAGGAGAGACAACATACAAATGACTGTAGACATAAGGTACATACAAGGTACATAGGAACTAATCTAAGAGGGAAGGCACTGTTAGTAGGGTAGGGGGTGAGACAGGGAAATGGATGGAACTGGAAAGGCTTCCTGCAGAATGTGGGATTTGAACTAAATCTCGAAGGGAGCCAAGAGGCCAAGGTAGATAGATGGAGTATTCCTGGCATGATGGATAGCTAGTGGAAAGGCATAGAGTTGGGGATGGAGTGTCATGGGTAGAGGGAATGTATTTTCCAGGATCTTGCCAGCATAATGATGTTAGTGTTTTGTTAACATTAATGTCGAGAGATTGCGTTTGTGCCTTTGATATTAACTTACTGATTCATGTGGGCCAGACTGTAGAACTGATGCCTTACCAGGGAGTAGATTTTGTTCTGTTGGAAAATTGAACCTCTTAGGCAATGCCAATTCAAGGGCCACTGGTCACCTGCTTACCTTTTATTTATCTTTATTCTTCAGTCAGAACCTTCACAGTTACCTCTTTTCCCTTCCTCCCCTTGGATTTGCCAGTTCTGCTATGTGCTGATAAGTTATTGCCACTATCTTTCAGAATCATGCAGTCATGAAAGGTACCTCCTCCACCATAGAACCATGGTATGGGAAAGGTCAATGATTTTCATAAGGACTACTTATTAAATCAGTGAAACCTAGAAAAAGAATAATCACTGACACGTAACCAATGTGAAAAGAATATAAGTATGTCCTTGAGAAGAAGTATGTCCTTTCCAAACTATGATGTGTGCTGAATTCCTCCTTATGAAGAGCTGTATATCCCTCGGTTTGTGACAATGAAAGGCAAAGGAACAATTGTAAGAATTTCAATGGAGAAAAAAATCTAAAAAATGTTGAAAGCTGTATGATATGATTACCATATCATACATTGTTCTATAATTACCTAATCTCTCCCCCACAACCCTCCCATTTGGACCTTACTTCCAGTAAATAAACCTCCTCTCCTAATTCAGATCAGCTGCTGTTCTACAACTGGTAGTCATGGAAAGTTGCCAAGGGCAATGAGAAGTCAAATAATGCACTCACATAGTCAATACTGTATGTGTCAAAGTGAGACCTGAACCAAGTTTTCCAGAATCCGAGACCAGTCATGTTGCCCCTTTCAATTACATATTGTAAATCATGATACATCTTTATCAGAAATGGTCTTTCAAGTTTAGATAGAGCAGGAGTTCTTAACTTTTTGTGGATGTCATGGACCCCTTTGGCAAGCTGGTGAAGTACATGGACCCTTTCCCAGAATGTTTTTAAATAATTGAATGAAATGCCCAATTTCATTTAGAGGCTGGTGATTTACCTAAAGTAAGAGGTGACAGACGAGGTGAATGTCATCTTTAGACGACGGATTTTATAAAGGTTATATATATATGCATATATTATATTACATAGAGACATTACATATGTATATGTATGTATACACACATATATACATGTTTGTGTGTATATATGTGTGGAGAGAGAGAGAGAGAGAGGAAATCTCTCCATAGAACCCTTGGGATAGATCACTTTCAAATGATAGCTTAAACTCAGAAGCTACCAAAAGTGGCCTGTGTTTCTGATAGCCTAGAAATAGTACTCCTAAATCATTTTGAATTTATGGCTATAGATTTTTTAGGCTCAGCCCAAACTATAACAGATCATGAGTAAATCTGTAATTTATACCCATAGCCATGGCATGATGTCTTTTGTTGTTGTTTCTAGATATGGGAGGGACTCCAGTTGTGAGCCCTGATGGACTCCCCTTATTTGGTCAGGGACGACATGGCAAGCCTTTGGCTAGTGCCCAGGATAGGCCTGTGTTAAGCCTTGGAGGGAAGCCGTTGATGGGTCTGGAGGTTATCAAAACAACCAAAACACCCACAACTACATCAACAACTCGTCCCACTACAACTAAGGCAACTACAACCACCACCACCACCACCACCACCACCACCACCACCACCACCACTACCACTCCTGCAACCACCACCACCACCACCCCTGAGCCAACAACTCCTGAGCCAACCATTCCAGTCCCAACCTGTCCTCCAGGCACCCTTGAACAGCACGACGATTATGGTAACTTACTAATCGGAGCAGATGGCATGCCTGAATGCTACCCCGAGGAAGGTGAGCCTCTTTTATATTGCTATGATTCTTTGTATTGGGATGGTTGCATTTCAGATGAGATCTGTCATATAGAAAGTACTGTATATTTATTTCTCTTTGTACTTATCAAAATAGAATTAGGACAGATGACAAACTCTAGAGAGTACAGGGAATGGTTTAGCTCTAGGCTGTCATTTGTATTAAGCCATGTGTATTAAAAAACTGAAACCTGAAATGTGCAGGGATGTTCAGTTAAATCAGGCATTCTTAACCTTTTGTGTGTCATGGACCCCCTTGGCAGTCTGGTGAAACCTATGGACCCCTTCTTAGAATGTTTTTAAATGTATAAAATAAAATACATAGGATTATAATGAAAAACAATCCTACCGAAATAAAATTATCAAAAAAATTTTAAAACAAGTTCACAGACCACAGGTTAAGAACCTCTGCCTAAATATTGCCAGATTTCTCATGAGTCTGAGAACTACCAGGATTGGGACATTCCTCATATACCACCTGTTAACCCCCTGGTTCTGCTGCTCCTTTGCCTGTTCTATTTGAAGAGTAGAAGTCAAACATTTTCCATCACAGGGAATCTGGAATACTATCCCACATCCTTTGCTATTTTATTCTCTTGGGTAGATTGCACTGCCCAAAGAAGAGGCCATCCTGGCTTTGAGTTATGAAAATAAAGAACATGCTCAGTTTTCTAGCTTCCTATTGAAATAAAGCATGGTGCCTTTGCTATGCATCCAAATTTAACCAGTGCAGCTTGAAAATTTTTTAATGATCAATCTGTCCAAGTATTTGCCCAGCAGCTGTGCCCAGTGGTAGACATAAAAAAAAACCATAACCACAGAAGCCAGGTCTGCCTGCTGGAAAGCTCCAAATCAAAGGGAAAATTTGACATCTGAGAACTCCTAAGGAATCATGAGAAAACAAAATTACAGATGTCTTTTGGGAAAAGAGGATCGTCCCAAAGAAAACGTGCCTTTCATATGCATGGTGAGTATAAAATAAAGTTTACTTTTGAATTCTTTATGCAAAATTTTTGTTCAGTCACTCATATTCGTGTCCACATTCTGCATACTCACCTTTAGTGTTATGATTTAAAAAGCCAAAGTAACATTAGCAATAATTATTATTTGGCAGTAAATATTTTTTAGGGGGACAGCTAGGTGGTGCTGTGGGTAGAGTGCTAGGCCTGGAGTTAGGAAGAAGACTTGAGTTCAAATCTGGCCTCAGACACTCAATAGCTGTGTGACCCTGGGCAAATCACTTAACCCTGTTTGCTTCAATTTCCTCATCTGTAAAATGAGCTGGAGAAGGAAATGGCAAACCACTCCAGTGTCTTTGCCAAGAAAATCCCAAATGGGGTCATGAAGAGTCGGACACAACTGAAAAACAACCGGACAACAAATGCTATATTAGGGAGGTTTTGACTTTTGCTTGATTTTGGATTTGGAATCAGAGGATCTGGGTTCAAATTCCAGCTGTGTTACTCCCTGTGTGACCTTGTCCTCATTCACCTCATCTGTAAAACCAGAACATTGAGTTGGATGAGCTTTGAGGTTGCTCCCAGCTCTAAATCTTTGATCCTATCTATGAAGGACATTTTAGTGTGATCTTCTCACATACAGATAGTGGTGGAGGAGACAGAGAATTGGCCTTAAGGCCACACACTGGCTGCGTGACTTTAGGTAAATCACTTAATCTTTTCAGTTCTACTACTGTATGCTGGTACAAGAAGTTACTCATGAGGCTCCTTACATATCAGTGAGATCACAGGACTATTTGTTGTCCTTATCCCTTTTCACTTACTTAGCGGTTTTCTGAGTAATTAATTTTTAGTGGAATGCTTGTAATGAAAGTGGATACCATGAATCAGAGTCACAGAATCAAGGAAACCGAGTAAAAAGGGATCTCGGAGGCTAATTGCTACCATTCCTATGTGAATGAATAGGAATTCTTGGTTTTTTACTAGATAGAAGACTATTGAGTTTCCCCTTGAAATTCTCTGGGGAGGTAGAACCCTTCTAGGAAGCATTAATTATGGGAAAGTTTTTTCTTATACTGAACCAAAATCTGCCTTTAATTTTTTTCAAAAATATTTTAGAAAATTATTTAGTATTTTCCCCCAATTACATGTAAAAACATTTTTAACATTTGTTTTTTAAAATTTTGAGTTCCAAATTTTCTCCCTTCTCCTCTCTCCA
This sequence comes from Phalanger gymnotis, assembly GCA_028646595.1. Taxonomy (NCBI): domain Eukaryota; kingdom Metazoa; phylum Chordata; class Mammalia; order Diprotodontia; family Phalangeridae; genus Phalanger; species Phalanger gymnotis. The sequence continues at coordinate 86,324,872 of CM053627.1, read as the reverse complement.
CTTTCCTCATTGAGAAGGCAGGAACTTCTATATAGGTTATACATGTGTTGTTGTGGAAAACATTTCCATATTAGTCACATGGTGAAAGGAAACAGACCAAAAAACAACTCATGAAAAAATAAAGTTTCAAAAGTATCCTTCAATCTGTATTCAGAGACCATCAGTTCTTTCTCTGGGGATGGATAACATTTTTCATCATAAGTCCTTCAGAGTTGTCTTGGATTATTGTATTGTTGAGAACAGCTAAGTCATTCACAGCTAATCATCTTACAATATTGCTATTACTTTGTACATAGTACGTTTCATTTTGCATCAGTTCATGTAAGTCTTTCCAGGTTTTTCTGAGAGCATCTTGCTCACCATTTCTTATAGCATAATAGTGTTCCATCACAATCACATAGCACAATTTGTTCAGCCATTCCCCAATTGATGGGCATCCCCTCAGTTTCCAAATCTTTGCCACCAGAAAAGAGCTGCTATAAATATTTTTGTACATATAGATCCTTTTCCTTTTTTAAAAAATTTCCTTTTGGATACAGACCTAGTAGTGGTATTGCAAGGTCAAAGGGCATGCATGGTTTCATAGCCCTTTGGGCATAGTTCCAAATTGCTCTAAAGAATGGCTGAATCAGTTCATAACTCCACCAATAGTGCATTATTGTCTCATTTTCCCCACATTTCCTCTAACATTTGTCATTTTCCTTTTCTATTCTATTAGCTAATCTAAAAGGTATGAGGTAGTACCTCAGAATTGTTTTAATTTTCATTTCTCCAATAAATAGTGATTTAGAGGATTTTTTCATATGGCTATAGATAGCTTTGATTACTTTATCTGAAAATTCTTCATATCTTTTGATTATTTATCATTTGGGGAATGGCTCCTATTTTTTATAGATTTGACTCAGTTCTATATTTAAGAAATGAGATCTTTATCAGAGAAATATGCTTTGTAATTTTTTTCACAGTTACAATTGCTAAATGTATTTCCCTCCATCCTATTTCCCCCTACACACCACATTCATTCTATTCCGTCTCCCCTTTCACCCTCTTCCTCCTCAAATGCTCTCCAGGGCTTTCACCATGCTGATACCTTTCCTATAGATGTATTCCAGCTTTACCAATATTATCCTCAAAATATGAAACCCAGAACTGAAGACGCATAGTCCAGATATGGTATAATCAGGGGAGGTTACTACAGGACTATTATCTTTCATGTTCTGGATGCCGAGGCTCTCAATGAAGCCCAAGATCTCATTAGGACTCTGTTTTTCAGAGGGCTCCTATGTTATGTTGTTGATTCTTATTGAGTTTGTGGTCCACTAAAATTCCCAGATCTTTTTCCCATAAACTTTTTTCCAGACACCACTTTCCTCATTCTCCTATATGGATTTGTAAATAAAGTTTTTGAACACCCAAATATAGAGCTTTACTCTTGTCACCTTTCCCCTTAGACCAGGGGTGGGGAACTTGTGGCCTTGAGGCCATGTGTGGCCCTCTAGGTCCTCAAGTACGGTCTTTAATTATTATTTAATTTATTATTATTTAATTATTATTAATCCTTTTAATAAAATGATTTGTTCTATAAAACTTGGACTCAGTCAAAAGGCTTTACAGAAGTTTTACAAAAGTCAGTCAAAGGGCCTCAAGGCCACAGATTCCCCACCCCTGCCCTAGACCCACCTGTCTTCCAAATATCTCTATTGTTGTTGGAGGTATCATTGGTCTCCCACTTATGCAGGTTCACAAACTTTGCTAACATCCTTGATTCCTCACTCTCACTCACCTCATATATCTAATCATTTACCAAATCTTGTCATTTCAACATCTCCCATATATGTGGCTCTCTCCTCACTCACACAGCTGCTATTCTAGAGCAGGCTTTCAGCCACTGCTCACCTGGAATATTGCAATAGTCTTTGAACAAGTCTCCTTTCATAGCTATAAAAATAATTTTACTTAAATGTATTTCTAACCATGTCACCCTGTCTCCTCAGTAAACACCCTGTTACCTCTAGGATCAGGTATAAATTCCTTTGTTTGCCTTTTAAAGTTCTTCACAGCCTATCCCCTTCCTACTATGCTAGTCTTGCTGCTTTCCTCTATTCACTCTATGATCCAGCCATACTGGCCTCTACGCTATTCCTCAAACAGAACATTCTCCATCTCTGTAACTTTATACTGGCTATGCCTCCTACCTCTTTCTCCTCACCTCCACCTCTTGGAATTTCTGGCTTCCTTCAAGACCCAGCTCAAATGCCACCTGTTGAAAGACACCTTTCCTAGTGCCCTTAGTGGACAGAGCTTCATAACAACCCTGTGGGGCAGGTGCTATTATTATCTCAATTTTGCAGTTTGGGAACCTCAGGTTGAGAGAGGTTAGATAATTTTCCCGGGGTTACAAAGCTAGTGGAGGCAAAATTTCAATTCATATTTTCCTGTCTCCAAGTCCAAGAGTAATGACAATAATATTTAGCATTGCTGGAAATGATCATGAGATAATAATAATTGACATTTGCAAAGTGCTTTCAAGTTTACAAAGTAGTTTTTTCTTACACGATCTCATTTGAGCTTCCTCACATCCTCCTTCATAGGGTTCCCACAGATTACAAAGTCTGGCAGGGCTTAGAATATAGGCCCAGCAATGGACTTTGGTGTGTGTGAGGGCCAGCCTAGCTAAGATCAAACACATTTATTACCAGAAGTTTGGCCCCCAGATGATGAATTTTTCTGGCAAAAGCAAATCACAAAGTAGCCTATTAAGGCATAAAGTCATTACAATATGGATTGATGGGGAAAATGATCATACTGAAGAGAGCTTGGCTCCTTAGGGGGGAGAGGGAATCTATATCTATAGCCATACATACACGTATGTACACATAAGCACTCACATGTATAAATTGTTATATGCACATATATGTGCACATCTATAAAATAAATGCATGATGCATGCATATTTAAATGCAGTTATACATGTATGCATATGTGCATACACATAGATGTATATTATATGTATATGTCTACACATTTATATTGTATACATATATAAGACATTCACATAAAGTGTAATATAAACTTGCTTGTATATTTTTACTTGGTTGTTCTGCATCTTCAGTTCTTTCATTTTTTTATTAATCTTGACTTTTCCATTTAGATAATCTCCTTTTAAGTAAGAAGGTTTCTGTTCATTTAAAAATTCATTTTCAATAAACAAACATTAATTTACTTTCCCTCACACCCTTCTGCATTGGGGAAAAAAAACCAAAAGCACAATGCTTGTAAGAAACATTCAATTAAGTAAAACAAATTCCTACTTGGCCCTATAAAAATGTCTGTCTCATTCTGCAACTTGAGTCCATCACCTCTGTTGTCAGGAGGTAGGGAGGTAGCATTTTTCATCATTTGTCCTTGGGATCATTGTTGGTCATTGTATTGACTAGAGTTCTGAAGTCTTTCGGATTTGTTTGTCTTTACGATGTTATTGGAATTGTTCTCCTGGTTCTGCTCACTTCCCTCATCCTCAGTTCACTCAGGTCTCTGAAACAGTCTCGTATCATTTCTCATGGCACAGTAATATTCTATTACATTTATTTGCCAAAATTTTCTCAGCCATTGCCCAAATGATTAGTAGCGCCTCACATTCCAGTTCTTTGCTTCTATAAAAAGAGCTGCTATAAATGTATTTTTATACACAAGTCCTTCCTCTTTGTCTTTGATCTCTTTGAGGTTTAAGCCTAGCAGTAGTAGATACTATCATTGGATCAAGGGTAGGTATTCAGTCAATGTGGTTGATTATTTTGATCACTCCATCAGTTAAAAAGTAATGAAATCTATTCTTCCTTCATTTTCAGGATCCTACTCTTCAGTGTGTTCAGTTGTGATGTATTTGGTTGGAGATGTTACGCCCTTCATCAGAACTTTGGAAATCTGAAGCATTTATTATTCTTGAAAACTTCCTGGCCCTTAACTATCCTAGCAGCAAAGTAACTAAAGGAAGATTTTTCTTGATCTAAGCCAGTTGCTTCTTTCCTGTTTGAAAAGATCTGTGCTGTCGTCAGTGTGGGAATTCCCTTTACCAACAAGATTACCGTGCTTCTATATTTCAGTAATGCTTTCATGAATTGCTGTGCTCAAAAGTAAATTCATAACTTGATGGCCACCAATCTTCTGGTGATGAATCTATGCTCCAGAGCTTGTTTTCTGTTGGGATAGCCTGAGAGAACTTAGAGTCCCCTTGTCACCATGATCTTGGAAAAGGACCTTGGTGGAAGGGAATGACCACATGAGTCTCAAATATTTTTGATTCACTGGGCTTCTGTCTTCTCTTCAAACCTAAGCTGAGAATACCATTTTTCATGAAACAAATCTAATGTTAACATATTGTCGTGACTTTGAATATATATTTATTTATTCTCATGACCACTGGGATGAATAGTTCAAGAGAATAAACCCTTACTGTAGGAGGTTAATAATTGGTAACTGGCTTTTAATATCATGAAATTAATTAAAGACTTTGCCATGATGATGGATGTATCTATGTTCCAAACTTTAACTTTTGAATTCTGCAAAATGTATTCAAGTATGGACACTTGACCATTCTGTTTAGAAATTTATGCTATTATTTTCTGAATATCAGACCAGGATATTATTTGTCTCTGCTAGTGATTCTTTTCTCATGGGGTCAAGATGGCATTGTTCCAGAAAAGTCATTCCAGACTCCATTAATTCTGAAGGAAAGGCTTTTCAATATTCTGCAGGGTGATTTCCGAATGACTCATGGAGCTTAAAGGTTATGCATCCTGTGATGATCAGTTACTGTTTGAAAATCAAAATAAAAGGATTGTGTTGGTCAAATGAACACATCTGAACATGTCATCACTCAGAGGAATCACATTTGACACCAGGAAACCACAAAGGGAATTATATGGGCTTTTCCCTTCCCTTCTGTTTACTTTAGAATATAAAAATGACTACATTTAACACATTTGATAGGACTGAGGATATTAAGCCAACAGAAGAAATCTGGCCACATGCTGAGGAAAAACTATTTCTATACCTAAAATTAAATATACGAAAAGAAGAAAAGGCCAGCCATATAAAAAAACACCAAAACTCCTAAGCTCCTGGCATAGTGGACCTTGAAGTTATCAGATCTGAACCATCTTGGGAACATGTTATCTTGGCCTGAAGAAAAATTGTATGTGATGGTTTATATGAAGGGACCAACCATCCTGTCCACAGGGTGAATGATTCAGGCTTCTTCCTTCTCAGCACTGCCTAGACTCATCAAGAGGCTCAGAGGATCACCTCAGCTCAACAGCAGTCCTGGCACACTCATGGAGACTGTCAAATAGTGGTCAAAGATTTTCACAATAAAACATCCAGATGTTCCACATTTTAGCAGGATATTCATAATGGACAGTCAGGATTTATTTGGGCATCAACAGTACCTTAGTTCTAGTCAATCCAGGCTTACAGTTTTATACCCTAATAACTGGACAACAGGAGGAATTTTTGTCAGCTACCACAAAGAGGCGGGTGTGGGGGCTTGGGAATAGCTCTGATGATGCTGAAAGGCTCTCTAGGGGAGGCCGAGTATGGCTTAGCAACATTGGAGAATCAGAAGGGAAGGAATGGGAAGGTTTTCTTTCCCCTTGAGCCCAGGTAGAGATTTTATTTGCATCCTTCTTGGCATAAAAGATAGAGAACTTGAGAACCAGTACTTGTAACACTGCTCTCTTTTCTAGTGTAGTGTCTGAAAGAACTCTGAATCCTTCTCTGCAAGTGGGAATTTAGTCCCCTTGTCATTATTGTGAATGGATTCTTTCATACCAAGATGTAATTCTGAAGGGAGAGAGAAGGACTAAATGGAAGGAATAAATGTTTTCAGCATTTGGCTACTCTTTTCCTTTGTTTCCAACAGATGATTTCTCTGGGTTGGAGACAGACACAGCAATACCCACAGAGGAAGCTTATGTTGTGTATGATGAAGGTAATAACAGGATTGAAGGTTTTATATGAGTGAAGTTAATTCCCATCAAAGGACCTTTTGAAATTAGGAAGCAGAGATAACTTTTCACCTTCCATTTGTGATTTCACTCATATTTTTGTCTTTCTGTCTCCCCTCCCCCCACTTGTAGAAATGCTTTGTGTGGTTGACTTTTTTGAATCACGCAGTCCTTTTTTCCATCGCTCTCCCTTTTCTTCCTCTCATCATTTTTCATAAAGTCTTTTCTACTATGGATGTTATTGATCCTATTATTAGCACAGGGCACATGACTATGAGTTTCCATCTTTACAAGATATGTAGGTTGTATTTATTAGAAGCAGACTTAAAAGTTTAAACAGTGCATATAATAAACTTGAAGTCATAGCAGGATGTGTATCCCTTGGCCTTTACCAATGGCCAGAAAGGGTGTCTCAAGGAAGCCCTTATAACTTCCTTTGCCCTTCACATACCTATTGATTCACTTTTATGGCAACATGACTCAAAACATGAAATGCTTCAGGAGTACCATTCCTTTTTTTTTTAACCTAGTTGTAATCAAATTTTATGTAGTGGCTCTGATCCTGGCTGTTTTGGGCTCAACTTGACTAATAAAAACACAAACACACATTGTTTCAAACAGATGTTTGAAAGCAAAGAAAGATGTTTTAGCAGCAATGAAAACATTAAGTACCTTTTTAACTATTTTCATGCTGCTGAGATAATTAAGCGTAATGTCATCTTTAGATACCAACAAATTATGACTCCCCCTCTCCTTTTAAAGAACTGTGCAAGCCACATAAAGAATGCAATCATATGTTCCATTGTGGTCCTTCATGGACTGAAGAAGGGAGACATATTTAGTGAAATGAACTAGAAGAGCATTGGAATGGGGGCTCGGAGATTCCAGTTTTGGCTAGCTAGCTGTGTGAACTCAATTTCCTTAGCTGTAATATTAAATGATCTTGAAGGTTCCTTCCTGCTTTAACCCTCTGCTACTCTACAATCTCAGCACCTCCTTCTCTGTTTCTATGTAATACAGATAGATGGGTTTGTTTCTTTTATTGGGCATTGTTAGGGATGGGGGATGGGAAGAAATGAAGTAGAAGGAACGAGACACTATTTTATAGAAAGGTTGAAGAGCAAATTGCATTTGAACAAGTAGTAAAGAATGACTGCTTTTATTCATTTCCTATTCTGTATACTTTTTGGATGAAAAGAAATTGCTTTGAAGTAGAATAAAAATTTTTAAATAAATAAAAATAGTGCCAGTTTACCAGGTTGCAAATATAGAATCCTTTTCAGGCAAATGCCTTATTACAAAACCCTCATATCTTTTTCAGATTATGAATTTGAGACCACATTGCCTCCAACCACTACCAAGTCCTCAACGACTACAACAGCTGTGCCAAAGGTCATCTCACCAGAGGGGTCAATCAGTTCTTTTCCAGAGGAAGAATTTGATCTGGCTGGAAAGAAACGATTTGTTGGTAAATTCGCTTTCTTTCATGGAATACATATGGTCATGTGGATTTTTTTTAAAGCTACACTGTTTAGGTCCTTAAGTCCCAATCATAACTCTGATTTCTTGTCTTGTCCTATCTACAGCTGTGCACTTTTTTTTGATGGGCGTTCTCCCAGACAAACATTTCCCAGCCGTAATAAGTGACTCATTTCTGCTCAGGTGCCCATGAACTAACTCTCTCTCTCTCTCTCCCTCTCTCTCGTCTAAAAACAAGTGAGAGGAGAAGAGAATGCAGTTTAGAAATGACTGGCTTTTTAAATCAAACCTAACCCCCCCCCACTTAAGACAGCAGATCTAAAATAGCAACTCTAAGAGTTCTTATATAACAAACTTTAGTAAGACAAACATTTCCAAAAATGACATTTTTTTCCACTGAGGGTTGTCTAAATGTTATTTTAGAAATATGTCCTAAAATATTTAATAGTTTAACATTTGTAATAATAGCATTTAGATAGTGTTTTAAGATTTGCAAAGCACTTTACATGATAGTGTGTTTGTTCCTCATAACAACCATGTAAGGTAAGTGCTGTTAATATCTTTATTTTACAGAGAAGAAATCTGGGGCAGCCGGGTGGTATAGTGGTTAGAGTGCTGGGCCTAGAGCCAGGAAAACTCATCTCCCTGAGCCCAGGCATTTACTAGCTGCGTGAACCTGTTTGCCTCAGTTTTCTCATCTGTAAAATGACCTGGAGAAGGAAATGCCAAACCACTCCACTATCTCTGCCAAGAAGACACTAAATGGGGTCACAAAGAGTCAGCCTTGACTGAAATGACTGACCAGCAACAAGTTTTCACATTGGCAGGTGTCTGAGGCAGGATGTGAACTCAGGTCTTTGTGACTCCAAAAATTTGACAATCTATCCACATACTACCTAGCTATGTCTTCTACTGCATTTACTACTATTTTCTGGATGGAGCCACTAGTAGTTATTAATTGAGAAGAGCAGTGCAAAATCTTTGAGTTTATAAATTCACAGGATTATAAATTTAAAGCTAGAAGTGACCCCGGCAGCACTCTGAGGAGATTGTCACCTGCCCAAAATCACACGGTTGATAAACATCACCAAACTGAAGCTGAACGATTTCAGAGTCATAGCTTTTTCCACTACGTCGTGATATTCCTCGTTAATTCTCCATCTCTTGATTAAGAGACTCAAAAATTAGAACCTCTCTTTGGAGAGGAAAAAACAACTACCCTTAAATAGGAAGTTCACACTTCCTGTGTTAATGTGTTTTGTTCCTGCTACCAGTCATCATGGCTCAAATAACTAACTACTTTATTTTAGTTCGTATTTTACTAAGGAGAGAGAAGCGAACAGCTTAGCTAAGATCATGCTTTTCTGTCTCCAAAACCAGTGTTCTGTGGTGAACTGAGGACAGCCCTGGCCATCCAAGACTCTGTTACTGCAGATCAAAACCACACTTCCTTGAATAGCAAGAATCTTAATTTGATTTAATGTTCCTGAGGCAAAATTGTAATATTTTTCTCATCATTGTTCCAGCCCCACCAGATTTACTAAAAAAAAGTAATAACTTCCTTTTCTCCCTAAACTTTCACAACAAAAATTGAAATCCACTGAGCACTATTATCTGGCTCTCTGAAGTCTCTAAGTACTAAAAGACTCTTTGCCTATATATTTTCAGGATAGAATTAACTCCAAGAACATTCCTGATTGGATTTATGAATTGTGTTTGCTTTAAAAACTGGACAATAGAAAATAATTGAAAATGGAGTCAGGGAAAGTATGAATGCCATTCAGTGGAGGAAATTTGCACTGAGGGAGGGAATCCAGCTCCAAAGAGATGAAGGAAATTAATTTGTAATTAATGTAATTGTAAATTCATAGGTCTAGAGCTAAAAGGGACCTCATCCAACCTCGTCATTTTTAACCTATGTCATCTGATGAAGAAATGGAGCATTCTTTCCCCTACACAATGCTGTCCTCCAAGGCATTCTTAGGAATAAACTTGGCAGGGAAAACAATGGATAAATAAGTGACAGTCTTGTTTGACTCATTTTTTTTTCAAATTCAGGACAGAACCTACTATGTGAGAAATGGCAAAAATATTTTGGCCTAGTCCCACACTTGTTTTTAAATATTGAAATGGTTATGCCTGTCTAGGTGATTAAGGAAAACATTACTTAACTACTTTAGGAATCTTTGAGAAAGACCTGTCAGGTTTGGTAGAAGTCTCAAGATCTTTTGTGGTAATGATAAACTATCATGAAGATTTTAGATAAATTGGTCAATGATCGAAACAGGTTATTAAGCATAATTAGAAACATGTAAGATCTATCCTTAACTTTTGAGTGTAATGACTGGGAACAGGAGGCTTCAGGAAGGGAATATTCTGTTCTGGCCAGAGTCTTTGAGGGACTTCCCCTCACAGATTGATATTTTTTGTGACAATAAATTAGGCCATATTTTGTCTCAATTTTTACCTAGCCCTTAGTCATTGAATGGGCATTGCCTCAGACAGACTGAGACCTGAGAAACACCTTAATTTAGAAAGGCCAAACTCATCTACTGTATCTTGGGCCATTGTCAACCATGTTGGCTTTTGTCCTGCTGCCGGACTTCTGACGACTGGAGGAGAGAGTGAGGCTGATGACTCTGCAACTCTACCTCCTTCAGATCCAATCCATGTGCAAGTTAAGACATCACCCCATGATGTTACTGGTCCTCTTTGAAAACAAAGGATTAACAATAACAACAACCAGGGTGGATGGAACATTGATCAGAAACAGTCTGACAATGCCTAAGTGAATTTTGGTTTTGGTTTTTTGATGACCACACCAGAGATTTCATTCATACATGGAGCTTTACTAAGAAGCTTCATTTATCAGTGTAGATTGGCTTCTTCTTTTCACCTGATAATCTTAGAGTTGCCTGGGACACTGAGTGCTTAAGTCATTGCTCAGAGTCACACAGCCAGTAGATATCAGAGGCAGGACCTGAACCCAGATGTTCTTGATTCTAAGGTCAGCTCTTGATCCACTTTGCCATACTGTCCTCCCTGTGTTTATGGCAGACAAAGTCCTTCAGTCATCTAATTGTGTATCTTTTTTTTTTTATTCTAGCGCCTTATGTGACTTATCTAAATAAAGATCCACTAGCTCCATGTTCTTTGACGGAAGCTCTGGACCACTTCCAAGTGGAAAGTTTGGATGAAATCATTCCCAATGACTTGACAAAGAATGACTTACCTCCTCAACATGCTCCCCGAAACATCACCGTGGTGGCTGTAGAAGGATGCCACTCCTTCGTTATTGTTGATTGGGACAAATCCACTCAGGGTGATGTGGTTACAGGTGGGTCGAATGGAACTTGCCTGGGTCTCCATACTCAGGAACAGATTCCGAATGAATGAATGAAGGCAGGAAAGCAGAAGGCTTGTATAATAGGAATGGAATATCAGAAATGTCTCAGTCTAACGCCTAAGTCATTTGAGGACCAGTATGAAGTGTTTTTTTTAGTTTCTTCTATTACAATTGTTTGTTATGAACAAATGCTTCAAGACCTCAAGCTTCTTGGCTGCTCTACAGGTTTCTGTCTTTGGTGCATGAAATGTTGGCCAACATTCAATCTGAATATAAATTGACTCACAAAACTTCTTGCTAGGACTTAATTTAAAATTGTTCATTAATGTTCATTAATGACTTTTGCCTACAATGTTGTTTCTTTGCTTTATCTGTACTTAGCTTAATTATTAGGATTATATTTATCTCATAAGAGAGGTATCATATGAGTTCTTCAAGAAGAGGATTGTCACTTGGGCATTTCTTCCTCTGGATAGTTACTGGACAATTTGTTCTTCCCTGGCATGTGGGTATGTGATGGGGAAAGGAAGACAAGTGAAAATTAAAATGATGTCTTTTCCTTTGTGTTAGTGCTATTGATAAAACCTCTCAAATTTTAAAATTTAAAATTTGCTATTTATTTCCAATTTTAGCTCGCAAAAAAGAAAAGAAGATTTCCAGAAGGATCCAGGATAATAATTCCATTCTGGGGTTTATACACTTGCCCATAGAACATGATTTGTGATCCTTGAGAAAAGGCCAAACTTTCTAAGGACTGCTGAGTCAGGGTAGAGAATCTAAATCCCATAGGGATATATATGGCCTGGAGAAGAGAAGACTTGGCAGGGTGGGAAGGACAATGATGGCTGTCTTCAAGTATTTGAAGATATGGAATAGGGATTGGAATTGTTTTACTTGGCCCCAGATGGTGAAACTTAGAGCACTGAGTAAAAGTTGCAGAAAGACAGATTTAGCATCTTTGTAAGGAAAATAACAATTATCCAACAGCGGGGTGGGCTCCATTGAGATGTGGCAGGTTCTGCCTCACTATAAGGTCTTCCAATGAAGCCTGTCTGACCACTTGCGATATTGTAGAAAGAATTCTTAGTAAGGCACATTATCTACTAGTTTGCCTATCAGCTCTTAGGTTCTGTGATTCTCTGATGATAGAAAAAGCATAACACATGAAATCTGATTTTTAACCCTGGCATAGTCACTAACTGTGTGGCTTTGGGAATGCCCTTTTAACTCTATGGACCGCAGGTTCCTCACGTCTAAAATGAACCAAGCTGGTGCTCAAACACAAGTCACAGAATCCTGAGGTTATGGAATTGTAATCTGTAAAGAACCTCCAATATCATTTAGGCCAACCAATTACATTTTACAGGTGAGGAAACTGAGACTCAGAGAGGTTAATTGACTGATGAAGTTCATACAGTTAATGATTGGTAGGAACAGTAATCAATGGTAGCTCTTCCGATTCCAATCCAATGAATGGGGTTTTCCCCTCCACTATAACATGCTGTCTCTCAATCATTGCCAAAGATAGAGGCATTAAGGTTTTGGGGTTTTTTTTTGGAGGGGGGAAGGCAGGGCAATTGGGGTTAAGTGACTTGCCCAAGGTCACACAAGCATGAGGTTTGCGAAAGCCCCAAGACTGGGATTTCCCTTGGAGTTTGTTAGCAAATAAGGCATAGTGAGTCAATGATTAAAAAAAGAAAACAATTTCAAGTCCTGCAGATGGCTATCAGAATCATAGAATGCTAGAGCTAGAAGGCAATTTAGTTCAACTCCTTCATTTTACAAATGAGAAAATTGAGGTCTGGGAAGGGAAGAGATTTGCCTGATGTCACATGGTTAGCACTTGAACCCCCTACATCATAATATATATTCTTTATACCTTCTTAGAGGCCCTTAGGTGGGTAAGTCATCGGTACTATGGGATTTCCAGAGTCAGAGAAAACAAGTGCAATCCTAAGTCAAAGGATAGCTTTATGTGCCCAAAGGTGTAGGCAGAGTCTTGGAGTCAGGAAGATCTGGGTTTAAATCCTGATTCTTACACTTTCTATCTGGTTAACTCACTTAGAGACTGTTTTTTTAATAGTAAAATGGGGATAATAGTGCCTGTTGTACCTCCCCCAGCAGAGGTTCTCATGAGGCTTGATGAGAATAATGTATGTGCAGTACTTTCTAAATGTTAAAGCACCAAATAAAAGTCAGTTATTATCACTGGTTATTCTTATTCCTTCAGCGGACTGGGTTTTTCATCTCCATCCACTTGTACTATAGTCACTCATCAATAGCAGGAGATTCTAATACAAAGGGCAATGACATAGGACCTAGTCTGAATTCTTAAATGTTTGCTGGCACACATCTGCTTTGAGGTCCCTGATTTTTGGTTTTTTTACTTCCAAATAAATTCCTGGACTTATATAGGCTTAGGCACTAGACATTTCACTCTGGACTGACTGATGAGCTGGAAAGCTGTAGGATGGGAAATAGGGAGCAGCATTATGGCACCTACCGAACGATTTAAAACCATCTCTAGTGTTTTTGCTGTTGACATTTCCGATTATGGTTCTAAAAGTGGAAAGGACCTTGTAAGTGTCATCTGGGCTGAATCAGAGAAGCCTCTAACAAGCTGTAAAGAACATATATTAAATGCAGGGGAAAAAGCACAGCTCTGGGTTCAAGTGCTGGCCGTGTGACCTCAGAAGATCCACATGAACTGATGCAGAGTGAAGTAAACAGAGCAAAATATACGATAACTGCAACAATGTAAATGGAAAGAACCACCGCATACCAAAAACTCAAAAGTGAATGTAACAAAATTATAAAGATTGAGCATGACTTGAATGAAGAGAGATGAGACGACTCCCCCCAGCCTGTCCTTTTGTGGAGATGGGAGGTTCACAGGTCTTACATATTGAACATGTTTTGAAGTCAATGCATCAGTCAGTTGTGCTGGTTTATTTTCCTCTTTGAGAAGTGTTCTTTGTTATGTGGGATGGCTCTTTGGGAAGGTCTAGGGGAAGGATACTGGTAATAACTATAATGATGTAAGAAACGAGACATCAGTCAAAACTCATTTTTTTTAAAAAACAAACATATAGATAGTAAGGATTTGAACACAAGTCGTCCTCTGACTCCAGAGACTCTTTCCCCTGTACCAGACATGCCTCTGATGTCTCTCTGTCACAAAATATTATTTTTGTAGAAAGCCACCATCTTGAAACAAAAACAGAACAAAACTCCTGCCTCGCTTTACCTACCACCTTGTGGCTTGGACGGAGGGTCTTGTCCCATTGGCTTCACTTAGTAAAGGCCCAGATTATGATTGACATCATTGTGCTTGACTGAGTTTTTCCTTCCTTCTCTTCATAGGTTACTTGGTTTATAGTGCATCTTATGAAGACTTCATCAGGAACAAGTGGTCCACCCAGAGTTCAGGGGTTACTCATTTACCTATTGAGAACCTCAAACCAAATACAAGGTATGACAATGCTGGTCACACAATACAAAAAGAGTAAGGTGACACAGTTTGCATTGTTGGATATCATCATACTAATGTCACAAACATTACATAAGTTTAAGTTTAGGAGCAAAATACCGTACATTTAAATAGAAACTGAAGCTAACACTGTTATTTTATTTCTGTTTTCAAACTTAGTTTTCCAAATGTGGACTAAATAATTACTATCAATTGAATTCAGTGGGTTAAAAAGGAAGGAATGGATTGTTTATAGAATACCCATGAAATCAGAGTGCTATCGGGCAGCTAAAACCCACCCTCATTCAAAAAAATGAACTCACTGAAGAAGCCATTTTTCATATATTTTGAACAATTGACGTTCAAATTTTGGGTTTTCTCTGATTTATAAGATCATAGTATAATAGAGTAAGAGCTAGAAGGGACCTCAGAAGTCATGTAGTCCAACTTTTTTACAGATGAGGAAACTGAGGGCAAAGTAGAATAAGTTATTTGCTCAATGTAACAGTTGATAAATAGCAAAGCTTGAATTTGAACTCAGCTCTTGCAACTTTTGGGGCAACTAGGTAGCACAGTAGCTAGAGTGCCAGACCTGGGGTCAAGAAGACTCACCTTCTGGTCTCAGACACTTATTAACTGTGTGAACCTGGGCAAGTCACATAACCCTGTTTGCCTCAGTTTTCTCATCTTTAAAATGATCTGGATGAGAAAATGTCAAACCACTCTAGCATCTTCCAAGAAAAGCCCAAATGGGGTCACAAAGACTGAACAATAATTACTTCTGACTCCAAGTTAAGTATGCTTTCCACTTTTTGTAATGCAAAAATTGAATCCTTTCCCATGTATCTGGATGTTTTAGGTGTATCTTTCAAGTCTTGGACTTTGCAAATGGTAGAATTATCATTCTGACATTAACAAATCATCATGTCATCTTGGACTAAACTGGAGAGAAACATTTTGTTTCATACCTTTCTGCCAACAGTTGTTCAAAAACTTTCCCCCTCAAAAAGTGAAATATGATTGACCACAGCTGCATTCAGAGGGATAAGTGGGGTGTCTAGAACAGAAATCCCGTCAGGAAGTTGGCCTCTAAAGCAGTGTAGTGAGGAAGATGAATGAGAATTAGAGCATTTACTAACTTCAAGACAGGGCCTTTCACACTTAGAAGGGAATATATATTACTATATGGGAGGAACATGACAAAGGGACAGGAACAGGAGGGTTAACTGATTTTCTAGGTAGGTAGGGAGCCATGTGATAATAACAGAGTCTGAAGAGCAGCAGCAGCAGCAGCAAAGAAGATACTTATTTGCTGAAGTATTGTCGGAAGAAGGTAGATTTTTCAAGTCGGCCTCATGCAGTTGATGTGTCTCAGCTGACTTACATTAAAAAATAACTTAGGATCATCTAAAGCATGCTTATCCAAATATACCCTCAAAATAATTGGGACAAAATAGGAAATTCAAGCGTTACGAAGGATATAACTACAATGAGAATTTTTTTTAAACCAATCAGAATTTATATATCCAAATAAACATTGTCATTTAAGTTGTCACCTTGGGAAACCATAAACATACTTTCCTGAGTTGATTCAAAATGATTTTAGAATTACTTTCAAAGTATCTTCAGAAGGACACACATACATGCACCATTAGTCTTGTATTTTAATGCCTGGGAAAGTCCCTATCACATATGGGGCCCCTGAAAAGCTAAATCGGGTTCAGGGTACCCTAGGAGTCAGTATCCAGTTAATATCTTAGCTCATGAACCCTCAACAGTAAGTTTACTTTTACCAGCCAGTCAGAAGATACGATTAGTTCAAAGCAAAGGCGTTTAATGAAGCAATATAGTAAGAAAAGTAGCACTGGAACATTCCTCCTATAAACCTGGAGGATACTCTCCCACAAATCCAATTCAATAAACATTCCTTAAGCACCTAGTATGTGCCAGGCACTGTACTAAATTCTGGGAATACAATTAATAAAAAGAAAGACAGACCCTGTCCTCAAAAAGCGTACAGTCTAAAGGAAGAAATAACATGCAAAAGACAGGGAACACAATACCACAAGGTACATGTGTGGAGGTATCTTGTTTTGTGGAGCTGAAACCAAGCAGGGCAGCAGATGCAAAGTGGAGTAAGCTAAGAGAGTCCAGCTTCTAGCCTCTGTAAAGGAAAGCATTGGGAGAAGTGTGGTACTCTGTACTCCAGACCTCCAATCAGAGGGGAAAGGAGGCTGAGAGAGGTGTGTCAGTTAGGACTTTTAGTCCTTTTTAGTTAGGACTTTAGTCCTAACAGTTAGCAGCATGGTGGTGAATTTGGAAGTGATGAGCTTATCCTGGGTCGTTGTTGCTGTTCAGTCTTTTCAGTCATGGCTGACTCTTTGTGACTCCATTTGGGATTTTCTTGGCAAAGATACTGGAGTGGTTTGCTGTTTCCTTCTCCAATTCATTTTACTAAGTTGAAAACTGAGGCAAACAGGGTTAAGTGACTCATCCAGGGCCATATAATTAGTAAGTGTCTGAGGCCAGCTTTGGACTCAGAAAGATGGGTCTTTCTGATTCCAGACCCAGTGTTCTATGAACTGTGCTATCTAGTTGCTTGTCCTGGTCAGGGCAGCTTGTTCTATGGTATTGAAATCAGACAGGGTAGCAGATGCAAAGGAGAGTGAATTCTCTGCTTCTACCCACTGGTTGTTGTCTTTATTGTATGTTCTTGTTCTCTGCTTCTATTTCCTCTTCTCTATTGCTTTCCTTCCCCCCACCCCCTCCCTCTCTCTCACGTCTCCTCCTTCCTCCCAATCCTTCCACCACAAATGTTAGTCCATTGAGCTTGTTACTCCACTAAAATTGTGGTTGTTCTTGGACCTTGTTCCCTGCTAGCAGCACGTGGCCTTCAACTCAGGTCCACTTGCCATCTATCTTAGCTCCAGGATATGGTGAATAGAAAATCTCTCCTTGATAAAAGTGGTTCTTTAGTTATAGACAGAGGCTATGAACCATCACTCCTAGCAAACCAAATCCAGAGTTCCTCCATTCCAAATAAATCTTTTCTTTTAAGTCCTGTTTCTAAGTCTGATATCTGAGTACTTTGTTGCTGACAGCTATCTGACTTTGAGTTAGAAATTCCCAAGATCCTCTCTGGCTTTACACAGAAATGAATTTGAGTCACAACAGGTAAGCAAAGGAGGCAAGCTCATTAGCTTGACCCACTTGGCCCTCATTCCAACCTTTATAATGTAGATATGGCAACAGCAAAATCCATTTCTTTTTATACATTTTGGGCAGCAAAACACCTCACTATCTCCCTTATTATTTTTTAGTAACACCTCCTTTTTACCTTAAATAATGTCACATATTTTGTTCCAAATTGTTTTTGGCTTTTCCCCAAAATCAAATACATCCTCAGAAGATGAAGATTTTTTTACCCTTTAGGGTATTAAGAGGAATATCCTATAGATTCATACTGGAAGATTCTGTTGCAGGGGAGAGGCAGAGAGTAAGCATGTGGTTGAGAACTTGATGAAATATGAAATATTTGCTTTATTTGATAGAAGAAAGTATGGCACATGGTTTTAAAAATAGGAATAACACCTTTGCATCATTCCACGTAGCTTTTCATCTCAACATCCTAAATTTATGTTGCTATGTTAGGCAGAACCAGAAATGAAATATATAGTTGCTTAATTTGTATCTGGAATATGTGAGCTTTGTGGTAGGCTAGAACCATGGGGTGCAAGGGAAAGGTTTATCTTGAGTAATAACTGGGTTTCAATGGCAAGACAATATAAAAAAAGAAGTTGGAGTGGTTTATTTTAAAATATTAGTCATCTCTTTTCATATATCCTTACTTACATAGCATCAATCTCCTTCAACTTGGGCTGAGTGATTGTTAGCTCTGGGTTTTAAAGTCATTTCTTTAAAACTCCACATTCAATATCAGCTTTGTAAAGAAACTATTCAGCAGAGATATCTTTAACAGCCTCTGTGTATATTTATGTAGGTTTTTTATTTTTTAAAAATTAAAAAAACTAAGTTAACATGGACTGTTATCTTTTGTATATGCCAAATCCACAGCTCAAACTGACTGCATATTTTTGCCTTAAATAACTCCATAACCATTGAATAAAGTATGCATAATTTGGAAAATGCAAACTGCTTGGATGATCCAAACCTAGGAAATCCATGTGTTCTCAATTGTGCATGTGTATGTTTCTCCTTAAGTGAATAAAAGACCTTTCTTAAATGAGATGTGAATGACTTTGTTGAGAGTTTTGAAGGGAGAACAATTGCACTGTCAAACAGGCTTTTCTTTTCTCTCTGTTTAACCATAGCGAAATTAAAAAATCTTCGTAGTGCACGAGTAAGGATAGACATAGTGGTCCTCAACTATGCAGAGTTATGACTTGGTTACAGAACTATTTCTGTTGTCTAAATACATATGATCTGACTTTCTTTTTATTTACCAGTTTCAAGTTTGATTTTTGGTTTGTCCTAGAGTTAATTATGGCAGCTAGGTGGCATTATGCATAAAGTGCTGGGCCTGGAGTCGGGAAGACCAATCTTTCTGAGTTCAGATGTGGCCTCAGACGCTTACTAGCTGTGTGACCCTGGGCAAGTCACTGTTTGCCTCAGTTTCCTCATCTGTAAAATGAGCTGGAGAAGGAAATAGCAAACCATTCCAGTATCTTTGCCAAGAAAACCCCAAGGGGGCTCACAAAGAGTCAGACACAATTGAAACGACTGAACAACAATAACAAAGAGTTAATTGAAATCTAGGCTTAGATTCGTTAGCTAACCAAAATGAGAGTATATACTAGTTTGGTGGTTATACCATAGAAATCAAACATGACCGCAGTTCCTATAGTGTTTTACAAGATGGCAGTTTAGTTAGAAGGTGAAGAAAGCCATCCCATATCATTTTGAAATATGATGAGGCCTATACAATTCTCTGGTGAAAGCCAGAAATAGGCTATCCTGTGAGCTTTTCTGAATGGTAAAGGCTTACTACTGACAGGTATGTTTAATGCCTTTGTGCCATTTGGGGCCCAGCTCCCTCCCAACTTCTTACAAATGGCCTGTTTGCCAGTGAGGATTTAGGGTCTAGAATGCCAGCAGAGTGAAAAAGTAGAAATAGAAGGGCAAAGGTAAAATGGGTTATTATTGCTATGTGATGTTTCTAGATATGTTGTTGTCGTTTTAATCCAAGAGGCAGCAAGCGTAGAGGCTGATCTTGGAATCAAGAAAATCCAAATTTAATTCTTTTCTCTGACAGTTGTTACATGTGACCATGGGCAAGTCACTTAAGCATCCTTTGAATGCCCTGGGCAACTCTTTTAGACTTTAAGTGTGCATGAATTGTTGGTTCACATGTGTACAGTTTCCAAAGTGAAGGTTCCCAACATCATATTACAGCTCCAGACCAAAAAATCAAAACAAAACAAAAATCCTAGTATTTCCAAGAATGTGATATATTCTACTACATGAAAGAGTAGATTCCCAATCTTCTTGGCTGACCAGCCTCTTTCCTATGAGGTGGCTCAAAAAGTATACTCTAAAGTCCAAATCTGAATATGATCCCCAAACTATGTTGATTTCTCGAGACCTTTTCCATATCTCCTTTCTTGGGATTGTTTGTCCTCCTTTCAGGTTCCAGAAAGTTAGGCCATACACTCTCAGACTTTCAAGCCAGCCAGCCATCTTCCCAGTGGCCTCCAAATGTTGTTGTAATGTTAGTTCCACTCAGGAAGCCAACTTTTGTGAATTTCTCACCCTAGTCCTGCCTAACAAATGGATCATATGAGTTGAATCATTTCTGGGTTAAAACCCTTCTTTTCATATCAGCTTTAATGGGAGAAATTAAGATATGATTAAGATGATATATAATAGTTTTTGTGAAAAGAAATTTAAATAGTTTATAATGGTGATAGCATGAATTCTTAAAATTAAATTTATTTTTATTGATAACTAGGCTAATTTATAAAGCAATTATAACATTAAAAATATATATATATTTACATGTACATATATGCATATACACAAATAGAGGTGTGTATATATCTGTGTGTATATATGTGTGTGTGTATATATATATATACACACACATACATATATATATATACACATATATATATATATATAATAAAACACAAAGAAGTCTCTGGCATGTTAAGGAAGATTTGCAGAGGAGTGTCCAATTTGCAAATTCAATTCAATTCAATTCGCTAACATTTTTCTGACATCTATTATATGCCAGAAAAGGTACTGGGCAGATTTAATTTTAGCAGGGCAAAAGAGTCCACCCAAATGTTATCTGTCTCTCTAGGAGAACTGAGAAGGAGATAAAATTAATAAGTATTGCTTGCTTTGGTCCTAGGGAGGTACAATTTATACACTGATATTTCCTTAAAAATTGGCCATGACATGTGTAACTCTCATAGAAATAGAAAGGAAAGTGTGTGAGTTGGAGGAAGGTAGATTTACCTCCCCCAGTATTTCTGCTAAGTAAAATTAAGGCTGAAACAAATTGACAGAAATTATTATTTCTCTGCTTAGCCTCTAATTTAAGATTTGGCTAGTTATGAGAGCATTAAATGAGAAAGTAAATGTAAATCAGATTAAACTTAGATATTGTATGCCTGTTACATTTCTGCAACTGAATTAGCCCTTTCCCTTAGTCCTTTTGAGGAAGTCAAGAAGACTACGGGAGCATTTCCACCCCACTCCCCCACCCCCTACAATATAGACATCCCTGAAAAGTGTTTTAATTCAGGACAAGTTTTCAAGACAAGTAGTCAGAGTGTTTCTCTTGTCTTTCTACCCCTTCCATACAAATCACTCCTGAGGAAAGTAGCTAATTTGACCAGTCACATAGACTTGCTGAATCTTAGCACTAAGGAAATTTAGAGATAATCTCACCCAACCCCTCTATATTAAAGATGACTGAAGTCTGGGAAGAAGTGACACACAATTAGTTAATGGCTGAGTTGGAACCAGACACAGTTTACTTGGCTTTCAGGCTATTGTCAATCTTCCACCCAATGCCCCCCAACTATATACCATGTTGTCTTCATATTCTTCTTGACATGACCAGAGAAATTAATTATTCTTTCTCTCTCAGTAAAATATTCCAGTGCGTGGCAACCTTTTCATATCCAATGTAAACTTCCCATTACAGTATTTTGATTACGTCTTCTATTTCTGCCCATGGTTAAAGCAAACTTCTACTTATCTTTATCCATTAAATAGCTGCTCACATATTTGCTTATATTACTAAGTTGCCCTTATGCTCTTCATGCTTATCAAAGTTAGAACCAAGGGACAGACAAGATAGACAGTTGCCTAGGGCACTATACATGTGAAGATACAACTGGGAACATTAGTTTACAATTACACCTATTTTTAATACTAGAAAATTCGACTCTCTGTGGCACACGGGTATTTATTTTTAATAAGTCAAGTGTTACAATAAAGGCTGAATTTCTGTGGCAACATAGCAAGCACTTCATAAATGTTTATTGGGTTGAAATAGGATACAATTTTTAAATGGTGAGGTTCAGAGCAGGGAGAGGGACATACAAATGCCTTGTTCCAATGCTGGTGCACATCCATCATAGGCCTTCTTTTTCCACATCTTTTAATCATTTTGTATCTCTCCTCTAACCCTCTCCAAGTTCTTCACGTATTTCTTTAACTGCAGAACTCAACCACTGTTGAGTGTGAGTCAAAATTTGCTCATGGAAGGGTTGTAGTTAAGAATTTTGACTTGAGAAAGCCAACTCAACTCAGAAAAAATATATATCTTAAGTAACTCATGCAACATCTGGCTCTGGAAATAATGTACTCTCTCCAAATAATCATAGAATCCATAGATTTTAGAGCTTAATGTACTTGTCTGTTTTTCTTCATTCATTAACAATAATGACATTTGTAACAATTAGACACATTTGTGTTGGAATATGTGTTAGCTGTATTATTTTTCAAAATTGTTTGAAAACAGTTTTGAGAGAGTCACAAAATCGGTAGTATTTATCATTGGCAAGTAACTCCTATCTTTAATATGTGTTTTGTATTTTTAGATTATAAATACTGCTTAGCAAATGAAATAAAACAAATTTCTTTGTATTTTAGATATTATTTTAAAGTACAAGCAAAAAATCCCTATGGTTATGGACCTATGAGTCCTTCAGTCTCTTTTGTTACAGAATCAGGTATGTATTATCATACATTTTGGATTTTCCATTCTCTTTTTAAAAAATAATTTTTATTGCATTTCCCAGTATAGCCTTCTACCCTCTCCTCTTTTTTCCTTTTTCTCCTCTCAGATACCCAATGCTTTATTTTCAAAAATGGGAGCTTCACTTTAAAAAAAATCTAACATTGTTTTCAGTTGTTCTACTATAGTCC
This sequence comes from Phalanger gymnotis, assembly GCA_028646595.1. NCBI lineage: Eukaryota > Metazoa > Chordata > Mammalia > Diprotodontia > Phalangeridae > Phalanger > Phalanger gymnotis. The sequence continues at coordinate 86,302,170 of CM053627.1, read as the reverse complement.
TCCACTTCTACAAAAAAAGAGAGAAATGGCTTCTCTTATCACTTCCTTAGAGTCAGGTTGGATCATTTCACAGTACTCATTCTATTATTTTGCTGTTCTTTCTATTTACATTGTTGTAGTCATTGGGTATGTTATTTTCCTGGGCTTACTTATTTCACTTTGCATGAGGTAATATAAGCCTTCCTATGTTTCTCTGTATTCATCATTTTTATCATCATCAGTTTTTCTTACAGCATGGTCATATTCCATTACATTCATTGTACCACAACTTGATTAACTATGCCCCCAATCAGTGGGCAGGATCAAATATATAATCAAATGGACAAAATCAGTATTTTTCTATGTTAAAAAAGAATCCCTCACAATAAGTACAATTAAGTGAAAAACAAAACAATAAAAAGGTCCTAGCCTTAGTTAAACCACTTCTGATTTTTCTCTTTTGAAAAAAAAAGGGTTTTTTTCATTGTACTAACAGTATTAATATTAAGAGAAATTTCCATATCGGTTGCCTGAGAAACAAAAAGGTTAAATTCCATAGTGGAAAAATCTATTTTTCAATAGCATGGGAATAAGTTTGAAAGTATCTGTGAAAGATTTAGCTACAAAGTTTAAAAAATTGTTTCTAATTTTGAACAGCTGAAAAATATAAAAGCAATGTGGTTTGAGGTACCCAGTACACAATTGTTTACTCAAAAGTAAATTTTATCTTCTTTACAAAAACAAAACAAAAATATAACAACTCACCAGAATTTGCCTGGATTTACTTAACATTAATAGTGCAATTAAGATATTATTTAAGCTGAAAATGTACAAAATGAGCTAATTTCTTCCAACTGGCTCATGTTACTTGGGGCAGCATCCTTAACCTTTGTAGATATTGACATAGAGGATAACCATGTGCTAGTCATCCCTGTCAAAGACACAATACTGGATAGATCATGCCTGGCTCTAGCCCAGTAAATCAATTCTTAACGTTGTTTTCTTAACAAATGTTCTTCATTCTGCAACAAGATGGATTTCTAAGGCAGCTGTAGTACTCTACCACACATGTGGCTGCATGACACGCACAAGTAAAAGAATGTCGAACAACTAAATCTCCAGCAAAAATAGTCCCTCCATCGGGGGATTTTGTGTCGTTAGCTCACTACATAATTGTAGACATGTCATAAAAGATTTGTCATTGGAAGATCATTTCTTAAAACCAGTAAAATGAAAGTGAACTAAATCAAAACTTAGGTGAAATATCTCAGGGAAGAACTATGGCCTCAGAAATGTTTTCACAGTTAAACAGAAATGTTTTTAACAGTTTTTTAGTGAAATTGTTTCCATTTGTAAATGGGGAAGATGATGAGAAGATGTTATTCATCAGAATTCTCCTTGGAAAGTTGGCAAATTATCTGAGGATAAAATCTCTGGATGTAAGGTAGAGATTTAGACCTTATTAGGTTAGTGGACCTAAGGTCACCCCAAAAGACAGGCAATTCAGAATTAACGATCTAGTAAATGAAAGTCTAAATTCTATGTTGGCATTGGGGTAGTGTTACAAATGTTAAATTTAGGGCCCTGAAGTAAGAATTTTTAAAAAATATCCTCCTAAAAAAGACCCTCACCCTGATTCTTCTTCCTTTTCTTGACCCCAAGCCATTGCATCAGCTTCTGTGATGGTTGTTATGCCTTAACTGCAGTCTTACAGGTCTGAATTATCTAGTTGGACCATATATAGATCAAGTCAGTACTTTTGTATCATCGTATGCAATAACAAAAATTTCAGGAAATAAAAAAGTTTCCCTATTACTAAAAAGGTTATGAATTTTAAAAAAAGCACTACTCTCAGATAAATGATTTGAATGTAAATATTGTGGAAAACCTTTGAGATCTACCAGATAATCTGCATTTTCCTTTTCTGCTCTTCTATGGAGTTTACATTCTATGGCTTGGTTCGTACAAGCAGATTCCACGTAATGCAATGTGGCTTGAAAGACAGCAGATATGTTCTGTCATGTGGACAGTAAATAGATGAAGTAAGACAATTCAATAAATTCTATTTTTTTTTTTGCTTCCTTACAGACAATCCATTGCTTGTTGTAAGACCCCCAGGTAAGTTGCATTCCATGACAGTTGTCCCAAAGATATGACTTTGATTAAATTGAATCTGGAAATTATTAGATATTTTCCTATACCACTCAAACATGTGATTAATAGGACAATGCTAAATTTCCATCTAACATGTTCAAGATAATCCAATAGTTAAATTTCACCCCACCTTCTCAACTAGAGAAGAGAAATGATTCAGGAATTCCCAGTAGTGGTAACTGCTGGAGAAAGAAGATCCATCCATCTGAAGACTCACCTCTGGGAAAAGAGGTTCTGATCATACTAAGCATTTTGCATTCAACATGAGCATTTTTTTTAGTAAGCTTTGACTATATGATACCACTTTCAGCTTTCTTTTCAAACAAGTCAATTAGCTCATGTTGTTAGAAGTCAAAGTCAATTTTATGGGTCAACCCCTGAAGAGGGCCATCAGGCAATCTTCCTTACCCTCAAAAGATTAACCTTCTCCCCCTCTTGTCATTCTTCCATAGTTTAATTTCTTTGGGTCTAAATTGCTTTCAAATTTCTTGGAGTCCATTGTTAAAATACATATGCTCCTAAGAAATACTGAGTCTCATTAGAGAGCAACCTCCTGAGAAAGAGACCAATGAGGCGAAGGGAGGTGAGCCATTACACTGAATATAATATGATGAAAATCAATAGGGACACATTTGGGTCAAAAAAGTCAACTTCAGAAATTCAAGACGGGACTGAAAAGCAGTTTATCTGAAAAAAGATATGAGGATTTTAGTGAACTGCATCAACAGTATGGGAGGACAGCCAAAAAGCTAACATGATATTAGATGATAGTAAGGACTAGCCTTGCAATACTCTGTCCTGGTCAGACTTGAATGTTGTGTTCAGTTTTCAGTACCACGCTTAAATAAAAGAATTAATAATTATAATAACAATAATAATTATTATTAGCATTTATATGCTTAGCATTTACTTTGTGCCAGGCAATATGCTAAATGCTCTAACAAATTTCTCATTTGATCCTCACAATAACCTTAGGAGGTAGGTGTTATTATTATCTTCATTATACAGTTGAAGAAACTGAGACAGACATTAAGTGACTTGCCCAGAATCACATAGCTAGCAAGCATCTGAGGCTGGATTTGAACCCAGTTCTTTTTGACTCTGCTCTTAGTACTCTCTGGCTCTACTGTGTCACCTAATGAGCTGGATAGTGAGTGTCTAGAGGAGGGTGACCAGTAGAGGAAGGTCCTTCACATTATAGCATATGCAGACTAGCTGGAAAAAGCTAGGAATAGCTTGGAGAAGGGCAGCCATATTGAAAAGTGACTAGATCTATTCTTCTTGACCTCAGAGGGGACAGCGAAGAAGAATGGGAGGCAAATTTCAGCTTGATGTAAGGAAATACTTCCTTACAAATGTTCAAAAGGAGAAAGGGCTGCCTTAGGAAATCTTAGGTTCCTCTGGAAGTCTTTAAGCAGAGACTTTCTGACCACTGTCAGGTATGATGCAGAGAAGGACCTCTAGGGGCCCCTTCCAAAGAGGAGATTTTGGAAAGGATTTTATAATAGGAGAGTTAGGACAACATCACAATTTTACCCAAGACCCAAGGCTCTGCTTCCACCAAAGTCATGCTCCGAAGGTTCTGGCAGAGAAGTTTTTGGTAGATGTCCATCCAATCTCGGAAGGTTCCAAGTATAATCACTAATGTACTGTGTGTTGGTCCTCCTAGGACCAGTTTGGCTAAGTGCAATGAGAATAATTACCATAATGTTGGTCACCAGGTGATGGGTTTATTTGGCTACTCCAAGTCATAAAAACCACTTACTAAGTCATGGAAGAGTTGGGATCTCTGCTGGCAGAAGAACACCAATAAAATAACAGATCTTTTGAAGGAAATATTTAATCGAATCCATATGGGTCTTGTTTTAAATGAAGGGCTTCATTTCCTTATTAACTTATGTCCTGGTCAATTCACAATGAAAGGAGGAAGGCATGGTAGAGAGAAAAGAATGCTAAATTTGGAATCAAGTTGGAATCCTAGCTCTGTCAAGTACCACCTATGTGACCTTGAAGAAGTCATTTAGTTTTGTTGGGTCTCATTTTCTTCATTTTTAAAATGAAGGGTTTAGAGTAAATGACTTCCGAGGTTGCTTCCAGCTCTAAAACTATGACTCAGTGTTGCCTAAATTGGCAAAATAAATTTCAGTTGCAAATTCATAGCTACCAGTGGAAAAAAGTATGAGGGAATTTTTTTTTAAATTCAGGGAATCATTTATAACTGTAAGTTACAGTTACAAAAAGATGACAGACTACAATTTCATGAGGAATTATAAACATTTTGCACTGTTGTCCATCTTATTTTTTTGGCTGAGTATTCTTTTAATGACAATTTAACAGATACACAATCAGAGGAAACCACTTCAAGACAACGTAAAAGTGGAGTGGATTTTTCTTCTTGTTAAAAAAAAAGGAAGAATCAATTAAAGTGTCTTGTAGGCCATCTGTGCAGTGAATTACTAAGTGAAATGCTAAAACTGAGTCAGAATGCGTTTTGTCACCTTTTGTGTTACCAAGGTGGGGAGCCCATCTGGATTCCATTTACTTTCAAACGTGATCCTAGCTATACAGACTGCCACGGGAGACAATATGTGAAGCGAACTTGGTACCGAAAATTCGTGGGAGTCGTTCTTTGTAATTCCCTGAGGTACAAGATTTACCTCAGTGATAACCTGAAAGGTAAGGTCTATGGAAGGGGTTTGCTGTTGACCAACACCTAATGAAATCATTTGGATTAAAAGATCTGCTGACTCAACGTTATCGATGTTATCTTGAACATACCCTGGCCCTGAGTTAAGTACAGTGCAGCAAAGCATATGCTGCTTGTTAGGAATGTATCATATTGGGGGAATCCCCTTCCCCTTCCCCCCCCCAAATGGCATAGTAGAAAGAACACTTAATGTGGGATTAGAAGATAAGAATTTGGATCCAAACTCACTAAGTTTACTGCTAACAAATTTCAAGAACTTTAGAGATGTGCAAAAAGCCCATTTTCTCTGTTAAGTTAATTAGCCCTTATATTTGTGAACTACTTTGTACGTGAGAAAATGCTTTCATAATAGATTCTCTGTCTGCCACCATTTCCCCCCTGCCTTTAATTTCTATTATCTTTACTGTGTGATAGAAAATACCCTAGGATTTGGAGCCAGAGGTGCCCAAGCTCAGATATTTGCTTTGTTACTTACTACCTGCATGAGCTTGGTAAATCACTTAGCCTCTCAGTCTGTTCATCTGTAAAACGAGAGGAATGAATTCAGTGGCCTCTTAGGTCCTCCCACCCAGTTTTGATTATCAATCATCTTTTTTGCTAGCTACAAGTGCCCATAATGAAGCAATGTGGCTGTGTTTTTATGGAGTGTGATCTTTTCAGATACCTTCTACAGCATTGGAGATAGTTGGGGGAGAGGTGAGGACCATTGCCAGTTTGTAGATTCACACCTGGATGGGAGAACAGGTCCTCAGTCATACGTAGAAGCCCTGCCTACTGTTCAAGGTAAGATGAATAATAGTCACACTTGTGTTCCCCAGTTAGCACGTAAGTGACTTTTTGCCTACAAACAAAGCAATAGTGGGGCTGGAAGGAAGGAGTAGAAGGAGGGCCTAAATATGGGTGTGTAATTCTTTATGACTGTGCTCTTGGAGTTGTCAATTAAAGTACGTGCAGTGTTTTAGCATTTCAGGATGCTTGTTTGGTTCAATAGAGGGCATCTCAACATGCTATCCAAAATCAGATCAATGCCAAACTAAGGGCTTGCTATGTGATGCAGTATGTACACCTGAAATGTGGTCTCTGCCCTCAAGGAGCTATCAGTCTCTCTAGAAAGAGAAGATAAAAACACATGAAAAGTAAAATACCAATCAGAGATTTAAATGACGGTTCAAGACAATAATGGAAAAGATGTCACCTGTCATGATGTAACTTGTGCAGATCGTGACTGCTATGTGAATTGAGAGGAAGGACAGCTGTGATTTATGCTGTGATTGTCAGAAAAGGTTATACAGAGGAGGTAGGTTTTATGATGAGTCTCTAAAGGGTGGCTGGTATGTGACTAGGCAGAAAAAAGTAGAGAAGATTCAGTGCTTTTAGGAAGGCAGGAACATAAGCAGACGGGTGGTCAAATTGTGTGGCATCTCAAGATTGTAAAGCATTGGAGGACTGTATAAGGCAAACTAGAGATTTTAAACTCCTCTTTCATTCACAGGGGAAGGGGGAAAGAGACTCATTAAATACATGGGAATTCTGACTCATTTGTATTGAGGAGGGGTTACTAGACATAATGATCATTGGGGTAATTACTGAATATGTACCTATCAGTGTCCTTCTGAAAGAAGACTATTTCACATTTCTTTTTTTTCCCCTCAAATACTGACGTTGCATGCTTCTTCCATCTTCCTGCTTTCTCTCCTTTCATCTTATCTCTTTCCCTTTCTTAACCATCCCAGGTTATTATCGCCAATATCGTCAAGAGCCTGTAGGATTTGGCCGAATTGGTTTTGGAACACCCTACTATTATGTGGGATGGTATGAGTGCGGTGTCTCCATTCCAGGAAAATGGTAACCCCATCACCACTGCGAGTCTAGCCTGCACCTCTCAGACCTGTCAAATTACTTTTACCAGGAGCCTATGAGGTCTTGGGAAGAAAATCAAGACAGCAGTAGAGAACCTTCCAAGTCCAGGTGCTCAGAAGACCCAAAGCCAAAATCCTATGCACTTCTCACACCTAAATCTGGGAGTCCGCTTCATTACTTGACCTGGGACTGAAAACAGGATTTGTGTTTGATATTCAAAGTCCACTTTGCTTCTCTGTTGTATGTTTGTGTGTGTGTATGTTTAAAAAGTCAACACACCCCCCAAAGAAATAATAAATAAGCAACTGAAATGGATTGCACTTTTCCTCAGTGAGACTTTCAAACTTTACTAAGCACAAAATTTGGATGTTTCATGTATCTCAAAGCAATGACCTAAGCATGCTGTGCTTGCTTAATGGAATGCTAAATAATTTTCCATTGTTATTAATGGAATCTTCTGTAACTGGCAGAGTTTTAAGCTTCAGAGTTTTGTTTTGTTTTTGTTTTTTTTTTCCTATTCAGCAATGCTGAGCTACTAAAAACACCCACCCAAGGCAACACAGTCTACATAAGCCATGCTCTGTGAGTTTGCTCCACTGCTGACTAATGCACCAAATCACATTGTAAATTCACAAGGTATATATGTGTATGTGTATGTATGTGTATATATATATATGCATATATGTATGTGTATATATATGTCTGCAAGAATATTACTTAGAATTACTCATTTTTTCATGTCTTCAAGATCAATGTTTCTGAATTTTTGTGCAAAAGGTGCTGTTTATTAACAGGTTTTTTTTTGAAAAAATGTTTCCATGGAAAATGTACAATGCATAATGTAACAACTGTAGAAAGGACTGTTCCTTTTGGAAATACTGTTAACCATCACTAAGTCATCTGCATGAGTACCATATCCATTAGTTTTTCGAAGAGGCATCTTGATTTCTGGCCCCAAACTAAAGTCCAGCTTTGTTTTCTTATTTTTTTCATTTTTGTCACTTCCCTTGATATTTAATTCTTGAACCTAAGGCTTTTTGTTTCTCTGTGCTACAGCATGAGTTCTTTTTAAAGATACACTAATAATTTTTAACTTAAAAACCTCCATATACTTGTGAATGTGCTCATTTCATCAGCATCTCTCATCTTTATCCATTTGATAGAGACAAATTCCAGGAACAACCCATGGGAGACCTCTCTCCAGGCTGACATTGTTGCTTTAATGAATATTGTATCGTTTCGGTCATTCAACTAGCTCAAGATCCACCAAATTATACTACCATCAGAAAGGTTCCGTTATGCCATGGGCAGGGAGAAGCACTGTCCTCCAGTCCCAAAGCTCCACCTTTATATGCCACAATGGTCTAAATATAATCCATACTTCCTCTTTTCCACATCTGGCTTGTATAAAACCTGAGTGTAGCCTCTAATTAGTTATTTTCAACATACACCTATATATTTTCCCTTCAAAGAGACTTCACTTTAGGGGTAGAGCTATATTTGGGGGTAGCTAATTTGGAACCAATAGGATGATTTGATAGCATGATAAACCTAGGCTCCTAAATAAAATAATCACCATTTTCATCATTAATGGTGTGGATTCTAGGGTCTCTATAGATGAATATCATGAAATGAAACCTGGCACATCCAGAAGCTTTTAGCCTTGAAAGTAAAACTTGCTGGGAGAATTGGGGAACTCTGCAGCATCTATGGATCAAAGCTCAATAGTAAAAATGACTCACATTCATACAGTGCCTCAAGGTTTACAAAATTCATTATTTGAGTATGACCTAATGTGAATGGTCCATTTTAAACTAAACTACAAGGATTAAACCTCTGAATCTTTTATTTTCCTGAAATACTATTTCCCTATTTCAATATGAAGCAACAGGAAATAAGATGCAAGTCTGGGAAAACAAGAGAGTACTTCTATCTGGAAAAGGATGAGCTGATAGTATGTTCATATGACATTACCAATATAATTTATAAACCCAAGGGAAAGACTTTTAAAGTTGCTTTTGGATCCTTATAAATATACGGGAAGGGAGTGATTTAAAAACTAAAAGTAACTACAATGATGTCTAAAAGGAGCATTTCATTTAAAGAGATGAATATTTAAATACCTTCAAGTATTTTCACAATGACAAGAAAAATTATAGGATCTTTAGGAAACAATGAATTTTTACTAACAAGCCTATAACATAGTTCCTTTTAGAAAAAAAAACTGCCCAGTTTGTTGGTATCCTGTAGTCTGACTCTGGAAAACATATGACTAGTGCTACAATGCCATGTAGGAGTGTATCTTGCCAGATTCTCTTGAATGAGAAGAGGAATCAAGTATAGCTTTCCTGACACTATGTCCTGAGATTCAAATTACTCATTGGGATTTACATATGACAAGATGAGTTCTGGACTGACTTCTTGCATTGGATTGGGGGCTTTCTTTGGTGAGGAAGCAGAAGAAGCATGTAAGAGAAATGTTCTCAAAGCAAATTCAGAAATGAGGTGTAAATTCGGCCCCCTTGAATACCATAAGCACCTCAAATCCATAGGGACGACTTGGACCTGAAGGTAAACTATCTAATTGCTCTCACCATTCATTCATCTATTCAATAAACACTCACAAAGGACCTAATATATATAAAGTTCTGTGCTAGTGGCTGAGGACACAAAATTAGATATTATATAAATCCTGCTCTCAAAATATTTATTAATGGGAAGAAAAATAAGTAAAAATTGCCGTGTCACAAGGCAGAATGAGATGAAGCACCAGGCAAAGTGCTACAAGAAATCTGAGAAGGAAAAGGGAGAACGAGCATTTATGAAGCACCAGCGCTAAGGGTTTTATAGTTATTTACACTGTACCCGACACCATGCTAAGTGTTTTACGAGTTTTATCTCATTTCATTCTCACAACAACCCTGGGAGGTAGGTATTATTAAAATCCTCAGTTTACAGTTGAGGAAATGGTGGCATTCAGAGGTGAAGCCCAAGGTTCCATAGTTACTGAATGTCTGAGGCCATTTTTAAATGAAGTCTTCCTGATTCCAGACCTGGTGTTCTATCCACTGCTTCTTCTAGCTCCCATGAGATAAACACGTGGTGGTTAGTGGGCAAAAAAGGGTTGTCAAAGAAGATTTCATGAAAGAGGTTTTAGGTCTTAAAAGACAGGCATGGCTTCAATACACAAAGGTAAGTGGGAGGTGGGGAGGGCAGAGGAAGGAGGCTATCAGAGCATGTGGGAATTGTATGGAGAAAGGCTTGGAGATGAGGGCAGGAAACAGAGACTCCTTTTGGGGCCTTTTTATGCTCTTTTACTCAGACACCATTTTCTTCCCCATCTTGAGTAGAATTTAAGAAAACTTTTGTATAAAAGCTTCAAAATGCTGATACTCTGAGACCAAACTGAATCCAAATACACAGACCATTTGACCAACCCTGTTTTCAAAGGAATAAAAATAATTATTCCATTACTACTGTATATTTGAGACCTGATCAATTTCTGGCCATGGTGAATCTTGGCATTGAAAAAAATTCTTTCCTGCAAAAGAATCAGGCAAAATAATAACCTGAACCATTAAAATCCAAGGATTACAGTGTTGCCCACCTTCTTTTCCTGGGTGCCCTCTTCTGTTTGTTTCTCCTCCTACCTTTCTTGCCATTTCTTCCCAGTCTCCTTTTCTTGATCATCATCCACCACTTAAGGGTGCACCTCTGTCTTAGGCCCTCTTTTCTCACTGCGCTTTTTCTCTTGGTGGTCTCATCATTCCATCTGGGTTTAACTATTACCTATATGCAGGTAACTTCTAGATCTAGAAATCCAGTTCTGATTGACTATTGCATTTCATATTGGACATTATCAGTGAGATGTGTCATAGACGTGTCATTTAGTCAGTGATCAAACATTTACTAAGCACCCATTTTGTGCTAGGTACTGTTCTAAACACTTATTGTTGTTTGTCTTTCATTTTTGAAGAGGACCAATGACATCACAGGTTGATGCCTTGACTTGTATGTGAAATGGATTTCAGTGAGGCAGAGTTGTGCAAAGTTGTCAGCTTCGCTCTCTCTCAGAGTCATTGAAGTCCAGTGGCAAGATGAAAGTCAGGAAGACTGGTGATGGCCTGGGATACATTAGATGGCCTTGATGTCTGACCAAGCTCCAAGTGCTCCATAGTGTCTGTTTAAGCTGCCTTCATGGCTGTTGGAACAAACTGGTCTCATCAGCCCATTCTGTTGAGGGAAGTCTTCACATGTTGGGGGTAGATATCCCCAAAATTCACCAATGGGTTTGTGGCCTGTTGGTTACCCTCAACCTGGTTTAGCCTGTCTTCTAAGATAGTTTACTGAGGTGTGGTCACTGTGCATGCTACAGCTTCTTGGGGCCGCAAGTGATAGTTGAATGCCAAATGCTTAGATTTATGAGCAGCCCTGAAAAGGGCTTGGTAAGCTCTCATACTAGAAGCACTAGTCCTCCTTGAATACCCCATATACCCCTCTAAGCATTAGGGATACAAAGAAAGGCAAAAACATGATCTCCATTCTCACTGGAACTCAACATGTACAAAATAGGTCAGATTACCACGTTAGATACACTACGAAGGAGATTCATGCACAGGTTGGACTAGATTGCTGCTAGAATACATTCCAACTCTCATACTCTAAGGTTTATTTTCTGTTTGGATAGAATTTATGAGAAGCCATTGCAATCTCTCATTCCGCCCCCCCCCCGCCCCCGTGCCTCTTTCCTTTTTTCCTCCTACCACCTCTCTCCACTCTCCCAAGTCTGACCTACATTGGGCTGTTTTACCCATAAACTATGAATGCCTTAGATTAACATGTTTGGGCTTAGGGAATGGTAAAAAGAAGAAAACTGTCAAATTATTATATATCTGCTGAAGTCCCTTTCTATCACCTCCTTGTGCCACTTAATCTTGGTCTTCGTTGATGAGTTTTGAGGTACTAGAGGATCTCTTTTTGACAAAGTCTCTTGCATGCATGGTGTCAGATCATGTTACAGTATTTAGAAAAGTTAGTATCTTTCATTTATCTTTTGGCTAAAGAAGACAATTCTAGCTCTTACCCAGAAGTATTTGTAACGTAACCCTTTTTTTTGCCACTGTCTTGCATTAACTGTGTGTCACAGTCATGAACCTCGGTTAGAGTAGGAAGGTAAAAGATCTGGAGACAAATCAGGTCAGAATGGGCTCAGTGACTTAGACATGGGGGAAAATGTAAAATGGTTGGAACACATTTTTGCTGTTGGTGGAACTGTGAAATGATCCAACCATTTTGGAGAGCAACCTGGAATTATGCCCAAATAGTTATTAAATTTAGACTATTAAACTATAAACCCTTTGGTACAGTGATTCCACTACTAGGTCTGCTTCCAAAGATGATCAGGGCAAAACAAAAAGAGCATTTGTGTTCTAAAATATATATTATAGCAGCTCTCCTTAGGGTGGCAAAGAACTGGAAATTGAAGGGGACACCCATCAATTGGGGAATGGCAGAACAAGTGGCAGCAAATGGAAACATTCCAAATTCCCAGAACATGCTACATGTTTTAGATGGTTCAAATCATTCCCTATAAAATGTATCCATTTTACAGTTGAAGAAGAAAAATAAATTTACCAAGAAACAAACTGACTTCTGGGCATATAGCATGTCAAGACTAAGACAACAATCCTCAGTTCGGCTGACAATTCTTAGTTAAACAGTAGTAGAATCCAAGGAACACCAAATGAGAGTGAAGGCATGTTTTTTTTTAAATCTCAATTGTATGATTGACACAAAAACAAAAAAAATAGTGTGACGGATGAAGTTAAGTATATAAAGTTTTGTGGATTGACTAAATAAAAACTTTAAAAAAGAAAGTAGAAATGGATGCAGGTTAATTTAGCTCCAAAGACATACACTTAACCTATATTGAGAAATACTCAAACCAACTAGAGGGACAAAAAAAATCTCTGGAAAACTTTTCAGTTCATATTGCACAATAACTAAAATTTCTAGCGAGTCTTATTGCGGTATCTTTACTATTTGGAGTCTACCCAATAAACGGCATTCTTTTTTCCTCTTTTTTATACTCTTGGGCTGTCATAGGGCAGTCAAGTCTTTTTCACACTAAGAAAGCAAATGGATTTCATTTCCCCTCAGATTAAAGGTTTGTGATCAATGTTACTTCAAATGTCAAAAAAATAAAAATGGGATTCGTTCATTTACACCAATATGTTTTTCAAAGAAAAAAAATAGATGTCTTCCTTTTATTTCCAGAGTTCTATTCATAGAACTAGAAAACACTCTCAATACATTCTGGTCGTTATTTCTTCGTCTGTATTCTAGCCCCCAAATGGAAATACTAAATAGCAATACAGTTGCTTTTCGAAACCTGACTTATTGACAGTGTATGGATCAGAAAGAGAAGGATCCTCAAAAGCACTGGGGAGGCAAATGTTCATGGAAAATGAAAGAATATGGGTGGTGATTTTGGAGATCCAAGAATCAGACCATGGGTAGAGGGTGGAAAGGATATGGCCCTTCCCAAGAATTGTTGACTTAACGGCAGCAGGGTAGCACCTGGAATAACACCTAACATTGATGTGGGAGTTCAAGGTGTACAAAGTTTTATTTTCCCCATTTTAATATGAAGAAAGCAACGCTTAAAGAGGTTAGGTGATTTTATATATGCTAACTCATTTAATCCTCACAACAACTCTGGGAGGTAGATATTATCATTAATCCTCCATTTTACAGACGAGGAAACTGAGGCTGATTAAGCGAGTTACTCAGAGTTACTCACATGGCTAGTAGGTGTTTAAGGCAGGAATGAAACAAGTCTTCCTGACTCCAGTTCTAGCATTCTACCCACCCGGTGCCACCGGCTTTGAGGCCACATGTGACATCTAGGTCTTCAAGTGCAGACTTTTGACTGAATCCAAACTTCACAGAATGAACCCCCTTAATAAAAGCATTTGTTTGTAAAACTTGGACTCAGTCAAAAGGCTGCACCCGAGGACCTAGAAGGCCACAGATGGCCTGGAGGCAGAATGTTCCTCACCCCTAACCTAGGCTCTGGGCTTGCTCTTACTGCATCAGCACACACATGTTATAATGTATTCATGAAGGTTAATTCCTGATTTTGTGGTGGCTAAACTGAAGGGGAACCATGTAATCCGAAGCCAAATCAGCCAGGAACGAGGATGCCAAATTTCATTGCTGCTCAAAATTATTTGGAGATTAAGTTTAGTTTAAGCTTAGTTTTAATAAAGATTTTCAAAAACTTGTAAGTTGTAACTGAATCTAAATGCCTGATTGTGACTACAGGATAGAGCATGATATGTCAAGACATGGTTTTTGGGGGTGTGTTTGGTTTTTTTTTTTTGGTCAGGAGGTATCTAGTGATTCTTCTTCCCCATCATGCCCTAAATTCCAATAAGCCGAGATACTTCCTTGGAACATCTTAATGTTTCTTTTCTGAGATCTCCCAAGAATTCTCAAATACATGCCAAAAAAAGAGAAAACTTGAGAAAAAGAATATTCAAAATACTTTTTGGTCTGGAAAAAAATGGTGTTTTCTAAAGGGACAGAGAATAGCAGCTGTGGTAACCACATACCTGGTTACATATCATTCAATGAATGTCTCAGTAATGCCTTAGCCACCTGAATTTTCCAGTCTTGTTCTACAATCACATCTTGGCATCTTGTGGCACTTCTGATCAATATTCTCTATCAATATATTCTGATCAGTGATCAGTGCCAAGTAAATATCTGTGGGTAATATACAAGGGTATCTTAATTTCCCAAGGTGGAGAGAGCAAATTTCCAGAGGTCCAACTTCATTTGACGCAAATGCATAGTGAGAATGTTTGTATCTTAGGCATAACAAGATGTGGAGGTTTTTGTTTATTTGTTTGTTTTATGGTCTAGGCATATAACTTCATCAGTGTAGGGGGCTACCCCAATAGGAATTCTCTCTATCAATGCAAATCTGGAAGCACTTTACAACTTAAAGTCATAGAGAGCTGCTTGGGGGATGGAGAAGTTCAGCAATTTGCCCACAGTCATGATAGCCAGTATGTGTCAAAGGCCAGACTTGGACTAAGGCTGTCCTGATTCTGAGGCCAGCTCTCTACCCGCAATACCACACCGGCTCTCATAAAGAGGAGTATTGGTTAGGAAATAGGTAGGATCAGCAGACTTGTAAAAACTAGCAACGAGTCAAAGAACAGTATAAAAACCACACTTTGCAAAGGGGAGACGAAGGAACATCAGGCATCATGTGCAACTCATGAGGAAAGAATTCTACATGACCACATCAGTGAGAAGTCATTCCAATTTTCTCCAAGGTCTTCAGAAAGAATTCAACATGTAACAGATGAAGAGCAGACAAAGATGTGCTCTTTTTTGAATTTAAGGAGATTTTCTTAGACTCACTAGGGAATGCATTTTGAAAGAGAGGACCACTTCAGTCTCTTCTTGGTCTTCCTATATGCTGTAGGTGGAATGTATTGAATCAAAGATATGTTCCACAGAGATTAAAAGTCTAGGGCTAGAAGAGACATTACAGGCTGATTTTTAAAGAAGAGGAAACTGGGGCCCCATATCCTATGTCATAACAGGTGGTAAGTCAGGATTTAAACCCAGGCTTACTGACTCTAAGACTAGCACTCTTGCCATCACACCATATATTCTCTTTCTCTGTTAGGAGAGACTGCTGGATCTGCAAAGACCTGAGTTCAAATCTGACCTCACACATTAGCAGTATGTCTGGGCAAATCACTGTCTCAGTTTCCTTATCTGTAAAATGGAGATAATAGCATGTACTTTCTAAGATTATTGTGAGGATAAACTGAGATATTTGTAAAGCA
This sequence comes from Phalanger gymnotis, assembly GCA_028646595.1. NCBI lineage: Eukaryota > Metazoa > Chordata > Mammalia > Diprotodontia > Phalangeridae > Phalanger > Phalanger gymnotis. The sequence continues at coordinate 86,286,600 of CM053627.1, read as the reverse complement.
CCAGAAAACCTTGAAGAGTTATACAAGTGGTAGCTACTATTAAATTAAGAGAATTCAATTCAATGAGCAGAAGCATTTATTAAGCTACTACTAGGTATGAAGACTAGGGCTAGAAACTGATACAAGCTTCTTGGTTAGAGCCTTCCTCTGATTCAGAAACACTCGGCTTCATTTCCTGACTCTGACGCTGGGTATATGATCCTGAGCAAATCACTTAGCCTCTCAGCCTCAGTTTCCTCTTCTGGAAAATGATAATAACACCTACTTTATAAAGTTGTTGTGATAATCACATGAGATAATTATATGCATGTATATGCGTATATATATATATATATATATGCACATATATATTAGTTATTAGTGGTTGGAAGAGTTTCCCACATCAATAAAATTATGGACATAGCACTCCCCCCAAAAATATGCTGGCCCACCATGCTAGGAAACAAAGGCAAAAATGAAAAATTTTCCCCTCTAGGAGGTTACATTCTATTGTGGAGAAATAACATATTTATAGAATAAGTGCAAAATAAATGTAAAATCATCTTCATGGACTGAAGAGCCACTTCTTGTACCAATCAAGGGATTTTCTTTTTTTTTTTAATTACATGTGTATTTTTTTTTATTTTTTTTAATTTATTTTTGGCATGTTTGGTTTTCAGCATTGATTTTCACAGGCGTTTGAATTACAAATTTTCTCCCCATTTCCTCCCCCCCCCCACTCCAAGATGGCCTACATTCTGGTTGCCCTGTTCCCCAGTCTGCCCT
>CM053627.1:86211941-86285335 GCA_028646595.1 Phalanger gymnotis | reverse complement strand
GCACTTCCCCTTCTTTTTTTTTTTTTCCCCCGAGGAATTCTCTGGGTGGGGAGGGGAGGGATTAGAGCCGTTTACCTGGCCATTATGTCTCCCGGAAGCTCAAGAAGCGTTTGAAACCTTTGGGCTGCAAGCCTCAGGAGCTGGTATCTCACAGTCGGGGGCGTTGCGCTGCCTCTCGTTGCTTCCACAGAGTGCCGTCCTGTGTTGGGAGGCCTGGGGATCTGCGCTGGTTTCAGGCGCCCGGCTTTCTCCCAGCCTATCTCCCACATGGGTTTTCCCGCCAGCCGCTTCCGCTTTGGTGCCGTCTGGGGCAGCTCCGCACGCTCCTTCAGCCTTTCAGATTCTCCCAGCTGGGAAATTTGCCCCACTCAGACTGCTCGCACTTTCTAACTCTCTCAAATCTGCTCAGATTCACTTTTTTATAGGAATCCAACAGAACCTGTGAGAGAGCTCCGGCAAGACACTGTTTTCATGTGGCCATCTTGGCTCCGCCCCCTATCCTCTTGAATCTACCACTTTTTCCATGTGCTAAGTTACTCACTTCACAAATATAATCTATATTGGAACAGATAATAGTACTCAGAGAGCAATAAGTGAACAATCCTTCCCAAATGGAGGAGTGAACAATCAATCCTTCCCCAGAGACCTGTGTGGCATCAGCCATTTATAAGCATGTTCTGGGTAGAATGCTCACCTCTAGCTATTCAGGGTAGCTTTTCAGTACATGTCTCCTGTGGAGACTCCCATAATTCACTACTTCACTGGATCCCCCTACACAGCCTATTTCTCCATCTGCACAATACAGCACATTGCTCTGCCAGTTGCAGATAGATGATATGTATGATTCCTTTTCCAAAGGAAGTAGCCCTGTCTAAAGATTATAGGGCCTTCAGTCTTTGTCATGACTGAGCGAATTATAGTTCAAAATTGGGCTCCAGACTAACATGTCTCCATTTCTCTTGTGTACGGTTCACATTTGTGTTTGCCCATGGGTGAGGGACTTACTTGTGTCCTTAGTTGTGAGTCTTTCTCCCGGGTGTGTGGAAGGGGTCCTTCCACTCTCAAACCCCACCCAATCTTCTCAGGTTTTCCTTGATAAAAGAGCAGATGGGGGAAGTCAAGCATAATTCTGGACAGCTTCTACTATGCATAGTAACAGATTTAAGGCATGATTTGGAATCTTTCTAAACCTATGTTTATACACTTGGTGACAGAATAATTATGGAATTGTACTAACTGTGAACATTTGGTCAAACCAAACAACCACAAGTGATCTGTCTTTTCGGCAGTACGTTCTACACAGGCCTGGAAGCAGGAGCTGCTTTGATTGCAAAGGCGCTTTGGCCTGTTGTCATGTCAGCTAATCTTCCCACTAATAACAATAACTCATCATTTTGTAGCACTTTATGGTTCACAAAGCATTTTTTCTTACAACAATCAGTTTTCATGGCTCTCAACAACTTCAAAGGGCAATGCAGCTTTGAGTTTGAGAAGGGGCTGAGGTGGGGTAGGGGTGGGGGGCTGATGCTATGTTGCTTTGTTGCTAACCCCCCTCCCACTATAGACCCAAGGCGACAATTCTGTAACTTCTTCCTCTCATGGGGTTCCCTCATGGAAACCTGTAACCTTTCTCTTGGCTTGAGAAAGCCTTGGGAAAAATCTGTCTTTGTTTTAAATGTTTATTCGGTATTTATAAATAGTATTAATCAGAGGCATTTTCTCGTCTGTATATTTTTATTGGGAATGTATTTGGGAAGAGACGAGTGAGAGGGAAGCATTTCCAGAGAAGAGAGAGACAGATCAAATATTGAGATGTTTTGTCAGACTACCATCTCTGGCTGGGGGCTCAGAAATTCTAAAAAGAAAGAAAGAAAATGGACAGAATTATAGATAATTTGATGATACTTCCCATCACAGAGAAGAAGCATCTGCTTGTAGTGGGGAAAGGGTATGTGGCAAATAGGAGTGGTTAAACAGAACTGTTCATGATATCGCCACTCCATCACTATGTGTGTATACCCTTTGACCCCGTAATATCATTACTAGGTGTATACCCTAGAGACTGAACACAGAGAAAAAGAATTCATATGAACAAATGTATTGATAGTAGTGCTTTAGAATTTTTTATTGTAGCAAAGAACAAAAAACAAAATGGATACCTAACCCATTAAATGGAGTATGGCTAAACAAATTATGGTATATGAAAGTAATGGAATATTATCGCTCCATAAGGAAGACAAAAATGATGGATTCAGAGAAACCTAGGAAGAATTGTATGAGCCAATATAGAGTTCTGGGCAGAATAAGGAGAGTAGATCTTTGTTAGTTCCAGTTTCGTGGTTAAGGAAACATTGGAAAGGACAGTAAAAGTTTATTGCTATGCTACATTGGTTGTGTTTTTAGTGGATAACTGCTTTCATTTCTTTTTTCTAAGTGTTGAAAACTCAGACCCTGGGCTCTGATTGGTGAACTTTCAATTTAGACATCCAGCCCATGGTATCTGTCTTGAAACCCCACTTCCTTCACTCTTTTTAGTATGGCTCACTCTCCCCAACCTGTACTAATATTGTTGGGTCTAGGGATTTTCATAGGCCCTGAGCCTACTATTACATTTCCCAGGCATCTCCAAACCATGACACCTGTACTCTAGACTCTTCTTTGTCTTCTACCTCTTACAACTTGGACCCTGATTTCTGACTGGAGAGCTTTGAACTGATTTTTCGTGGTTCTAGTCCCACCACAAAACTTCTTGGACATCCATAAGCTATTCTTACATGGATGTACCCTCTGCTACCTCCCACTTCCAGCTCTTGTAACACTAGAGATCTTGTCTTCCCCTTTTAAAACAGAAACTCCTTGGGGTGATTGTCTTGCTTGCCTATATTTGTATCCTGGCACTTAGCATAGTTCCAGGCACATATTACAAACTTTAAAAATGCTTTTCCCTTTCCTTTCCTTTTCTTCCCTTCATTCTTCCTTTTTTCTTTCCTGCCTTCCTTCCTCCCTCCCTTCCTTTCCTTCTTTTCCTTAGCACATATTGTAACTTATCTACTTCCTTTCATTATATGTGACTCTAGTCCATTTCGCTAAAATTATTTTGAAATGTTTACCTTCTTTCTGGAGGAAGGTTGGGAAATATTACTTTGTTGTCCAAGGATTGGATTTTTCCTTTTCTGCTTACTATTGTTTCTATTTTTTTTAAAATTTCCATGCAAAGCCCATCTGTGACAAGTGTCTCTGAATCCCATTTATAGCATTTCTGAGTGGTCCTTTTGGGGAGGAAATGTTTATTTGGTGACTCTGGCTGCTTTCTCTTTTCTCATGCTGAATGGGAAATTCTGTTTATCCACTGGGAATGCTACAGTTAATGGGAAACAAATGATGGTCAGACACGTTATAAACTTACTGCAAAGATTTTCTTGGTTTGAGTTCAGAGCCTTATCTTTAGATATGGAATTTGGATCTTCCTTCTCTTTTTGGAATTTGAATTAGTTTTATTCTAGTAATAAGATTCAAGTTCAGGATACCTATCCCTCTTGCCTCCATAGATACGATTTAAAGACATTTAGATTCAAAGGAGTCCCAATGAAGGGAAAGGAAATTTCTTTTCCATATTTGATACTTTTAGTGATTCATATAAGAGTGTTTATGAATATGAAACAAAAGCATTTGGTGGGGAGAAATAGAAAAAAAATGGGCTTATGAGTCAGGAGAAACCTGAGTTACTAGTTGTGTGACTGTGGACAAATCACAGAATATCTCAAAGCTTCAACTTCCTTAACTATAATATGGGGGCAATAATTCTTGTAAAGGATGTCTCATATTGTTTTGGGGGAAATCAATGAGATAACATATAGAAAGTATATTTAGTATAAAGTACATATATATATATGTATATGTATAGCATAAGTATATTGTTGGTTTTTGTCCTTCATTTTCAAAGAGGACAAATGACATACGTCATAGGGTGATGGCTTGACTTACTGGTGAATTAGATTTCAGTGAGGCAGAGTTGCACAAAGTCAGTGGCCTCACTCTCTTTTCCAAAGTCATCAAAGTCCAATGGTAAGACAAAAGTCAGGATGATTGGGATTAGAACAGATGACCAATTTTTAATTGTGTTGAGATTTTATAAACAATTATCACTTGTATGGCTTTTTTAAGAAAATGTTTTAAAGTGTAAATTTTATCCATAAAAATCCTAACCTGATGCTTCTTCACAGTCTAGAGATGATGCTGGGCTATCAAAAGCTATGTGAGTGAATAACAAAAACTGGAGCTTTCTAGAAATGTAGAAAAGGCTTTAAATTATGTTTCCAAACATAGCAGCTTAATTTGTGACCTGAGGACTATTCTAGTTAAATATGGATAGGGGTGGTCACTGGGTAATGAATTCTTTGGCCATGATGGCAGCTTCTTGGTGCAATGGATAGAGCACAGATCTGGATTCAGAAAGACCTGAATTCCAATCCAGCCTCAGACTCTTACTAGTTCTGTGACCCAAGGCAATACACTTAACCTCTGCCTGCCTCAGTTTCCTTATATATAATATGAGGATAATAATGGTACCCATTTCCTAAGGTTGTTGTAAGGATAAAATTAAATATTTGTGAAGTGCTTTACAATCTTTAAGGTACTGTGTAAATTCTAGTTATCATCATCATCGCCATCATCATCATTTTTATTATTGCCTCCAAAGCATATAAAAAAACAAAATGTTTCTCAATCATGGCTCCCTTCTAAATCCACATCAATGGTAGTGGAATGGCAGAAGAGAGAGTAGAGAGTGCTAAGAATAATTGAACTGTTCATCAACTGAATCTCGGTTCAGTCATTTCTCAGTTCTGTCCAACTCTTTGTGACTCCTTTTGGGTGGTTTTTTTTTGGCAAAGATACTGGAGTGGTTTGCCATTTCCTTCTCCAGCTCATTTTACAGATGAGGAAACTGAGGCAAACAGGGTGAAGCGACTTGTCACACAGCTAGTAAATGTCCAAGGCTGGATTTGAATTCATGAAGATGAGTCTTCCTGGTACCACGTCCAGTGCTGTAGCTACTGCACCACCTGGCTGCCCTGTCATATGTAAAGGTAATAGTTAGTAGACTTTCCTTAGAGGGTTCTTATGATACTCAGATAAAGTAACATAAGTAAAGCACTTTGCAAATTTTAAAGTGCCGCATAATGACTAATTATTATTAACGAAAACAGTTGGCAACTTCTGCACGCAAATCCTGAAGAGAAAGCTGTCATGAAGAGAAAGCACGTAAGCATGCATGTCTTGTTCTGCAAGGACACCCCTGCAGACATTTATAAAACTGACCTATTAGACATCTTGAACTGCTTTCCATATGCTTTAAACTTGATTGAAACCCTGAAGGTTTTGGTTTTGGGTTTTTTTTCTGTATTTTTGCAAGGAATCTTTCCTTAGGACTGAATGCCATATGTACAATAATGGAAATTTGATTTATACCGATGATTCATTTATAATTATTTCATTAAAATTTCATTGAGTTAGACCCCATTTCAGCCTCATTCCGAGCACTCTTTCATCTTGAGGAAGAAATCAATAATTTAAAACCATGTAATAATGCAAAGTTCAACTCCAGTCTGAAATTCCAGATCTTTTTACTTTCAGACTGTTCTGACTGGCCCATGGAAGTAGTCTTTGGCTTAAAGAGATTTTCACTTGCCATCTCCATGATGTTATTCTACCCATATTGAGAGACAGCATGGAGTAGTGGAAAGAATACCGGAATGGAGCTCAGAAGATTTAGGTCTGAGAACCAGTTCCTCTACTTAAAAACTATCATTTTATTTATTAGATAGGGGCTAATCTTTATCTTGTGTCATCGACCCCTTTGATAGTCTGGTGAAGCCTATGGACCCTTTCTCAGAATAATTATCTTAAATGTATAAAATAAATACATATGATTACCAAGGAAACCAATTATACTGAAATATAGTATGCCAAAATATATTTTTTAAGAATTATTCACAGACTTATCCTGGAGTCTTAGTTTCCTCGTTCATAAAATGGGAATAATCATGCTCACCAATCAAAACTTGAAGGACTATTATAAGGACCAGGTGACACAATGCATGTAAAAGTACCTTCCTGCCTATAAGCACTAGATAAATTTAAAGTGTATATGTCCTGACGGTACATACAGCAGAGATTATACAGATTTACATTTGTTTGCCAGGCAATATTTTAGGATTAGATGCCAACTCTGAACACACAGAAAATCCAACAATCTGCTCACTAAGACCTACACTTATTATAGGAAAATCTATAATGACAAAATAGTGTCATTTCAAAAAATCAATCTCTGTACCAGTTTATTAAAAAGGCATTAATAAGTAAGTACCTTTAATTCTCTTTTCAAAGTTCTTAAAAGAACAGTCAGACTCTGTTTCCACAATCTGGCTAGCAGCTTCTGCGGGGGTGCAAGATCCACCAACAACCAGCACCCAGAAAGCTGCCAGCACCCAGAAAGCACATGTGCTTTTGGTCTGCTTAACTAAGGAAAGCAAGGTGAAGGGGTTGACAAGCTTACTTTAATTCAGCACACAAATATCATTCACTTAGTTCAGGGGGAAAAGCCAGCACCCTGAACTTCAGAGCAAATTACAAACAAAGTACGAACATCAACAGACAAACCCAATACAGATTCATAGTTACCAACATCTAGGTTCAGCCTGGGAGCTCAGAACAAGGGCTGGCCCAGAGTCACACAAGCCACCACTGCTGCGGCAAAGAGCTCCAAGGAAGAGGAGGCCAAGCCCTAGTTTTATATCTTTTTCAGCATCATGAGTGAGTCACACATGCGACTCACCCATGTGACCTAGAATCGTCACAAAGAGCTGGACTTAAACCCACATGGTCTAAAAGCCTCTGCTGTCCCAGACATGTAAACTAGGCCCTCCCTGGAGTTAGCCCCACCTTGGGCCCCACCTTAGTTGCCAATCCACACCCACATAGGTTTTACATAGGGGTTTGGGCCTGGGGCTTAGCACTTAGTAAGACTCAATGAAATACACTGAATTACTCAACAAAAACAAAAGCCAAACTCTTCGAGGGCACTTGTTGAACTAAGTGCTAAGGAGCCCATTTTGCTTACCAACACAGACTCCCTTCTAGAATTCATCTGGTGCTTGTTTTGGCTATACAAATACTAAAATCAGAAAGGTACATAGAAGATTTGAATAGCCCCTAAGCAAGGATGATATGCTAATCTGTGAAGCATTCTGTATTTTTGACAAAGAGAGGGGGAGAGAAAAGGAGGAGGAAGAAGAGGAGGCATTCTGAAACTGACACCATTGATAGTGTTCTTAGCTTCCTGTAGTGAAAACAAGGATGAAATTACAAACAAGATCACAATATACAGTGAGCTTCATGTAGTACCATATTAATAAGATGTTATGGATTTCTGATAGCAGTGCCCTATTAAACATTATCTTTTGGAATTTTATACTGTCCAGCACTTGGGTATAACACTTAGAGTTACTTAAATATGATGCCTGTAACTTTCTATAAAATAAAGTTGACCATCAGGCCCTTAGTAAGGAACCTACTTCCCTGTTATATGATATTTCTTTGGGGAAAGATGCAATACAATTCAATTCAGTAGACATTTCCTGAGTGTCTATGTGATATGCCCTGTGGCAGGGATGCCTTTTCTAGGAAAACATTTCAGTATTCCAATGGATTTGTGATCTTATTAATAGGAATACTTCCTCCAACAACACATTCCTGCAGGTCCATGTACTCCCAGATATTTGCCATGGAGGTTCTACCCAAAGTGGGACGGTTTTGCATTCTCTTTAAGTTGTGTGGGTAAATAACCCTCTAGAAATAAGAGAACTGCCTGTATTTTCTCTTTCATCTGCATTGCAGTCATAGCACTATAAACACATGTAGGGGACCAAATGAAAGGCCATACTTAAGTTCTTAGCTAGTTTTTAAGCATTCATTCTTACAAATGTCTACTTAGTGATTTGCAAAAGAACATATGGAACTGAGTTCCTGCACATAAGCATATAAATCTTTGTATAAACTGAATACTAAGAATGTTAGAAAGATATTTAAATGAGAAGATTTTGAAGAATCCAGTCTCTGTTTTCGATTATAGTTACTTCATATGTACCATAATCAGAGCCTGAAACTGAACTGGGAAGCAAAATAGAACTCCTGTTTTTATATTGAAAAGAGGATACAAAACATTTTGGTTAGTAATTATAAAAAGTTACTCAAATGGATTTAATTCTGTCTATCTTTCTTATCTACTAACCAAGGCCAAAGCATTGGTCATTCATAACCCTTCATTGCATCACCCAACACTTTAGAAGGCATTGTCAGTAAAGCTTTTCAGAACATCTCAACAACACCTAAGCTGCTTCCATATATGTTGTATAAGAGGTATAAATCACAGGTAGGGTTCGGAACCTGCTGAAGCATATTTGGGAAAGAGAAAAAGAAAATGAGAGTGAGGGTGAAGTAATAGGGAAGAACTGGCAGATGTGTTTGCTGAACCAATGTTAGTATCAGTGACATTTGAAAGAAAGATCATGAAGAATGGGAGAACTGCTGCATTTTTACTGATACTTAGATAAAGGCACAAATAGCAATATTTGCTAGGTAAAAAAGTAAAAGTGACAAGCTAACATGTTGGATGATAAAATCAGGATCCAAAAATAAATTTCAACAGGTAGGAAGATTAGGCCAAATCAAATAAGATGAATACAAACAGGAAAAAGTGTAAAATCTTACCCCTGGGATCAAAAAAGTCATCATAACTACAAGATGGGATACGTATGATTTCATAGCAGTTCATCTGAAAAAGAAATGAGGGTATTAGTAGACTGAAAGTTCACTATGAACACAGTTTATTATGGCTAATATAAATAGCCAACAAAAGCTAATATGATCTATAAATTGCTTTGCAAATTTTAAGGCACTGTGTAAGTATAGAGGAAGAGGAAGAAAAGAAAGGAGAAGAGGAAGAAGAAAAAGAAGAAATGACACCAACAATAGGTTCATGCCCCTCTATTTATAGAATACAAACAATCTTTTGTTTCTTCATGGAGCCTATGAAATAGTCAAGACCTAAGAGTGCAATCAAAAGGCCATCTTTGGGTGACATCCATTTGAATTTAACAATGCTATTATATGTCAATAAAATTCCTTAAATGGTTGTCATGTAGATTTGTTTATATTAATATGGTAGTTTATGGTAATTATACAGAAATGTAAGATGAAGAAAATAAGGAAGAGGAGAAGGAGGAAGAAGAGGAGGATGGAGAGGAGAATAATAATAATAAGATGATGATGATGATAATGATGACAACAACAACAACTAATTTATCATCTGTGTAATGGAGTTGGGCGGTGGGGCAATAGCAAACTCAAAGAATGTCAGCCACAGTAGTAGACATCAGAATAATTGTGTAATCTGAGACTTTAGTGGTAGCTGTGAAGACCTATCCTAAAATATTGCTCTCTGCTGACACCACTGATTGGGTTAGAACCTTAGCCAGTGTGAAGTAACTACTCCTACAAATCCAAAAAATAAATAGGGTAGTATAGTGTTGCAGGCCAATTCTACTCAGATCAATGTGACATGAAGGCCAAAGGAAAGAGTCATACCTCTTCATATCCTTGTACTATAAGAAGGTTACGTACAATTCAGAAATGCAAATATCTCATCTGCTGGAAATATTTCCATACAGAAGGCACTGACCCTGAAGCAGACAAGCTCAAAATGCACTGAAGACATGTAAGCTTTTATTATGCAACAGAACTTTATCATAACAAAAATGTAAACAAATCTTATTGATTTTAGGCAAGGATTTCGTATTGTTTTTTGTCAATAATATTTCAGTTTCGAAATACACAACTACATAATACCTATCAGTGCAGGGCATTCCAAAGAAATAATAGTTTCTTAGCCCAAATTAGATGAAACTGCTTGCTACTATTTGGCTTGCCTCTTAAAAGATAGTGCTAATTACTTCATCACTACTTTTGGAACAACCGTACCGTGGGGCAAATACACCAGAGCTTTGGCCGACACTAATAGATCTTTCCTGACTATGAGGCTAGAATACCTCTAGGGGCTAGGCTATTTTAACCTTCTGTTGCTTGACATCCAGGATTTACAACCCCTTTATATAAAAGGGTCTCTTGTAACTCTGGTAACTGTAGGAAGACTCCTTTCTTGGGTCACCCAAATGGTTCTCTGTTTTTGACTCCGGGATAGCTCATGGTGACTCCATAGCCATTGACTACTTCCTTTTCCCAGCGTCTAGATGCTGTGCTTCCCACTTATGCCAATACCTCCCATTCAGTCTGTTGGGATTCAGAGAGGAATTCACTCTCATTTAATTGTCTTCTTGTCTCTCATCTTCTTCTACCTTCCTTCTTGTGCCTTACTCTCCTCCCCACCTCCCCAGTCCCAGCCATGTATTCTTTGAGCCAGTGACATTGATTTCCTTTGTTGATCCTCACAGAGGATACTCTATCTCCCAACTCCAGGCATTTTCACTGGCTGTCTTCTGCTTGGAATTCTCTCCTTCTTCATCTCTTCCTCCAAGATTTCCCATCTTCCTTCAAGTCTCAGCTAAAATGCCACCTTCTACAAGAAGCCTTTCCCCAATCCACTTAATGCCACTGATTATCTCCAATTTGTCCTGTGTATAGCTTGCTTGTACAAAGTTGTTTATGTTGTCTTTCCCATTAGACTGGGAGCTCCTTGAGAGCAGCACCTATCTTTTGCCTTTCATTGTGTCCCCCAGTACTTAGCACAGGACCTGGCACATAACTGGTTTTTAATAAATGTTTATTGGCTGACTGACTCCATGGCATCTGGGTTTGACTATGCAAATTACCTGGAGTTGCTTCTCAAAGATCCTCCAAAAGGAAGGAGAGAGAGTCAGATTCAAAAGCTTCCAAAAGCTGATCCCAGTACAGGTGCTATGACTCAGAGGGAGAGGGACAACCCCTTAGCACCACAATGAAGTATATAGCATGATGAGCTTGTGTTGTAGTTGGATGACCTGGATTTCATCAGTACAGAGAGCTCTGTATGAGGAATGTCCACTATTCATGAAGATTAGTACCTGTTCTACAATTTATACTCTTAGAGAGCTGTTTAAAGACCAAGTGACATATAGTTCAGGGTTACTTGCCTGGAATGAGAGGTAGAATGGCAAAGAACTAGTCTTGGTGTCAGAAAGAACCAGGTTCAAGTGGGAACTCAAATATTTGTTGAATTGAATTCAAATTCACTTGTGTATAAATTTAAAGGTTTCATTTTTTCATTCCTTCTAAATATCGTGTTCATTTTCACAGTTAAAGTTAAATACATAGTTAAATCTTCCAGATGTTCTTGTTTTTGGATGACATTGTGGAAATTGTATCAAGTCCCAACACATCGTAGAGTCTACTGAAAAAGATCTGTAATCACACAAAGAAGTTTGGCCTCTCCATCAACAGAGGAAATACCAAATGGATGAAGGATGTCTATTGCTCAGATTTCAACATGCATCTGAATGGACACCCTCTTGAACCTGTCCAACAGAATGTACATCTGGCATAGATAATACGGACCAGCAATGAACTGAGTCCAGTGTTGAAAAGGAGGAGAGTGAGCTGGACTGCTTTTGGAAGTTGCAAAGCACTTTTAATGACCCTAAGTTTCCTGTAACAGCAAAGACTCATATTTCCAATATGAACTTTTACCAGCGTTGCTCCATGGCAACAAATCAGGAATACTCATGTCTCCGAAGAAATGAAGATGAATATCACACAATGGAAAGGTGCACTGTGTGTCTGAGCAGGTTGTAATATATTGGGGAACTCCAAAGAACAGGAGCAAAAGATCTCATCAAGGAAACATACAACAGAATGAGGCAGGGTCAGCAGTATGCTAGAGACAGCTTATACTGGCTCCCAAGAGCCGTTAAATTTTAATGTGAACGCTTATGTGCTGGAAATCAATAAATAGTGGTAGTCTTGCATCTTGGGATCTGTACACCACTGCTTACTCCTGAGAAGATATCTGACTAAGAACAGTTGGCAGTCATTTAACAATAAATAGAAGCATAGAGTTAGAGCTAAATGGATCCTTAGAGATCTTCTTGTCCAATCCTCTTCATTTTTCCAACAAAGGAACTTAATGACCAAAGTCACATAGATATTTAGTGGAAGCAGTTAGATTTTACTGTCTAAGCCCAAATACAGAACTCCAAAATTAAGATTGGCAAGGAAGGAAAGAAAGATAAATAGCATCCTTCACAATTTTGCCTAGGGTTGCCCTACTAAGAGAAGTTAATGTAGTTCCCATGAATTGACTGCTAATGCAAGAATAACCTAATGGAACCATATTTCCCTGGCTTTGATTCCTTCCTGTGATCTAATGCATTCTTGTCACTTGCAATCCTTTTTCTTAATCCTTTTTGAGTTCTGAGATTCTATTTTCCCACCATCCACATTCCATTTTTTTATGATCACTGATATCCTAGCAGCCAAAGACAGCAAGCCAGCAAAATATATCTCTTCTGTTTCCAAGACACCAAAATCTCATGCCCTTCTGAAAGAATTTAGTGGAAAGAATGGGTCAGTTTTTAAACCATTTTATCAAAAAGCTGAATTCTTTAAACAATGAGATCTTGACTCTATTTTGATTCTAGAAGTTCAGTCACATACTTCCTAGAAACATTTCTTGGCCTCGACATATATGAGCAAATGCCACTCTTCCTCTCAAGGTTTTGTTTTTTTTAAAAAGTTTGATTTGATGGCTTTATATTGTCCATTGCTTGTTGGAGATGAATACTTCTCTTGAAGGCAGCAAGGAGCTGTCCAGCTGAAGATAATTTAGAAGCCAGAAGGCAGAACCAGCCTCCTAGGCTCAAAAAGGGATTCACGCATTCTCTTGCAAGATGGCAAGTGATGCAAATTATCTCATATGTTTTATGAAACATAGACCCTCTTCATCTTCCCATATTTGCTCTTCCAGTGTCTGAATCTTCCATATGTCCCAAACCACATCTTTTTACCTATCCTTCAAATACTATTATTTTTTGATACTCATACTTCTGACCCATCCCCTGCCTCCACTCCACTGCTTAAAGTATCTGGCATCTACTAGGCACTTAATAAATGTTTGCTGACTGACAGCTTAGTAACCCATACATCTGGTAGCAGAACCTACCTTTGCACTACATGACCAATGAGATACTTCTGGCCACTGCCTCAATGAGAAGTCCTCATGACCATACCCCTTCCTTGTTTCTTGGTGCCCAAAGTCTGCATCATGTGTGACCTCAAGCCTCAGTCCATGGTGGGCCCTGTCCAATAAGGAAAGATTATAATCATAGGTACATTGAGTTTTAATAAGTTCAATTTAATCTAATCTCATTCAACAAGTATTTATTAAGCATCTACTTTATACATAGCACTCTGCAACATTTGTAACAAAACTGGAAGCATGTTGCTTAGCCTCAGGAAGTTAGCATTTAGCTGATGAGCAAACACTTATGGGGAGTGGATATCTGGCTAAGATGATGGTACTAGAGAATGAGTCTTGGATTTCTGGATGAGAATTTCAGATATAAGAATGGTGAGCTTTTGGCCACTGATGTAATGTACCTAATAAGGGAGCTGGGAAGAACAGATTGCATGAAGACTTGAGGATCTGTTCAAGGGAGCTCTAATCTCAGAAAAAAATGGGAAGGAAGAAAATTCACACAGAGCCCCTAAGCCTGATACTATGGAGCATAGCTGTTATGTCATAGGAGGAAGAATAACATTGGAGAAGCCTAATAATGGACAGGAGACAAAATTCAATAAGAGAGGCAATAAAATACTGATGACTTCTGTCTATACACCTATGAGCAAAGTATACATTTTAGATATGGTGAACTAGAAATCTTAATGCAGAAATGTAAATCTGACCTCACAGTTAGCACTGAGACACGGAAGGATGTGCCTCTTAACAGAAATATACTGCCAGAAGCAACCACAATCCCAGATGGAAAAAAAAGCATGAAAGCCAATGTGCCAGACACTGGAGATACAGAGGCAAAATCCAAAACAGTTCCTGCTCTTAAAGAATTTACATTCTACTGGTGGAATACGATATGTATAAAGACAAGCAAGTACAAGATAATTTGAGGAGGAAGCACTAACAAGTGGCGTGGGGGAGGTGGGATCAGGAAAAGCACCTAAGCTAAACCCTGAAGAAAGCTAAAGATTCTAAGAGTGGAAATAAGAAAAGGGTGCATTCCAGGCACTGGGAATAACCTGTACAAAGGCACAGAGAGGAGAGACAGGATTTTAAGATAATGGAAATTCTAGTTTACCTGGAATTTAGAGGGTATGAAAGAAAGTAATATAAAATAAGTCTGGAAAGGTAGGTGGGAGCCAGAGTATAGAGGGCTTTCAAAATCATACTGAGAAGTTTGTAGTCTATCCTAGAGACAATAGAGAACTGAAGATTTCTGAGCCAGAGAGTGACACAATGAAACTGGTGTTTTAGGAATATTAGAGTGTCAGCTTTGTGGAGGAAATATTGAATTGGAGTGGGGAGAGATTAAAAATATGGAGAGTAATTAGGAGGCTGTTACACTAGTCCAGGCAAGAGGTAATGAGGGCCTGAACTAAAGCCTGAGCTAGAGAAGTAGATGGAGGGAAGAAATGTTACAAAGGTAGAGTCAACAAAACTTAGCAACTGATTGGATTTTAGGAGGTAAGAGAAAGAACCTGGAAGTATGAGAGACTGATTGGAAGTGTTGTGCCCTCAACAAATAGGGAAGGTTGAAAGAAGAGTGGATTTATGGAAGAACATACGAGCTCTGTTTTGGACACAATAAATTTGAGCATCCAAGTATAACTATATCAGCAAGGAGTTGATACTGGTGGAATGGAGTTCAAAAATGGGCTGAAATCATCTGTGGGGAAGTAGAAATTGAACCTATAGGAGGTGGTGAGATCACTAATAAAGAGAATGAAGGGAGGGAAAAAAGAGGACCAAAGATAGAATCTTGGGGGACATTCACACTTAATGGGTAGGTAGTGGTAATGTGGTTCAACAAAGGAAACTGAAAAGGAGTGGTCAGACTTGTAGAACCAGGAGAAAGCAGTGTCATTGATGTCAAGGCAGGAAAGAAAATCTGATCAGAGTAGAAAATCTGGTCAGGAAGACCTGAGTTTAAAATCTGCCTCAAATTATAGCTATGTGACCCATGGCAAGTCACTCAATCTCTTAGCCTCAGTTTCTTCATTTGCAAAATGAAAATAATAGCATGTACCTCACAGGATTGTTGAGTAAATGAAATAATATGTGTGTAGCACTTTTCAAGCCCTAAAGTTCTTTATATATGCTAGCTATTACTGTTATCATTACCTAGGAGGCAGTTTGGTGCAGTGAAAGTGTCAGATTTGGAACCAAAGGACTTGCGTTGAAATCCCAGATCTGTAACTTACAGGACTTTGGGCACATAATTTAAACTGTCTGTGCCTCAGTTCCTTATCTGAAAAATGAGGGCATTAGATGAGTTAATGTTTAAGGCTCCATCCAGCTCGAAATGTATGATCCTGTGGTCTATCCAAAAGTGAAATGAGCTGTTATAAAAGGTAGCAAGTTCCTCATCACTGGAGGTATTTAAACAAAAATGAGACAATCACTTTTCAACAGAGGGTATTACTTTTGTGGTTTAGACTAGGTGATTTGTAAAGTGCTGTCCAAGTCCGATTCTATAATTCTATGAATCTCAAGATATGTATATATGATTAACATAATTATATTGTGTGGAATATATACATAGTGGCTGACAAAATTCAAAGTAGGGACCAGAATCACTGTGGTTTGAATCTAGTCAGGGAGGGTTCTATGGAGATAATTCTGAAGATAGGTTTTTATGGAAGTAAGGTATTTAAAATGATGTAGATGAGTGAGGCATGTTGCTAAAACATAACCCTTCTCTTACTGTTCAATTATTTAGTTAACTCCAACAAACAAGCCCCTACTATGGTCAAAGCACTGTCCCAGCTCCTGTGGAAAATACAAAGATTATATATGGAATAGTCCCTGCCCTCATGAAACTTATAATCTAGCAATGGGATGTGATAAATACACAAACAACTGCAGTACAACATAGAGCATAAATGCACAAGGGAATCACAAAGAGGTATATGAGATATGATGAAGGAAAGATAATTTCTGCCAGAGTATTAAGAAAAGTTCTATATAAAGGACAGAATTTGAATTAGAGCATGAAAGATGGGTAGGATTTCAACAGATAGTTATAAGGATCAGAACATTCTAGGCATAACCTGATGTAAGCAAAGATACACAGAGCCTGAGTACCATTATTTCTCTCTGTCTCTGCCTTTCTCTATCTCTCTCCATATATACACATACCTATATAGATAAACATATTCAAATATACACATATACATATATATGCACAGGACAATGAGTGGCTAGAGTGTAGTATATAGGGAGTATATAGGGAGTAGTATGTGGGGAGAAGAGTATTTGAAATATGAATGGAAGGTTTCTATCATCCATGAGGGGATGGTAGAAGGCTTTAGCTGGCAGGCAAATGAGTTAGGGGTGATAGAGAATGCAGGTCAGGGATGTCTGGCAGTTGTGATAGCTGTGACTGGAGGTGTCAGAAAGAGTTTATAAGGTACATGGACAGAGTCAAGTTTGAAGCTAGGTCCCTGTCCTGGAAGATAGTTTGGATATGTCAGGAGACCCAAGGTGGGGTTGCCAACAAGGAGTCATAACTACAGATTTTGGGCTAGGTCTTGAAGCATGGAGGAGTCAGAGATGAATGGAAATAGAATCCTAGGGGAGCTTGTAATGGTCAGTAAATGGTAAGTCTTTCTTGTTCACTCTTAACACACATCATCTATTCTTTTAGTCCACTCTTTTAGAAAGGCCCTGTAACAATAGTGAGCTCTCTTATCTTTAATCTGTGGGAGGGTATGTACTTCAAACACCATGGATACTCATCCATTCCCTTACAAAAAGCTCTTTGGGATTGAGCATTCCCATCCCTTAAACGATCACGTAGCAAATCAAAGGCAGAAGAGAAAAAAGGTTGGCTTCCTATATATTTCTAAACCCTCTATTTTTTATGAAAGTGTTTTAATTATCTTAACAGTCATCAAATGACTGCCCACTATTTATATTCTTTACTTCCCAAACCTTTTGAGAATATTAAATAAATACAGCCACAACTATCTTTATCACGGACTGGGGAGGCAGTGTGATACAGTGGTAAGATGGCTAGCTCCAAAATTCAAAGGCCTGGGTTCAAATTCTGCCCATGATAATTACTATTTGTGTTACCCTGAGCAAGTTATGTAACCTCCTGGGCCTTAGTTTCCTCATCTTCAAAATGAGGGAATTAAACTACATGGCCTGAAAGGTCCAGCTCTAGATCTACTATTGTTATATACTTCCTTCATGAAGTATTCTTGAAACCAAAGGACTATGTATACACTAGGTGGGTATTAAATGCTTATGAAAGAAAACAGGAAGATCTTTGCTGAATTTAGGAATTTGATTTTCTTTCATCTTCTAGGGGACATAGTTGATCCTGTCAAGGTTCTCTGGTTACAATACATAACTAGTTCTTCTATGTCATGGGGGCATGGATTTATATTAAGATTCTAATAGGTTTTTGCCATTTAGAAGATTCATAATACAGTAGTGAGTGCAGGAGAACTAAGGTTTGCTCAGCTGAAAAAAGTTCCAAGGACACATTTTTTTTTCTTAAGTACTTCCTGTCCATTCCAGGCAGTTCTGAAGTAGTATAAAAGTGCCTTTGGAAAACTTACCAGACAGTTTGGAATCTGGACTGGGTATCAGGACATGTGGGTCCTAATGGGATTGATCCCTTTGTGGCCTTGGGGAAGTTTCTTTGCCTCTCCGAGCCTCATTTCCTCATCTGTAAAAATGAAGGCATTGGACTAGATAACTTTAGAAGTCATTCTTTCGGCTCATTAAAAAAAAAAAACCCTACACACTCTATGTGGGAAGTTAGCGAAAACTGAGCTAACAAAAACATAGGTCCATGGCCAGAGATGGGTTAGCTGATAAATCTAACAGAGAAACTCTGGAAACCATTTATTCTGGAAAAGAAGAGTGAGACATCGATGGCACTTGTTTCCCCTCCCTTCTCACGAGATCCTCTGTCCTTAGGGCCTGCTTAGAGCAGCTTGATTGTTTTCACATTGCCCTTGCTCACAACTACCACTCAACATAGTATGAGATCACCTCTGTGTACACAAACCAAGGGGGGGATGAATAAGCTGCTAATGGACTTGGAGACCCCATTTAAACTTGGGTCTGTTTTTAGAGTTTTGACATTTTCTTCTTGTCACCAATTCAGTAGAGCATTAAAAGTTTTTCCAAACACTGCATTTATCATAACGCCATGAAGCAGACACAGACGGACCTTCCCTGCCTGCACAGAGGCATCCCCCTCACTAGGAGAGGCTGCATGATTTAGTGGTTGTGAGTAAAGCAGGAGGGAAAGGCTCATCATGGCGGTAGCAATTAGGGGCCCCAGAGGGAGACAAACATTACATTTTGGAGCTTTGCAGAAAAGTAATCCTTGAGTTTGCTCTTTAGTAAGTCTTGGGGTCCAAGGATCTTCTCCTGAATACTAGCACAGGGAAATACAAAATAATTCTATGACAAAGACCTTGATTTATTGATTCATCCCTGGCTAGGATTTTAAAGCTGGGCAGGAATAAACTGCTTAGGGGGAGAAAAGAGCAAATACCTCATTTAGACATGGTCCTGCCATGTGATTGTTCATTCTTAAACAACTCAATAAAATTTTGTTCCTTCACTTCTGGGATAATCTTTTACAATTTATTTTCCAAGAGCTAGGGTTCTAAAGTAATCAGATCTCTTGATGGGGACCAAAGGGCTTCCTGCAGGCACCAGTAGCCAAAAAAAAAAGCATAAGGGAAATAAATTTATTCAACATTAAAGAGACTGATATGTTTGCCAGGTTCTGGCCAGACTGGAAACAAGGGTCAGCAGCTCAACCCATAAAATACTTTGTGCTGAGTATTGAAAATATTTTACATTGTTACACACACACACACACACACACACACACACACACTCCACATCTTTTTAAAAAATTGTCCTTTTTTAATATAGTCTAATGAATTACTGCTGAATAGGCAGCATTCACACAAAACTTGAATAAGCAAGCTGGTTCTTCGGTACTGTGCAGTCTCCCTAAGAACAGTTATTTAACTTAATTGTTGCAGTCAAGAGATCTGGGTTTGAGCCTAATTCTTCCATTTAACATCTGTGTGATTTTGGGTAGGTTGCTGAGCCTTCTGGAATCTCAATTTCCACATCTGTAAAGTAAGGTGGCTTGGTTAGACAGCCTCTCAACTCATTTTAGTGGTTTAAGTATTATCTTCATCTTACAGATTGGAAAACTGAGACCCAGAGAGCTTAAATGACTGGCTCAAGGTTACGGATCTGTAATTCCATGGTTTCTCAGGGCCTCAGTTTTCTCTACTATCAAATTTAGGGGATGGTGAGGTCCCCTATGGTTCTCAATGCCATGAGCTTGGGACATTTTCACTTTTCATACAGTTGTATTTAGTGCTGTACAGGCAGAGTCACAGTCAATGGAGATTCCATTTTGGTTTGGAAACGAATCAGTCAAGACCCAGTAGAAGGCAAGCAGGATTTGGCAGTGCGAGCATTGCACTAAAGCACTCAAGATGAGAAAGTGGAGATCGAGATTAGGAGAGTTAAGCAGTGATCTAAGCATAAAGCAGGTATACCAGAGCTCTCGACAGCAGTTTGAGAAGCATTTGGGAGTGAGGAAAGAATCAGGCAGACTGATGATGAATGCATAAAGCAATAGGGTTTATTGAAATGTGCTTTCATTCCCAAAGAGGAGGTTCAAAGCTTAAAACACAAAACCCAGGGGCAGAAACATAGGTGACCATGGCAAGGAAAGGATACAACCAAAGCGACCAACAGGTACTCAGATATATGGTCTTAAGTCCACACTAGGAGGAAAATGACAATAGGGTCAGCAATGATATTTTGGAGAAGCTAGCTTCAGGCTTACTACAGCCCACTCTGGGGAATCTCTCTACCATGCCTTCTAGCTAGACTGGGATGCCTGGGGTACAACCACCTTCACACTATGGTGACTACCTGAAGGAGCTGAAGGTCATGGGTTTTACAAAGAGGGAGGTAAATCTCAGGCAAGTCTAGCTGGTTTCCCATCTCTCTGGTCACAGACAGGGAGACACAAGGTATTGGCTGGAGGTGGGGAATGAGGAACATAATCATTATGTTTATTTTTTATTTTATGGATATTTATACATGTATGTGTCTCCCTTATTAGAATATAAGCTCCTATTGAGCAGAGACTTTTTTGTTCTTTGCATTTGTATTCCCCAGTGCCTAGTACTGTGCCTGGCACATTGGTACTTCATAAATGCTTATTGATTGATCACTTAAATACAGGGTATGGAAATTTTGAGAAAGGGGAAGAGGCAGCATGGCATGAGTGAGGCTTATGGGCATCAAAGAGGCCTACAGACCGTAGGATTTGGGGACTGTAACAAAAGACGAACGTGACTAGACATCAAGACAGGATATAAATTGGAAAGTTGGTTAATCTGGATAGTTGGTTATTCTCAGGAGCCAAAGGTTAGGAATGAGCCAGGGATCCATTCCAAAGCCAGGGAGTTAAGACAGAAGAAGCTGGCTATCGTTATCAATGATGAGAAATCAAGAATACGATGAGTCAGTTGACAATTAAAGGAACAGAAATATCTCAGGGCAAGCAAAGAATCTGGAACACAAGGAGTTATGCAAGTTACATAGCACTCAGGCCCCATCTCCACACACGCACAGCCTCTGTATGCGACCCCAAATTCAAGCCGGGCTGTGGGTGGGGGTCAGCATCAGCTCCAGACCTTAGTTTGTGAGCCTTTATCAATTCACAGCAGTTCAAAACAAAATAGGATAACGATTTAAGTGATGAAGATTTCGCCATAATCTCAAAGATGCGCTCTCCCTCAGGTTACTATACAACCAGTGGGGAATGAAATGCACTCAGGAATACACACAATCGGGGAATACGTGTCAGAGCATATGTGTAGGGGGCACATGTGGACAGCATACGGGAATGTTCAAGGCCAATAGTCTCTGGAAGACTTAAAACTGCCTACATTCCTCGATCGTTGGATAAGTCACTGCTTCTTCCTTCGTTGAGCCTGGGTCTTCTGTTCTGCTCTTCCTGCTGGCTGGGCTTGCGTTCTGTCAGATGCCTCTCTTGCTGGATGTTGTCGTTTCCGCTGGGCATCTCCACTGAGTTACTTTCTGCTAATCTTCAGTCACACAGTCCAGTCAAGTCCCCCCGCTGCTCCTTCCTGTCATCTAAAGGCATGCTGCTCCTAGGCAGATTCCCCTTGTAGGAAAAGGGCTAAGTTCTTTTAGTCATAGCTATACTCAGCGGGGCAGCTATAAGAAAACCTAAGACTAAAATTAAGTCTGTCCTTCTGACTTATTTTTCTGCTTGCAGGGCTTGGACTGCCTGATCCCAATCTTCTATCTGGCTTTGAGTTAGAAAATTCCTTTCAACTCCTGTCATGCCCCTGGTCATTAGTCTGTATCCCTATAAATT
The DNA here is from genome assembly GCA_028646595.1 of Phalanger gymnotis. NCBI lineage: Eukaryota > Metazoa > Chordata > Mammalia > Diprotodontia > Phalangeridae > Phalanger > Phalanger gymnotis. Next base: position 86,263,640 of record CM053627.1, on the reverse strand, counting down.
ATGCAAAGACTCCATTTGGCTAAACTGCAAAAGAATTGAATGGAGCTAGACAGATATCACCCCACATAATGGCCCTGGTTACTCTTCAAAAGAACTTGGGGTAAGACCAAAGAGGGCTCAGTGGTACTGGTAAGCACCAGCATCTCTAGCCTAGATCCTTTGTTCTGCAATCATTCTTTATTTGTAATTCTAACAACAACAAAAAATCAAGGGGTGGGATGAGTCAAGAGTGTAACTTTGATCTGATCCTAAAGCAGGTCCTAAGTCTGATCTGGACTTTCCCATTCGAACTGCCTGACAGGGCAGGAAGTGCTCTTAGGCCTGATCTAATATATATGTGGAGGGAAGAGTATGGTAAGTGCCTGAATTAACCTACAGAAAAGGCAAAAGGGATTTAATGGTTATAGCAAGAGTGAGCTAGACACACCACAGACTATAAGTTTTAAACAGAGAATTTATTAGCCGGCGACCATTCAGGGTTCAACCCAAATCAGGATGGCCTCAAATTGGGGTAAAGAAGTCATATTTATACAGAAAAAACAGGGTGTAGTGGTTAATTATCTCTTGAAATTTACAGGCCAGGTCACAGGGTGGTCAGGGGAACAGGAACAAAGGTCCTGACAGAGCAAAGATTCTGACAGGTTATTGTTAAGTGGGATAATCTTATCTATTGACATTCCTTGAAGGAGTCACGGATCTCCAGGGACGTTTGCTAAATGCCAAAAGGTCTGAGTCCATTCTTCTTATGCAAAGTGGGGTTTTCTTAGGGGATGTGGGGAAGGGGTCTCCTTAGCAATAACTGATTTCTCCATCACCACATTCCCCACTTCTTTTATGGAGCTATTCAAACCTTTGAAAGAGGAATGACCTGATCCAGACAGAAACAGAATTTGCATGAGAACCAATTAGGTTTGAGATATGAGAAAGTTACGGCCAGGATCAATAAAATGAGGGGGACAGCCAAAGCGCTAAGCAGGGTGGTGAGCCGGAGGGACGTTGGTCCCCAGCAAATCACTCAATGTCAGCTTAGGCTGGTCCCACGTGCACAGGTCTGCAGTAAAAATTCCCCTAACTGCATCTTGTAAAGCAGAGCCCACAAAGAAAGGGGGTTGGGAAGTAACTGACGGCATGCAGGTAGTAACAATAGAGGGCAAGGCTCAGGTAGAGATTCAGAAGCTTCTTCAATTAGAGTGGCTGTAGCAGCCGTGAAGTCTAACTGTTTTGAAAACAGGCAACTGGCTTGGGGTCAGGTCCTAAGGACTGGGTTAGGACTCCCAAAGCCTGTGCCCTCCTTTCATCAACATACAAAGTGAAAGGTTTGTAAAGACAAGAGTGTTGACAAAGGTCAGTTAAAGTATATACCTGTAAAATATTAAGCAAGGTGCTTCTCTCAGGGTTAGGGTCTCATCCCTTAATGGCTAACAGGGGAAGAATGTCCTTAAGGCAGTCTGATCTGGTCTTATTGACAGAGGTAGGGGTATTTCCTGAGCAAAGTTTAGAGAACAAAGAAGCCCAGGTCCTGGATCTTCTTCCAGTTACTCATTAATTCAGGCTCTGGGTCTGGTTGAAATTAAAAAGGATACGATATGGTATAAACGTTCCACATTTCCCCCTTTTTGTCAAAGACAAACTGAAAGTTTCACCTGAAGACCAATTAAAGTATGGAAAAACCTCTATCTGAAACAAGCAGAGAGAGTAAGCTGCAAGGGGGATCAAGGTAGGGCAAACAGTCTTGGGAACACAAGGACTCAGAAAAGGGAAAGAGCAGGTCTTTGCTCAGGCTCTGGTCTGGAATCTAAGGAGAAAGCTGTCTGCGTCTGATGCTATCCCCTTCAGGCTCTTTGAAACCGGAAGGCAAGGTCTCCTATGGGCTCAGATGTCCACTTGGGAGCAGGGGCAGTCCTCAGATATGACAGAAGGATCAAGGAGTCCATATCCACATGTTGGCAGCTGTAGAAGTAGTCAGACCTAACAGGAGCTCCCAGAACACATATGATTTGATAAGCGAGAGAACAACAGCACAACATAGGTACCAATCACACAGGGCTAAGTTCAAACAAATTACAATAAAGTTTTTCCCATAATTCACAAAACTGCGCAATTACATTGAGTCAGGTACAGACCAAACCACTTAGATGGTTCACAATAGAGGGGGAGATTTGCATGTCACATGTTTTACATTTACACATTAGATAATCAAGAAAATGTAAACATGAATCATACAAAGTAATGCAATCATTATTAACAATGTTGACTAACAATAAATTCCTCATATCCCAGTAGGATAGTACATATAACATCATAAACTTTTAGTCATGCCATGTGTTTTTGATGGCATTTACAAAATAATCCACAAACCATTCTTAACAAAGCTAAAAATGTTTCTGATTTAATTCCAGCACTTAATTGCACATTTTGTATACAAAGTAACTTTAAATCACAGTTACATATTCCCAATGTCCATTTAAAGCAGTACTTTTTGAATCCCAGATGCCTGATCGTAGTTATCTGGTCCCTAGGTAGTAAAAGAGAGTTCTGCTACTTTGGTTCAGATCTAGAAATTCTCAGACAATTCTAACTTAATATAACTTAGTACAATCACTTAAATTTGGCTCTCCTTGTTTGGGAACTTCAGAGTATTTCAGTTTATATATCATCTGCTGTTTCTATCCTTACATAAATTTGGTACCTGGTATAAGAATCCTTTAAAATATGAAGGTCCAACCATAAATTGAACTCATCTTCCCTTTTAAAATTATCAGACAGATACTTTACGAAGGAGATATAATTTCACTTGTACTACTATCTTGTACAATTTTCTTGTGCTAACATCCCAACTTAAGATCTTATTACCAAAACACACTTATTAGCCTGAATTTCTAGGATTGATAAATTTTGGAGCCAATCATACACATTTGTATATAATTCTTAGGGGAATCAATCTGATCTTATTGCCCTTTTCAAAATTTGCTATCCTTTTTCTTTTTATTAGACATTTATCACATTACGTCTTTGCCTTATTGCTTTGTCTAATCATTTCTTCCTTTTGGAGGATGTTATCTCTATATTATTTCAATGTTTTATTTGGCCATAGACATAAGTTAAAATTGTAAGTTATTCATTCCGGCATCCTATTATAATAACTCAGAGTTATTCCAATATTCATCTGTTACCCAACAGATTTTGTATTGTGCTTACAAAACTTCTTGATAATATAAATTTACTATGAAAGAAAAGAGGGACAATGTCATATATCTTAACAAAAGGAAAGAACTTCCTCAGCTCTGTTTGATTCCAGGCATGAGTCATATCTGATAGCCAATCATATGGTCACTAGGTGCTGAAAGCAGGGCTTAGGAGTATTCAGGTGGGGATTTCCTTTTCAGAAAGGAAATAGCAGAATTGGGAAATAGAGTCAGGAATATCCTACCTAGGTCGTGTCCAAGGTCATCTTCAAAATTGTTTCCCAGGCACAGACATCCACCTTTAAAGTTCTCAGCTTGTAATACCTGCCATACTACTACTGGCTTCATGTGACCTATTCCTGTAATCTGAGCTTAAAACAACATTAAATTGTAGTCCCATAAAATCTTAAATAGCAAATAAATATCCTTCAGATAAGACTGTCCAAATTTCATTGAGCTAATAATTATCAAATCAAGTTACATAACTTTTCCATCTTCTAAATACTTTCTCACACTCTTTCCCAACTTACTTAAACCATCTGAAACTAGCATTATTTCGGGACCACATTATCAATAGACCAATTAATCAACAAGAATTTATTGAGCCCTTGCCAAGTTCCAGGCACTGTGCTAAGTGCTGGGGATAGAAATTAGCAAAACAAAAACAGTATCTGCCCCTCAAGAAGCTTACATTCTAGTGTGTGAAACATGTTTATAAAAAGCACATACAAGATACATGGAGAGTAGATTGAAGATTAACCTTAGAGAGGGAAGCACTATTAGCTGGGGCGGGGCGGGGCGGGGGGAGGAGCTGGGAAAAGCCTCTCACTCAAAGTGGCATCTGAGCCAAGTCTTGAAGGAATAGAAGGTATGAAAACAGTTGGAGGGAAGAAGAGAGCATTCTAGGAATAGAGGACAGACAATGAAAAGTACGGAGAGGAGAGATGGAGCCATGTGTGTGAATGACGACAAGTTGGCCGATATGGTTGAAGGTTATCCAAGGTAAGTTCTGACAAGGTAGTCACAGGGGTGGGATGCGGGTGAGTTCTGACATTGTATCTAACAGGAACTAGGGCCATAGATATCTTACCCCTGTTGAAAATAATCACGTCACTCTTAAAAATGAGTTCAACTGTTTTTTAACTGACCTTGCCAGTTCTGCTCTTTAGGAATGAACAATAACTATCAGAACTTGGCTTTTTCTTATATGCTCTGCCTCTTGTGTTAAAGTTTGCCAGATCAAATGGATGTAAAAAAGAAACTACTGTTTTGATAGAATTCAGGTTGAAGTGTTTCTGTATTGTAACTAGGGTCAGAAAACTTAGGCTCAAATTCTAATGCTGCCATTTATGAGCTATGTAATCTCGAGTAAGTCCATGTCCTCATCTGTAAAATGGATATCGTCATACTTTTACTCGTCACCTCCCAGGGCTATGGTGGTAAAAGCTCTTTGTAAACCTCAACACGCTATAAAAATCTGAGCAATAATGATACATGAGAGGCAGGTGTGGCATAGGGGATGAAGATCTGGTCTCCGAGTCAGGAACTCTTGGGTTTAGGTCCCACTTCTGACTCACATTAGCTGTGTGACCCTGGGCAAACCATTTAACCTCTTAGTGATCTGCACAATTCACCAAGACTGAAAGTTGCAGAGAAAGTGCTGATTCACAGTGGGAGACATTTCCTCACTAGGAGTTCCTTTAACTGATGAAGTAATGGGTCTAGGCTGAAAAAAAAATAATGAATTAATAAATAAGACACAATCTGGTGTGATGGATAGTGAACTAGCCTTAGAGTCAAGATGACCTGGGTTCAGAACCTGTTCCTGACATATATGGCTTGGCAATCTTGGATGAGTAATTCAATCCTTCATTGCTGCACACCCCCAATAATTCTCTAAGACTCTAAATTCAAAGAGAAGTTTCAGAGTTCCGATTTCCTCATAAAGAAATACAAATGTAATCACAGAACAAAGATCAAAACAGATCACAAATCAAAATTTTTTAATGACAGCAAGATTTCATTTTTATAAGAAAATACTATTATTAAAGGTAATTGATGTTATTATGAATTAGGAATTTTCTTAATTCCAAAGTGATTAATAGGGCATTGTTCTCATTCTCTTCTCTTTTAAGGGAGCAAGTCAGTGAAGACAGAGAAGTTGAATTAGCCTGAAGCAGAGGATAGTGGAAAGAATACCAGAGAGACTGAGGAGCCCTACTATAAAAATGTGTATACCCTTTGACCCAGCAATACCACTTCCAGGGCTGTATCCCAAAGAGATCATACAATCAGGAAAGGGACCCATATGTACAAAAATATTTATAGCAGCTCTTTTTGTGGTGGCAAAGAATTGGAAATCAAGGGGATGCCCATCAATTGGGGAATGGCTAAACAAGTTGTGGTATATGAATGTAATGGAATATTATTGTGCTGTAAGAAATGAGGAGCAGATGGACTTCATAATAACCTGGAAAGACTTATGTGATCTGATGCTGAGTGAGGGGAGCAGAACCAAGAAAACATGCACGATTACAGACACATGGTATCTGTGATGACTAACTTTGATAGACTTGGCTCTTCTCAGCAATACAAGGTTCTAAGACAGCTCCACAAGACTCATGATGGAAAAAGCTATCCACATCCAGAGAAAGAATTACAGAGTCTGAATGCAGATGTAGGCAAACTATTTGCTCTCTTTTTTTTCTTTTTTGGTTTTCTTTCTTCTTTCTTACGGTTCATTCCATTGGTTATAATTCTTCTTTACAATTTGACTATTGTGTAAATAAGTTTAATGTGAAGGTATATGTAGAACCTATAATGGATTACATGCCATCTTGGGGAGGAGGGGGGAGTAGAGAGAGGGGGAGAAAATTTGGAACCCTAAAACTTGTGAAACTGAGTGTTGTAAACTAAAAATAAAAAATAAATTAAAAGAAAGAAAAGGGGGGGGAGATTGAAGAGCCCTAGATTTGAATCTTACCACCCATTGCCCCTGGGCAAATCCCTTTAACATCTCTGAGCCTTGGTTTCCTCATCTATAAAATGAGGATGTAACTTAACGAATACATTAGAACACTCAGGACTGAAGGTCATTGAGACTTCATGAGTTGAAATGTATCTAGGCATAAATTTCCCTGAGTTAATGGGTTTCTGGTTCATTTGGCTTCAATGGATCTTCTACCTAGGACTTGGAAGCAAGCAGAAGAAAGGAAATAAGCATTTATTAAGTGTTTACTACATACAGGACAATGAACTAAGCACTGGAGATACATGTACAAGCAAAGAGAAAGTCTCTGCCCTTGAGGAACTTATATTTTGATGAGGAAACACAACACACAAAAGGAAATTCAAAAGGTGGAAAGTAGAGAGATTGAAGGTATGATGCATGGTTTTGAATTCTGGAAGTCATGACCAGAGTGGGGAGCGACCAACTCTCCACTAGATGAAGGCCCTAGGAGAAGCTCATTAATATGAACAGGAGAAAGGAGAGGTGAAATTACTGAGGGCAGAAATGCTCATTAGATTGAGAGTGGGCCAGAGATGGCTGGAGGTAGAGCAGTGATTTCTCCTGAGCTCTTCTTACAAACCATACAAAGAGAGGAGGTTCTTCAATAAGAGTCTATCCCTGTAACTCATTTGCCAATCATGTTTAAAGCAGCATATATCACTGAGTACCAATCAGGAGTTCCCTGTGTCATTCCCAACAAATCATATGTGTCTCAGCAATGAATCAGAAAACATATCCAGCTCCATGAGAGGTGCCCCAGTCCTGCAAACTGATTTTCCTGTTCACCCTGTTACAAGGGAAATAATGCTTCCAGTATTTCTTTTACATGGCTGTGAGGAAAGAACCCTGTGAACTCATGAATGACTACAGAAATGCAAGTGGTTATTGCTAGCTAACTTGATGTGACTAATTCTAGTTGAGTCTCATAACAGATAACTGAAAAAAGTCCTTAAGACTGTGAAAAAAAAAAAGATTGCATTGTAAACTTCATCTTTAAAAGGAGATAGCACAAGAGTCACAGTTCATAAAACATTTTGGAATAATTTAGAGGTTATCCCATTTTTACTGGAGGCTTTCATATTGTCATTTAATAACATTCATTACATTCATGTTTGAAGCAAGCTGTCACAGCAGGGGGTCTATTTCTTGTACAATTAACAAAGGACAAAAGGTGCCTTCTGAAACAATGGCTCAGAGAAACGAAAGTTAAATGTCTACCATTGTGCGGAGGCCACAGGAACTGGGCTAAAGACACACCAGTGAAGCATCAGGGTAAAGGAATATTTAAGAACATGAAGGAAAATGTCCCAAGCAAGGCCAGTTACATCAAAGTGGGTTGATGGTGGGGCACTGGATTGGAGAGGCATTGGATTACACTACAAGAACATAAAGTACCAAGTAATTGATCAGCGCCTTAAAAACAACATTAGAAAAAGCCATAGAACACCGACAGGAGCAATGTTCTTTTGAATCAAATCCCCATTTCCAAAAAGTGCTGATGTGCCTCGTTGCAAACTTCCATAAAATTGTGGTGAGAAAAGGGAAATTTATATTGGAAATCCTCCACTAGTCAGCTGAATTTCCATAGTGGTGTGCATGAAAACTCATTGGCTAGCTCCTGGTTAATGTATTCTTTGGGTAAGAAACATCACCAGGCACAGACTCAGACCCAACCTCAGCAAGCTGCTGCGGAAATTAAACCAAGAGAGGAAGAAGATATCAAACCTGGTAAGGCAACATAAAACAAACACTTCAGAAGAAATAATGTATAGTATGAGGAACAGAGGGAGGGTAAAATGAAGAAGGGAGAGAGAGTCTTAAATCAAAACTTTATAGAAAATTATGTGTATATGTGTGTGTAACACACACACACACACACACACACACAACCAGTAATAGTTTCGATATACTATATATATATATATCAGATACATACCTATATACATATATACATACATATACATATACCTATATAAATATATATATATACTATATATACCTATATACACAGAGAAGGCAACCTTCTACCATATATATATATACACACACATATATATGTATATATATGTATATATAGTGTATAGACACATATATACCATATATAGTATGTACACACATAGAGAAGGCATGGTATTTTAGGTTGACTTCTCTGTATATCTATATATCTTTAGATATATAGATATGTACACAGAGAAGACAACCTTCTACTATATAATGTCTTCTCTCTGTGTATATGTGTATATATACGTACATACATATAGACACAAATATTTTACCATCCCAGACAATGGAGAGAATGAACTGAACAAATGTGCAGTTGGTCTAAGAATGTAATAGCTTAAGTAATAATGGAAGGGAAGATCAAGATATTGATGAAATCACACACTTGAAGTCTGTCTTGCCAAGAGCAAATAAATCACTCTTGCATTTCCTCATGCTCAGAAGATGCAGCCACAAAGATGTGGTGTGACTGAATTGTGCTGACTCCTGCTCCTTCATTCTAACCGCTGACTGAAGAAAGAATTGCAAGATGCTATTTAGAAAGGGCTTGGAAAATCTGTCCTCTGAGTTATAAAACTGGGTTGGAGATCCTTGAAATTTGCCTCCTACCTGTAGCTATTCTGGAGAGTTGTTGCTCCATTGCCTCAGCCTCTTTCTCTCTGTTTCCTTGACTTTTTTTCCTCTTCTTCAGTTGCTGTTTTCCCACACCTCCTGGGCAAGAGGCATAGGACAGGTAGGATGATTTTGCCACCAGGGATTCATCATCTACCTTCTACATGATGACTTTCCCTTATCTCCCCCAATTTCTAGTACCACTATCCTAAAAAAAAAAAATTGCATTGTCTTTAGCTTACATGAGGAAAATTTGAAAGAGGGAAGAAAATAAAAATTGAATTTGAGATGCCTATGGGACATCCAGGAGGCAGCTGACAAGGCATGCCTAGAGTTCAGGAGAAATGCATGCAAACATACATATACACATATCCGTATAGGCATGTATGTATGCATTGATATATATGTGCATGTGTATATGCATATACGTTGGGAATTCATTGCACTAATGAAACTACATATACATTGTCTGATCTCATGTGTGCCTTTTCATATGACTCTATAATGTGACTTAGGGAAGAAATGTTGGTATGGATCGGGTTATGGGCATCTTCCATCTCTAAAACATATGACTTTGTGATCTTGAGCTTTAGGAGGGCTAGTTGAAGATGAAGGAAGCCATCACAGATACACTTTCACAGAACTATGGTGGGAATTTTGAGGAAATGTGCGGAGATGGTCATTAAAGATATCCTCTGAACAAAAGTGGGTCATAGATCCTGAAGCCTGCAAATGTTAATAAAGACCAGCTAAACTCTATAACTCTAGAACTGGTGAGTTCTTTGGAGATTTAGTAGCATCCAGAGACCTATTTGTTAGCACTGGCAAGCTCCTCTATGCTGTGACTTTGGTCAAGTCCCAGAAGGAATGTGGGATTGAAGAATGTAAATAATAACTATGTGGTTATAAATTAACCCTCCACCAAAGTCCTTCTCCAATGCTTCACGGCAGCCTGGCAGTGACCTTTGGCTTTCTAAGATTGTACCAGTGGAACACTAGCACAGGGCCTAGGAAGCTAGAAAGACTAGTCAGAGGTCTGGAAACAGACTGTGTGACTGAGTGTACTGCTGCTCTTGCTTCTGTCCAAGGGCCATCATGGGTTGGAAAGACCTGGAATTAGACGACTAGCCGCTGGGTGATTATTTTTACCAGAGCAAGTCATGAAGAATGACTACTAAGGCATGGAGGATGTACCCACATTAAACAAATACATATCTTTTGAAGTCTTCAAATATAAAATGAACATTTAAAAAATCCCAGATCCCCTCAAAACACAAGATTTAAACCGAGTGCTTAAACCAAAAGCACATTCAACAAACATTTCAAATGGCTTTTCTTAAATGCCTACCATGTGCCAGGCACCTTTCCAGGTACAGAGGATTAAAGGCAAAAATGAAATTATCCTTCCCTCAAGGAGCTGTTATTCTACTGGGGTGATAGGACAGGTACACAGATTAGCAAATACAAAATATAGGAGGAAAATACCAAGCAATTTCATAAGAGAAACAGCATTAACAGATTGTAGTGGTAATCAGGGCAGTGCTTTTTGCTGTTCTTCTCTTAAGTGCCTTTAATGATTCTGGCCTTTGTTTGAAAGGGGCAGGTAAAATGGGATCTTTTTGTCTTGGAGTGTTTCTCAGCCCTAAGACAATGTAATGGTAATCAGGCCAGGACTTTCCTTTGTCTTCTCCTTTGGAATGCTGAGGTAATTAAGTACCTTTGATGAGTCTTGTCTTTCTAATGTAATGGCCAGCAAAATGGGATTTTTCACTGTTCTTCCTTCCAGTGTTTCTCAGCTCCGAGGTAATCAAGTGCCCCAGGGCCCTGAGATAGTATATATAAGATCCAAGGTTGATGTTTGACTTTTGGGGCACACTCATGCAAGGAGTGTTGAGACTCTGGGTAAGCCATAACTACCCCCCCTTCCCCCCCCCCCCGCCCCCAGCTTTGTAACCCAGATAGATGTTGGTGATTCTCTGGTAACTATAGATTATGATTTGAATCACACAAGGTCTGTCTGTTGATGTTTGTAATTTCTGTTTGTATTTGCCTTGAAGTTCAGGGGGCTGATCTTTTCCCCCTGAACCAAGTGATTGATATATGTATGTTTAATTAAACTGAGATTGTTAACCCCTTTAAGTTACTTTCCTTAGTAAAACAGATCAAAGAAGCTGTATTAGCAGCCCTTCTGTATGCTGGTGTTATTGGTCTTACACAGCCACAGTAGCTGCTAGCCAGATTGTTGTTACACAGGTATGGTCAGGGGAAGGGACTCATGTGGCAGGTGGCACATGAATTGTATACTAAAGGAAGCCTGGCATTCCAAGAGGCAAAGATGTGGAGGGAAGGCATTCCAGATATGGGAGACAGGCACATATCTTTTTGCCTGCTTGCAGGCATTGCTAAATTTATATACTTTCATTCTGAAGAACTTCCTGATCTTGTTTACCCACATATTTATGTGATGTTCAGATGGGAATTCAAATTGGCACCTTAGTGACTCTGAAAAGAACGATACTATTTGGAGAGAGGCTTTTATTCTGGGAAGGACAGGGACCGAAAATGGTCTGGAGAGGGTTAAAGAGAAATGAGCTTTACTTCTTCATACAAGCCTTAGATCAGGGATGGGGAACCTGCATCCTTGAGGCCACATGTGGCCCTTTAAGTCGTAAAATGTGGCTCTTTGATTGAATCCAAACTTAGATCACTCACCTATCCCACTCATGGAAGCAGTAGGACAGGAGATAGAAGTGGTAGGATAACAGTATTAATAGAAGTAGTCTGAGTAATCTGGGGACAGAGGCCACTCCACAACGAATGTAAATTGATTCTTTGCTACTATACTTGGCTCAGTAACTTCCCATAACTGAAAATTAAAGCAATACTTAATCAGTAAACATTTCCCATCCAGGTACCTTGAGCTCATAGGGAAGATCAAATACCATTCAGATGTCACAGGTTAGAGCCATAGACTGTTAGAGCTGAGGAGGAACTTCAATGCTCTCTAGTCCTCCAGGTGAGAAAATTGGGGTTCATAAAATTTAAAGGTCACATAGCTAGCCACTGGCAGAGTTGAGAATACAGTCTCTGCTTCCAAGTGTCCAGTTCAATACTTCCCCCGCCCCCATACTGGGCTGCCAATAAATTATGTTGTTTTATAGAGTAATTTGTATTCAAAGAAATTGCTTAATAATATCAAACATGGTGGAAAATTAAGGGTTTTCTCAGTACCTAAAGTGTTAATTTCTGGAATAACATCAATTTGTACCAATATAGCTAGGAACTGGAATGATTTATTTCTCCTTAAGCCATTGAATCTCAATTCAGATTTGCTTGGACAACCTGACTATTAATTAATAACAACTTATAGAAAGCATGATTTCCTTTGATGTCCGTGGCATGAAAAGATGTCTTACAAAGCTCAGTTGAACACATTGTAAAGTCTGCCTCTTCAACCAACCAATGATCACGTAAGCTAGAGCCACATTTTGAAAGATGGGTGTGGTTCATTTCTTTTCAGGTTTAGCTTTGCTGGGTACCACTGATGTGTCCTTGAAGCATTTGCTTTGGCTCTGTAAAACGGAGTGCTAAGCTCATTGTGAATAAAGCTGTCATTCTTTGTACTTTTATCCCCATTGTCTAGCATAGTTTCTGGCATATAGTAGATGCTTACTAAATATTTAATCGATTGATTCATTGATTTTCTGTTGCTCACTATTACTGCAATTATCCCTTCCACATCGCAGGGGCTGGGGTGGGGTACCCCATGGTCTGCAAAATCTGTGTGAAATTTTTTAGTCTTCCCTTTGTACCAGAGAAGAAGTCTGAATTATTATGGTATTAAAAGCTAAAATATGTTTATATTATACAAAACTATACATATATTTTCTGCATTTCTGAGTTTCTAAACTTTTTCTGTGTCATCTGTGACTTCCACAAAACTCCCCCCAAAATTCCCATTTAATCTCTTGTGCCCACTTGTGATACATCAAAACCATGATGGAGAGAGTCGCAATGTGGAAGGGATAATTGTATTTTCTGAACACCAGATCTTTGCTATATCAATATCTAACAGACAGAATTTAGAATAAGGCAAGTCTTCCTTCAACCACCACTTCTCAGTCCTTCCTTATTATAGGTGGGCTTATGTCAGAGGTCATGAGACCTTTGGAGCCCAAAATCATAAAATTCTGACAATAAGTGCATAGTTCTCAAATTCCTGAAAGTATGCTAATTTTTCTGGGGCTACTATGATATAGAGGTCACATCCAGGCCAGAACCCCAAAAATTCCAGGAGTAAGTTCCCTGATCTAGTCCTTTTCCCTTCCACTCCCCTCCATTGTCCCCCAGCCAAAACAAGATCTTTGTTCTTGGTTCTATCTGTGCTCCTGGTTTCAGAGTTTGGCCAATCAGTAGTATTACAACAAAAGCAACACCACTACCACCCTTCTCTGTATACCTTGGTGGCCCTGTCATCCCACCCACGTACCTGGCATTATTGACATTTAGCAATGCCTCATCCTTCAGTTTCCTACTAACTTGTTTCCAGATGGCCAAACAGCAAACTTCACTGAAGAAAGTGACATCTTTCAGACTGTAAATATGGGTAGAATTCATAAGCACACAAGGGAACAAGGAGATTATAAAGAAAAGGTAAATTATGAAGAAAATAATTTTAATTACCTCGATTTTAAAAGCCTTTTCATGGAGAAAGTTAGTGCAACCAGAATTAGAAGAAAAATTACATACTAGGGGGAATCTTTGTTTCAAACATCTCCGTTCACCCAGAGATGAATACAAGCCCCTACCATATCATTCTTTTCCCCCAACCCCATTCTCCAAGTTTGAAAGACTGTAACTCCATCCAAATACGTAAGTCTAGAAAAAGACTGGCCCTGTAATAGTGAACCTGTGAAGGTAAAGAAGGACAAATCCTTGGAGCTGGTTAAATAACCAATTAGCAGGTGGTCCTTCCCTGCTGCTCTCACCCTCTCAGAAAAGCACCACCCTCCCCCTCCCCCTAGGTCCCACCCAGGGTTTGATTTTTCCCTGCTCAGCTGGGATTGAAAATGCATGCTCCATATCCAAGGTATGGAAATCATCCTGTGCCATGTTAAAAGAAGTAAATTTACTGAGCAGTGCTGTCACCCTTAGAGACACAGTGTTTACAAGTCTGACTCCTAACAACAAAGGAAAGGGAAGTGAGTTAAAACAATGATCTGGACACCATTACAGGGAGCCAAGAAGGCTGACATGACAGAGTTTTCTCTGGCAATCCAGGGCCAGTTGGCGTCTAGCTTTCTCTGCAGAACTCACAGCACAGATCTTCCTTGTGTACACTCGCCTTTTTTAAATATTTAATTCCTCTAGCAACAGAACGCTCCACTCCTTCTGGAAGCCATCCTTCCGGGCTCTTTTATTGCATTTTGGAAGAACTGATACCCTGCAAAGTTCAGCTAAACATCTGCAACCTGAAGGCTACCTGAGCTCTTTCTCCTTGGTCTCTGTCAGCTCCAGACTTCTCTGCAAGGAAGGAAGCTAAGTTTCAGTGACTGAAACAAAATTTGCAAATTATGGAAATCAAGAAACATTTTTCCTCTCTTTCCAACAGGAACAGGATATTGCAAAACCTGCTTCTGTGTTTCTAGGATGATTCTGGCCTTTTTTTTTAACCTGCTAGGAGACAACCCTTACATACCAAGGACATTGATAATGGTCTAGGAAAAAATGGTATAGATTACTTAGCTGTGAGGGGCCAGGGTATTTCCATAGAAGGTGGCTCTTGGTTCTAAGGTAGCCTTGTACATGTGGAATTGGCCTGAATATATTGATGATACTGTCCAACTTTTTTTTTCCACCAGAAAATGGTAAAGTACTTTTGTCAAACTATACATTTTTCTAGAGTCTGTGGGAAAACAAGTACAATATGCAAAGACAAAGACATCATGGAAATGTTTAATAATTGTGGCCCAATCAATTCTACACACAATTCTTCATTATCATCATCATCATCATATATATAGTACCTACTATGTGCTAAGAACTATCTCACAACAACCCTGGAAGGTAGGTGCTATTATTATCCTCATTTTATATTTGAGGAAACTGAGGCAAATGGACCTTGAGTGACTTGCCCAGGGTCACAAAGCCAGTACGTATCTGAGGCTGGATTTGAATTAAGGTTTCTTGACTCCAGGTCCAGTGGTCTGGCCACTGTGCCAATCAATCAATCAATCAATCAATCAATAAACATTTATTAAGCACCTACTATGTTCACCATGCTAAGTGCCATGACAATTCGGAAACACAACATTCTTCCATAGTGGAACACTATGCTTAGACCTAACCAGATTATATGATATGATGTGCTACCAAATGACAGAGCTAGAAAGAACCTCAGAGGTCATCTATTCCATCCGCTATCTGAACTCACATTTCATTTGTGACAAACAAATGGTGAACCCAGCCTCTCCTTGAACATTTCCAGCAAACTAACTACCTCCTGAGGCAGCCTATTTAATTGGGAATTGCTCTAACTGTTAGGAATTTTTTTTCCTTATGTCAAGCCAAAATCTGCCTTTCTGCAACTTCCACACACTACTTCTAGTTCTGTGATCCTGGGCCAAGCACAAGTCTATTCCCCTTCCACATGGCAATCCTTCAAATGCTTGAAAACAAGAGCGTCAGATTCCATCTCTCCCTCCCCCTTGCCATGTCTTACCTCTCTCTGGGTTAAACATCCCAATGTTAGTTAATTAAGCTAGTTAACTAACTAGGTTAGCTAACTAAACAATTCCTTTGGTTAATCTTCCTTATGCCATAATCACAAGCCCTAACAGTATCTTCATCAGCTAGCTAGTATGTATCCTAGTTTGTCAATGATCTTCTTAAAATGAGATGCCCAAGACGCAACATGGTACTCCAGCTGCGGTCCATCTGATGTTGAACACAGTGGGACTCTAGCATTTCCTGTTTTGGATACTATGTTAATCCCTTATTGGCGTCTTTTAAAATAATTCTCCTTTCTACTGATTCTTTGTAATCAACTGAAAAAGAAAATCACTCTAACCAATAATAGTGAACATGGTAGCCAAAGGCAGGTAGCCAAAATTTTGTGAATTTGAAAATATTCCTTCATAACTAGATAATTTTATTGTATTTTCCCACGAGGAAAATCAGAACATTGTGTTTTTCTCCACCAATGAAAAAATAAAAAATAAAAAGAGAGAGAGAGTAGGGTCATGGGTTGAGTAACTAGACATATAGGTTCCATAGGACTCTAAAATGAAAAGGAAAATAACTGAATTGAAGAGATGGGTAGTAATGAATGCAGGTCAAAGCAAATGGTAGATAGCCAATAAGTGGACAATGCTATTTATATCACGTAACTGACTCCAAGGCTTAGTCCTAGATTAGCAGAGAACATTTTCACTATGTAGGCGAAAACATGTTCTATGTTACTGCAGGGGTCAAATGGATGGAAGTCATAGAGAAACAGATTTTGGCTTAATATAAAGACAATCCTTTAAATAATTAAAACTGTCCTGTCTTTTCTTTATCAAAACTTAGATGACAGAACAAAGCCCTTGGCAGGTCTTCAAATATTTAGAGACAGTTCTTTTATCCCTACCCTAAGTCTTGTCTTTTGTAGGCTAAACAACCTGAATTCTTTTGACCATTCCTTAAATGAAATTGTTTCCTGACCCCTTTTCTACCTCATTAGCATTCTCTGCATGCACAGTAGTTTGTCAAAATTCTATTTAATGTTTTATACAGACCTTAATATAATGTTTCAAAGTGGTCTGATCAGAATAAAATATAGTAGCACTATTATCTCACTGGATCAAAACACTATATTTTTATTAATTAACTTTTCCCTTGGATAAAATATTATACTTCTCTTAATCAACTAATTTCTACTCTAAGATTAAATTTAGCTATTTCAGCAGCTGTATCATATTTTTGTCTCATATCAATCTTATGGCTAACTGCAAGCTCCACATCTTTTTCAATGTAATTAAGACAATTCTCCCTCATTTTGTATTGGTACAACATCATGTGTATTTTTTTAAAGTTATACATAGAAATTTGCAATTATATCTATTAAATGTTGCTGTGTTAATTTAAACCCATTACTCTAACCTAGTGAAATAATTTTGAAGACCTAATACAACTTTTATTACACTAGGTATCCATCCAGGCTTTGTGTCATCATTCACAAATTTGTCAGACGTTCCTTACATCTTTTTCATCTAAGTTAGGGCTTCTTAAACTTTTTCCACTCACTACCCCTTTCCACCTGAGAAATTTTTACGCAATGTAAATATATGTACATAGGTATATAAAATAGGTATACAAATCAAATATTTACTGATAATAAATCATAAGGAAATATATTTTTAAAACAATCCCTTGGTATATATATAATTTTACCATTTATTAAAAATGAAAGCAAATTTGCATACTAATGAGACAGATGTGCTTGTTTATTTTTACATAAAGAATTAAATCTTGGTGGAATATAATATGATACTGATATTTTGGTCATTGCATATTCAGAAACTTTCTACTGTTGCCAAATTTTTCTCAACCCACATATTCAGTTATGTGATCCCATAGGGGGTTGCAACCCAATATTTTAAAAGTGCTGATATAAGTCACAGATAAAAATGGTGAAACAGACCATGTATAAAAACCTATATAATATTACTGGCATTTCTCATCTAAGTTGACATGAATCCATTAATAGTCAATATCACTTTGGTAAGTTGTTCAACCAATTATGAATACCTGATTACACTATCACCCAATCAAGATTTTTCACATAATGAGATACTTGGCAAACTATCTAGATGAATTATCTATCTATCTATCTATCTATCTATCTATCTATCTATCTATATCTATATATATACACATACATATATGTAATTCTACAGTATTCCTTTGATGCTTTAAAATCTTTTAAAAGATTTTGTAATCTTTTAAAATATATTTTATTGATTTTTTTTTTGCTTTTCTGTTGTCTAGATTTCCCTCTACATGCTACCCTTCTCTCTTCCAGAGAGCTGCTTCTTATAATAAGGCAATCTTTTTACAAAGAAAAAAAGGAAAGGAGAAAAAAATTCAGCAAAACCAACAAATGCATTGAAAAAATATGATATCATATTCAATGTTCCATAGCTGTGGAAACACCACCATCACTACCACCACCACCACACACACACACCTCTGTGAAGGAGTTGGGGGAGGTATCTTCTTAAATCTCTTCTTTGGGGCCAAGCTTATTCTTGGTTTTATTATCTTAGAGAATCCATGATGGTCCTTAGTGATTATTGCTTTCTTTTTTAAATGTTTTGAAGTCATCTGTAATTAAACATGGAATTTTGCCAGCTATTGATATCAAGCTTAGACTTTCATCCCATTCATCCTATCATCATTAGTTAGCTAAACTGCTTAAAGCATGTTGATAATGAGACCAAGATAATTTGGATTCAAAACTCGAATGTGTCAGTTAACTTTATTCTGTTCCATGGCCACAGGCATATCCCCAACCAGGCATTACATGAATGTATGCTGTTGATAAGGGTGAAGGGGGGCAGTTTAGAGTAGATGTTAAACAATACAAGCCCATCACCACCCATAACAAAGACCTATGTGCCTGTGTTGTGATAGTTAGATGGTAGCATCATCTTTGCATATAAAACCAAAACTACATAGTTCCTGAAGAATCAACTCTCTTTGGTTATGATGAAATTACTCTGTAATTTTTACTTGGGTAGTTACAATAGGCAATGCAAGGACTCATCTTTTCATTTAGTGACAACTTCCTTCCATTCTCTGGTTTTGGTGTCAGTAAGAATATCAAGATTGCTAAAATTCAATTCTTCCAATAATATGCTCACTTGGTCATTGGGAAGAGATTTCACATTTAGAGTACCAACAGTTCTGTTAATATTTATAGGTGGTCTAAAAAACACGTGATTCTTATCACTCTTAGACCCTTTTTCTGTTTCGTCGCTACAGAAATGTACTGAGAGCCATTTTTTATTTTGTATTTTTCTTTCATGGGTTCCCATGACCAAACAATTCAAGTGGTCAACATGCTGGTGACAAGTCTCTCTGTACTTAGTTAGGCTAATCCTTGGAAAGCAAACACAAGTCCTGTTGCCAAGACCATCAATTTCCATAATGAGGAGACCAAAGGAACTTAAAAACCAGTTTCATTAGCAAATATTTGATACCCTTCACAATTAGAGAGAAATAATAACCAAAGGCAACACTAGTGGAGAACAAAAGTCTTGTTTGTGAGATCTAATAGAAAGTGAAGATTATAAGCAGGTGAAGAAAAAGCATTTAAAGAAAATTTGGCAAGGGGCACAGCTAAATAAAGTCACTTCAAGGGGACTTAGGTATTAAACTCACAAAACTTCACAAAAAGTAAAAAGATCTGTAAATATTTTATATGTTTATTTTTTATTTTATAATATATTTATATATATTCAATATTTATAACTGTATCTTTTCATTATCCAGGAAAATGGAGGCACTGGGTCAAGATTTTATCCTAGATATGATTCTTGAGAAAGTAGCAAAGGCACTAATGAAAACAAAAAAAAGAGAAAAGCAATTGGATTAGATGAAGTATAGAAAGAGAAGGTCTATGTCAAGGAGGTGTAATTTTTAGGGCATACCCAGATATCTGAAGAAGGAGATGATATCAAAGACATGGACAAATTCTCTAACTCACCAAAAAGAGGTGACAAAGAGAACATCAACAACTACTGATGCACACGCACATACACATACATACATATATACACACTTACTCATATATATGTATAATGAGACTATAGGATGAGCAGGCATGGATGGGTTGCAATCTGCACCATTGGAGGGAATGCTCCTATTGTTGAGGTCAAAGATCCATTGTATACACACAACAAGATGACTAGCCTTCTTCTCTGTGAGTTACAACTTGAGTATTTGTTTATTCTGCCTCTGAAGGTACTCTTCATATAGAGAAGGAATATGTTCCTATATGATACTATCACAATAGTTTTCTCCATTTTAGAACAGAAACCTGAAAGTTAGAAACAAAATATTACAGGTTGGTGTGAATGGAGCCACGATGTGGCAGCTCGCATGGCACAGATTTGTTTTCCTTCTGGAGTTCTTACCACAGGGGTACAAGTTGAGGTTGATGAACTAGAGTGTCTAATGCTGGCATTCCAAGGATCAAGAAGGGAAACTGGAGCCAA
The DNA here is from genome assembly GCA_028646595.1 of Phalanger gymnotis. NCBI lineage: Eukaryota > Metazoa > Chordata > Mammalia > Diprotodontia > Phalangeridae > Phalanger > Phalanger gymnotis. The sequence goes on along the minus strand of CM053627.1, from coordinate 86,243,571 downwards.
GGAATCTGAGGACCCATGGAGTCAAAACCAGCACTGTTGGCAGCTTTATATTCCCAAATGCTCTGTGTATACCTGATTGGGTTTTACCCCTCCGACTGCCCCTCTGTGCTCACTGATGCCTTTGCTGTTTCTTTGCATCACTGCTTCTGGTGGGACCTATACATAAAGTTAAGCCAAAGCAAAGTTTTTCCTGACTCATTTTTTTTTTTTTGCAGAATCTAAGTGCTACTCTCACTTGTTTATTCACTCATTCATTTAACAAACTTTACTGAATGTATACTACAAGACACTGAGCTAGATGCTATTAGGGATATAAATAAAAATATGATGATAATAACCAACAGTCATATAACACTAAGTTTATAGGTAATATCAATATAATTTTTTTAATTTTATAAATATGAAACATGAAACTCGGAGAGACTAAACAATTTGTGCATGGTCACACAGCTAGTAAATGTCTGAGCCAGAATTCAAAACCGGGTATTGTAACTCTAGAATTTCTTCCATTATAGCCCTGTAATAAGGCACAGTCCCTACTCTCAAGGAACTTACCATCAGAAATGGTTGGAATTGCCTAAGATTTTGCCAGTTATTTCTTCCACACTATCCTGATGACTTTTAAGGTCTGGAGGAAAAAGTTTCAGGTATTGTTAAATAATGAAACGCATCATCAATTCCTACGTGACATGAGGAAAAACCACAATCATCACCATTGTCTTAGTTCCTTTCAGCCATTTGTTCTCTTAAAAAATGTCCAAGATGATATGTTTACATTTGATGGAAACTGGCCTCATGACAACAAAAGGAAGTGGCTGCCAACATTGGGACAGGAACCATATTCCCACTCTGTTAATTGCATCTGTTTCTTTTTAGGGAGAAGAGCAACTAATCAACAGCTAACCTCCATGCCAGCTTTGAAGATTTTAATGAAGGGTGTTATATCATAGAAGGAGACAGGAGCCTACAATCTCTACCCCAATTGAGCAGCAACAAATGTTATGACAGGAGGCTCTGGTCTTCAAACTTTAAAAATGTTGGGAGGAAGTGGTTGAGAGAGTTCTCATCCATCTTTTTCAGTCATTCTGTGCTACCAGCACCTGATTTTCCATTTCCCTCCACTCTTCTGGGTATTTTTCCCTTGACCCCAATTGCCTCTGAGCCTCTGTGAAGGAAAAGTAGACAGCAATCACTCAATTAATGAGCAGTTATTCATCCTATTAATACAAAGACAAAAATTAAACAGTCCCTACCCCTCAATTAGCTTATATTACAATCAAGGGAAACAATACGTATACATTAGTATATATAACCCATGTACGAAGCAGTTTCTGGGAGAGGCATTAGCTGCTGTTGGGGCACCAGGAAAAGGTCTCATACAGGAAGGAGTCCATGAGTGAACTTTGAGGAGAATTAAGGATACTAGGACAGAATGCATTCCAGAAACAAAGGGGGAGTCTATGCAAAAGTACAGAGGTTAAACAAGCAAGGAATATGATATTCTAAGTCCTCTGCATTTGGAGATCTTCTTTTAAAACAGGGGTCCTTAACATTTTGGGGGTCCTGGATCCCTTTAGCATTCTGTTGAAGCCTATGGACCCTTTTTCAGAATTATGATTTGTAATTATAGAATTACAAAAGAAAACAATGATATTGAAATATAGTTTAAAAAAACAATTTCATGGACCTCTGGTTAAGAACCCCTGCTTTAAATTTTATATGTGTTTGTGTGTGTTTATGTATGTATATATACACAGACATACATATATACACATATTCATTTCATGGTAATACATGGAGAGGGAAAAGACTTTTTGCAGAAAAATACGCACACAAAAAGTTATGTGATGTTCTCAATCACTTTGACTAAAATGTGAACTTTACTATAGCCTACTGTAAACACAGTGCTTGGCACACAGTACATGCTTAGTCAATGCTTGTTGCTTTTCCCAACCTTGCAAATTAAGGATAACAACGTGGCTGTGGAGCTACTGGTAGAGTGGAGAGGAACTACCTTCCTACACTGGCCCCATCCCCCACCACCCCAAGCTTCCTCTGAGACTCATCATGTTGATTAGTTATAGTGAGAATGTCAGTTCTGGGCACTTCTCCCACCTGTCACCAGTTTTGTAAACCAGCCCTCTTTGAAGCTGATCAAGATCCTTCTTCCATCTTCAGTGACATATGAAATCATTTTATTCAGTGTTAACAATGGAAAAATTGTTTATGAGGGAGGTAACCTTATTGCGACTGACACAATTCCAAATTCCCACTGTCTTTATCAGAGAGCTTTCTCCATGTAACAACATTCTCATTAGAGTTATTCCTAACCAAAGGACCTTAGTCTTAACTCCAGGTTTGAACACAAATTCCCAGAGCCCTTCCTAATGTCCCAATATACCTTTTCAAATTCGGCTATTTCAGACCTCGCAGTCTTTAGCCCTTCTCCTTTCTCAGGACAGTTAGAGGGAGAGCTATTCTATGTATTTTACATATTCTATTTTACGTATTCTACAAGAAAGCTTAATTCTCTGATTGGCTTAAATAACACTAATTAATATTTTTATAGTGAGTTAAGGTTTTCAAAAGTGAAAGAAAATAGGCCAAGAGGCATTTTCTTTTTTTAATGTATTAGTTTAATTTCTAATATGGTGAATACCAATAGATATAATGCACAAAAACAAAAGCTCCTTGGGTCCCAAGAGGTATTTTCTATATTTGTTCTCAGACACTTCCTAGCAAGGTCATGGATCCCTTCCTCTGTCATTATGGCTTTGACCCCCCAGCTCAGTTTTGCTGGACAAAATATCTCCTTTTTCCTATCTATACATTAAGTAAACACGATCTTGGCTAACAAACTTTACCATAGATTAACAACTTAAGACAAAATGTAAACATATAAAAAAACCCAAAGCTTTTAAACCTAGATACTTCTCAAAGAACCTAGAAAAATAAAAGAAACATGAATTGAAAAGGGACTCACAAACTGAGAGATCAGCTTCTCTCTAGAGAAAGAAAGAGAAAGGAAAAGGATGAGTAATCATCTCATCTTCTTTCACCATGCTTGGTCAGCAAGGAAGGTTCAATTCAGACCTTACTTCATTCTTGGGAGGTCCCCATTGTCCTCTGATCTGGATCCTTGCTGGATGGTTCCATTACAAGGGTGGCTCCAATGTGGATCCCCTTATTTTCTTCTACGTCTTGTTCCAATTCAAGGTGAAGGGCAGACTCCAGACTCCAGAATGAGAGGACAGCTCTCCCACAACAAGGGAGGTTCGTTCATTCCTTCAAATCCTGCCTCCTGTGAACAGGGCCAAAAAACAGGCGGTTGTTCCACCATTTCAGTTGTGTCCAGATCTTTGTGACCCCATTTTGGAGTTTTCTTGGCAAAGACACCAGAATGGTTTTGCCATTTCCTTCTCCAGTTCATTTGACAGGTGAAGAAGCTGAGGTAAACAAGGTTAAGTGACTTGCCCAAGATCACATAGCTGGTACACTTGGTAATTACTTTGGGATAACAACAACTAGCATTTATATAGTGCTTTAAGGTTTAAAAAGAACTTTACAAATACTATCCCATTTTATCCGCACAAGCACCCTGGTATATAGGAGCTAATACGATTCCCATTTTACAGATGCAGAAACTGAGGCAGACAACGGTAAAGTGACTTGCCCAAAGTCACACAGTTAGTAGGGGTCTAAGGAGGGATTTGATTCCAGGTCCAGTATATCCACTATCCCCACCTAGTTGTCTCTACAATTTTGTATAAAATAGTATAATTTTATAATTATTATCTGTGTAGAAGTCCTTTCTCTCCAGCAGAATATAAACTCCTTGAGGGGAGAGACTGTTACCCTCTTTATCTTCATATCCTCAGCACACACAGTGCAGTGTCTGGCGCACAATTGGTTCTTTAAATTTATTGAATGGAATGGAATTGAAGATTAAAAATTATTGTTTTAGGATGGAGATGCTAGAAGGTGAAAATACTTCTTGTAGCTTCCTGTTTTAACTAAGCATTCTTGCTAACTAGATGTTAGAGAGACAGCATAGTGTTGTGGCTAAGCCTTGAAGTCCAGAAGACCCAGTTTCAAGTTCAACTTCTGGTGAGACCCTCTGCAAAACAGTTAACTTCTCGGGGGACCAGCCACCTCTCCAAGACTATAAGTTCCAGAATATTTGCTAGCTCACGTTAGTAGAATGAATGTCCTTATTGGGAGTTCCCTATACCAGTACATCATAGGTTAGAATGAACTAAAAACCTGAGTATAGCATGACAACAAGTAAATACTTCTGTCACTTGACCTTGGGCAAGTCACTCAAGTTTTGTAGGCCTCAGTTTTCTCATCCATAAAATGAGGAGGTTGGATAAGATGGCGCCCAAAATTCCTTCTAGCTCCAAATCTATGATGATGCTGATGATATATAATTTATATTTCAGAAAAGGATTTGATAAAATGTCTCATTAGTCCCATGGATAAATTGGAGAGATATGGCCTAAGTCAGCAGTTCTCAAACTTTTTGGTTTCACTATCCCTTTACACTCTTAAAAATGATGGAGAAGCCCAAATTTTTAAAAATGTTGGTTATATCTACTAATATTTACTATATTTACTATACAAAAAATTAAAAGGTCTTACTACTATTATGAAAATAGTTTTGACCTGGAAGACTCCCTAATCCACAATCTGAGAACCACTGGCCTAACCAATAATGAAACTAAATAAAACTGGTTTTGGTCACAGCAATTCACAAAAACATTCTACTTACACATAGAGTATAATAGTAACTAGGATGGGAGATTTTCCCCAGGGCACAGAAATTTAATTGCCAATGTTGAAAATAATAATTTTAAAATATTGTTCAACTTTAAAATTTGCTATACACATATTTTGACAACACTTAACCTTATCCTTCAATAGCAAAAAAACTAGCTATCAAAAACAACTAGTTAACCTAGGAAGGGATTAGGCTGTGTGTCCTCTAGCCCCCCCCCCCCCCCCCCCCCCCCCCCCCCCCCCCCGGCTCCCTATGGTTGTAAAGCAGTTAGCGGCATCCTCTGCAGTGTCCTTGTGATTGTCTTACGACATCTCTTCATGTGGCCAGTGCTGGGGATATTCCCCTCCACAGGGAGCAAGTGTCCCTGGATCTCTCAACTCTTTATTGATTCAAGGGCATGTTTAGCCCTGGGCAGCATTTCCTGTCTCTTGCTCCAGGTGCAAAATTGCCAATTATACCTCTGGCATACGGGAGTTGCAATCTGTATCAACAGGAGAACTCATGTGGATGAAATCACAGAACCTTAAAGTATTGGAGTATGATTGGCCAATCTTCATCCTGGTATTTTAATTAAATAGAGGACTTTTGGAAGGCTCAATTCCCAGAAATTTAATCTAATGGATATAGCAAAATCCTGGGACCAGACTGTTCAGTGGTTAGAAATACTAAATTTTCCATAGAATTAGTTGGACATGCGCTATCAAGAGAACTTTTGGAAACAGAACAACTTCCCATTGACTTTATTATAACTTTGGCCAGGCTGCTATGGAATTTTTTTTTTACCCTGAGGCACAAGAAAAACCACAATTCAGAATGTTATACATCTTTGAAAATGGCATGTTTCAAATGGAAAACAATCACTTCCTAATTTGAATGATGATAATGATGATAAGTAGAAAAGTCAAACAATAGGAATGAAAAGTAGCCAAAGTTGTTGGGATTTTTTAATGTTTGGCACAGAAACTCAAAGGCCTTTAGGAAAAACAATAATGGCTTTGCTGAAAGAACTGAAGAATCCCTTCTTGTCTCCAGTATTCTACAAGAAGATCCTGTGCAGCTGTCCATGGTTTTCTAGAGCCTGCTGACTTTCAGATATAAATAGGATAAAAACTCACAGAAATGTTTTTTGTAGTAACAAAGGATTAGAAATAAAGTAGGTATCTATCAATGGGAAAATTGTTAAATAAATTGTGGCAACTATAATTATGTCACTTATGTGTGAATATAATAGAACATTACTGTTCTATAAAAATAATGAATATTAATATGAAGAACTCAGAGAAGGATGAGAAAACATATGAACTGATACAAAATAAAGAAAGCAGAACCAGGAAAACAATATACTTATGGGCTACAACAATATACAGGCATGGAACAATGCATATATGGTCAAACTTGGTGGATATATGGGTTAGTTTTGCTGAACTGCTTTTTCTTTCTTTTCCTTTTTTAATATTTGTTACAAGGAATGGTTTATTGGGTAGAGAAAGGGGAGGGACTTTTTTGGAAACAAAGGTAGAAATTAAAAAAAAAGAAAGTTGATTTGGGACAAAGGGCAGAGAATACAAAAGTCTAGTATAGGCAATGATCCATTATGCAGTAAGTAATGAAAGATCAAGGCTACACATTTGTTGTAACATAACAGATTAAAAGGATGAGTCAACAAGTGAATCTATTTACATGGAACACATGGCTAAGAAGACCTGAAAACAAAATATAGTTAATCTTAGAATAATAGAGTTTAGGGCAGGGGAAGATTTCCCAGAACACACTGCATGAGCCTGTGATACGGTGATGTCATCAAGAGGACACTGTACTTCAACAATGCTAGTGAGGGGATGGGGGAAGGAACAGAGATAATGACACGTAAGGGCAGAATATACCTGGCTATTGCATCCTTAAACTCTGCCCTGCCATTCTGGACAGTGATGATAGTTGCCAGAGCTGTGGCAATAATCGTCTGGTTCCTGGAAAGTGAGAGCCCACTAGACAAACACAAGGAATGGCTATTCTTTTGAATTTTCTGATTTATGCATTCTTTGATAAAAGATTTTGCTAGAATTTCTACATAACAAATTTTAGTTCTCAGGTCACCCAATGAGGGTAAAAGAACCATGGTGTAATGGACAAAACACTGAATATACAGTCACCAAGGCCTACTATTTAACATGAGACCTTAGGTTTTAGTTTACTCATATTTAAAATGAAAGGATTGACATAGATGATCTCTTAGGTCCCTTCCTTCACTAAACATTGCATATATATATACCCTATTTAAAAAATTGCTATTATTTCTAAATACTATCACCCTCCAAAGAACTCTCTGTTATTTAAAAAAAAAAGGGATTTACTGAAATAAAACAAACCAACATGTGCACCACAGATGACAGAATATAACTCATTCTGTACCTGTAGTCTACCAATTCTCTATCAAGATAAGATAGTTATGTTGAATCATCAGCCCCCATCCTAGAGTGAATACTGTTCATTGCATTGCTGTGAGTTCTGCTATTTTTGGCATTGTTTTCCTTTGTGTTATTGTAATCATTGTGTATATTTCCTTCTAGGTTCTGTTTTCTTTACTGCACCAGTTTATGAAAATTTTTCCTAGTTTCTCTGAATGTGCTATATTTGTCATTTTTTATACATAACATTCTGTTGTATTCATATACCATCATTTGTTCTGCCATTATTCAAATGAACAACATATATATCCAAAAATTTTTATAACGTAAACAGTAATATTAAAAATCAGTCAAATTCTGGTGAATTCTAATAAAGTCCCTAGATAACTGATAAGGAAACACATCTTTTCTGCTTCAGTAAAGAGGTGAGGACTTTGGATAAGGGATTTTTTTTGCACTGTCAGAGCTGGCCACTTGCGGGCTGGTTGTCCATAAACTTTTCTTTGTTAAGAAAGACTTAAGATTGGAGGACACTGAAGGCAAATATCTGGGGCAGAAAAACAAAAGGTGACTTAGAAAAAACAATCCACAAATCAGTTGCTCTATATTTGAAAAAAAGATATATTCTCTGTTCTTTTCATTGAAAAAGTATATTCATATCTGCCATTATCCTTTCAGTCTTGGACTTCAGGCACTTATTACTGCTTTTTGGGTCTCATTACTGAGAAAGAATGCCTGGGTTATTGCTGAAAGTTAGTCTTTCTGCCTCTAGTCTCTTTCCTTCACATTGCTTTCAGATTAATTAAAGGACAAGGCTGGCAAAATAACAAAAGAACTCATTTGGAGAAAATAATGTTCTAGAAAAGGGGTTCTTAGACTAGGGTCCTTGGATAGGCTTCAGAGGGTTTATGAAATTGGATGAAAAGATATAATCTTTAATTTCAATATGACTGGCTTCCTTTGTAATTCTATATTTTTTATTTTATGCATTTAAAAGCATTATTCAGAGGAGAGATTCATAGGTTTCACTAGACTTACAAAGAAGTCTATAACATCAAAAAAGTTAATAATCCTTGTTTTAGAATATCAAGAGAAACAAAGAGGAAAACGTGGGAATGAAGTGGGAGTAAAACTGCCAAACTTCAAACTATATATAAAGCAGTATTCATCAAAGTTATTTGATTCTGGTTAAAAAATTGAAAAGTAGATGAGTAAAACAGACCAAACAAGACATATTTAGAAATAATTCAGTTCAATAATTCAACATCTGATAAACCCATGGAAGACTATTTTATAATAAATGCTGAGAAAACTAGTATAGGAGAAATAGGCTCAGATCTATAGCTTAAACAATATATCATAATAAATTTTAAATGGATGTATGTGCTAATTATTAAGGGTCATAACCATTAAAAAATTTAAAAGAGAACCAGATCATGTACTTTTCACAAGTAGGTCTGGAGTTAAATCTTAACCAAACAAGGGAAAGATGATTGCAAAAGAAAAAATTGGTTTCACTTGTACGAAAATGAAGTTTTCACACGAACAAAATAACACTTCTACTTGAATACCCCACCAATTGTTTATATACTGCTTTATAGTATAAAATGAGGTCTGGCAATTCTATTTCCACTTAATTCCAACCTTTTCCTTTTCATTCCTCTTTGACTCTCACTTGTGGGTTGAATTGCCTACTGCTGTAGCTCACAAGACCCTACCAGTGTGTTTCTCACTAACAGTGAGCCACTACGCTTAATTCATTTTTAGCAAAGGGACTTGCCATGGTAGCAAATTAAGAACAGTTGATACAAAACATTCCTCCACTAAAGGCCTGGGGGTGTGCTATTTCACAAATGTGCATGGCATCTGCGGGAATAATGGGCTCAAACTTAGAATAGAATAGCAGAAAGAAACATGCATAGAATACATGTGTGGCAAAAGGTAGCTCATAACTCTTGACACTATATGGTCCAGAAACATTTTCTCTGTTTGTAGCAACATCATGTACTTCTCCTTAGGTACAATATCTCTCCCCTAGGAAGACTGCACAGCATGGCTCCCAGGATCAGCTCCCTTTTTGGAGCTATAGCCAGCCCTCTTCTCTGATGCAAAAGAGAGTAGAGAAGGGTCAAATTGCTTGAAACCGCTTTTTCCTTCCTTGGTTAACCATCTGATGTCTGTGTTTGTCCTCAGGTCTCTGATCCAAGATGGTTGCCTTCCCTTCCATTGGTTCATAGCTCTGATGATATGATCATTTGGTGAGGAAATAGGAGAAGAGAGGACTCCTCCCCTTCTTGCTGCCTTCTGGCATAGGCAAAAGAGTCTATGTCAAGGGTGGGGAACCTGCAGCCTCAAGGCCACATGTGACCTTCTAAGTCCTCAAGTAGAGCCCTTTAACTGAATCCGAACTTCACAGAACAAATCCCTTTAGTAAAGGATTTGTTCTGCAAAACTTGGACTTAGTCAAAATGCTGCACCCAAGGATCTAGAAGGCCACATGTGGCCTCAAGGCCGCAGGTTCCCCTCCTCTAGTCTATGTTCATGAAGCTCTTCTGAGGTTGGTCTCTTTCAAAAATGCCAAATTTTAAAAAGACAAACAATCTTAGAATGTAGCTTCAAGTTGACAGAAGCATATTCCTTTATAGGTACAAGTAACAAAGGTTATAATTATTAAGTGGTATTTTATTAACTGTTAGATTTCTAATTTCTGAACTGTTGTTCTGCCTTTTTCTTTGTGATTCAAGGGAATTTTGCCAAGGATGCCAGGGAGTTTTCAGTTCCTGAACTGGAATTGCAGAAATTCATTCAGCCACTTTAAGACCCAAGAAGGATAGCTAGCTTGTTTTCTTAGTCAATTGTATTGTTCCTTTCCTGACCTACTAAAAGAGGTTTCCCACCTCATAAAGAGATAACAGAGCATAGATGCAGCTTGTTTACATATTGGAAATTCATCATATGTGTTTATATTTTGTGACTATCATCACCTGAGTCAGGAAGGGAAACTTCCTCCCTTACATAGCAATTGTCTTCTAGACCTTCTGTAATTAATCTGAGGTGAGAAGGAATTCTAATAAATACATAGAGTGAAGAGAATATTTAGATGAACTGATACAAAATAAAGAAAGCAAAAGATAATATATTTTCGGCGACTACAATTCTTGCTTCTTGTGACTGTTCTTGCCCCTTTCCCACTCTTTTCTCTCATGTGACTTTGCATAGTTTGACTTTCCCTTCCCCAAACACATAGGATAAAGAGGTTAGCTCAGGGTGTCAAAGGTTCCCCACCCCTGGCTAGCTTGTCAAAGTTAGGCTTCATCAGTCACATGGTTAGGCCAAACACCAAAGGCATATAGAGAGACAAATAGGAGAAAGCAGGCAGATCTCCTAAAACTAATAGGCCATCCATCTCTAAGTCAAGTAAATGAGCATTTATTAAGTACCTACTATGTTCTAGGCACTGTGTTAAATGTTGAGGATGTTGTGTTAAGTAGGTCATGGTTGAAGTTAGAAACACTGTGGGTTAAATTGATTATGGATGCACTTAAGAGCAAGAAAATCATAAACAGTTTCACTAGGCCGAGAATGACACGTGTCTAGCATCTAGTTCTATCTTGGTTTTACATTTAAACATCATGCTTACCTAGGCTGCATACCCCAGCATATCCTACATGTTTCGACTCACTCGCTCCTTAAGCAGTTTCAATAAAACACATAAAAAGTTTAAGAATAAAGCCCATGCATAGACTTGTGCTATGGCCTGCCCTGTTGCTTGCTGTCTCTTGCAATGAGCTACATACAGTAGGGGTCTTGTGTAAGTAAATCCCCTAGTAAAGATTGGACTGATCATGCTGGTTTTGTGTGCTTCTTTCTTTGGAATTCCTGAATCACAAGCAAATACAATAGGGGGCTTCAGTGTCCTGATCTACAACAACTGGCATAGTCAGCAGGATTCCTAGGAAACGGGATGGGGGAGGGAAGAAAGGACCAGGGAGATTCCCAGATGGCTATCTATGGGAATGTGGGTGCCAGTGACTTGAGTAATAGATTCTTGTGGGTCACTTAAGGAGGGGATGTCCTTAAGGCTCCACCTCACTGACCGAAATGAAATTTCCAGCTGCTGGCAAAGAGGCCAGGGCAGCACTTGGTAATGTAGCTTGCCCTTTGTTAACTGCTTTGTACTATGTAACAGTTAGCTGCTGAGGCTCAAGTGTATAAATTGGAAGAAGACTTCAGGCTAGGATGAGATATATGGACTGCCACCTTCCATAATGAAAGATATTTCTCAAAAAGAGGGAAAAGGACTCTCCGCCTTAGTATGCTGTTTTGCAAGGGTCCTTTAGGGTATCGAACGCCAAGAATTAAGGTCAGAGTTCTTGTAGCATCTAAGACGTGGGATCTGAGGACATGGGCCTCAGAAGAAATGGATTTAGATAAAGAATGAGAGGTAGTGTTAGAGCTTGTGGGGGAGATAGAAGACACAGACTCTCTGCTGTCAGACCAGATTAGACTAGTATTAGAAAAACTGCAGAGACCGATAAAGGCCCGCCATCCCAAACAAAAAGTATTATGAGCCTCAGAGACTATAACCTGGGAGAATTAATAGATAGTTATATAAGTGGGGCAGATGGAATTAATTTATCTGGATCCAAGGCTGAAAAGATGAATAGTGTCATCACATACTCAGCCTTATGACAGTGATTGAATGGCACAAGAAGAATTCAGGGGAATTATTCCCTATTAGACTAGATTATTACTGCCTCTTGGGATGCTTATATGAATCCTATTGATATGCCTTAGAGCAGGGTGGAAGAGGACCAGACCTCTTCCATTAGGGAGATGGCCTTGCAATCTGCCATATATACCCCTCAGCTCCATGGGTGCAGTACAAAATCTGTTATAGCTGGGATGAGGAACAAACTTCTAAAGTCAGCCAGTGCTCATTGGAAGGGACCCTTGTTGGCTCTTTTAGGCCCCCTGGTAGGGCATCAGCCTATGACTTTGGGGAAGCACTGGCCAAATTGACTGAGATCTAAGCTCTAAACCCCTCCAGAGTAAGACTCATATAAGGAAAACCAGAAAAGACTTTGGCAACAAACAGGGCATTTGACTTGGTATGGGGCGGGGAGTGGGATAGGGTACCACAAGAAGAAATAACCTGATGTTATGTTACTAAAGATCCTAACAACAAACCTGTGAAGCAGGTGCTACTACTATTTCCATTTTACAGATGAGGAAACTGAGGCAGACGGAAGTTAAATGGCCTTAACTTAAGGGTCACACAGCTAGTGAGCATATGATGCAGGGCTTGAACTCAGTGGACCACATGCTGCACCGTATAGCTGCCATACAAATCAATAAAGCTAGAAAGGTAGGTCAGGGCCAGAGAGTAGAGGGTCTTACATGCCAGGCTAGGGAGTTTTCATCAGTTGAGGATAAATTAGAGAAAATTTAGGAAAAATCTCTGAGGAAAGATGATCTCTGAGGCTCCTTTCTCTTCTGCCTCAGAGATGCTATGATTTCAGCCCAGATACACAAAGAGATAGAGAGAAGCCCGAAGAGTTTTAAACAGTATCTTTCCTGAGAGTTTGGCTCATGGAAGCCTTCTAGCCCAGGGATGAGAGTTGAAAAGTGAATCCTGATACACCATGTACATTATTGTCTAATTATAATAATAACTGACATTTATAAAGCACATTGAAGTTTTTAAAGTGCCTTGTATGTTTTTTTTTGCATTTGGGTCTCACATAACCCTGTGGGGTAGTATTACCCCCTTTTATAGATGAAACTCTAGCTCTGAGTGGCTAAATGACTTGCCCACGGTGACTCAGGTAGTAAGTATCAGAGTTGGGATCTGATCTTAGATTTTCCTGATTCTGTCTCCTATACATTATTCCCTCCACTATACTGTCTCTCCAAGTTCCCTGCAGGCTTTCCTGAATAGAATGTAGTCAGACCTTTATCTACCTTGTGCTTAAAATATTGGTAAATGTATCTCTCTTTAGAGAGATACAAAGTATATATAAGTGTATAGAGATAGATAGATATAAAGTATACCACAGGTTGGCATGAAGATTCTTATTTTTTCTCCGTCTTCTAACCAAATAATGTTCAGTCTTGTTGTGACCTGAGCTTCCTTCCAAAATGTGAATCCAGTAGTCAGAAAAAAGACTTTGCAGAAAAGTAAGGCAAGCTTCTGCATAGGAGAAAGCAAATTCAAATCTTCTTCATGTTGATTCTTAGACACCTGTCTTCTGGTTCCAACAACCAAACCCAACCAACATGCACAGACTTTTGTCTTGCTGGTACTATTCTTTAAGCCATGGCTATATTCAGGGATTAACTAAGCTCAAAGAAAAAGGAAAATTCACTAAGAGCAGGGGAGGTATGAAGGGGAAAATTTTTCCTTTTTATAATATATTTGGAAAAAGACAAAAAATCCCCAAATTGTCATTGCTGTTTAAGCAACTGAAGGCATGTGGAAACTCAAGAGAGCTGGAGCAGGACCATTTGTCAAGGCATATCGGGTTTCAAACAAGAATCTTAATAGTCACTATTAAAATCTTGCAGACTTCAGGAGCCAACCAAGCTCTTTCAGAGACCCAGACAGATGTTCTTTCTTTAATTTTTTTTTTTTTTACTTAATGTATCTGTTCTTGATGAGTGGGCACGGGTTATTTGTTCTTGGGGCTGTGACAAATGCATTTTTTGACTGGTAGCCTCTAGGCTTACCAGGTTAATCCAACCACTAAGGTACACACAAGCATAAACAAGCATACAGAGTTCAAAGCAAGAGTGTCTATGGTCATTGGAAGGATTGGTATTCCATACCTAAAATAAAGGGATCTCTTTTATAATAGGCATATGAAACCCAAGTCACCACCAATACTGGCAAGAAAACGTGGGGTTCCTCTCACCATTGTTCATAAAGTTCTCTTCCAAGCTATAAATTGATCAACAAATGTCTCTATTTGATAAATAGAAAATACAGAGACCTTCTCAAGATGACAGAGTGAATGGTAACAAACAGCCTAGCTCAATCACACAAGTAGTCCATCAAAGAAGAAGACAGAAAATTGAACTGAATAATGGTCAAAAAATCCTTGGAGAAACAAAAGCATGCACATTCTTCCAGTCCAGATACACAGAAAGAGACAGAAGTCTTTGGGCAGTAGGGAAAGACTAAAGCAAATAAAGTCTACCTTGGGAGTGTAGCTCATGGAAGCCTTCCAGTCCATGGATTAAGAATTGAGCTAGGGAAGACTGGATCCTACAGCTAGGTACCTGGGAGCAACTCTATGGAAGTACACATACGTGGGACTTGTAGTTATGTCACTGACTCCAGATTTCTAGTGAAGAGTCTGTGAAGCCAGAGAGCTGATGTCCCAGCTCACTGACTTGACATTCTCCCACCCACCTCCCTCCCAAGTCCTTGAAGAACACAGCACTCAGTACCTGGATGAAGCAGTGGCAGGACCTCGGAACAGAGTTGTCAAAATTATAGCCCACAGGCCAGAGGGGGCCCACGAAACTCAAATGTGCCCTGAACCAAGTTAAAATGTAATTAAGAAATGTTTAACAAAATAAATAAAAGAACAATGCAACACAGATAATGTTAATTCATGATTTTCTAAGTCAATATGCAGCCAGCCAGGGTATATTTTTATTTGAGTTCAACAACACTGCACTTAGAATGAAACAAGGCACCTCTATGTCTTCTAGCAATTCACAGAGCCTGGTCTTGACACAAATGTCATTTCAGGAAATAAGGCTGGAAAAAATGAATAAACAAAAGAAAAAAAAACAATGTTAAAGCAATATTATGGAGCTAAGGACACTCAAGACACCAACCCAGAAGAGACTAACTCCACAGTATCTACAAAGTGAACTATCAAACAGAAACATACTTCTTCCAAGTTCTACCAGAATTCATAGAAGAAATAAAGCAAGAGTTAAAAAAAATACTATAAAAACGATGAGAACTATAGAGAAAAGAATTGGAAGGTAAACAAGCAGCTTAGTAGAGGAGTTTAAAAAACTTTAACAGATACTATGAAAATTATATTAGACCAAACAAAAATAAATGACTCAATGAAATAATAAGAAATACTAGAAAAACATTTAAATACTTAAAAACAATAGAAGAAAATATAAGGCATATCCTATCAAAAACAAATGATAAAGAAAACAGGTTAAATAGAGATAACCTAAGAATCATTAGACCATCTGAAAACCATAACCAAAAAAAAGTCTAGATATTATATTCTAAGAAGTCATGAATGAATACTACTCAAACCTCTAAGAACCAAAGGACAAAGTTAAAATAGTAGAAATGCATTGGTCACCTCTTGAAAAAAATACCTAAATGTAAGTTAACAGGAACATCATGGCCAAAATCTAAAGCTTCAAGCACAGAGGAGAAAAAAATACTGTTAGCAACCAGAAAGAAAGAATTCAATAACCAATGAGCCATAGTCAGAATTTCGTAAGACCTAGCAGACACCACTTTAAGGAGGAAAGAGCTTAGAATATGTTATTCCAGAAGGCAAAGTATATGAAAAAACAACTTATCCAGAAAAATTGAGTAAAAAATTCTATGGGGAAAAATGGACTTCAATGGAATAGATTTATAAGAATCCTGAATGAAAAAATTAGGGCATTAGGTGGCACAGCAGATAGAGCCCTGGGCCTGGAGTCAGGAAGACCTGAGTTCAAATGTGGTCTCAGACACTTAGTAGCTGTGTGACCTTGGGCAAATTACTTAACCCTGTTTGCCTCAGTTTCCTTATCTGTAAAATGAGCTAGAGAAGGAAATGGTAAACCAAACTCCAAATGGGATCATGAAGAGTTGGACATCTCTGAAACAACTGAACAACAACAAATAAAATGAAAAGATCAGAGCTGAATACACACTTTGAAATACAAACCTAAGAGTCAAAAGAAACCAAGAAAGGCAAATACATTTGAGAAATTGGAAGGAACTATATGATGTTGAAGTATTTACATTTTAATGGGAAAAGAAACAAATATCTTTTCAGAACTCTAATATCTTTAAGAACATACAGAGACTGAATAAGACAGAGGGTCTGGTAGTAGTTTTATTAAGTTTTTATGATGAGAAGGAAGAAAAAAGAAGGAAAAAAATGAATGCATAATGGAAGAAAGAGGGAGTAGTAGAACTTAATATCTCATATAATTTAGGTGCGTGAAAAGATGACTACACAAACTTGTAAGAAGGCGCATGGGGAACAGATTCAACATAAAGTGTACTATCATTTGAATCAGAAAAAAGAGGGTCGAAAAAACACACACAGATACAAATACATACACATAGCATTTGGTGTAGAATAGGAAGAGGGGATTAAGTGGGAGGGTAAATTTAAGAAGGAACTAATTATAAAGAAAACAAATTCCAATTTTAGGAGTTTGACTGAGAAGGAGGGAATTTAAAAAAAGAAAAATGGGTAAAGGCTTATATTCAGAGACTGGTAGAAGAAAACACAATAGAGGTGGTGAAATAGAAACAGAATGCATCAATTATAGAATTCTAGAGTTGAGTATACGTATTTTCTCTCACCACCATCATCTTACACAATTCTCTTCTAATTTGGAAAGAGGGTGGCAGGCCATCTTGTGGCAGGCTAAATTGTTCTGTGATGATTAAAAATAACTATGCAGGTGACTAGTTTGGTTAAGCTGTACCATAGATCAGAAGTGTCAGTTATACAATACTGCAAAGTATAGCACAAACCAGATTAAGATGCAATTGAGAAATATTTAATGAAATAAAAAATTTTTAAACATAAAAAAAAACAATGTGTAATTAGTAGGGCGAAGGGCAAGTAGGGGTAGTTAAACAACCCTGATCACCACAAATTCCCTTTAACATTACTAAAATTGGGATCTCCTTTGAGGATTAATTTTTTTTCCTTTTGAAGTTGAAATACTATTTTAATTTCTATGTTGTTGTTTATCTTAAGCAGTATTGATTTGCATCTATGTTTTATTGTTAACATAAATTGACTCTGGTACTTGAATAGAGCATTGTTTATTGTATTATTGTAGCATAGTATTGAAGATCTGGCTTAATTCTATATTATGGGCAGGTAGGAGGTACAGTGGATACAGGGCTGGACTTGGAGTCAGGAAGACCTGCTCTGAGTTGAAAACAAGCCTCAGACCCTTGGTAGTTGTATGACCCTGGGCAAGACTTTCTCAGCTTAATTGAAAAAATGAGGATAATAATGGTGCTTACCATTTAGGATTGTTTTGAGAAAAAATGTGATAATATTTGTAAAGCACTTTGCAAACCTTAAAACACTATATAAATGTTAGCTATTTTTAAAAAAGGAAAGAGGGTAATGGGACAAAAATATGGAAAAGCATAAGAGGATAGGAGAGTAATAAATACATGATTAATAATCATATCTGTGAATGTGAATAGGATTAACTTGCCTATAAAAAGGAGGATACCTAAATATAAAATCAAAAGTAAAATCCAAAAATGTATTGTTTCTAAGAAACTCAAAAGAATGATTCACATAGAGTTAAAATGAGGGGCTAAAGCAAACATATTAAGCTTAAAATAAACTCACAAAAGCAGGAGGAACAATCATGTTCCCATAGAAAGCAACAGTAAAAATAGACATGGTTAATATGAGTAAACAGGAAAATTACATTATACTTAAGGTATTAAAGATATTTAATATCAATATGTGTGTGTGCATGTGCACACAAGCAAGTGCATGTAATCAATGGCCTAATATATAAATATTCAAAGGACAAGTTGGTGAGCTCAATGTATTCCTCTCAAACCTAGAAAAATCTAGCAAAAAGAAAAAGAAGGAAAAAAGTTTATAGAATTCTAGAAAAGCTAATATGATAGATTAAATAGGAACAGAAAGAGTATATATAATACCAATACCACACAAAATGTCATTAAAAAAAACCAGAAACAAAATATGCTACAGGCTTCTTTTGAGAGACAGGTATATAAGCATATTACAATATCATCAATTGATATCAAATTTCAACAAATCTGCAGGCCACAAAATAAACCAAAATCCAATGCAATATCTATATGATAATAACAAAATCCAAGAGGCAATAATAGAAAGAGAAATGTCATTCAAAATAACTACAGAATTCTCAAAATATCTGGGGATCAGTCTACAAAAGCATACAAAATATTTGTATTTATTTAATTATAAATTAACTATAAAGAAATAAAGAACTTAGAGAAATAAATAAGTAGCTGGAGAAATAGTGCTCATGTCTGTCTTATGCTACAATAATAAAAAGAACAATACTATCAAAAGCAGTTTACAATTTTAATGCTATAATCAATCAATAAACATTTATTAAGCACCTATGCTATGCCAAGAATAAGCAAAATTAAGACATTTAGGATGAAAAATTTCATATCAATTTTCTCAAATAAGGTTTTGGCATCTAAAATAGATAGATATACACACATCACATAAAACCTGTATACATTTCACATGTTCATATCCTTTAACTGTTTATGTATCAGGGAATGATTTTTAGAAATAAACACATATACACACATATACATATCATATGTCATACATACTTGTGAAATATACATGCATGCATATGTATATGTGCATATATATTTCCAAAACTCATTCCCCAATAGATAAGCAGTTAAAGAATATAAACAGTTCTTAAAAGAATTGCTAACTATTAACACTTATGTGGAAGAATACTCCAAATCCCTAATAAGAAGAAAAATGCAAATCAAAGCATCCAAACCTGGGGTTTCATTTTATCTCATACCTAACAAATTGTCAAAGACGAAAAAGAACTGGAATTGCTAATGTAGGAGGGGTTCTGGGAATATAAGCATACTAATGCATTGTTGGTAGAGTTGTGAATCATTACAAATATTTTGAAAAGCATCTTGGCAAATCAAGTGAATAAAATGTCCAAACCCTTCAACTTAGAGATTATACTGCTAGACATATGCCCCCAAAGAGATTGCTGGTAAGAAGAAAATCCCCATATGCATCAAAACATTTAAAATGTGATAACAAAGAACTGGAAACAAAGTTGAAACTGCAATACCACAGAAACAATGCCATAAAGCGAAAACTCGTTGATTGGAAAATGAATAAACAAAATGTGGAATGTCAATGTAATACAATATTACTGTGCTATAAGAAATTATAAATATGATTAATACAGAGATTATGAAAAGTTTTATATAATCTAATGTAAAGTGGAATAAATTGAGTCAGGAAAACAATATGTACAGTGATTATAACAACATAAATGGAAAGAAGAATCACAAAACAATCAAAAGTGAACGTTACAAAATGACAAAGATCAAGCATTATCTGTTAAAGAAATAAGAAGATACCTTCACTTCACTTTGTTTGCAAATGGGGCAGGTCTGTGGATATGGTACATTGCACATATTTTAAGACTTTGTGGATATGCTGATTTGTTTTACTGTTTCTTTTTCTTTTATTCATGGTTTTTTTTAATTAAAAATAGTACCAATTACATAGGGTGATTTGCTGAATTAGGGAAAGATGCCAGAAGAAAGCCTATTGATTCAAAACCAAAATAAGTTAATAAAAATTATTTTTTTAAAAAAGAAAGGAACTTGTATTTTCTCAACTCTGCAAAGAATCTTTATGAAAATTATCATTAGAGTATGAAAACCTCAAAACCAAACACAAAAAAGCAGAAATATTAAAACACCCATCAGTGACCACAATGCAATAATTGGAGGCTAAATGAGATGAGATTGAAATGACTCTAGAAGCATTGGCATGGACCCATATAGAAGAAAGAGCATCTATAGAATACAGTAAGACTGAGGGAAGAGTTGATTTACTGTGAGGAAGTCCCTTCCTGGGAGGTTCAAGTATTCCTTGATTCAGAGGCCCTAGCTGACCAGACCTTGCAAGATTCCTACAACCTCAAGCAATTTGCAGTGGCCTACCTTCTTAGAAATGGTCAGCAAGAATTGGTTCATTTCAGTTGAGATTATCAAACATGTAGCCAAACTGAGCTGATGTAGTTGAGTGAAGACCCAAAGCCTTGCCATGGGTTTCAAATCCAAGTGTTAGCTGCCTCTTTCTCTTGGTCCCTGAAGGCTTCCTAGCCCTCCTCCAGAAAATCTTCTTGGAGTCCAAGATAAACTTGCAGCCCATCGAGTAGGGCATGGCTCAGCAGGCCTCTAATTACGAAGCACATCCAAATGTAATCTGTTGAGAAATCCAACTGATGCAGTTCCATGTAAAGCTGCCTGTGGGCCAAGTAATTGCAAATCAATGCCAGCGGGCTGCCAAATTCCTTTGGCTTTAGTGGGGCCAGCCAGGGATCCAAAGCAGCTGTTTACGTTGCCTAGAGTTTCACTTGCCAGGCAGCATGTTCCTCAGCCTTGGACCCCATGAGTTCCATCTAGGCGGGGGCTTGAGTCTGCAGGACTTCCGCATCTACAGAAAGATCCTCCATCTTCTTAGGTGGCTGAGTCCAACATTGTGCTTTACCTATAGTGCTTGCTTAATAAGTACTTGTTGATAATTGAAACAAAATGCCCCCTCTTGAGGAGTGTGGGAGATTCTCCGTACATGTTAGCAGGTAGAACTATGCACAAAGAATAATCAAATTATCCAGAGCCATGACTGATAAGTTGGTCTAATTGGGTATCATACTTGGAAGACATAATATAGGATTCTCTCAGGGACATGAGGTCAACAACTTGATGGCAGGTAAGACAAGCTTCCTCAAAGGCAGTCCATATACAAACCATGCTCAAGGAGAGAGGTTATTTCAGTGAAACTCTGTAGGCTGAGATCTTTTTTTTCCAGGACAGTTCAGGTTTATTTGGTTGATCTGGGCTTAAAATATGGGTGTCAGCTACAATAGCTTGTGTTCCCCAGAAAGAATTAGTCTCCCTCACCCAGCCACCATTACCTTCCAGCTCCCGAAGGAAAACGACTTGCTGTAGCGGACCTAGAGGCAGAGAACTTGAGTTCAAATTCCAGCTGGGACATTTTTATTACCTGTGTGACCTTGGGAAAGTTACAGCTCTTCTGTCAGCATTAAGGTTCCTCACTGTAAAATGGTGAGGTTGAACAAGATGATGTCCAAGGTCTCTTCCAGTTCTAAATTTATAAGCCTATAATCCTCCAAAGAGGACTGGAAGTTCAGCTGGAATGTTGATCCCCTTTCAGAGGTGAAGAGTCTGAATTTGTCATTTGTTGTGTGCACCATGACCCAATCACCACCTGTCCTAGATGAAAGTTCTGGGTCCTGATAAAAGGTGCATTTTTGTCTAAAAATGCTAAGCAGTGAGAAATTCATTAAGGCTTCCAGTGGTGTTTTCAAATACAGAAGCCCTTGTTCTGATGCAACATTTGGCAAGGCCTCTTCCAAAGGCATCAGCTTTATCCAAGGAGTTAGGATTGCAGACAATGTATTGAGAAATATAGGATGTCACAAAAAGAGTTCATATTAAGTTCAATTTGAAATGTAATGACTTCCATCCCCTGCTCTTTAGCATTTTAGCTGCCTCAGCAACAAGTATTGCTTATTTAAGTATGTAAATGAGAATATTTTATGTTTTAATATGTTATACTTGCATAAATTTCATAAATTTTAACATTAGATATAAACGTTAAACATTTATGTAGGAACACAGTTTGAAATCACTTAGAGCCCCTAGAATAGCCTCTCGTAGGCTGGGTCTGTGCTTGTACTTAAGCAGCATGAAAACAAAAGTTCGGTTTAAATGTGTTCAGTCTATCTATATGCAGAGGGTCATTTGAATGTGCACCAAAATTTTACTGGACACATATGTACCTTCTGCCTTAAACCACCCAACACTGCTCCCAAGGGAAAATTTTGATCTTGGGCATAGGGAGAGGGCTCAATTTTTTCCTGCCTTTTTGGTTCTTTTTAAAAAAATACTTTAGCTTTGGGTAAGAAATGTAGTATGTTTACACATACAAATAGGTTCTGAAAAATGACTAAATATAAATAACTGGTTCTTATTATTTGATATTCATCAGTAACCACCCCGCCCCCTACAAATAGCTTCCATGGGAGATTCACCCTTTGGAGAAGGAGCTTACCAGCAGTGCCATAACCAACACCAATTGGCACCAATGGGTCAGGCAATCCAGCCTAATGGAAGCAGCAAGGAATCCATCTGATGGACAGAAGGGAGACATCATTACCAAGTGTGTCAGACCACCACAACCCAAGAGTCCCAGGAATAATGGTGTCCTTAGAGAAAAGGATTGTCTTGTTTTCCTATTTGTATCTTCAGCACTGAGTACTGTGTTTTGCACAGAGGAAGCACTCAATAAATGCTTTTTCATTCTTTCATTCTTTGTATTTCACTTTGTACATAAGAAATATGGCCAATGTATTTTATAGAAAATTGTTCACTCCATTACATGTCAGAATCTAACATTTCTCTTCTTGTCTCATGATTTCTCTTTGCTAACAAGTCTACAAAGCAATTTAAAGTAAGTAAGACCTTTCTACATGATTCTATAGCCAACTATGATTTGAAAGAGTAACTTAGTAATGGGAAAACAATTCTAGGCAAGTAAATAGCCAACTTAAGAGGAGAAATGGTCATTTATACCAGGCAAGTCACAACGAATAGGTTATCAACTCAAATATATAACAGTGTATGGTTTTAAAAGCACTTTCTTCATACCAACCCAGTGATTTAAGTAGTACAAGTAATATTACCTCCATTTTGAAGATGAAAAAAAAATCAAGTAGTAAAAGGCTAATTGACTTGTCAGTGCACATATCTACCAAGTGATTGAGGCTGGATTCAAATCCAGGTCTTCTGACTCCAAATCCAGGCTCCATCTACTATACCAAACCATCTTCTGACTTATTTTCCTACCTGTCCATTTCTTATGAAGAGGACAAACTCATGAAAATAACTCCATTGGTTGTTTCTAATTTGATACTAAATTACAAGACTTAATTAACTAATCTGTGCCACACAAGCTATTTTTAAAAGTTGCTAAACTTGGACCAACAATGGGTCATATAAAAAACAACTTATTGAATAACTAACAATTTTGTTCAAATATTTCTTGATAACCAATTAACAACTATGTGATCTCAAAGTCATAAAATGTGTTCTCTTTAAGGCAGTGACTATTTCTTTTTCATCTTTGTGGTAATTGATTTGATATGCTGGGAAAAGGAGGTCAAACAGTCAAGAATGGATAGATAGATACATAGAGCAATTATTAAGCATGTATCTGGCCATGGTGCTAAGCCCAGAGATAAGCAATCAAGACAGTGCCTGTCTTCATAGAGATTACATTCTAATGGTGGAAGACAACACACAAAAGGAAGTAAGAAAAGGATGGAAGCAGAAGGGGTGGGATGTTGATGAATATTAAATAAAAATAACTAGTTGCTTATATTCAGTCATTTTTCGAAATCTATTTGTGTATATAAATATATCATATTTCTTGCCCAAAGCTAAAGTATTTTAAAAAAAGAACCAAAAATGCAGGAAAAAATCAAGCCCTCTCCCTATGGCCAAGACCAGAATTTTGTTCCCAAGCGGTTTAGGGCAAGAGGTACACATGTCTCCAGGAAAATTTTTGATGCACATTCAAGTGACCCTATACATATAGACAGACTGCATTTAAACAGAACTTTGGTCCCATGTTGCTCAAATACAAGTACAGATCCAGCCTATGAGAGGCTATTCTACATAATATATATATATATAAAACATATAACACACACATTATATTGCTATTATATTATATATAATTATATATTATCGTTGTTATATATTACAATACAATATATATGTTTATATATGCATATGTATGTATAATAAGCGATTTCAACCTGAGCATGGGACCAGATGTTGGTTCCCTAAGGAATTCCATGATCTTTTTCCATTTCACCACATAAGTCTCTGGCCACTGCTATAAGTGACATGTCTCATTCAATATTCAAATGCTTCCTCCATAGGGAGATATAGGTTTTCCCCTGAGAAATTTCTTAACTTGGGATAGTACAGAGGTTTTAAACATTTTTTTATCATGAACCTCTTTCATAATCTGGTGAAATCTATGCACTCCTGTAGTAGGAAGGCCGAATTTATGATCTCAAAGAGAATCATATATATGTCTGAATGGTTTGGAATAGGAGGATATAAGGAATTCTCTAAGTAGAAGGTAAAAGAATTAAAGCATTTATTCAGGCTCCAAAGTAACAGACCCACGAACCAGCCTCCCCATTCCGATATTTTGATCACAAGCTTCCAGGCCCAATAAGTCTGCCTCACAAGAGTAACCAGGAGACCACAGAAAAGCATGATGGTATTAAACCAAATCATACTCATGCCTCCCCTCTCCGGTAAGAAGATTACCCACTGCCCTCAAGTCCTTGCTTGGCCCTCCTCAGTCCACACACGGGTCAGCTCTACTTCTGGGTCATCTCTGCTTCTGCAGCTCCTGCTTCGGCTTTATCTTCAGCTTCAGCTGTAGCTGTCCCTGCCGCCATTGCTGCCGCTTCTGCCACACTCTCTAAGCTGTGTCCCAGCTGGCTGACTGCTCCCTCTCTCCTTCAGCTCTTAACTGCTGTCACCAACTACCTCACCAACTGCCTCTCCAACTCTGCTTCCTAGCTCTGCTCCAACCGTTCCACAAGCTCCTCCCACCACAGGCTTCTATTGGCTCCAGTCCTAGCCACTCCCCCCAGGATCCTGGGAGGCTCACATCCACATAGGTTCCACACCCAACAGGGCTCTGGGCCTGGGGCCCAGCATTTAGCAAGGCTCAATGAAGTATACTGAGTTACTCAAAGAAAACAAAGACCATTTTGCTTATCAACACAACCCCTATTCAAGATAATGTTTTTGAATGAATAAAATCAAATTACAAATGAAACATACTGAAAAATAACTTTCAAAATATTACTAAAAACAAGTTCATATGCCAGGTTAGTGAGATCAGTTCATTGATATGAGTACAGTCTGTTCTTCATCTCTAGCTGTCACCAACCTCACAGGTGTCAATCTTCCCATGAGCAGACTCTATCTTCAGACAATCAGTTTCTGTGCAGGATGATTTTGACCTGTCAAAGCATCTCTTAACAGAAGGTCTAGTTACCAATTTCCAGATACCTTTCCAGTCCTTATCTCTCACAGTATTCAGGGATGAGCCACTGTTTTAGCCAATTTAGAAAACAGAGACAAGGTTTTGACTGTCTCTGATACTTTACATTCACATCTCTCCAAGTTGTCTGCACCACTACATATGGTGCTCTCTTTGTCTTTGTCCTCAGCATCAGTGGAATCCTCCTAAATACTACAAGTCTTCCACTGAATTTCTAAGATCTCTTCCATACATCAGTGCATTAACAATATAATATCGATTTGCTGATTTCGTTGCTTAAATAATACACAAAAATAAATGTTAATGCTTGATCACATAACCTGGAGCAGTATTAAGCAATATCATATTAAAATAGCATAAAATTAGAAACACAATGAAACACAGCTGTTCATTCAGAAAGTGAGTTACAGTAAGAATAATAAGTCTTAGCTGTCAATATAGCCTAAAATCATGAAAATAAACAAATTCTATCCAAAAGAAAATATCCTTAGACTTACAATGATAACTCTGCAAGCTTCCAAAGAAATAGAATTTTTTTTTAAATTACACGAATAAGTTCCCACATGTGACCACCAGGAAGTGCTGTGGATATCAGTTAAGCTGTCTTTTTTCTCTCTTAATCAGGATTCTCAGGGCAACTGGTAGTCACTCATCAATAAAGAATGTGGAAAAGATAATGAGGTTTAGTTTTAGACACATTGTACTTAAGATGTCTACAGGACAACCAGTTCAAAATGTCAAATAGAGAAAGGAGATAGCAAGAGAGAGTAGAGATGGCTAAGTAGATCTGAGAGCTATCTGCATAGAGATAGAAACCATAGAAGCTAATGGGATCACCAAATGAAATAATATGGAGGGAGAAAAGAATAAGGTCCAGGACACAGCCTTGATTGCTCTCCAAGGTTCATTGGCATGACTTTGACAAAGAGCCAGCAAAGGAGACAGGGAAGGAAGGGTATGATGGGGAAGAGGGAAAGCAAGAGAGAACAGTTATCACAAAAACCTTGGGAGAACAGTTATCAGGGAAACAATGATGATTGACTGTATCAAAGTCTGCAGAAAGGCCAAAAAAGGACTGAGAAAAATCCATTAGATTTGGCGGTTAAAAGATCATGAATAACTTTGGAAAGAGTAGTTTCAGTTGAATGATGAGACTGGAAGCCAGACTACAAAAAGTTAAGAAAAGAATCAGAAGAAAGGAAGGTGAGGCACCTATTTTAGATGCCCCTCTCAAGGAGGTTAGCCACTGACTGGGAAAACATATAGTTCAAAAACTAATGAGGATAGACAGATCAAGGAAGAGGTTTTTTTGTTGTTGTTTTTGTTTTCTATGATGATGCGGGAAATAGGCAGTAGAGAAGCAGCTAGTAAACAGAGAGCAATAAAAGATTAGTGGGAAAGTGGATATGATAGAAGAGATAATTTGTTGGAGAAATTGGAATTAAATGGGATCATTTTTGCATATAGAGGGATTTGCCTTGGCAAGGAAAAGGGCTACCTTTTCAAGCAAAATAGGAGTGAAGATGGTGGTGGAAGGCATATGAGTAAGATGAGATGAGGAACAGGGAAGGAAAAGGTGAGAGCTGCAAGTTTTTCAACTGGGGAAGGGAGGGATACCTGTGGGAAATACATCTTTCCAAATATCCCAGATATAAACTGTAGTGGAAGAATAGGCAACCAGACATTCAATTTTTTAATAAAGACACCAAGTGACAGGGAAACCACTGACTCCAAAGACAATATGTTCTACTTCTGAATAGGGTCAAACTTCTTTTCTTATATTAAGCCTAAATTTTCCTCCATTTCTTATTCAAAGTCCTCTGTAGATTGTGATATCCAGAAGGAACACAATAATCCAGATGAGTTCTGATTAGGACAATTTACATGAGACTATCAACTCCCTCTTCCTGGCAGCTATGTTTATCTTAATAATGTTGTCCAAGACTGATTCACTTTTTTGGATGCCACATCACTCATACTGCTTGCAGTACACTAAAATTCTCCACATCTTTTTCAGAGAAATTATTATCTAACCATGTCTCTCCCTATCTTATACTTCTGAAGTTGATTTTTTGTACCTCAGTGTAAGTCTTTACATTTATCCCAATTGCATTTCAGCTTATTAGATTCAGGACACAGCTCACCTATCAAAATCTTTTTGGATCCTGATTCTGTAATCCAGTGTGTTCACTATCCCCCCCCAGTTCAGTGTCTGCCATTTGTTTATTTGGTAAGCATGCTGTCTATATCTTTATCCAAGTTTTCATTAAAAATGTTCAACAGTAAGCATGCTGTCTATATCTTTATCCAAGTTTTCATTAAAAATGTTCAATGAGTCAACCACAGATTCCTCAGGTACTTGATTAGAAACTTCTTGCCGGATTATACTAAAATATTTCCTTCTTTCTGAGTCTGACCATTTAACCAGTTCTGAACCCATCTAACTGTATTATTATCTAGTCCAGGGCTTCTTAATATTTTTACACTTATGATTCCTTTTTGAGTTTCAGCAGCATTTGTTGGCATCGTGTGGTGTGATGGCATGTGCAGTGCAAAGTGCGCTTTATGTTCAGAACCAAGGCTGCAGTGAAATTGCATGATGCAACACAGGCAAGCGCTACCAGAAAAACATTGGATTTATTATGTATTTGATTTTTAATTAATTTTTGGTTGTCGTGCATGTAGAAAACTTTTATTGTTGCCAAATTTTTTGCAACTGCATATAGTGTCCCAACCCATAATTTAAGAAGCGCTGATCTAGTCCACATATCTCCATCTTATCCACAAAAATGAATATGAAATACTTTCTCAAAACTTTGCTAAAATCCAGGTAAACTGTTTCTACATCAGTGCCCTCATCTACCTTTTTAGTTATCTTGTCAAACGAAGGAGATGAAGTTAGGCTGACATGACCTGATCTCAATGTGTAGGCTATTTATAATCCCTTCTCTTTTTACATGCTCACAACCATCTCCACCTGTTCTAGAATTTTCCTAGGAATCAAAGTTAAGCTCATTGGCAAACTCTGCTCTCTTTCCTTTTTTTGATATTTGGGACATTTGGCCTTCTCCAAACTTTTCATACTGTTCCTGTCTTCTATAACCTTTCAAATATGACTGACAGTGGCTCAGCATCTGCTGCTTCTTTTACTAGCCAAGGATATGGTTCATCCGAGTTGGATATCTTAAAATTCATCAAGGACAACTAGGAGTTCTCCTACTACCTCTTTATTTATTCTCTATTAGTTATGTTTGCTTTTATCCAAAGGTCATTCTTCTTGGTAGAGAAAAGCAAAGTAAAATGAGAGCAGGACAGCACTGCCTTCCTCCTTCTGTCAATTATCATTAGCTCATTCACCACAAGCAAAGGTCCACTTGCTTCCTTGAGTCTCCTTTCTCTTCCAGCGTAACTATAAATTGCTTTCTTGATGCCCTTAGATTTTCTCATCAAACTTTCTGTTCAGTATTTTTAGCACTGCTGACACTTTTTATTAGACCACATCCTCCTTTTAAATTCATCTTCTATTTTCTGCTCCATCTTCTGTAAATGTCTTTTTAAAATCTAAAGTTGTTAGTGTATTATCTGTGTATCTACATGAGTCTCAATAGACTACTCCCATTTTTTTTCTATCAGAATTGTTTCCCTTTTTAGCTTCATTCTTGAGAATGTCCCATCCTTCCTAGGATTTCATTGACGTCGAATTTTAGGCCTATTTGTCTTTCCTCTGAACTCTTTAAATTTTGCTTTCCTCAGATCTAGGGTGCATTTCAGAGTATGCTCAGATTCCTTTTCTTTCTCCATCATGAACTTTAGGAAGGTGTAATTTCCCGCAAGGGTTCCCATCTGTTTGTATTTCAATAACTAGTCTCTTCCTGTTAGTGGGAATCATATCTGGAGTAAAAATTCCCCTTATTAATACCTCCACCTTCTGAAGGATTAAATTACTATTAAGTGAGGTCAAGAAGTTCTTAGTTCCTCTGATTTTATCAATAACTGCTTGTGTAATTAAAGTATCCCATTATTATTAGAATTGTTCTCTGTGCCAGGCTTGTGATTTGCCTCTTACGCATCGATTTCATCTTTCTACCTTCTCTCTTGATAAAATCATTTAATTATCTCTTCATTCATTTTGACCCAAATGCTTTCTAGTATGCTTCACATCAGTTCCCAGATATCCTCATACTGGTATGCTTTCTTAATATCAATCCAGTAATCAGCAAGCATTTACTAAGCACTTACTACATGTCAGACATTGTGCTATGCTTGGGACAGAAGAACAAAGAATAAAACAATCCTTACTTGTAAGGAATTTACCTTGTGCTATTTCCCTAAATACGGGAAGAATCACATTCTAGTCATGGGTGTCATCCCACCAAGTTTTCAGGCTATGTCTGAGGTCAGACTGCCTTCTTTGCATTGGGGCTTCACCCTGGTCTTGCCTAAACTTTGTGTGTTTGTCCATAGACCCTTAGAAGCCATGAATTTTACTCCGAGGTCCTTTCTAGAATTTTGCCTCCTATGAGCTTCTATGAAGTTCAATAGCTCTTCTTCTTGTATAGTCTATTCTTTCCATGGCATATATCTTGATGTGTATATGTGTGTCTGCAATTCCCTTTCCCCCAATCCAACTTTTCTGTTTAAAACTTTTTTTTTTAAATTAGATTTTCAAAGCATCCGATAAATGCATTCTCAGCAGCCTTTGTTTGGCACATACCATTCCTGGTCAGGAGCCTATCATTGCAGACGTATCATCAGCAAATAGGGATAATTTTATCTCCCCTTTACCTACCTTTCTGCCTTTTATTTCTTTCTCTTGTCATTGCTATTGCTAGTATTTCCAGAACCATATCACATAATAGTGGGGAAAGTGGGCATCCTCGCTTTGTTGCCATATTTATCGTAAAAGTTATTAATATATACCCATTGCATATGATGCTTGCTTTGGTTTTGGATAGATACATCTTATGATATGTTAAAAAAAGGTCCCTCTCTGCCTATACTTTGTAGGATTTGTAGCATAAATCAGTATTGTGGTTTATCAAAGGTTTTTTTTCTATGTATATTCAGATAATTATATACTTTATATACTTTGCTTTATTATGATTATATGGACTGTTTTCCTAATTTAAATTATCCTTGCAACTGGGGCATAAATACGATGTGGTAATAATGAGTGAATTCTTAGGCGATTCACTGTAGTCTGTCAGAATTGTATTTAAATTTTAAAATCATTATTCAGTAATAATATTGATCTTTAATTCCCCTTCTGGGTTCTATTCTTCCCTGGTTTAGGTATTAGAACCATATTTACCTCATAAAAGAAAACTGGTAAGGTACTTTCTAAATTTTTAAGAATAACGTTTAGTTTGGGTGTTCTCTTTGAGAGTTTGATGGAATTCTGTGAATCCATGAGGATCATTTTTCTCTGGTATTACTTTTACAATTCATTCCATTCCTTCTTCTTAGATTGGATTACTTAAAATCTTTATTTGGTCTTCAATTAGCTTTGGGTATATTATGTTTTAACAAATATTACTCTAATACTCTTTTGTGTTTTCAGTTTTGTTAGTATTCATCTGTGTTCTGATAATTATTTTATCTGAATTCTGATAATTCTTTTTATTTCTTCTGGTTGATTGAGTTGTGATTTTATCTTGTTCCTTTTCTACTTTGCTTATTTAATTTTCTGTTCTCTTTTTAGTAATATTGGCTAACAGTTGATGAATTTTATTAGTCTTCTCAAAGAATCAGCTTCCAGTTTTATTCATCACTTAAATAGAGTTTTTCCTTTGGTTCCCAGTTTATCTATTTATTTTCTGACGTTTAATAGCTTCTCTGGGTACTTAGTTTAGTTTCTTCATTTTTTGGTTTTCCATTATTGTTTTTTTTTTAAATGCACATTCAGTTCATTAATCATCCCCCTCTCTGTTTTGTCAAATACATTTGTAGGGAAAAGATATTTTGCCATGAGGCCTGCTTTAGCTGCATCCCAGAAATTTTGGTATGTTATTTCATCATTCTCATTTTCCTTCATATAATTACTAATTGTTTCTATTCCTTGTTCTTTGATTCATTTATTATCTAGGATTTCAATGTTAAGTCTCCATTTTGGGTTTGTGTCTTTTGTTTATGTTCCCTGAATTCATTACTATTTTTTTAATTTAATTTATTTTTAATATGTTTAGTTTTCAGCATTGATTTTCACATGCGCTTGAATTACAGATTTTCTCCCCATTTCCACCACCCCCACTCCAAGATGGCGTACACTCTGGTTGCCCTGTTCCCCAGTTTGCCCT
>CM053627.1:86189459-86211441 GCA_028646595.1 Phalanger gymnotis | reverse complement strand
TAAAAAAGTTTTTTTTTCATGCAACTAGAAAATAAGATGCACAGGCAATGGGATGTAGAGATTTATCTTGCCCTACAAGAAAGGAAGGGAAAGGGGGATGGGAGGGGAATGGGGGGACGGAGGGGAGGGCAGACTGGGGAACAGGGCAACCAGAGTGTATGCCAAATTGAAGGGGGGTGGAAATGGGGAGAAAATTTGTAATTCAAACGCCTGTGAAAATCAATGCTGAAAAAAGATCCCTAAAAGGAAGCTGAACTCTAAGTAACTGAAAAACCACTGAGGGTTCTGGACAACATATAATGGAACATACCAATTTCCACATGGTCTGGAGTGGGAAAGAAGGGCGGTAGCAGAAAAAAGGGCTGGTGCAATAGAATGCTACATACATTGTCAGAATGAGATTCTCTAATGGTCATTTTGGCTTGAATTTTAAAATTATAATGGAAGATTCAATCTGGAGGGTGGGGCAGTTTGTCTCCCTTAGAAGTGTCTACATTGTTAAATCTAAAGGCATCAATAAAACTTTTAAAATTTTATTTTTGATTTAAGGAATAAAACAAGCATTTCTATAGCATAGTATAAATAAAAAAGATTACCCATGAAATTGTACACCTACTATACACAACTTACTATTCCTTTCAAATATACAACAAAATTGGCATGTAAATTCCTTTTGTTTCTTCTTTCCCACCCCCACTGCCCTAAAGATGGCTACCATAAAACACAAACGGATATGTGTATGTAAAATTATTTTATACTTACTTCTCTTTATCTGGATGAAAATAGAGTCTTTATATGTCCTTTATACTTAATTTGGATATTTGTAATAGCCAAAATAATTTATTCATTCAAAGTCATTCTTATTATTTAATATATTTAGTTTTCAGTGTTGATTTTCACAGGAGTTTGAATTACAAATTAAAATAAAAAATAAAATAAAAAATCAGACCAGAGTGGGAGAAGGCTGCTGCATCTGATACCTCTATTTTATTGAAAATCCATATTTTGCCTTGGAGCATGATACTCAGTTTTGCTGGGTAGGTGAGTCTTGGTTTTAATCCTAGCTCCATTGACCTCTGGAATATCGTATTCCAAGCCCTTTGATCTCTTAATGTAGAAGCTGCTAGATCTTAGATTATTCTGATTGTGTCTCCACAATACTCAAATTGTTTCTTTCTGGCTGCTTGCAGCATTTTCTCCTTGATCTGAGAGCTCTGGAACTTGGCGACAATATTCCTAGGAGATTTCTTTTTGGGATCTATTTGAGGAGGCGATCGGAGGTGGATTCTTTCAATTTCTGTTTTGCCCTGTGGCTCTAGAATATCAGGGCAGTTCTCCTTGATAATTTCTTGAAAGATGATATCTTTTTTCGATCATGGCTTTCAGGTAGTCCAATAATTTTTAAATTCTCTCTCCTGGATCTATTTTCCAGGTCAGTAGTTTTTCCAATGAGATATTTCACATTGTCTTCCATTTTTTCATTTCTTTGGTTCTGTTTTGTAATATCTTCATTTCTCATCAAGTCACTAGCTTCCATTAGCTCCAATCTAATTTTTAAGGTAGTACTTTCTGGACCTCCTTTTCCATTTGGGTAATTCTGCCTTTCAAGGCATTCTTCTCCTCATTGGCTTTTTGGAGCTCTTTTGCTATTTGACTTAGTCTATTTTTTAAGGTGCTGTTTTCTTCAGTGTATTTTTCAGTATTTTGGGGGGCCTCTTTTAGCAAGTCATTGACTTGTTTTTACATGGTTTTCTCGCATCCTTCTCATTTCTTTTCCCAATTTTTCCTCTACTTCTCTAACTTGCTTTTCCAAATCCTTTTCAAGCTCTTCCATGGCCTGACACCAGTTCGTGTTTTTCTTGGAGGCTTTTGTTGTAGGCTCTTTGACTTTGTTGACTTCTTCTGACTGCATGTTTTGGTCTTCTTTGTCACCAAAGAAGGATTCCAGAGTCTGAGACTGAATCTGGGTGTGTTTTCACTCCCTGGCCATGTTCCCAGACAACTCACTTGCCCCTTGAGTTTTTCAGCAGGGTATGACTGCTTGTAGACTAAAGAGTTCTATGTTCCAAGCCTGGGGGGATGTACCAGCTCCGCCCCACCAGCACTCCTCCTTCCCCAAGAACCCCCAACTTGGACTAGGCTTAGATCTTCAGCAAGCTCTTCACTCCTGCTCTGATAAGCCACTTAATTCCTCCCACCAGGTGGGCCTGGGGCCAGAAGCAACTGCAGCTATAGTTCTAAAGCTGCCCCACCTCTGCCTCCGGCGGTGGCTGAACTGCAAACTCTATCCCAGTCCCCAGCAGCTTTTCCCACTAACTTACTCTGTTGTCCTTGGTGTTTGTGGGTTGAGAAGTCTGGTAACTGCCACAGCTCACTGATTCAGGGCGCTAAGGCACGCTCCACCTGGCACCTGGTCTGGTCGGTCCACACCGCCTATGCTGGGCTCCGCACTGCTCAGCTCTACTCCCCTCAGGTCCCAGCTCCGTGTGGGATACACCTTACCCAGAGACCATGTAGGCTGTCCTGGGCTAGAGCCCTGCTTCCCTATGCTATTTTGTGGGTTCTGCAGTTCTAGAATTGGTTCAGAGCCATTTTTATAGGGTTTTGGAGGGACTTGGAAGGGAGATCACGCTAGGCCCTGCTTTCCAGCCACCATCTTGGCTCTACTCCCCTCAAAGTCATTCTTAAAACAGTATTGTGATTACTATATACAATGTTCTCTTGCTTCTGCTCATTTCACTCTTTGTTATTTCACGCAAGTCTTTCCATGTTTTCTAAAATCATTGAGCTCATCATTTCTTATAGCACAGCAGTATTCCAACACAATCATATACCACAGCTTGTTCAGCCATTCCCCAATTGATAGACATCCCTGAAATTTCTAGTTCTTTGCTACTCCAAAAGAGAGCTGCTATAAACATTTTAGAGCATATAGATTCTTTTTTTTCCCTAGCTATCCTCAGAAGTAGACCAAGTAATGGTATTACTGGGTCAATAGAACATATTTTTAAAAATATTTACTATTTAAATTTTTTCATAATACATATTTTTTAAAAATTTAAATAGTAAATATTCAGACTTCAGGGGTAGAGCCCAAGATGGTGGAATAGAGAAATCAAGATTGGGTAGATATCACATTAGAAGAATGGAATGCTTGGAATATAATATTTCAGAAAGCAAAGGACCTGGGATTACAACTAAGAATAACCTAAGCAGCAATACTGAATATAATCCTTCAGGAAGAATAACGAATTATTTCATGAAATAGAAGACTTTCTTGCACTCCTGTTGAAAAGATCAGAGCTAAATAGAAAATCTGACTTTCAAATATAAGACTCAAGAGAAGCATAAAAAGATAAACATGAAAGAGAAATCATAAGGGATTCAATAAGGATAAACTGTCTACATTGCTATATAGGAAAATGATATGTATATCTTCTTATTTTTAAAAATATTTATTTATTTATTTTTAACATTTCCTTCTCTTCTTAAATTTTGAGTTCCAAATTCTCCCTCCCCCACCCACTGAGAAGGCAAGCAATATGACATCAATTATACAAATGAAATTATGAAAAATATATCTACATATTAATCATATTTTTCAAAGCGAGAAAAATAAAGTAAGAAAATTATACTTCATTTTTTTTACTCAGAGTTCATTAGTTGTCTCTCTGGTGGTGGATAGCATTTTTTCCATGATGAGTCCTTTGGAATTGTCTTGGATCATTTTACTGATCAGAGTAACCAAGACTTTCACAGTTGATCATCATTACAACATGGCTGTTACTATGCACAATGATCTCCTAATTCCTCTCACGTCACTTTGCATCAGTCTTGCCACGCGGTTTTTTTTCTGAAACCACTCCCCTTGTCATTTCCCACAGATCCATCACAATCATATGCCAGAACTTATTCAGCATTCTCCACTGGATGTGCATCTCCTTAATTTCTAGCTTTTTGCTATCATTATATCATTTGTATCATTATTAGGGCAGTTAGAAAGATTCTACATAGAAAGAGGGTGTGGGAGAGAATCAGTTATGTTGGGACAGTGTAAAAAAAATGGATAGATGAGAAAGAAGGATGTCCCGGGAGAAGTGGGAAGGGAGAGGAAGAACGGAGGAAAGCAAGAGCTTTTACATTAGAGGGGGAAATAGTGGGGAGACAGGCAATGTTTGAATCACACTCACATCTAAATTTGTTCAAAGAAGGATACACACACACACACACACTCAATTTGTAGTAGAAGTCTCTTACCCAAAAGGAAAGTAGAAGGAGAAGGTGATAGGGAAAGGGGGGTGGAACAGATAAAAAGAAGAGTATAGATAAAAGAAGTCAATAGTCAGAAGCAAAACAGACTTCAGAAGTCGGACAGGACAAAAAGAGAGAGAAGATAAACAGAAGAAAATAGGACGGAGGGAAATTCACAGACAGTAATCATAACTATAAATGTGTATGAAATTAACTCACCCATAAAGAGGAAGTGGACAGCAGAATAGATTTGAAACAAGAATTCAATATTATATTGTATAAAAGAAATACACTTGAAACAGAGAGACACACAGAGTTAAAATAAGAGACCAGAGCAGAATCTATTATGCTTCAGCTAATGTTAAAAAGGCAGACAAAGCAAAAGCAAAAATAGACCTACTTAAAAGGGGTAAGCAGATAAACTACGTCTCATGAAAAGGCATCATAGACAATGAAGTAATATCAATACTAAACATATATGAACCAAATGCAAATTCTTAAAGGAAAAGTTAAATGAATTATTGGTGGAAATAGACAGTAAAACTATACTACTGGGGGACTTCAACTTTTACCTCTCAGAGATAGATAAATCTAACCATAAAATGAATAAGAAAAAAGTTAAGGAGATGAATAGAATCATTAAAAAGTTAGAGACAATACATCTATGGAGAAAACAATGAAAACAGAAGAGTATACCTTTTTCTCAGCTGTACATGGCCCTTTCACAAAAATTGACCATGTATTAGGACATAAAAACTTTACAAACAAATGCAGAAAAGCAAAAATATTAAATTCATCCTTTTCAGACCATAATACAATAAAAATTACATTTAATAAAGGTCAATTTGACAGAAACTAGACATAGAACAACATCTCATACTATAAACCAAGATAAGGTCAAAATGTATAAATTATTTATACATAAAGGATAATATCATAAGTAAATTAGAAGAGCATGGGAAAATGTATCTCTCAGATATGTGGATAAAGGAAGAGTTTATGACCAAACAAGAGATAGAGAGGACCATGGGAAGTAAATAGATAATTTTGATTACATGAAATTAAAAAGCTTTTGCACAAACAAAACTAATACAGCCAAAATTGGAAGGAAAACAGAAAACTGATTTAAAAAATTTAGTTTCTCTGAAAAAGGCGTCATTTCTCAAATATGTAGGGAATTGAGTAAATTTATAAAAATAAGAGTCATTCCACAATTGATAAATGGTCAACTGATATGAACAGACAGTTTTCAGAAGAAGAAATCAAGGCTACCAATAGTGACATGAAAAAAATCCTCTAAATCATTATTGGTTAGAGGAATGAAAAGTAAAACAATTCTGAGGTAATACCTCACACCTATCAGATTGGCTAACGTGACAGAAGAGTAAAATGACAAATGCTGGAGGGAATGTTGGAAAAATGGAACATTAATGCACTATTGGTGGAGTTGTGAACTAATCCAACCATTCTGGAGAACAATTTAGAACTATATCCAAAGGGCTATAAAACTGTGCATATGCCCTTTGACCCAGCAATACCACTACTAGTTCTGTATCCCAAAGAGAAGAAAAGTAAAAGGACTTACTTGTGCAAAAATATTTATAGCAGCTCTTTTTGTGGTAGAAAGAAAAAGGAAATTGAGGGGATGCCCATCAGTCGGCAAATGGCTGAGCAAGTTGTGTTAAATGATTGTGATGAAATACTATTGTACTATAAGAAATGATGAGCAGGCTGTTTCAGAAAAACCTAGGAAGATTTATATGAAGTCGTGCAAAGTGAAGTGAGCAGAACCAGGAGAAGACTGTACACAGTAACAACATTGTAAAGATGATCAGCTGTGGACTTAGCTACTTTAATCGAGACAATTCCAAAAGATCCAGCATGAAAAATGCTCTCCCCCTCCAGAGAGAGAACTGATAAACTCTGAATGAAAATTGCAATATATATTTTTTTAACCTTCTTTATTTTTCTTGGGTTTTTTGTCTATGTTTTATTTTGCAATGTGGCTAATACAGAAATATGTTTTGCATGACTTTACATGTGTAATCAATATCAAATGACTTGCCTTCTCAAAATTTAAAAAAAATAATGTTAATTTTATATGTAATTGTGAAATATCTAATGAAATAAATAAAAATATATTGAAGAGAGAAGATAGCAAATATTCATATCTGTTAGGGACAGTTTAGTCATGTTGCTATCTCCTTCCTCCAAATCAGCCTTCAACTTGAAAGAAGTTCAACAAAGGCAAAAGATAAGAGGGAAACGTACCAAGTGTCTAAGAATTGCCTGTCTATGTAATCTAATTCTTATGAATCATGAAAATAGATAGTGGTTTCTTACTGGGAGAAAACTCCACTTTAGCAAAAGAGATAGACTTTAAGTTCACACTATGGGAAATTAGGTCTAACCAGATACTAAGTAAAACAGAAACCAAGTGGGGAAGAACTGAGAGTACAGATGTAACATAAAGTTTGAGGGCTTACCAGCTCAGGGGATTTCCATATAAAGAGACAGAGCATAAATATCACTCCTGGGATCGATACCTCTTCTTTCTCCATGGATCACAAACCCGGTAGCATATCAAGTTGTACCAAATGTTTATATTACAAAAAAATTCTGGTTGTTCTGCATCCCTGGAGTAGCAAGAACTAATGCTGACCATTCCTTTAATCTAGTGGTGATATGTAATGCACCACATAAATGTTGAACTTTGGGGACTGTCGTGTTTCCTGGACCATGTGGTGTCATTATGTCATAAACTATTTGACTCTCCACACCACAAACAGATCCTTATAATTCAGGAAGCAGCTCTCAGAAATCAGAATAGGCCATGTGAATTAGACTGGAGTATTCTTTGTTGTTATTTCCTATACTCACATTCTTTTTTTTAATTAAAAAAAATCTATTTGAAAGATTGATTGTAAGTAATAACAAGTGTGTGTGTGTTTAAAAGGACCCAAGACATTTTATGTCAGCATATAATACAGGGGGCCAAAATATTCCCTGGGGAGTAGAGAGGAAGGCCTGGAAAATGTGCCCAAGTAGAGGGAAATGAAAAGAATTGCTTCTGTAGAGATGAATGAAATTTAAGAACTAAATAATACTTCTCCAATTTTTAAAGAAACAAGATTTTATTTGAAAAAAAAAAGTTTTAAACATCAGGGATTGGAGAAGTGAGCAATTTAATTAATTCAATTCAAACATGTAAGTGTAGTGTGCTATGAAGTGTACTCGGCAGGTTCTCTAGGAGAGGACATAAAACCCATACTACCCTCTCCTGGTTTGCCTCCCAACTACCTTACCTCCTTCCCTTTCCCTTTCCCTTTCCCTTTCCCTTCCCCTTTCTCTTCCCCTTCTCATCATTAAAATCATGCCCCCTAACTGTTCCCTGAGGTTCAATCTTAGGCCCTCCACAATAGGGATTCTTCATATAGGTCCATGGACAAATTTTGGGTATCTATAAACTTAGGGGGAAAAACACTGCTTTATTTCAACATAATTGGCTTATTTTACAATTTTACATTTTAAAATATTATTGTGAGAAGGGGTCTATAGGCTCCAGCAGACTGCCCCAAAGGGGTCCAAAAGAGGTTAAGAAGCCATGTTCTACACGCGCCATTCTGACATCCTCATCATGGCTTTACTATCATCTCCATGTAAATAACTCCCAGATGTATATGCCCAGTCCTAGCCTCTTGCCTATCTTCAATCCCACAGCACCAATTGGACATTTTGACATATCAAACTCAATATGTCCAAA
Source organism: Phalanger gymnotis (assembly GCA_028646595.1). NCBI lineage: Eukaryota > Metazoa > Chordata > Mammalia > Diprotodontia > Phalangeridae > Phalanger > Phalanger gymnotis. Next base: position 86,203,427 of record CM053627.1, on the reverse strand, counting down.
AGTGAATTCATTATCTCCCTACAAACACACACACACGTACATGTTGTCCCAAACTTCTGTTGAAGGTACTCTCAACCTTCTGGTCTTCCTGGTTCAAGACCTTGACATTTTCCTGGAATCCTCATACTCTCTCATCCCACACAGCCCATCTGTTGGGAAGTCTTGCTGTCTCAGCCTTCACACTATCTTTTGTGCCTGACCCATTCTCTCTACTCACATTGCTACCCCTTTAGTTCAGGCATTCGTCATTTCTCACCTTTATTATTGCAACGGCTGTATAATTGGTATCACTGTCTCGAGTTTCTCCCTAGGGCAGTCCTTCCTACACACTTCCAACAAAGTAATTTTCCTTAAGCGCAGAGCTGGCTATATTGGCTTCCTATTGCTTCTAGGATCAAATATAAATGATTCTGTTTAGTTTTTAAAGCCCTTCATAACTTTGCCCCAAGCTATCTTTCCAGCCTCATTAGCTTTTGCTCTCTCTCCAGCACTCTAATTAAGCCAACCTGGCCTTCTCTCTGTTCCTCATATGTATATAACATGATTCTTCCCATCTCTATTCCTTTTAATTGGCCATATCACCTAGAATGCACTACTCCCTTATCTTGGCCTCAAGGAGGCCAAGACACAACTCAGGTACTATATTCTACATGAAGCCTTTCCCAATTGCAAATGCTAATGTCCTCCCTCCTAAACTACCTTGTATTTATAATAATAATAATAATAATAATATTTATATAGTACTTACCATGTACCAGGGACTGTGCTCTAAGCCCTTTGCAATTATCATCTCATTTAATCCCCACAACAACCCCAGGAGGTAGGTACCATTATTATCCTCATTTTACAGATGAAGGAAACTGAGGCACACAGGGATTAGGTGACTTGTCCAGGTTCACACAGCTAATAAGTGTCTTGAGGTCAGATTTGAACCCAGGTCTTCCTGACTCCAGGCCACGCACTCTATTTACTGCTCCAGGTCCTAAAGATGAGGTATGAGAAGACACTTGAGTTCAAATCTGACCTCAAACACTTACAAGCTTCTCTTCCAATTCTAGCACTAGGATCCCTTAAGGGTCAAGAACATAACCTACAGAGCACCAATTTAGTAAATACAAAGAGAGAAAGGAGCCAGTGGAGACCAAATAACAAAAATCAGAGACAGGAAAACTAACATAGGGTCTTTAAGCCAAAAGTTGAATACAAGGGGGAGGCAGGAGAATTGATAGTGTCGGAATATAGCACCAAACCTAAGGAAGCAGAAGCCTTATAAAAAGTTATTGGATAAGACAAGATCTAGCAGCTTCTACATTAAGGGCCTGAAAGGTCTGGAATATGATATTCTGGAGGTCAAAGGGGCTAGGATTAAAATTAAGAATCACCTACCCAGCAAAACTGAGTATAATTCTTCAGAGGGAAAAATGGATATTCAATGAAAAAGAGGACTTTCAAGCATTCTTGATGAAAAGACCAGAGCTGAAAAGAAAATTTGATCTTTCCAGTTCTGATAACATCTGCAGGGCTAAGCTTGTTTTATGGCCATAAGGATGACATTAGAGAAAATGCAGATTAACAAAGGTAACTCAGAAAGTGGCATGTCTCATTGTATTATATTACTAAGCTGGGCCTGCAGCTTGATTCTTGCCAATCTTTTTCCAGAGAATGTCAGTAGAGTTTATTGTTATGTTGCTGCTATTGTTTTCCAATTAGAGGCAGACAGTTTTTTGCCTTCTAAATGATCGTTCTTCCTTTAATAATCTGAGTAGAATGACCCAGGCCCCAGTGAGCAGGTATTGTTCTCATGCAGGAGGAACATGGCGTAGCTGAGGCAAAAGCAGCAAGGTATGCCTTTTGAGTTATTTTTCTAGCAACAGTGATCATTTTGTGCCAAGCCACCAATACTCACTTCATTGGTCTAATTTGTGAAGCGGCCGCCTAGACTTAGGATGACATTTGAAGCCTTGTAGGAGATGAAAGTGACTGGATATGTTTTCCATCCCCCACTCCCAAGTCTCAGTTAAAAGTAAGCTCTTTATAGGTAAGGTGGGTTTTTTAGTTTGTGTTTGAGATCTCTGGGTATGCAACAAAGGACCGAGTAAGTAAGAATTCAATGGAAGAAACTATCTCTTTTCTATTTCTGTATAAATGTAACACTGACTACCCTGGCCACACTTTCCAAAGAGCAGGCATGTTACATTTGACCCCTCCCTGAGGGATCTCCCATTCCCTTAAAGGATTTGAGGGTGTACAGTTTTTCTGCCATTGTCTCAAGCCCACCAATGGTATTCCTCCAATTTTAGGGGTTCCCTGTAATCAAGTTCCAATAGACCACTTAATAGTCAGATTAGCTTTTACAAATGAATATTTACTTCTAAAGTATAGCAGGAATAAACACATAAACACAGCCCCCAACATCTGGGAGGGGGTGTGTGAATAAATCCCCCCCATACTATCTCATTCTCTGGGGAGGAAAAGGTGGTGGCTTAGGCTCATGGCTTAGTTCAGTTCCTGTGTACCAGTTCCACCAAGTTTCAAGCCTAAAGCCCCCCTAGGCTCAAGTCCCAGACACGCTGACCTGGAATCCAGCCTCCAAGGTTGCATTGGTTTGATTCCAGGGATTCCTGTATAATGCCTGTGCATAGAATTGAAAAGGACAAATAAAACAGACCCGGACTAAACCTCGAGTCTGTTTCTCAGGGCCATAAAGTCTAAAACGGAAAGGGAAGAAGGTAGTCTTTTCCCTCACCCAGGTCAGTTTGTGGTACCCATGCTATGAGTGGACAGGATCTCTGGCACTTCTGGCTGCTACTGGAAAGTAAGACATTGTCCCAGTCTGGTAGGTTTTTTTTTAAAGATATGGATGCAGCCAATCAAAAGAAGCTTTTCCCCCTCACATGGTAGAAGAACTGCAAAATGCTTCTCCCAGAAGGTGGTCCCTGGCATATCCCACCTGGATGCCTATATGTTAGATGATCGTGGACATGTGCAAAGCAAAGCCCTGCTACGTATGTATATCTGTTTTAGGTTTGAAGGCTAATGAATGGGTTAGAATATATCAAAGAGAAATTGTGGATTCGTAACTGCACTTTAAAGCACAGAAGGAACCTAACTTGATGAAGAGGAGTAGACTCTGTCAAGGCAAAGGCTGGTCCAGGATGCTGAAAATCTTTTGTTTTTGTTTTGTTTTTTTTTTCCTTTGGAGAGGAGAAGGCAGGGCAATTGGGGTTAAGTGACTTGCCCAAGGTCACACAGCTAGTAAGGGTGTCGAGTGTCTGAGGCCGCATTTGAACTCAGGTCCTCCTGACTCCATGGCCGGTGCTCTACTCACTGCGACACCTAGCTGTCCCAGGATGCTGAAAGTTAAAAGAAGGTAACAGCACTTATACATCTTCAACAGGTAGAAACAACTGAACTTAGCACCTAATTAGCTAAAATAGGAACCAGATGATGGCAACACAACCTATCCAAATGAATTCTCCCTTGGCTCCACTTTGACTTGTCCCCTAATAGTGGCATTCCCAGGAGTGGATTCTCATTGCCAGGGCTCTTCCCTTCATTGCTTTCACCATCCGTGCTCAACCTAACTTGTCTGGAGTTGATTTGAGGGCATACCACAGGCACTTAATAAATGCCTTTTGACTAGGTTTGACTTGCCAAGCATAGTGCTAAGCCAATCTTCAAGAAGCTTATAGCCTAAAGGATGCCACCTCAGGCAGAATGAGGCTGCAATTTGCTTTGGTGAAAGTCATATCCCTACTGGTGAAATCATAGATCCTGCCCATAGACCCAGCTCACATTTTAATGAATATCACCTAAAGTAGAAATCACGATTTGCATCACAAAAATTGTACTCATACTGATTAAGTCATAGATCCTTGATGTATTGAAATACTCAACCTTCAAATGGATTTGGCTGTGTGCAGCTCTTGACCATGTCTTTCCACAAGTGCACCAAAGGAGAATCCACTTAAAGTGTTAGAGGTCTTTCACGCTTTCTCTCCAAATGTACTGGCGTCATGGAATGCTTTACTTTTTGTCTTATGTTGCCAGCACTTAGCCCAGGGCTCTGCACAAAGTAGCCAGTTAACAAAGGTCTCTTGTGTGAACAGACCCAGTTTTCTTTAAAAATATTGTAATAGGAAAAAAAAAAGAAGCACCACAAATAATTTAAAATACTACAACAAATGTAAATTCTGCCCTCTCCTGTACTTGACTCACAGCCCAAAAGACGTTAGGGCCCTGAGACTTTCGATGGTACTCACCAGCATTGGTTATATGTGCTTTGAGGTTGGAAAAACAGAAATGATGTAAAATTTGTCACGAAGGCCACTTAAGTTCTGTTTTTTAATACGAGCCCAGCAGGGTTTCCTGCTTCTGAAGGGGAGAGTTCTCTCCCATCCTGAGGGTGGATGAGGTCCCCTTAAGCCATATCATCAGACCAGAGTGGGAGAAGGCTGCTGCATCTGATACCAAGCCTTTGAGTCCATTTGCATATCAATAACTGCGCCACAGTGGGATAAGGTTTGAAGAGGGTCCTGGCTGCTGTGGCCGAGCTTTCTCTTTTTAAAGCTGCCCTCCCAATCCCAAGAGTCACATACTAATTGGGGCATAAGGTGGGGAGGAGTCCTCCCCTTGTGCTCATACCCCTGGGAAATGTGACCTTCAAGACCTTTACCCAATTCATGAAGTAGTTTGAACTTCAAAGCATTGTGGGAGATGTAGTCCAGAGGAAATTTGCATACAGATGAAAAGACAAAGGCCCGCTGAGCAAAAATTATCAGCAGAGACTGGGCTGAAACTTGTATCTTCTTATTTCAGAGCCCTGTGTGATTTTTCCAGACACTGAGTTAAACAATAAATAGTTTGTGGATTCATTTGGCATCTTCAGTCAGTCGATCTATGTGCCTACAATGTTCTAGGCAGTGTTCTAGGTGACAGAAATATAATGCCAAAATTTAGGTAGGCTTAGCCCTCAAGGAACTCATTTTCTACTATAAAGGTGCAATATAGATAAGTACACACAGGATGCATATATATAGATGCATATATGTATATATACATGTTATATATGTATCAAATATAATACATAATATACAATACATAAAACAATACAATTATATAATATATTTATATTTAACATAATAATATATCACACACAATATATAAAATATATTTTATGTGATGTGGTATTTAATAGCTTAATAGCATAATAGTAATGTTTAATATAATGTTTCATAATTAATTGTATAATATTATATTTAATAATTTATAATATAATTACATATAATATTTAATGTAAAGGCATAATAATTTAATAAATGTTTTATTTAATTGTAATATAGAGATAATATAATGTAATATAATATTTAATGATATTACATAATTTGCATATCTATATATGCTACGTGCTATATATTTATAGCAATTGGGGAGTGGGCACTAGCAATGAGGGGAATCAGGGGGCACTTCTTGAAGGATATGGCCCTTTAGTTGAACCTTAAAGAAGCTCTAAGAAGTGGAGGTGAGAAGGAAAACTATTCCAGGCATAAGGGGAAACCTATGCAAAAACATGGAAGAAGGAGATGGAATGACACTGGAGACCACCAAAAAATCCAGTTGGGCTGAAGCAGTGGATCTGTAAGGCTGAGTAATCAATTGCTTCAGTGTGTATACTACCTGAATTAATGCAGACCAGCCAGGAGGTACAAAAAGCACTGGACCTAGAGTCAGAAAGACTTGAGTTCAAATCTTACCTCAGACACTTGGTAGCTGTGTGACTCTGAAAAATTGAATAACATCTGTCTCCCTCAGTTTCCTCATCTGTAAAATAAGAATAATAATAGCACCTACCTCCTCAAATGAGATAATATCCCCAAGGTAACTTGCAAATCTTAAAATGGTATGTGATTACTAATTATTTATCATCATCATTATCACAAACCCTCTTTAATTTAGTAGGTGGCTATATATATATATACATATATATATGTATATATATATAAAATAGTATATACAAAAATACAATAATATGATTTTACATGTGACATATAACATTGTATATAACATAATACATGTTACGTATTATCATAACATTCATATACACATGTATATATCAACATAGATATATAGTAGAGGCAGATAGGTAGCTCAGTGAACAGATGGGAAGACCTAAGATCGAATCCAGCCTCAGTCACTCACTAGCTGTGTGGCTCTGGGCAAGTCACTTAACCTCTGTTTTCCTTAATCTACTTGAGAAGAAAATGGCAAACCACTCTGGAATGTTTGCCAAGAAAACTGCATATGAGGTCATGAAGAGCTGGACACAACCAAACAACTGCACAGCAACAACAACGATAGATATGTAGTAAGTAACAGAATAGTCGAACAATTGCCAGACTGCATGGGTAGAGGGAGTTTCCTCACTTGGGAACTCAGATGAGATCAGAGGTCTGAACAAAGAATAAAAAAATATATTTTTACAAAGCTCTTTCTTAATAACAACTATCAAGCAACTTCTGCAAACTTTATTATTCCATTTTACAGCCGATTAAACACCAGGGAGGTCAGTTAACTTGCCCATAGTCACATAACTAATAAACTTCAGGGCTAGAACTCCAATTTTCTTTCCACCGCCAGTCTGCGATGACAGCCTCCTTGATCCCAGGGCTATGATCATTAAAGCGATCCTTAAAGACACGGTTCTGTAGGGGTACGATCCTATCACCTCATTTGTCCTTCCCACTGGCACTGGAACCGAGGGAGGGTATGTGGGAGTAAAGATTAGGAAATCTCTGGTCACAGTCAAACAACAATCATTTCTGCAGTGACAGCCAACCCTAGCCGCTGGGCTGGTAGAAAAAGCACAGGGCAAAGGGAATATGGTGGCAGAGACTAGGATATGATACCCTTCCTCTATTTTTTATCAGCTGGACTGCCGGGGGCCCAGTGGGGGGAAAGTCACATGGACATCTACTTGGCAGCCTATGGGAGTTTGTGTATGTAACAAAAGATGTATATGGATATATGTGTACATAGAGAGAGAAAAGACAGACAGAGGAGGAAAAAAGAGAAAGAGGATAGAAAGAGGAGAGAGAGACAGATATAGAAAGAGAGAAAAGAGAGGAAGAGAGGGGAGGGGAGGACAGAATTAGGTAAAACAGAGTGGAAGCAAAGAAATTCTGCTCCAGTCCTGGAATGCTGGGAGTGCACCCCGCCTGATTTACAGAAGTGGTCTGACCCTAGCAGTATTAATAGGTACATGTTGGAGGGGCCTGGTGAAGGGTGGAAGAGAGTTGCCCATTTTCTGCTCTGTCTGTGAAAAATGAAACAATGCCAAATGAAAACCCTGCCAAGACTATATATACTCCAAAGATTCTTTCTTTTTTTTTTTCTTTTTTTAATCCTAGGATGGGTGCAATACCAGACCTTTGTCTACCTCCTGCAGCTGTAAGGGTCAAACTGCTGAAACTGCAGTCTTCCCTAAGACTCGTTTGGAGAAGGCATGTAGGAAAGGCAGAAGGCTGTCCTCTACTCAAAAAAAAGCTTCCTGAATTTACCGACTGTATTATTAAGAAAAGCTGGGTTGGGACAAGTAACGTTTTACATACCTAAAGAATGATGTTTTGTGATTTCTTTTGGTCTTGAGGCAGGCAAAATTTTGGAAAACAGGGAGGAGAGTCCCCGTTCAAATGGCTAAACATGGCCAGAACTGGAGAAGAGGGGGTGCTGTGGACCAGGAGAGGTGAATAATTTTCGATCACTCAACATTTAACTTAATTAGGATAAGTCCGGAGGCAGCATGGAAGACCTAGGTCCTACCCCAGATCAACTTCAGCTTCAAGGATCCCTTAGGGATGGAAAACTTAGCAGGCACTAGCCACTAACTTGGAGAAACAGACCTGGGACTGTTGACTGTGTCAGAGTAGGAAATTCCCCAAGGAGAAACCACCTCTCTCCACCCATGCAGAGTAGCCACTCCTTTATCACTTACATTATTAGAGAGTTTCCTGAGGGTACTGAGAAGCTGCCTCACTTACCCATGAGCCTCATAGCTAATATGATTCTAAAATGTATTCACACGCACACACATACACAAATGCACACAGGAAGCTGTGCTAAACACCTGGAATTTATAGTTGACCAGTAAACATAAGAAAATAAGCAGCTAGGTGGTACAGCGCATAGAGTACTGGTCTTGGAATCAGGGAGACTCACGGTCCTGAGTTCAAATCCAGCCTCAGACAATAGCTGTATGACCCTGGGCAAGTAGCTTAACCCTGTTGGCCTCAGTTACTCATCTGTAAAATGAGCTGGAGAAGGAAATGGCAAATCGCTTCAATATCTGATTTGCCAAGAAATTCCCGCATTGGATCCCAAAGAGTCGGACAAGACCAAAAAGTGACTGCACAACAACAAAACATAGATAAAAGCCCAATGTGTTTTGTTTATATCGTACTTTGATTAATTTTACCTACTCTCATGTGAAATTTGGATGGATTTTGTGTATAAATAGAAACTATATATATATGGTACATGTGTATATAGGATATATACACGTATGTGATGATTCCCATATTTGGACAGATCTGTGATCTCATCAGTGTGGGCATCATTCCTTGCCACCGTGGAGATCAGCCTGCTCATACAGTGGCATTCTCATTCATAAGTCCTTTCCATAATTTTGCCACCAGCAGAATGAGTGTTTATTTAGTGCCAGGCACCGCGCTACGTACTTTACAAATACTTACCCCATTTGATTCTCCAAACAACCCTGTGAGGTAAAGGCCATTGTTACTCCCATTTTGCAGATGAGGAAACTGAGACAAGCAGAGGTTAAATAACTTGCCTGGGATCACACAGTTAGGAAGCATCTAAGTCTTCATCCTCACCTCAAGCCTAGCACTCTATCCCCCTCTAGCTGAGGAGACCACTGAACCGCGCAGGTTGTTCATCGGTTATTTCTCCATCTCACCACACAACTAGTCTCTGTTTTCCAAACATGTATTTCTTTGTTGATGCTTTTACACTGTTTCTCCTTTATAATTACTTATTTGTCTTCCCATTGCCCTCTGGGTGATTCTCAACATCAAATCTTCAGAACTAGCATTCTATGAAAATGGTAAAATATTATTATTAAAAATATGTGCTATCGTTTCAGGGAGAAGCCAAGCGTTTTTAAAATAGTAGAAATTAATATAATTAATATATAGTATTCACGTAACACAGATGTCTTAGGATACAGATGTGGTACTATGAAAAGAATTCCGGATTTGGAGTCGTCAAAGAACCTGGGTTCAGATTCTCCTTCTGATGCTTACTACCTGTGTGGCCTTGGGTAAATCACTGAAGCACTGTGCCTCAGTTTCTTTACCTCTCAAAATGAAGGAGTTAGATTTAATCAGCTTTAAGGTCCCTTCCAGTTCTAAGTGATATTATATACGTATATTCACATTTTATTACATAGAGAAAATGTGCATGAATAACAAACCAGAATTCTCTCTCTCTCTCTCTCTCTCTCTCTCTCTCTCTCTCTCTCTCTCTCTCACACACACACACACACACACACACACACACACACACACACACACACACACTCACACTCACACTCACACTCACATACATACACCCCTCCAGAATGTGAGAGTTTTCATTTATTTTCCCAACGGGCTCTCGTCAAAAATATCAGACTACCCTGGAGAGGCATTTGGAGCCTTCAAGGAGATCTTCCATCGTAAGCTATGTTGTTAAATAACGTTATCTAATTACCTGGTCCTCTGGTTTATGCAATGTTGTGTTTTTTTTTAAACTCCAAGATATAGAGAATGACACTTAATGTCTGATGTTATTTGAAAAATGTGTCCACCTATTATAAAAACAATTCAGTAGCCAGCAGCTACCTCATTTTGGCCGGATCTTTCCTTCTGATAATCAGGTTTTCAGCCCCAGGAAGGGAGCTGTTAGCGATTCTAGAGGTCAAAAACCAGGCTGAGCACATGCAAAACTTTGGAAGCCTTGCAAGATTGTGTAATTTTGCTTCCATCACTAATTTCCTGTATAATGAATATGTTTCTCGCCTGAGCTGGCTCTGTCTCACAAAATCTGAGTGTTTTCACACAGTTGCAGTTAGCTTAGAACCACAACGTCTTGGACTTAGAAGACGCCTTTCGGGACCACCCTAAACCCTCGCCATGATCACAATCCATCCAGTTCAACCCAATAAACATTTATCAAGCACCTAGTATGTGCCAGGCACTGAGGCAAGCGCTGGGTGTGCAATTAATAAAAAGAAAAGACAATCTCTGCTACCTAGAAGTTTATTCTATAGAAGTTGGGGAGGGGGGAAGGTATGGAGAGGCAACACAAAAGGAGGCTAGAAAAGGAAGGCGGAGTCAGTAAGATGCACTTAGTGCAGGGGTTGAAACCAGGCAGAGCAGCAGATGCAAAGTGGAGGAGCCAAAAAGTCCAGTTTCTGCCCTCGTAAAAGAAGACTTTGGGAGGAGCCGCCATCTTCCAGTCCTCCAATGGAAGGAGAGAGGAGACCCACGGAGATGATGTCAATCAAGGCTTGAGTTGGCAGCATGGTGAGGAGATTAGAAATGCTGTGCTTAACCTGGGAGGGGCAGCTTATTCACAGAGTTGAAACTAGGCAGAGTAGCCCATGCAAAATGGATTTGTTATACTCATTTAACAGATGAGGAAGTGATACCCAGAGAGGCCACCTGACTTGCCTAAAGTCACACAGATAGTATATGAAAGAACCATGACTACAGAACCCTGGTCTCCAGAATATTAGAACATTGTTCTTTTCAATAACAATAATTGATTTTTATATAGAACTTCATAGTTTACAAAGAAAATATTTTGCACACTATCTCATTTGTTCAGCAGGACAAACCAGTGAGGTAGGAATAATAACATTAATTATTATTAATATTATGCCCATTTTACAGATGAAGAAGCAGAGGCTTAGACAGACAGCTTAAGTGACCACAAGTGGTATATGCCTATAATCCGTTCTACTGAGGAGACTGAAACTGATGAATTGCTTATGCTTTAGAATTCTGAGCCGCAATAGGTCTTTGGCACCAATGTGTCAGGCCCCTGGGGTGAGCTGGGGGACCATAATGCTGCCTAAGGAGGACCTACATAGCTTCAGCTGGAAATAGAGGAGAGACAGAGACAGAGAAAGAATGAGACAGACAGACAGACAGACCATTATGCTACACTATCTCTCCCTTAATGCCTACAAAGTATTTTTGCTAATAAATGCCTAAAACATTGGTTTATAAAAATTAACATGCAAATTTTTAGGCATTTTCTTTTTATTATTACATCAACAAACATGAACGCTTCCCTATACAAAGAACAGAAAAAGATGATTGCATATGAAACCTTGAATCTCTATGTACAATTTGTTTTTAACACATAACTTTCCATGAACACATCTGATAATACTACAGATTTAGAATGAATCTTAGAGATCACTGAATTCGGCTTTCTCATTTTACTGATGAGGAAATTGAGACCCAGAGAGTTTCAGTGACTATCCCAGGGGCCACACAAAGAATAAAGATCTGAAGTGAGATTCACATCCAGGTCTTCCTGACTTCAAGATCAGTCTTTCACCCACTATACTAAGTTGTCCCTATGTTGAGAGCTGAACCTGTATTTTCCTTAAATGAAGAACCAAGTTTGAAAAATGAAAACAGCTATTTAATTCCATTTTTTTCCCTAGTTAACTTATGTGACATGTAAGAAATTCAAGAGACATCATTTCTGGGTAACTTATCATTTTATTAGTCATGCTAGTAGGTAATTAATCAATAAAAGGGGTCAGTGGCACTCTGGAATGCCAAAGACCCTTCATGAAACCCACTCAAGCTTATATACCCTTGGAAGCGTGAGTATTGCAGTGGGTGGCAATGAACTGATTAACAATTAATAAAAACAGATATTATAATGAGAGGTGGACATCATCTAGTGAGAGGCTGGGGGATGTGACTTTGATCACTCTTGCTCCCAGACCACCCCCAGACTCAAGCAATTTAGACAAAGGCTCTGCCCCCACCCAAGACTGAACACAAGGTATAAATTCATCTTAGATTAAATTCTTTCAGAAGTCCTCTAGTTGGGTGGGGCAACAACTCCACCTAGATAAGACGGTCTAGATGGGGTTTGTGTTTGTCTTTCATTTTCAAAGAGGACCATGGCATCAGGGAAATGATGACATGACTTGCAGTTGACTTTGATTTGAGTGAGGGAGGGCTGTGCAAGGTCACCAGCCTCACTTTCTTCTCCAGAACCATCTGGATCCAATGTGACCAGATATTCGTCAGGATGACTGGAGATGACCCAGGATGCAATGGAAGACCTTGACCCTTTTAGGCTAAGGCCTTTTCACTTACCCACTTAGAGTAAGGTAACACCCATTCAGTGAAGAGGCCTCTTTAAGAAGTGAGTCAAGGGATGGCCCTTTTAATTAGAAAAAAAGAAAAAAAAATCAAGCTAGAAGGGGAAGACCCTCAGTGTGGCTGTTCCAAAGAGAAACAGTTACTGTTGACATTCATTCCAAGCCAGGCCCCTTCCCAAGCTCTAGGTGGGTAAATTTTGGGGCAAGGACAGAGATTTCCTCAAAAAGGAAATTACCCTAGATCTCCTCAATAATTGGCTATTTAATAATTATTTCCCTTGGGAGACTCCATTCATGGGCCACAAGTGAACAGAGTCTTTCACTCCTTCCCTAGATGCCTTTATGAACTACAGCCATTTAAAAGATACCTATTGCCTGAAGGTTTATATTAAGGTATAAGAGAGGAGATGAAAGACCTTTTATTCTCATCTGGATCAAGACATCAAAAACTGTGTGACCTTGGCAATAGATGTGACCTAATTATTTAACATCTCAAGCCTTCTATAAAACAAATAATGCTCATTGATATAGCCTTTTTCAGTTTATAAAGCTCTTTACCTACCTCACCTCTATGCGATAGGTGGTATAGGCATCCTTTCCATTTCAGAGTTGAAAAAAATGATGCTTTGAGAAAACAAGTAACTTACACACACAGGTGGCCAAGGAGACTTTTATCATGGTCAAAGTCTGAATAAAAGTAATTAGAGCTAACAGATTCACTTTTTTCTTTAATTAAAATATTTATGTTCTCTCTCTCCCACCTAGCCTCATTCCAAAAGAAAATAAAATTTTATTTGTACTTATAAAAAGTATGTGTAGCCAAATAAATTCTCACATTGGTCATCTCCAAACACATGTCTCATTCTGCAACCTGAATATATCTCCTCTCTTGTCAGGAGGTAAGTAGTGTGCTTCATCCTCAATTCTCTGGAACTATGTCAGATTCACATTTCTCTTTGCCCTCAGTTCTGGCTTTGTGAGGCTAACAAGAGCTATGGAGTTTTCTGGGAAACTCTGGAAGACCCAGAGTCATTCCCTATCTCACTGATAGATATCAGTTAATATTACAACCATAAAAAACACTCTTGATCTTTTTCAAATCCACAACAAACTCACTACCCCCACAAGAAATACCATTGTCCTTGGTACATTCTGCTTTATACTCAAAGTGCATTTCTTCAATTTATCAGTTCTCTGTATTCATTTAGAAATCTTTTTTATCATCCTCTAAAAGCAACACTCTTGATTGCTCAAATGGATTTGTGATCTTCTCCATCAGGGAGGTCCCACCAAGGAAGGGTCAGGCAGGGGCATGTTAGAGAAATCAGAGAAGTCCCACAGTAGTACAACTAGGTGGGAAATAAGATGTCTGTCCTGAACCTATTTGTCTCTGTAAAATTGAATGCCTACTTCAGTTTTTTGTTTGCAAATTAAGGAAAGGAGGGTAGGAAGGAGGGAAGGAGGGAAGGAAGGAATGAAGGAAGGAAGGAAGGAAGGAAGGAAGGAAGGAAGGAAGGAAGGAAGGAAGAAAGGAAGGAAGGAAGAAAGAAAGGAGGGAA
>CM053627.1:86113423-86188959 GCA_028646595.1 Phalanger gymnotis | reverse complement strand
AGGAAGGAAGAAAGGAAGGAAGGAAGGAAGAAAGGAAGGAAGGAAGGAAGGAAGGAAGGAAGGAAGGAAGGAAGGAAGGAAGGAAGGAAGGAGGGAGGGAGGGAAGGAAGGAAGGAAGGAAGGAAGGAAGGAAGGAAGGAAGGAAGGAAGAAAGGAAGGAAGGAAGGAAGAAAGGAAGGAAGGAAGGAAGAAAGGAAGGAAGGAGGGAGGGAAGGAAGGAAGGAAGGAAGGAAGGAAGGAAGGAAGGAAGAAAGAAAGGAGGGAAAAGAAAGAAAGAAGGGAGGGAAGAAGGGAGGAAGGGAGGAAAGGAGGGAGAAAAGGAGGAAGGGAGGGAGGGAGGAAGGAAGGAAGGAAGGAATGATAGAAGGAAGGATTGGGGGAAGAAAGGAAGGTGAGGGTGAAGGGAGGGGGAAGGGAAGAGGCAGAGAAAGAGGAAGGGAAAGCGATAAGGAAATGAATGAGGAGAGGAAGGGAAAGAAGAAATGAAATACGGAAGGAGTTTAGTTTGTTTTAATATATGCAAGAATATCACAAACTCTTATATTTTGTGCTAATTTTATGCATCACTAGTGAACCCAAATCAGGCTGCACAGCATAATATAAGCAAGATCTGTACTCAGCCATGAACCCCAGAGTAGAAATGGCCTTTGGCAAATGTGGATAAAACATGAGGTTATACATATAGCAGTGTCTGCATGCAAGTTTGGTTACCATATTGTAGAATATAGGCCTGCTATGGAAAAAATCCATGCATTTACCTGATTTTCTTAAGCAAAAAGCTTTTTGTAAATTTTTCATTTAAAAAAAATAACAGCTAATTAGGAGCCAGCTTTCAAAATGTGCCTCTCTGGAGATTTTTCCTTAAGAAGTAGCGGGAATGTTTGACACAAGCAAAAGTATTCAAGAAACTACGTTAGGAACCAAATGGTTTTGGGGAGGTGGGGAGGATAGAAATAATCTAGTGCTGTATTATTTCTAATGTGTGCTGGCTTCTGTGAGGACCTCCAAGCACCGAGTCACAGTTTCCATTCTAGCCTCTAGTCTTCCTTAGCAAGTTGATAGGAAAGCAGGCGCCATCATCTCTGGCTCACAGAAGAATATCTTTAGCAGCAGATAGTGATCTCTAAACTTTTATAATGTACACTCCTATCAGTAAAACATTTTGATGACATACCCCATATACACATATATATGTGGTATATATATATATGTGTGTGTGTGTGCGTGTGTGTATTTATACACATATATACATATATTTAGTTATTTGCAAATTATATACTCACACCACTGTACTAATAGTTATTTGCATTAGAAGACTTACATATAAATGAAAAAAAAAAGAATAAAATAAAGATAAAATAATGTTGGATATTAGAGTCAGTAGGGAGCCATTGGAGTTAATTGAGTAGGAGAATGACATGGCCAGATGTGGACTTTACAATAATCTCTTTGGTGAGCCTGTGGACGATTGAATGGAGATAAGGGAAGGGAGACTCATTAGGAAGTTATTGCAATAGTCCAGGTGAGAAGTGATGAGGGGAGTTTTGCTGTGAGTGGAGAGGAGATAAGTGTGAGAGATGTTGTGGAGATAGATTTAGAGGACTTGGTGCCTAATTAGATTGAGTGGGGGCTAGTAAGTGACAGTGAAGAGTTGAGAATTACTATTATGTGGCAGAGCTGGGTCACTTAAAGGGTGGTAGTCCCCTCAATAGAAACTTTAAGAAGATGGATGGATTTAGGGGAAAATGATGAGTTCTGTTTTGGACTTGTTGAATGGGAGGTACCTGTGAGACATCCGGGTGAAGATGTCCAACGGGCAGCTAAAGAAAGATGCAGGATCCAAGCTCAAGACAGATGAGAGCTTCATGTACAGCTCTGAGAGTCCTCAGCATAGAAATGATAGCCGAAACCTATGAATAAGGCTGGCTCCAATTTCCATGTTAAGGTAACACTGGAAGGGAAGGGTGTGGCATGTGTTACCCTATAACCCAATCATCTGCTCAGGTTTTGCAAGACCATGCTACTTTCAAATGTAGCAATGCAAAAATAATAGTCTAAGTTTGCCAAACCACATGACACCCTGCCGGCTCAGGAAATGCTGCCATGAAATACTGCCGGGCTGTAGTGGTTTTGGGGTGTGGGTCTCATCTAAGTACCATTCAGCTCACATCAAACGGCTCCTGACTGCAGGCTCAGGAGGCCTCCGAGTTGAGAATGCTAGGCTCCATGATTGGAAAACCTGGTTAGTCTCTCCGGGCTTAATCCTAAAGCATCTTGTTTTCCCTTGTAGTCTCCATGAATTGGGAAAATGGAAAAGGAACTTGCTTATATTCAAGGGGGAAGCATAAGGAAATGTAATGATTGGAAAGCACTTGGCTGGGAATGCAGCCTAACCCCTGAAGGTTAAAAATGTCTGAATTTAGTGCCTACAAAAACAGAAGGAAAGGAGGCCAAAATCGCACATTCTTTAGTTCTATCTTCATTGTGACAAGATCACAGAGAAGCATAGAGGCTATAAAGATATGGAAAGAAGGTCTGTCATGCAGAGCCAGAGGGGAGGTTAAAGGATCAGAGTGGATTTGGAGGAATTTTTGTTGTTGTTGTTGAGAAGGGAGGTTCATTTCTCAAAGCTAAGAAGGAAAGAATAGACCTTTAATGTAATAATTAATAATGATAATAATAGCTAGCATGATATTGAATTAAAGTTTTCACGGCGCTTTATAGATTTCATTTTGTCTGATCTTCACAACAGCCTGTGTTGTCAGTCCTCTTTTTATCCTCATTTTGCATCTGAAGAAAATGAGGACGAGAGAGGCTGCCCAGGTCACACAGTTAGGAAGTGTCTTGAAGAGGAATTGGAACACAGGTGTTCCTGACTCCAGGTCCTGACAGTCTACTGCATCTTTTCACTGTCTTACAAACTGCCTCTAAAGCAAAGGCTAAACCAACCCTAATCTCAGAGAACTAGAGAAGTAAACCAAAGGTTCAAGTACTAGGAAGGCCCTAGAGATTGCAATTTACATTCAGGGATCAAAGTTTACCTCACAAGTCAAGGTTTCCTTTGGATAAGGAGTCTTCAAATCCAGCCTCAGATATTTACTAGCTGTGTGACCCTGGGCAAGTCACTTAACCCTGTTTGCCTCAGTTCCTCATGTATAAAATGAACCGAAGAAGGAAAAAGCAAGCTACTCCACTATCTTTGCCAACAACAACAACAATAAAAAAAAAATCCAAATGGGGTCATAAATAGTCGGACACAACTGAAACAACTGAATGACAACAATAAGAAGGAGGAGTTGTGGGTCTCCAGAGAGTCTGAGATAAGAAACCAACTAACCAGTCAATCAATATCAATTAATAAACATTCCTTAAGCACTTACTATGTGCCAGGATATACTCAGATCAGAGGCAAAGCTTTGTCTTACTGTCTCCCCTCCCTCCTGCTGATTCTGCTACTACTCTCAATCAAGTCTCTGAACCTGTGTATATTTCAATTTGCCATCTGTAAAAAGGGAGAGTAATAGTCAGTACCCCTTCCGGATTCCTAAGAATGGGAGGCAAAATATTGTAATGAAAAGACCTTTGGAATAGAAATCAGAAGACCTGAGCCATAGGCCTAGCTCTGCCACCAGTTGTGAGATCATGGGCAACTGATTTAATCTCTCTGGGCCTCAGGGTTTTCACCTGCAAAATGATGCATGTGTACTAACTGATCTTTAAGGTCTAAGAAAAGAGGCAGAAAACTATGGCCCATGAGTCAAATCCAGACTGCAACCTATTTTTGTATAGTCCTTGGGCTATAGTTTACCAGCTCCTCATCTAGAAAAGACTAAGGTCTCTTCCACTTTTGACATTCAATCTTTTTTTTTTTCCTCTTTAAGCTGGATATTATAGATACGAAACCAATTACTACCTCTGTGACCTTGAGTAAGTCACTTAACCTTCTGAGTCTCAGTTTCCTCATTTGTTAAAAAAAAAAGGTAGGAGGTTAGATTCGATGGTTCACAAGGTCCTTTCTAGCTCTAACCCTGTGATCCTATAAACCTTTAGAAGTAATATTTTCCATGGAGCTAAGACATCACTACCATAATGTTGTAACATTGACTCATGTCCATAAGGCAGATTTATAAAATATGGCTCCAATTCATAGTAATTATGCACTTTGAAGTATAATTATGAAATTGTCCATGCTTATTTATGTCTCCAGTTAGAGAACAAAACTCTAACAATAGGCTGGGGGTTGAGGTCTCCTGCCCTGCACTAGGAAAGTTTTCTTTCTTTTATATGGCTCTCACTCTGCTCTCATGCCACAAAAAAGGGACATCTAACAATATAAGGGCAAGGTTAACCACAGGTGAGAGTAACAACAACCACCACAACAGTAGCTAGCATTTATATGACACTTAAAGATTTTCAAAGTACTTTACAAATATTGTCTCATTTGACCCTCACAACAATCCTGGGAAATACATGCTGTTATTATCCCCACTTTATAGAAGAGGAAACCAAGGCAGACAGAAATCAAGTGACTTGCCCAGAACCACACAGCTAGTGAGCATCTGAGGTGAAATTTGAACTCAGGCCTTACTGACTCCAAGTTCAGCATTATATCTTCTTTGCTACGTGCCTGGAAAATAATATTAAATACTGCGACTGTATTCTTTAATAGAATTAAAAAAACCCAGCTGCATGAAAATAAGGTAGAAGCAGGGTAAGGATTGCCCATTCCTAGACTGTTTTCACAGTGCTCTTGCTACTGTAGTGAAAGCTAGAGTTAAAAACAAACAAAAGTAATTACACACCTCCAAGTTTATTCACTTGGAGGGGTAGAGGGAGAGAACTAGTGTTTATTAAGCACCTGCTGTGTGAAATATTATCTCATTTGACTCTCAAAACAGCCCTGGAAGGTAAGTGCTATTATTGTCCACATTTTACAGTTGAGGAAACCAAGGCAGAGGTTAAATGACTTACGCAGGGTCACACAGTTATCGAGTGTTTAAATCCAGATTTGGACTTCAGGCTCTCACCATCTTGAAGAGGGGGACTGCAGAGGAGGCAGCTGCCACCATGGTCACACTGCTACCAGGAAATGCTTTTCTCGTACTTCTTGAGAGTCCTCCCTAGTCTGCCTGTGAAAGCCTCTAGCCTTCTCAGCCAAGGGCTCATCTAGTTAGTTTCCCCTCTAACCAAACTGGAAAGAACGTTGAATCCCAGGGTTTTTGTGGCCAGCCAACTTCTCACCAGAGGTTGTTACACTGTAAAAATGAAACAGAAACCAGAGAAAGATTTCTTTGTTTCTGACTTTTCATAGTCAACGAAGGTTTCATAAGGTTGGGCTGAGAGCAACATAGTGAAGGTTATATAAGATTCTTCGACTTAGTGGTCAGAAATTAGGGCTTCCTACCAGCTGAAAAACAAAGAAAGAATGAGAGAAAATAGTACTTGGTGAGACTGCTCAAAGGGGATACATTACATGCTAATACAATGCATGTAGTTTTAACAGTTAAGAACTTAAAAAAAACAAAACTCTTACCCAACAATCTTTCTTTCTCTAGACTCCATCACGGGTACTGGAGATTGAGTTTTAATACTGAGAAAATGATACTGCCTTTGTTCCACTGAAATCGAAGTAATTCATCCACAACCTGAGTTGGTAGCCAGGCTGCAAACATGATAACTGGCATTTTCTATTTGACATCAAAGCAACGTGTTTGCCCACTCACTGACCAAATCCAGACACTAGGCTTGACGTTGGAATGTCTTCCTAGGATCATGGGATTTAGAACTGAATATAACCTCCTCGATTTACAGATTAGAAAACTGAGGCCCTTGTATTTACTTTTCTGCGTATATACTGTGTGCCCCAACAATCTAATGTGCTTGAGGACAAAGCCTGTCTCATTTTGTCTCGATCCTAGTGCCCAGTAAAGTGGCTCTTACCTAGTAGGGTTAGGCAGGTCTCTGTGATTTCATCTGCATAAAAAACTTCCAGATGAAAAAAGTTCCCTCTGCCAAAGTAGGTAATCACCTTTTCCGCAACTTGTAGTCTTAGAAAGTTGCCTGGGGCACTAAGAGGTGCCCCAAGGTTAAATGACTTGTCCAGGGCCACATATCCAATATGTGTCGCAGTCTGGACTTTCTGGCTCTTCAGCCAGCTCTCTGTCCACTCTGCTGTTCAGTCTTTTTCAGTCATGTCCAATTCTTCACGACCACATTTGAGGTTTTCTTGGCAAAGATACTAAAGTGGTTTGTCATTTCCTTCTTCAACTCATTTTACAGATGAAGAAACTGAGGCAAACAGGGTTAAGTGACTTGTCCAGGGTCACATGCCTAGTATGTGTCTGAGGCCAGATTTGAACTCACAACAATGGGTCTTCCTAACTTCAGGCCCAGCACTCTGTCTACTGCACCACCACCTGCACCACTCCCTCTTAGTTACTGAAAATTGAAAGTAAAATTCTGGGTTTCTTCTTCTAGAAAATACACTGATTTATTTAAAATTCTGCCCCATCACCAGAAGAGTTTTAATTTTTGTGCCTTCTGTCTTATTATTTGGTGGGGGTAGGTAGTTTATTTTACATATAATACCTCATGCTCTTGCTCTACAGATCAAGAAAAAAAATTTAATTTAATTTAAGCTTCTATTGATTCTATTATGAAGGGAAAAAATGAAAATTTTTGATGGTTCTCAATATAGAATGTAAGCTCCTTGGCTAAGGAGATATATTGGCAAATAGTTTGTGTTTGTTTTGTCTTTGTATCTCTTGTGCAAAGGAGATATTTAAATATTTGTTGGATAGGATAGGCTAGGATAGAATAATAGGGTAGGATAGGACAGGGTAAGGTAAGGTAGGGTAGGGTAGGATAATGGGATAGGACAGGATAGGATAGGGGAGGGGAGGGTAGAGGAATAGAATAGAATAGAATAGAATAGAATAGAATAGAATAGAATAGAATAGAATAGAATAGAATAGAATAGAATAGAATAGAATAGAATAGAATAGAATAGAATAGAATAGAATAGAATAGAATATGAAGTGTATGGCTCTTACCCGATTCTCAACCCAAGGGAAGAAAATTCAGACTCTGCAGGGGCAGGTCTCTTTATCCTAAAACAAAACAAAACAAGAAATCTTGACATTACTACACATTTAGCTTTAAGTTATCTTTTTTTCTCTTTCACTGATAAACTGATTGAAAGACCAGTCTACACTCACTGACTCTACTCCCCAACACCTGCTTGCTACTCAGATTCATTAAAATCTGGTTTAGCACTGTGTTGAAACTGCTCTCAAAGGTCAGCAGTGGGCTTTTCTTAATATTCACCCTCCTTGCCCTCTGACATTTTGCTCTGTGAATAACCCCTCCCTTTGCATCCTTCCTTGACTTTCTTGGCTACACTCTACTGGTTCTCCTTCCACCTCTCCTTCTAAAAGCCTTTGTCTCCTTGCAGTAGCAATTAGATTTGAAAATCTTTCTCACCCATTGATAGGCCATGTCACCTGCTTACATCACAGGAAGCCTAAGTTACATGGTGGGAGGAGCTTCCTGACAGGAAAAGGAAGTTATGTCACAGGAAATGCTGAGAGAGAGAAAGATGTTATGGCTGCTAATGGCGGCTGTTGACCTGAAAGTTTGCTTAAAGGAGGCAAACAAGCTGGGTGATATGTAAATTCATGATGTTTATTCCCTTAAAGCTAGCAGAGCTAAATTACTTGTACATAGAAGGAGCCACAGCATAAGTTCTGACTGTCTGAACAAAAGAATGAGGGGGCTTAAATACATTTTTAGTCCCAACTCAGCAATTTTATGAACCCCATGTATGTTTAACCATGATACAAGAAAAGGATTTTCCTTAATTGAATAGGTTTTAAATACAGTAAGATAAGAGAGTTGACAAAATGTCAATTGAAATTACAACCCAGGATCTCTGTGTTTAATTTACCATTAAGATACCACACCATTAAGATAAGAAAAAGTCACATTATTCAAGATAGTTTTTTGGGTTAAGGGTCTTATCCTTAATGGCCGTAGACAGAAAGAATGCTCTTAAGTCAACCCGATCTGGCCTTGTTGACATAGGAAGAGATATTCTTGAGTAAACTCAGAGAACAAAGAAGCTTAGGTCCAGGCTCTTCTCCTGGTTGATTATTAGTTTAGGCTCTGGCCCTTATTGAAGTTACTAAATTGATAGTAAATGACTGTCACTGCTAATGGCCACCCTCATGATTATTAGAACTGAACAGACTGACTTAGCTGTATTGTGAGTTTGCTTTGGGGGAGACCCCAGCAGGGGATCAGAGAGGTTTTGGGATGGCAAGACTCCAGGTTGTGTTATTGTGTATTGAATGTTTTAGGTTCCTTGCTGTTATGAAGAAGTGAACTGACTGGCTGTGGTAGCTGAGCATTGGTTATGGGATATGGTTCTCTGGTGTCTGAATGAATGGTTTACTTCTTCTACCTTCTATGTGGAGAGTCTAGTATACTTTGCAATACAAAACTACATAGGCATTTTGAAAATTATCATCTATATTGTTATTATTGCTTTACTATTACGCTCCTCCAGTTCTTTTTCCTCTTCTAGTCCTATAAATCCTATAATATAGGTAGTCCTCAATGCCCTGTCCTTAGCTCTTTTCTCTTTTTCTCTCCCTTTCTGTGATCTTACACACTTTCATAGCTTCAATAATCAGTTCTTCGTGGCTGATTCGTGGCTGAATCTGGCCTCCACCTCTCTCCAAGGGGTGTGAGAAAAGAAGGGAGGGAATAAATATACATGCAAAGGCCAGGCAGCCAGCACGGACATGGTGGAGTAAAGCCACGAGGGAACTTTAAGGGAAGTGAGCAGTGTAGCTGGGGTTTCTCTTAAGACAGCAGTTCTAGGAAGAGGCTCATCAACCAGCAAGTAGTCCTCAAGGTGAAGTCATGTGGCATGGGAGGGAAGAAGACTTTCATAACCTCAAAATCCTTTGGGACTCGTAACATTATAGATTTAGAGCCAGAAGGCATTTAGAATTTACTTATCATTACCAATTCTACCATTTCACAGATGAAGAAACTGAGGTCCAGATAGGTCGTCCCTTACCCAGGGTCACACAGATATTAAGTGGCAGAGTTAGAATTTGAATTCCATTCACTTCACTTCAACTAATTCCTCCCCACATTACGCATTCACTCAGGAGCCAAGTCCTCTCAATGATAACTCCACACTTTTTTTTTTTAAGTTTTACCGATAGGTTTCATTTTTACGTTACCAACATTTGCAGCTTACCTCTCACTCTGTGAGAGATCACATGTAACAAAGACAATTAAATAGAACTAACAATATGGTAACGCTCTTCTGAAAGCGCATGCAACATTCCACATCTGTAATACCCCACCCATCTCTATTTTTAAATGTAAACAAAATCCGTTTTTTTTCCTCTCATTTCCTACCTTGCTGGAAAAAAAAGAGAAAAGTAAAGCAAATTCCTTGTAATAAATATTCATAGTCAAGCCAAGCAAATAAGTTTCTTCTTTGGTTGCATAACACACACACACACACACACACACACACACACACATATGTATGTATATATAAATATCTAATGTGCAAACATATGGAAATTTTTACACGCATATATATCTTTTTCACCCACTCCCTCTTTTCCATTTCTGCTGCTGCCATCCTAGCTTAAATCTTTGCCTCTGGCCTAAGCTACTGCGATAGCCTCCTGGTTGATCTTCATACCATCAGGGAGTTCATACGGACCCACGAAAGATAGAGTTTATACTGTAGTGAGCTTCCGTCCGACTCCACAAAAGACTTAGAACAGTTCCTTAATTTTACAGAATTTTATTGACGCTTTATTCTCAGGTTCTTGTTAAATAAGCTGTTTGGAGATCTAGGAGAAACACTGACTCGTAACAAGAGTCTAGCTGCTTTGCTGGAATGTTTGTCCATATCTCAGAGTTATTACTTAGAATTATATTTGTAGTTCATAGAATTCATTTTAATAAATATAACTATTTACACTGAACTAGAAAATTCCCTGTAAATTCCTAGAATGGAAATTCCCGTCTCTCTCTCTCTCTAGCAAGAAAAGTTGTGTCTGTTTTATTCAAAGAGATTCAATCCATTACAAACCACGTTTGCTGCTTGCTTCAAGAATCCAACAAGTTTTGCCTGGGAAAGGAATGCCTTCCTAGACATTATTCATAATAAAGTACAGGGGAACCACAAAATTGCAGGATGCCAAAGCTGGAAGGGACATCGGGGCAAGTGAGTTCAAACCATACGATAAAAATCTTTTCTTTAACAGACCTACTGGGTGGCCCTTTAACCTCTGCTTGCTTCATTTCCCCCAATCCATGTGGAGTAACTCATTTCTTTGCACAGCCAAGCCAGGTTATTATAAATCCCACAGATGCCACCTTATCTTGCAACACTCTCGGTCCTAGCCAAATGGCCAATGTTTCCACCATAGCCACTGCTACTGCTTGCCAAATAAACATGGAAATGCATCGTTTTAACACTAACATTCCCTTGGTAATGCTAGATAGCTATAAATCATGGAAAATCACGATCTCCAAATAATAAGTATTTTCAATGATCCAGAAGACCATGGGTATGTGCATGGTGGGGGAAGGGGCAAAAAGACCCGCTTATTAACAAGGATGACTTGTGTCCAAGGAGTGTCATAAAAATCACATCTAAAAGATTTATGATGGAAAATGGAGGTGATCTAGTCCTGTAAAAAACAGTGAGGGATAACAGGTAGATAGTCACAATCTTGTACGAAGTTAAAAGACCTATAGCCAGGGTTCTTTACGTAGAGTATATGGTATATGTAAGTGGTAGTAAGATAGATAGATAGATAGATAGATAGATAGATAGATAGATAGATAGATAGATAATGTGTATATATATACATATATATATACACGTATGTGTATACACACACACACACACACATATATATATATATATTTCAATGTAATTGGTCTATAGTCCTTTGTTTTTTATTTTATTCACCTAAAATATTATTCTGAGAAGGGATTCATAAGCCTATGGATTGTCAAAGGGATCCATGACACAAATCAGGTTAAGAACCCCTGGTATCGAGGGTCCCCTGTGGGTAAACCCTTATGGAGGATTCATTTAAAGGCTTAGGGGGAAGTCACAAAGAATGAGTAGGTATAGATGGGTTGTTATCTACAATTTTGGAGGATGTCTCCCCCGCATCCATTGATATATTGAGATAATAAGATTTTTTTTAAAAAGATATCCAAGAAATATTTTTTGAAAAGAGAATTAGACTAGTGATATAGCAAGATCAAGGGGTAATAGATGGGCAGTCTAAGTACTATGATGATGCCATTGATGACTATACCTAGTACCATTGTATAGCTTATAAATCCCACATGGCTCCATTTTTCACTGATGTAAACATGGGCATGACTCTGTCAGAATAAGACAAGTATACAGAATGAGAATGGGGCAGTTAGGTGGCAGAGTGAATAAAGTGCCACTTCCTGGAGTCTAGCCTCAGACACTTACTAGCTGTGTGACCCTGGACAAGTTACTTAACCCTGTTGGCCTCAGTTTCCTCATTTGTAAAATGAGCTGGAGAAGGAAATGGCAAACTGTTCTAGTATCTTTGCAAGAAAACCCCAAATGAGGTCACAAAGAACTGGGCATGACTGAAATGACAACAACGAGAGAATGAGAGTACCACTAAAATAAACTCATTAATTTTGTAAGGCTCCTGACATGTATAAACTATATCAAATTGCTTACTATCTCAGGGAGGGAAGGAAAAGAGAGAGAGATAGAATTTGGAACTCAAAACTTTGAGGGGAATGTTTAAAAAATTGTTTTGACACGTAATTGGGGAAAAAATAAAGTATTACTTTAAAAAATTTTGTAAGGCTTCTGGCAAGGTTTTTATGGCACCTGATAAACGTGGCATTTATCAGAACACATAATAGAAGTGTCAGCCTTATTACTCTGTCATTAAAATCTGAGCTTAATTTCTTTAAAAATGGACCCCAGTATGCATTTGAATATCAAAAGGTTGCCTGGCTTCCTCATCAGACCAACTGCAACAGTGATGTAGGTCAGAAGGAATTAAAATGGAGTATCCCTGGGCCAGGAATGTGATCGTCAATATATTTGGAAAGGGTCATTGTGGATGCTGGCAGAACCTTCTGCTGGAGATGTTCGGCAACATTAAGAAGCTCCCAGGAACAAGAAAACTAAATGAGGGAACAGCATGAGCTGCTGAAGCTGCTTTATTTGTTGTTTATTTGCTCTTTCCCTTTGAAAAGACAATACGAAATTGGCAGAAATATCTTTGTAGTCAGATTTAACTGGAGGCGGTCCTGCTTTGGCAAAACGTAAGTCGGATTTTCAGGTTGTGGAAATTGTGGTTCTTGTCACTGAGAGAGCTCTGGGCCTGCTCCCATATCTAAAGGCTTTGGAGAGAAAGAATCTCTTAAAGATGAGTGAGCATGGGTCCCTAGATGAAGCCTTTGGCCTAAAGGGCAAGAGGAGAAAACCTATGGCCTGTTACAATTTTCTTCCTTACAGGAGTATAGTTTCTTGTGGGGGGAGGAGAGATAGAAGGGGATCGAATGAATTTTGAAGTAAACTATGTTTTGTTTCCTATGGTGAAAGAGAGATTATTTAAATGAGCTAAGGAGGACAGTGGCTATGTCCAGGACTATCCTTTTTCATGAAGGTGACTTATAATAGTGGTAATGTTTAAAACTTTTAATTAATTAAATTAATTAATTTATTGATTAAATTTAATTAATTAATTAGTTTAAAAAGCTTTTCATTTCTTGGACACTCATCCTCAACCTCCTGGTATCTTACAAGGAAATTCTAAAAGACCTCCTTTCATGTACAATCATCTTTTTAATTTTACTATGTTATAAAAATGTTTGTTTTAGTCCATAAACTAAAAATAAAATAATATAAAGTAAAGCAATAAAGGATTAAAAAAAAAACACCATCCAAAAAAAAAAAGAAAGAAAAAGAACAAGAAAGGATGGTGAAGCTAAGAAAGTTAACAACTAGGAAGTATGGCAATAAACATCAAGACCAAATAACAAAAGACCAACAGAAACCCAGCCTGTTACTTAACGATCTATCCTTGGGATAGGAATTGGACCTGGGATTTCATTGGTGCAGGGCAGTGGTTCCTATTTAGTGGTTCACAAACCCCTTAGGGTTTCTCAATGATGGTCCAAGTGATTCAAGCTAAAAAAAATTTTAATGGGGCCCTAGATAGTAAATAATTACCTACTTATATTATAAATATATTTTTTCTCTGTGATGACAAGCATATGCATATTTGAAGCATTATAGGTTTGTATCTGTAGCAATTCAAAACTGTCATGAGCTTTTGGGAGCAGAAATTATCATAGTTATTGTGAGCATTTAATGAATAAATCTAAAAGAATGTTATGAGTAGTATACTGAGTTATCCTGGGAGTTCACTTTTTTTGGGGGGGGGGAGTGGTTAAGGGATTTGTGGAATTAAAAAAATTAGAAAACACAGGTGTAGGAGAGCCAGGAAAGGAGATTCCCACTACCAAAGCAAGTTGACATCTTCTCTTCAAGATATATTCTTAGAAATTGCCTAGAGCACTGAGAGGTGAAGTGTCTCGCCCCAGATTATAAGGCAATGTGTGTCAAAGACAGGATTTGAACTCATCTTATTGGCTCTGAGGTCAGTTCTCTCTCCAACCACAACGGTCTCTTAGGAAAGTGAACTTATCACATGAGTGTTTACCTATAGTTACTGAAGCCTGACATTTGCAAAAATACTCAAAAACCTTAGACTCGCTGAAACCTCTAAGTTTACACATAAACGTACTCAACGCATACATACACACATAATGCATACATGCATGCATACATATTCATATACACACATGAGGTATTTTAGTGCAATTTTAAGCTTTACAGGTTTAAAACTCTATTTATATAAATGTAGGTATACATACGTATGTATGTGTACGTACATCTATACATAGGTGTACATATACATGTTTGTATACATAAATATGTTTTATACATGTGTAGTAGGAAGGCCAAATTTATAATCTCAAATATAATCATGTATATGTTTGAATGATTTGAAATCGCAAGTTCGAAATCTAAGTAGAAAACAACAAGAAATTTATTTAGGCCTCACCGCAGCTGATCCGTGAACCGCCCTCCCCATTCCGACATCTTGACAAAAAGACTCCAGGCCCAGAAAGCCCGCTTCACAAGAGTAACCAGGAGGCCACAGAAAAACAAGATAGTATTTAGCCAAATCATTTTTACTGGCCTCAAGTTCCTACTCGCACTCCTGGGTCTACACACGGGTCAGCCCTGCTTCCGCAGCTTCCTGCTTCCACAGCTTCCTGCCTCTGCAGCTTCCTGCTTCCACAGCTTCCACTTCCGCTGTAGTTGTCTCTTGGCTCACCTATCCTCGCAGCTGAGCTTCTGGCGTTCTCAAGCCCCGCCTCAACGACCAGAGACCATTGGTTCCCGAGTTGGCCCCTCTTAAGTCATTAATCTACACCCACACAGGTTTCACACCTGATAGGGCTTTGGGCCTAGGGCTTAACACATAACAGCTGAAAGTACTTCCACTCAAAGTAAACAAAAGCCACGCTAAGGAGACAATTTTGCTTAACAACACAACATGCATGTGTGTATGTG
Organism: Phalanger gymnotis; assembly: GCA_028646595.1. Classification (NCBI taxonomy): domain Eukaryota; kingdom Metazoa; phylum Chordata; class Mammalia; order Diprotodontia; family Phalangeridae; genus Phalanger; species Phalanger gymnotis. Next base: position 86,174,258 of record CM053627.1, on the reverse strand, counting down.
TGTGTATATATATATGCTCAGTCTCTCTGTGTTTATACACATATATGTATAGATGCACACATATAATATATGTAAACCAAATGTACATATTATATATACATGTGTATACTATATGTATATATAGAGAGACTGTATATATAGACATGTATGTACATATACATTTATATATATGCATACGCACACATACAGAATGGATATGTGTGCTCTGCGACATAGAGCCTTAAAGTCAACCTAAGGCATTGAGAGGTTGATTTTCCCAGGGTCACATAGTCAATGTATGTCACAATTGAGACTTGAACCCAGGTCTTCCTCACTCCAAAGCCAGCTTTATTCATTATGCTAAATAGCCTCTTTCTATATTCTATATAATATATGTACATAGGACAGACTTCTAGGGTCTCTTCTAGCTCCCATTCTATGATCCTATGATTCGATATATATGTAAGAAAAAGTCTACAGAACATAACTAATCACCATTTTTTGTGTATGTTCTGTAAAATAACAGTCATTAGTGGGCGAGCGTATGTATGAATGGAGACTGCTGGCCCGGTCATGTGACAGTTCTGAAAGCCAACAAATGGACAGCCCAAGGAGTACACTAGTACCACCAAGAGATAAAAATAAAAAGACGATGGTCTCTAGAACATTGAATAGATCTTTGATGAATACAATAAATGAGCTAGCTCAGGTAAAGCACTTTGCAAACCTTAAAGGGGTGTATAAATACTAGCTATTAATAGCTATTATTATCATTACCCTTTGATTTATTGGAAAACCTGGATAGGAAACATCTGGGATGAAAAAGTGTGGAAGAAATATACGCCAAATAAACAATGTACATACAAATATGTATATACGTTGTATATGCATGTCAGTACATCCCAGCAGATACTCCCTCCATTGACGCGATCTTAAAGAGTTATTGGAGTCTCAGAGATGTTAAGGGATTTGTCCATGGTCATGCAGCTGGTAAGTGTCTAAAGTGAGATTTGAACCTAGACTTTCTTGTCTCTCAACCTAGCACTCTACCCATAATTTCATACTGCTTTTCATATTATAGATATAGGATATATTTTGATAATTGAATGAATGTATGATCTCATTAGCAAGTATATTCCCTCCACCATTGCAACCCATTATTGCCTTATCAACCTATGGGATTCTTGTCTGTGGCCTTTGGCAAATCCTCCAGAAGATCTAGTACTCAATTTACCCAAAACCTTTTTCTGGATATTTTAATATTTTGTGGATACTAGTGAAATGTGTAGGCTATCCATATACATCAATACAGCCTTCTTACTACATATTATCATATGCATTTCCCTCTGCCTTTTGAGTTATTTACAATTTTAACTCTTTTGATATCATAATGTTCCATGATTCATGGCCATATATCAGATGAATGAATGAATAATCGTTTATTAATTGCTCACTATGTGTCAAGCACTGCGGTAAGTACAAGGGATACCAAAACAAAAGCAAGACACCCTCTGCCCTCAAGTAGCTTACATTCTAATAGGGGAGGAAGCAGATGTAGAAAGTAGATGACCAAACATGGAGTTCGAGAGGTTTCAATGAAAGAGAGGACATTATGGCCCAGATTTCAGGAGAATATTGTTGCACAGATAAGCTTTCACAACTGGGGGCATCCTGGGAGTAGTAAAAAACTGGATAAAGTTTCCCAAATATGATGTAGCAAGATTTCTTGCTCTTTCTGACTCTGTGTGTTTGGATCTATTTGTCACTATTTATCTTTGCCTCTTTTTTCCTTCTCTCTCTCTCTCTCTCTCTCTCTCTCTCTCTCTCTCTCTCTCTCTCTCTCTCTCTCTCCCCATCCCTCTTCCCGCCCCCTCTCTCTCTTCCTCCCTCCCTCCCACATTTTTGAAGGCATTGAGAGTTTGATTCTCAAGACAGCGAAAAGAGGAGAGGACACTAAATTATTTTAAAAATCAAAGATGGTAGGATTATCTAAAAAAATAAAAGGTGATTGAGAGGACATCAATAACTATTGAACCATATCCCTACTTTCCTATCTTTATTAAATCTTCATGAGAATATTCTACACACTAATGGAAAATAACTTTGAAGAAATACGGGGAAGGAGCTGTCAAATTTCAGAAATGACATTTTACAGCAGACCACATGGAAAAGGCTTATTGTTCAACAAGGTTTCTCCCATGTAATTGTTAAGATCATAATATTTCTAGATATTCATCAATAATTATAATTTTAAATAGGATTATTATTAAAAATGAAATTGTGTCAATTCTTTGTTTATTTTAATAAATATTTGGGACATGTTACTTTGTCCATATGGTGGACTAACAGTAGTGCTTTTGTATTTTTCCATTTCCAAGTCAACAAATATTTGTTATTTAATGCAGAGAGCTGGCCCCAGAGTCAGGAAGACGGGAGTTCAAGTTCACCTTTCACACTTACTGACTGTAATTTAAGGCAAATAAATCATGTAAACTCTCCGCATCCTAGGCAAGTCTCTAAAATTACAAATTGCAGAAAAGTTGTTGATATGTGCTGATAGAGGGTGTGTCCTCAGTGTTTTCTGGGAGGTGCCTATGCCAATGAAATCACAAGTCTGGATGGAAATAAAAAAGGAGAAAAAAACCACCCAAGGCGCTATGTTCGATCTGGAAATAGAAAGATGAATACAATACAAATCTTTCTCTCAGAAAGTTTATGATTAAACAGGGGCTTAGACACATAGACAACTAAGTGTGATACAAGAAATGGTCTTATAAATGTAGAGGAGGCAATTCAGGCAATATGCTGAGCCCAGTATAAGGAAGGAAAAATTACTTAGACCTGGTGCTATCAGAGAAAACTTCTTGGACAAAGTGGCACCTGAATTAGGATCTTGAGTCTTGGGGATCTTGAAGAAAAGGAGAGATTTCCATCTACAGAGACAGAGGGAGTCCCTGCTAGTCTTGTGGGCGCTATGAATAAAGGAAGAGAGCTGGATGAAGGCAGAATAAAGATGGGAAGGGGAGTAGTCTGGTTTGGCCAGAAAGTCCATAAGTGAAGGGGAACAGTTAGGGGCTTTGCATTTCCTTAATTTTTTTGTGTCATAGACCTACTTTGGCAGTCTGGTAAAGCGTATGGATCCCCTTCTCAGAATGTTTTTAAATGCATAAGATATATAACATAACAAAGCATCCCGAAATGTGGTTATCAAAATATTAAATAAAATAAAACAACTTCATTGACCTTAGTTATGAAAGAAGACCCCAGGCTCTGCAATTGTACTTTGCTATTCTTACCTTACACCTATCCCATGTCTGCCTCTCCATGGTGCCACTAGCCTAACCTAGTGCTTTTAGGATTTGGACGAATTTCTGCTAGAGACTAAATCTGACCCAGATGTAAACTCCTTTTGACTAGCCACAAGGGTTTCCTTCTGAAGTGGAGGGTCATACAGTATCTCATTTCATCCCACAGCCACCAACCAGTCTTTTACTAACAACCCCTGCACATTTATGTAAGGAGGTGTCAAATCGGGAGGCACGTTTAAATCAGTTAGTGTCCATGTGTGGATCTGTTTCTTATGAGTCCCTCTGCACCATGGAGGTTGAGTTGTTAATACCATTCACTTCTATTACCAACTTAACAATTCACCATGGGGAAGCTAATTCAATGCATCCTCTATACTATTTATGAAATAGTACATCTGTTCTGAGTTTCCTCTCTTAAATGTGTCTACTCTCTCCTCTACCTTTAATATAAGATCCAAGACAAGAAAGGGTCTGGCAGAGGTTACTAGTCCCCCTGACTCCTATCAGCTCAACACCTAAACCAATCTAAGACAGATGACGCTTGTGCTATTTCCTGACCTACAATATGTATCAGTATACTTGGGTGGCCCAGGAAGATGTCTTGGGTTTCCTCATCCTTTTGCCAACATGGTAGGACTTGGAAGAGATAGTAACTGCAATAGAGAAAGAGTCTAGAGCAAGACTGTCCAACATACAGCCCACAGGCCATATGTAGCCCACAGTACAATTTTATGCGGCCTGCCTGTGGGTTTTAATTTTCACGAGCGAAAAAATAAAATAATAATTTGCATAGAATGAGTATTAGATTTTTTAATTCCATCACTAATAAATTATCTCCTTGGTGTTAATTTTCTTTGGTGTTTTTAAGCAGTATTATGGATGGAACACATCGCACGTAATTTTCAATCAATCTGTGGGATGTGTTCCATCTGCATGATGCAGACTAGTCAGTATGCACCTACCTTTATGCTGGTGTGTTGTCGCTTTGTTGTTTTGTGTTTGCTTTCGCACTTCCCACCTTCGCCTGTTGTATTGTATTAATGACGCGTGTTCCCCCACTTTCTATTAGTGTACTGTATTTTGTATTCTGGGTGCAGCCTTTGAATAATTATTTTATTTTGATGCAGCCCTAAGATAACCTAAAGTTGGACAGCCCTCGTCTAGAGGATAGATATATGTGTATGTGTGTATGTACATATATAGTGTGTGTATACATATCTATATATAAATTCACTCATAGACATATGTCTGTATTTATGTAGGTACAATTGTACCTGAATTACGTGGTATCCATTTATACTGATTCATGTATGTATGCTCCTGGGAATCAGTGGTTCAACAATGTGGTTCCTGCAAGGGTTAGTGGTAGAGCAGTGGTCTGGAGTCAGGAAGATGCAACTTCAAATCTATCCTCAGACACTAGCTCTGTGACTCTAGGTAAGTCATTTGACCTCTATTTGCCTCAGTTTCCTCATCTGTTAAACTGGGATAATAATAATAGTACCTACCTGCTGGGGTTGTCGTGAGGATCAAATAAAATTTGGTAATCATTTGGCAGATCTGAAAGTACAATATACATGCTGATTATTATTATTTATTATTATTATTATTAATTACTTCCTAACAATAAATCAAGCTTTTGTTCAGTGGCTGTACTAGCTGCTAGAGATACAAAGACAGAAAAGAAACAATCCCTGCCCTCACCTCAAGGAACTTATCCGTTCTACAGTATGGTAGGAGACAATTATGAAACGTGCTCCAGGGTGGAGAACCTGCGGCCACGAGGCCACATGTGGCCTCTAGGTCTTCAAGTATGGCCCTTTGACTGAGTCCAGACTTCACAGAACAGATCCCCTTAATGAAAGGATTTGTTCTCTAAAACTTGGACTCAGTCAAAAGGCCAAACTCAAGGACCTAGAAGGCTACATGTGGCCTCAAGGTCACAGATTCTCTACCCCTGTTAGACACTGACAATCTAGAGTATGTATGCCAAAGGCAATGCTATAATTATTTTCTTTTGTTGTTGTTGTTGTTATTCCTGCTTCTGAGTACTGTTCTCTTTATTTTTTTAATAAATTTTTTATTTTTAGTTTACAACACTAAGTTTCACAAGTTTTTGAGTTCCGAATTTTCCCCCTCTCACTCTTCTCCTCCTCTCCCTGACCCAAGACAGCATGTAATCCAATATATACTCTATATATACCTTTGCAATAAACTCATTTACACAATAATCAAGTTGTAAAGAAGAATTAAAACCAATGAAATGAATCATGAGAAAGGAGAAACAAAACCGAAATAAGGAAAGAAAAAAAAGAGAACAAATAGTCTGCCTCAATCTGCATTCAGACTCCATAATTCTTTCTCTGGATGTGCATAGCTTTTTCCATCATGAATCTTTTGGAGCTTTTTTAGAACCTTGCATTAAGAGAGGAGTCAAGTCTATCTACGTTAGTCCTTCCAGATACCATGTGTCTGTAATCATGTATAATGTTCTCCTGGTTCTGCTCCCCTCACTCGGCATCAGATCACGTAAGTCTTTCCAGGTTATTATGAAGTCCAACTGCTCTTCATTTCTTATAGCACAATAGCATTCCATTACATTCATATACCACAACTTGTTTAGCCATTCCCCAACTGATGGGCATCCCCTTGATTTCCAAATCTTTGCCACCACAAAAAGAGCTGCTACAAATATTTTTGTACAGATGGGTCCATTTCCCACTTGTGTGATCTCTTTGGGATACAGCTCTAGAAGTAGAATTACTGGGTCAAAGGGTATGCACATTTTTATAGCCCTTTGAGCATAGTTTGAAATTGCTCTCCAGAATGGCTGGATCAGTTCACAACTCCACCAACAATGTAATAGTGTTCCTATTTTCCCACGTCTTCTCCAGCATTTATTATTTTTCTGTTTTGTCATGTTAGACTATCTGACAAGAGAGATGTGGTACTTAAGAATTGTTTTGATTTGCATTTCTCCAATCAATAGTGATTTAGAGAATTTTTTCATATGTGTATAGATATCTTTAATTTCTTCCTCTGAAAACTATCTGTTCATATCCTTTGACCATTTCTCAATTGGGGGAAGCTATAATTATTTTCAAGGGTATACGATACCATCAGGACCATCAGAAAAATTACTAAGTAGCTGAAATTTTTTCTTCCATGCCCTCCTGCCTCCTTTTCTGTCCCCTATCCTACTTTCTGACCCCTCTAGCCTTCTGATCTGCCTTCATAAAGGCATGGGAAGGCCCAGTCACCTGCGTACACATAGGAAAGACCACTTGCCCAAGAGTTAGGTCCCAGCTCTGACAGTGGCTGACTTGATGACTCTAGGCATAAACACTTTAACTTTTTTGGTTGGTATCTCTTTGTAAATAATCTCCAAAGTTCCTTCTAGCACTACAATCTGTGACTCAACTTTGCTATAGACACATCCTTAGAGGTCATCTTATCTCACCCCACAGGGAAACTGAGGCCCAGAGAATTAAGTGCCTTACCTAGGCTTATGAGAGTAGTAAATGGTAGAACTGGGATTTGAACCCATGTCCTCCCACTCCAGACCCAGTGCGGGGCTTTTTCCATTGCATCATTTGGTCTCATATCATCTACTTCTTGAAGCCTTAATTGACTTCTTCAGACTGTGTCAGCCATTTCTTTAAAGGAGGAAGCAATAATCCATGTGATGATCAATCTACTCTTTAGTTTGTAGATATGAAGGAATTTGTTAATTTGTAATTTACGAGCTTGTGAATTTTGAATAAAGCTTTTAAACCAATCAATCACTAAGTATCCATTAAGTGCCTATTCTTGTGCCTGTGACACTTGCTAGGGAGGTTTTGAACTCCATGCCTTCGCTCAAGCGAGACAGGTAGATTGAACAGTGAAGAGAGTGCTTCCCTTGGAGTCAGTAGTTCAAGTTTGACCTCAGATACTTACTAGCTGTGTGACCCTGGGCAGGTCATTTAACCCTGTTTGCCTGAGTTCCTCTTCTATAAAATGAGTTGGAGAAGGAAATGGTAAACCTCTCCAGTAGCTTTGTCAAGAAAACCCCAAATGGGGTCACAAAAAGTCAGGCATGACTGAACAACGACAATTTCTCAAAAATTCCCATCGGATGCCTCTCTGTGGTATGAAAGTGATTTTGAGTTCTCCCAGGCTATGTTAATGGAGTGCTAGCTATGACATGTCCCACCAAGCTCGAAAGATTTCAAATCTGGGGTGAGAGTGGGCTTCAGGGGCATTCTAGATCAAGTAGGCTTAGAGGGCTGGGCTAGGGAACCATGCACAATTTATAAACTATTTCCAGGGAAAAATTAATTCTGAGGTCCAGGTAGCCAACTTACAAATTCAGGCTTAGAACACACCTCATTTATAAGTTGAGGAACGGTTCTTTGCAATGCAATTTTCTCCTTCCAGTCCTAAAAGAATGCTAGGAGCATATTCTATAAAGGAGCGAAGACTCACTCTCTTTCTCCCATAGCCTCCAATCCTTCCAGCGCACTCATCTCAGCCTCTACAGGAAGTCATGCCTTGGTTTTGTAGTAAGTAGAAAATATGGGCTCAAAATTACAAATAAAGATGCATACACCCTTCTCAGCAGCTGTAACTAACCCAGTAAGAAGGAAGGAAGGAAAGGGAAGAAAAGGAAGAAAGGAATTAAGAAAGGAAAGAAAGAAAGAAAGAAAGAAAGAAAGAAAGAAAGAAAGAAAGAAAGAAGGAAGGAAGGGTGAAAGGGAGGGAGGGAGGGAGGAAGGAGGAAAGGAAGAAGGAAGGAAGAAGGAAGGAAGGAAGGAAGGAAGGAAGGAAGGAAGGAAGGAAGGAAGGAAGGAAGGAAGGAAGGAAGGAAGGAAGGAAGAAAGGACAAATTGGAGGACAAATTGTTTCTTCCCAGTCTTTTAGGAGTAATGCTGACTAAAGCAAGTTTGAAGCTAGTAAAGCTTTTCTTTGCCATCCTCCCTCCCATTGCCCTTCATGTAACCTTTCTCTACTTCTCAGGACTCATTCAGTACTCTGGTACTGCCCTAAGTATCCTACTAGAGCACACTATTGCTCCCAATGATCCATGTGCTAAAATTAACTACCTGTCCTCCTCCACATGAAAAGTATTCCCTCAGTCCCCCAGGTAAAATCAGCTGGGTTTTAACGGAAAAGCAATTTAAATAATTTACTCTAAGTTGTGAATGGTGATAGCCCCTCAATTCTCTAAGAAATATTTTTATTTATAGGAGAATCTTTCTTAATATAGATAAATTTGTTTAGTAGAATTTGAGATTGCACCAAGTTGAAGTGAGAAAATTCAGAAAACAGACACCCCTAACTGGGAGCCTACCCTGAGGGTCAATTCCAAACCCATAAACTATTCTAGCTTTTCACAGCATCCTCCTTTTCTTCACTTCTGAGGCCTCAGTTGTTCTTAAAGTTCAACGTTTTTCAAAGTGCCTTCCATGGGAAATGGAACAGCACCTCTGTCCATAGGATGGTAGGAAAAATGAGGAGGGCAACGGGAAGAGGGGCAATTTGTGTGTGTGTGCAGAACATCTGTGAGACAGATCAGTAGCTGCCTGTATATTTCATTAATTTGGGGGTGGTTTGGCATATCTATGTTACATTTCCTAATTCTTCACACAAAGCAGCCACAAATAACAAAATATATGTAGCACCCCCTTTCATTCATTTTCTCCCTCCCATCCTAGCAGGGCTTTCTTCCTGGTGCAGAAACAAGAAACCAAGTAAACGTGACAGCTGCAGGAGAGAGGACATTAGAAGGAAGTGCTGCTTGTTGTTGGTCCTGGTCGTTAAGTCGGCTTGCTATTCTACAACAGACTGCCTCCGTCCAGAAGCAGTCAGAGGGCCTTGCCAGGAAGTGGGCATCTGAGATCGGGAAAAGCAACAACCTTCACAAGATCCAGTTTGCTGCAGTTCCCAAGTTCAATGCTCTGGGCTCAACTATGATCCCATGTGCAGCTGAAGCCAAACAGAGGTGGCTGAGAGCTAGAAAAAGGTTGGTGGTTACCGCCTGATATACCTGCTGGTGTTGGGTGATGCAAATAACTAAAGTTGGGAGTGCGGGAGACAAGCACTTGAATAAGCAGACAACATCTGCTTCCAACTACTGAATAGGATGAAACACTAATCTTAACACCCTTCAACTTCTGCATTTTACGAATGCTATACTAATGTATTGAACTAGTGTGGTTTATATATGAGCTCTCCTGTGCAGTGAGTGAAATTTTCCAAGAGTTTCTGGGTAAATTATAATCAATTTTATTTATTACAGCCAGCAAGCAGTTAACAAAATGGGATCATTTGTTCCTCTTGGTGATCAAAGAGACCTAACCTGTGGAACCTTCAATGCTTATAAAGCTTTTAGAATCGAGAGGGTGGACATCAACTTTGACTGGTTAATAAGTAATGAAAAAATGAACATTATCATGAGAGGTGGGCTTATTTTATTGAGGGTCTGGGCAAGGTGACTCTGATCACTCAGTCTTGATCAAAGAGACTTACCTATGCCCGTATCATCCCAGCTAGGATAATCTAGACAAAAGAGTGAATTCACTTTTACCCAGGACTATCTGACTAAAACACGGTGGACTGGAATCCACCAATTCACCTAAACTAAAATTTCTTTACCTTTTGATCAGACCTAAACTTTCCCAGTTGGGTTCATCTTGCCCAATATTTCATCTTATTATTAACCCCGCTCTTCAAAGGTTCTGGATAGCATACAGAGGTTGATTTCTAAATAAGGAAAAGGAAGGTGAAAAACCTTAGTCCTAATTCAATAATTGGCTATTAATATTGGAGAGAAATAATCACTTCTCTCACTCGACATCATGCTTGATAAATCTGCTGGGACACCTTCCCATCACTGAACCTTCCTTATAAGGATCACTTGCCAACATGGACTTCCACTGTTGTCAAGTTCCTCTGACACTCTACCCAGTCTGCCATTATCCATGGCTGATACTTATGCCCTGGACACTTCTCACATGGGTGGTCTTTGTAGTCTCATGCTATCCCCCTATTTCATCTCCCCTTCCACCCCCAGGCTAGGACACCATCATGGCCACACAAAGCCCTAATGCCAACAATCAGAGGAACCCTTTTCAACTTTGAGCTGGAAGGGATGAAGAACTGTCCTTATATGAAACTATCTGAAAAATGAATTGCAGACAGAAGCTTCTTGTCTGTAAATGGTAATGCAGCCAAACCATTTCTCTTGTTCAGTGACTGATAGACACTTGGCAAAAATATAGAATGCCATACAAGTGTCAAATAGCACTGTATTATAGGAAAAATAATTGGCAGCATAGTGGCTTTAATACTTCAAGGGTTTTGGCAGGAAAAAGCCAATGGAAATTTCAGCACAGCCTTTGTGTTTTTTAGGCATCAGCTTAACTCTTCATTATGTCACACACGTGCCTTTGGCAATCCCACAACTTTTACCAACCGAATGACTCTGACTTGACCAAGAGATGGAATTGAAGGCAGATTTTCACACTTTCATAATCTGAAATTCAAAGCCTTCAGTAACCTGTTTACAAGATAGGAAAATTAATATGAATTTAGCCCTAAGTGATCCCAATTATGTACAACTTTTTACAGTTTTCTGAATATTGGCACTTTTATTAAAATCTGAACGAAGAACAAAAAACCTCAGTTTAACTTTGGGAAAAAAAAGAGTCTATAATTGACTAACCAGATTATCCCCATAGGGCCTTTTCCCATATTTCTTTATTATGTGAGGATCTGTCTCAATCAATTAGAAACAATTAACGGATTACTCTGAAATAAGTGATTCTCAAAGATTAAGCATAAAATCTTCTGGCATTCAAAGCCCTTTATCACACACACACACACACACACACACACACACACACACACACACACACACACACACACATATTTCCAGTCTTCTTACATCTTACATTTTGCCATGTACTCTGTGATTCAGCGACACTGACCTTCTTGACATACTCCAACACCATTTCCTAATTCTGGGCATTTTCTCTGGCTATCCTGATGCTGGCTTCTGAGAAGGCTTGCTTTCAACAGCTCTGATTCCTGGGTTTCCTGGCTTCCTTCAAGTCTCAGCTAAAATCTCACCTACTATAGGAAACATTTCTCTTTCCCACTTAATTCCAGTGCCTTCTCTCTGTTGATTATGTCTAATTTATTTTGTACACACCCGATTTGTACACAGTTGTTTCTGTATTCTCTCTTCCATTAGATTGTGAGCTCCTTGAGAACAGGAACTGTCTTTTGACTTTCTCCATATCCCCAGTATTTTGCACAATGCCAGGCACATAGTAGGCACTTGATAAATGTTTGGGAACTAACTGGTGATTACAAATATCCCCTAATTTAGGATATTGATAAACCCATGGAAATTAAAATATGTGAACATGGAAACCATTTCAGTGAAGATGATAATTTCACATATCAATGTGCGAGATGAGAAAGCCCAACCCAACTTCACAGTCTCTATTCCCCTGAGCTTCCTCCACCCCCTTCTAATTTTGTATGCTTCTTGTGGTATCATATGCCGAGAAAGCTCATCTATAAATGTGAAAAAGTAAGGTGTCTCTTGAAAAACTGTGGCTTTGCTGTCTATCTGACAAGCCTAATCTAATCTACCACAAACGTAGACTTCATTTGTTTTGTATTGCATAGTAATTCACCATGCAGCTGAGTACGGGGTTTGGAATCAGCAGACGTATGTTGGTTTTGATCATGGCTCTACTACTCAGTACCTGTATGACCTTCAGTTAATTCCTCACCTCCCTAAGCCTCGGTTTCCTCATCCATAAAATGGGGTGGGGGTGGGGATGGAATAGATCATCTCTAAATTTTCTTTCGACTCTAAATCTAAATCTTATGTTGGAGACAGAATGGTACAGAGTAGGCAACATGGTGCAGTGGAAAGAACATTGAGCACTGAACTGGAGGACCTGCTTATTGCTGTATGACTTTAGTCAAATACTTCGCCTCTCTAGGCTTTAATTTGATCATCTATAAATGGAGGGCATTAGACTAGATTGTCTCTAAGGTCCCTTCCAGTTAAAATTCTATATGATCTTCTGTAGCTGTGCAAAATATAACTCTGAATGCCCAAAAGCACTATTAATTTTCCCCTAAATTTCCTCTCACCTAGGGGCGTCTTAGAACATTATCTCTGGCTCCAATCACGTCGTAGATATGGATCAATATCCAATTAAAATGAGCCCCCACTAAGGTGTTTCTTTTACCAACCAACCAAAGGGCATCTTAGTTTAAAGCAAAATACATAAAATTAAATAATACATCAAGATAAGTGCCAAGAAGATCCCTATATACCAGAGGTACATTCTCTTGTAGTTTACCATACCACTACAGATAACCTGCGTGGTCAGGCAACATTGTATAGGGACATATATAACAATATGGCCAGAGAATATATATGAACGGACAACATAAGTAATATACACTAAGGGATGCATATGGCCAGGGCAATTTATTCCTCCATGTGTGGTTAGAGCAATGATACTTATCTTTCAGAGTAACTGGTATCCTCTGGTGATGTCATTGAGTGTTTATGTCTTATTGAGGTCTTCTGCCATTCTGTTCTTTCTAGTCTCTGGTAGATATCTCTACTACACTCTACCAGTGATTCCCTTTGCTGCTATATGGCTATCATTATATCTTTGCTGCTGCTTCTCTTGGTTACTATCTGTTCATCTCGAGTAGTCAATGATTTCTTTCCTCATAGCATTGGGGATCTGTCACCTTTTAAGATTGAAATCCACAGAAGTCATCTTTAGCTCTTTTGTGATACAAACCCCAACAAGTCACATCTAGCCAACTGGATTTAAAAAAGCCAACAAAACCTTCGGGCATTAAGTTTGTCTTTTGAACTCTTTTTCTCATGCTATTCTTTAGGGTCCCTCAGTTTACACTTTCATTTGAGTTATGATCCTCTTAAAATCTAACATATCAATAATCATTAGTTTGTGTCCTTCAAATCATCCCAGCATTCCACTTAGCAAAATATCAAAGGAGCTATATGAAGCTAGAGTGAGGAGATACTTTTCAACCCCAAATTCCTGGAAAGGACTTTCTACTCCACCTTCCACCGTTTCCATCAAACTCAAATAATGAAATTGGCTAACATGCAAATCATCTTGGGGCAAAACCAAAAGGGTTATATGGAATACAAAAATTGGCAGCTTCCAACTTGGTTCTTTATTTCTACATTCCTGTCTTTGTTATTAATTTCTGTCAAAAAGAAAATTGTTGCTCTCGTTAAAATAGGCAGACAAATAAGAAATCTCAGCTTGTTATAGAAACTTACAATTTTTCACCTTTGGTTATATAGCAGGTTATTGTCAGTCCCAAATGAAGATTATTTTATAAATTCTGCCCAGCCTCACTCCGCCTAAAGCTGTCTTTGGGATGATAAGTAAATGGTGTCATTTAAAGATCATTAATGTTTGACTATTACTAGATAGATTAATATACAAGAAATAGCTCTATAGTAATAACTTCGGGTAGGCAACTAGTAGCCACTTTCTTTTGCATTCGAGGTCTCTTAATTCTTATAATGCTTGGGTTCCTGGGCAGCTGTTGGTCATTTTCTCATTTTTTTTTGCAGTTCTCTACAGCTGTGGAAAAAATCTCCACCAAAGATTCCCCAGTTTAGTGTAATGCAGATGTCTGGACCCAGTGCTTTGTGTTTAAAAATTCAAGAGCAGCAATGATTATTTTTTATTATTGTAATGTACGGGAAGAAACTTCTGGCTTCCAAGCTGGAAAGTCACACAATGAGTCAATCTAGATTCTACTTCTGACCTACTCAGAGGTCAATAACACTAAGGTCTGGAGTAGTGTGCAACAATTGCTATAGTGGGTATGTCTGGTCAGAACTAGTGCCAAAGCCATATGACCTGAGTTGGGAGTGTCCAGGGGAAGTGGACACCAAGGGCTCTCTGTCACCATTTGGGATTAGTAGCATTGTATTCCATGAAGAGCCAGGAGGTGAAAGATATTTCTTTTTTATTTTTTCTACCACTCTCTTACTGCTCCACACCCCACTCCCCAGGCCATCCATCTGCTAAGTCCTGCTTAGAAAGTTCCTGAGAACTCACTGGCTTTGGAAAGCTGTGACATTGTAAAGATCTTTACACATTGCCTTTTCCAAAAACATTTAAAATATCACAATGCATGTATGGGACTTAAATCTTGTTTCAGGGAATATACAGATTTATAGCCCCTCAAGGCAAAGGTAGAAGAGATGCTTAGGTCAAAAACTGTATCTTATTCCAAAGTCTATAAATCATCATTTTACTTAAACAAACTGACAAGATCTCATTTAGAACAACTTGGGTTGCTGTCATACTTTCACCACTAAAACTGGTGCAATCAGTCTAAAAACAGATAAATGTGGTGCTCCTTCCCAACACCACAAAACACACCATTTAATAATTTTGAAATTGAGGTTTCTTTCAGTTCCTGAGATTCTAAAATACAAAGTAAATAACACAATTGTGTGCATTTTACACATACAACTTCTAAAAACCGTCTTCTTTCAGGACCAGTGAAATCAGCAGCAGCAGCTTTGTCTCTCAGAATCCCTGGTCTCCTTCAAGACTAAACTCAAGGGCTACCTTCCCATAAGGCCTTTCCTGGTTCCCCCAGTTGCTAAAGCCTCCCATGCAAGGATACATTCTATCTGTTTTGTATGTATTCTTCATAAATCCATAGATGTCATATTGTCTCTTGGTTAGAATACAAGCTCTTTGAGGGCAGGACTTTGTTTCCCTAGCACCTAGAATAGTGCCTGGCACACAGTAGGTGCTTAATAAATACTTGGTTGATTGATAGTGGGCACGCAATAGATACTTATTCATTAATGAAAATTATTTTGTCTGATTGCAAACCAGAGGACAATTATATGCAAGAAATATATAGCTGGCTAAATTGAGAATCTTACAAAGTCATTAGCATTCACTAGGGAAGGCATGAGATGGGAAAAAGACTGAACTCAGAGTCAGAAGCCTTACTGAGGTCCTCCTCCCTTCTCCTCTAGCTCATTGTAAGAACCTCCTAGTCAATCTCCCTGGAATATATCCAAACTGGTCTGGTCTCCGTTCCTGTTTTCATATTACCTCCTCCTATCTCTCTGCCTTTGTTCTTACTGTCTTCCATCCTTGGAAAGGACTTTGTGCTCTACCCTCCCCCATATCCATCTAACTTAAACTCTAGAGGTAGCTAAGTAGCACAGTAATGGCTCCTAGGTGGCTCAGTGGATAGAGTGCCAAACCTGGAGTCAGGAAGACCTGAGTTCAAATCTGACCTCAAATATCATCTGTGTGACCCTGGGCAGGTCATTTAACTCTGTTTGCCTTAGTTTCCTTATCTGTAAAATGAGATGAAGAAGAAAATGGCAAACCACTCCAGTATCCTTGCCAAGAAAATCCCAAATGGGGTCATGAAGTTTGAATCCTTCCTCAGATGCCTACTAACATGTGACCCTGGACAAACCGTTTAACCTTTCTGTGCCTCATTTTCCCCATCTGTAAAATTAGGGGGTTGGACTCAGTGGCCTCTATGATCCATTCTAGCCTTAAATCAATGATCCGATGAGACCTAGAAAGGTTCAATGATTTCTTCAAGGTAGAAAATGGCAGAGCTAGGAATTGCTCCCATGTGCTTTCTGAGTCAAGATCCAGTCTTTTTTTAAAAAAAGAGTATTTTATTTTCCCCCAGTTATATGTAAAGACAACTTTTAACATTCATTTTTTAAAATTTTGAGTTCCAAATTTTCTTTCTCCCTCCCTCTCCCCTTTCCTCCCTGAAACAGTAAGCAATTTGTATAGGTTATACATGTTCAATCATGCAAACACTATGAAGTGTGGTTTGTCTTGGCAGCATCCCTATTAGACAATGTTTTTTTTCTATTACACCATAGACCTTGACTTACACCAAATAAGGTGACAGCTTCTTTCACCTATGAGTACAACTAGACCTACTTAACTACATAACCTTTAGGGGTTTATACCTTACAGACTGAACATCTGGCTGAAGGAGCCCCTGGATGATTGCTCCCTCTAGGTTGGACAGAAGGAAAGAAGAGCAAAAAAGCAACTGAGCATAGAGTAACTCAGCTACTATAGGTTTTTCCAAAAACTAAAAACCACTTAAGACAAAGGAAAAAATAGAAGTTGAAGCCTCACCCCCAGCACCAAGAGGATTGTGGGTCAATCCTAAAGGGTAGAAAACTAAGGGAAAGGGCCTCCCCTTCAGGCTCTTGTAGTAGAAACTGAGTTTTAACCTTCAAACACCTATCTGAGCATCCTTGGTATAGTGATAGCATGGTTTCGGCATACTGCTGAGAAAAATGTCTGACCAAGCTGCTTCTGCCTCTGAGACACCAGTTCTTGGCCTGAAACAAACCAGTGTTCTCGTCTGCCTAAGTGAACCAGCCCCCAGATTCCCCACTCCCAGGCTTTCTTATTAGCACAAACCCCTTGAAGAAAGGGGATGGCCTTGCCTTTAAAAAGTAGCATATGTGATATAGTTTAAGGGGTTTGCAAATATCTCTTCCCCAGGCCTGCCTGCTGTAGTGACTGAAATTTCCACTGTTGAAGAGAATGATAGAGATATCATTGTTTCTACCAGTAGAATGTAAGCATTTTGTAGACAGGGACTGATTTATTTTTGTCTTTGTTTCTTCAGCACCTTGCATGTAATAAATTTAATAAATGCTTGTTGAATGAATAAATAAGCGAATCTAGATTATATGAAGGGAATCGTGTGAGATAAAGTAGGAAAGATAGCTTGGAGTCAGATTGTGGAGGGATCTTGAATTCTAAGCTAAGAAATTTGACCTTTATTTGCTAAATAGAGAATCACACAGACCTACATATTAGGAAGATGAGTGTGTAATTACAATGTAGAATGTTTGGGAGGAAGGGAGCTAGAGTTTCTCGTTCTTTGAATAGGGCACTACAGTCTCTGAAGAAATAAAGCCAAAGGTCAATGGAGAGGTGCACAGTGGGTGTGAGTGGACTACAATGGATTACTCAGAATCGTGTAAGAGAAGAAGCATATAGAATATCATCAGAGATATATGATTGAAAAGGAATGTAGAGAAAGCAAGAGATGACCAATGGACAGCCTGTATGCTCCACTGGAATCCACATTATGTCAAGGGAAGTTGGGTGTATCTAGTATTATGGAGTAACAGGAAGCTGTGAATAATGATGGCACAGGATGAGATTTGAATGGGTGGCGAGCTGCCCCCTTGGAGGGTGTGCCCTCTACCCCCACCAGTGAGATCCCTTATTCATCCATAAATACCTCTGGGTTTAGCACATCAAACTGTTAGCATAATACTGCAAATTAATTGTTAGGAGAGTTAGACAACTTATCATGTTCAGGTACAAGAAAGATGCCCTCCTCATGCCCTGAATTGAGTACTTTTTAGTTCCTTATGCTTTCAGTGTAAATAATAGACCAAAGAGCAAAATCTGTTTTAAGGTGTACACAAACTTATTGTCAAAATTTCCTAGAGAAAAGAGGCATAGAACAGGCTAGTGTGGGTGACGGGGAAAGGAGAACCAGAGAAATCTAGGTCCTGGAACATAGAACAGTGCCAGGAGAGGGCAAAATCAGGCTGGCTCAGGCATCACAGCAGAAAATCCTGAGTACTGGTCAAAGCCAAAGATTGTTTGGAGGAGAAGGAATCAGGGTGGGACTTGGGGCAAAGGAGCAGTGAAAGAGAAGGGGAAGAACAGAAAGGAGAGTTGGGATGCTGCCAAGACAAACCACACTTCATAATTTTGCTCAAAGCAGATTTTGGTGGAGAAACCCATCAAGAAATAATAACAACTCTGACCAATTTCATTTCCTTCAGGAGGCCCTCTATTTGCTGCATCTGTATTCATACTGTGAGCATGCCATCCAGCCCGTATACCCCTGAAAACCCCACTCACAAATAAAGGCTGCATCGATCTGTACATCCTTCTGTTTCTCTCTTCTCCTCTCCTCTCTTCTCTCCTCTTTTCTCCCCACCTCTCTTCTCTCCTCTTTTCTCCTCACCTCTCTTCTCTTCTCTCTTCTCCTGTCCTCTTTTCTCTTTTCCTCTCTTCTTCTCTCCTCTCTTCTCCTATCCTCTGTTCTCTCTTCTCTTCACCTCTCCTCTCTTCTCTCCTCTTCTCTCTTCTCCTCTGCGCTCCTCTCCTCTCCTTTCGTCTCCTCCCCTCTCTTTTCCTCTCTTCTCCTCTCCTCTCTTCTCTTCTCCTCCCCTCTCCTATTTTCTTTTCCCCTCCTCTCTTCTCCTCTCCTCTCTTCTCTTCTCCTCCCCTCTCCTATTTTCTTTTCCCCTCCTCTCTTCTCCTATCCTCTCTCCTCCTCACTACTCTCTGCCTCCCTCTGTCTCTCTCAAAAGAAAAAAGAAATACATATGACAAATATGTAGTTCCTAGATTTATCATTCTCTTATGAAACAGCAATTTTAAAAACAAAAAAAAACCTCCAGGCGCCCAGTTTCTCCCTTCCTCCCAACCATCCTACATTCTAATTACACACTCATCTTCCTGATAGGTAGGTCTGTGTGACTCTCTATTTACCAAATAAAGGCCAAATTTCTGAGCCTAGAATTCAAGTTCCCCCCAAAATCTGACTCCAAGCTATCTTTTCAACTTTATCTCACACGATTCCCCTCATATAATCTAGATTTACTGATTTATTCATTCAACAAGCATTTATTAAATTTATTACATGCAAGGTGCTGGAGAAACAAAGACAAAAATAAATCAGTCCCTGTCCACAAAATGTTTATATTCTACTGGTAGAAACAAGATATACATAGATAAATTAATTCATAGCAGTGACATGATGAACCCCAATCACTGACAACACAGTAGCCACTGTCCCATGAGGGCCACAGTGGGATCATCCTGTGATGTGGAATGGGAAAACTTTGGCATAGCCTTTTCTATGAGGTGGCTACAGTCCTGGGTGCATTTCCACAGACCATCTCTGGTTGGGCTTTTCACTAGGCAGGTGACTGGGGTTAGCAGAGACCAAAGATGTCTATTCTGGGGTTGGGAGTGGGGGGGGTGCCTCAATGATGAAATCATGCATAAATAAATGCAAAATTTATGTTATGCTCAAACTGTTCTTGAATATATTAATTGCAATGGAACAAATTCACTTTTTCAAAACAGGCCTTCTAGAAGAACTTTCTGTATGAAGCAAAGACTTAAACCTTGACTTCAGGCTGGCTATTCATTACATCACCCTGCCATGCATAGATATAAAGCTTTAAGATTTGCAAAGAATTCATAACATAATTTCTGTAGAAATAATAGCCCTTTCTAATGTCTTAAGTGGTGCTTTTGTGGAACCAGTTACCTACATTACTAAACCTATACCTTGAAGTATTCAACAGTCATACAGTCTATTAGTAATCCTGACTGCTAATTGCCTTCTCTGTGATCCCGCTGGCACTTTGAGTCTATATAACAGTTCAGTGACTGGAGATTCTGCATCTCCAGGTAACAGAATATCTTAGTGGCTACCCCAGGTTAATTTGGTCTTCTTCTGCAGCACTTTCTTTTAAGAAAAGAACCAACAAGAATCCTCTCCTACTACTCTCCAGGTAGGTAAACCCATCTTGGCATAGTCCAAGACAAAACAACCAACAAATTAAAGTGAATAGATGAGTTACATCTCCTTTCCCCTCAACCTAAGCTACTTTCATTCTTACACCTAAAAAAGTCATGTAGACCTCCTGCCCAAATGACTTATCTCTGAGATACAAAGCCTATTAAACATAAAAAAATCTTCATTTAAACTTTGCAATAATGTATGCACTGTTTCAGCCCGCCTTCCCTGAATAATTGTCCATGTTTGAATTACCACAAGGACGACTCCCTTCCTGTTTCATGCCTCGTATTTCTTTTCTTCTTTCCCTTGTTGACATAGGAGGACATGGATGAACACAGGAATGCATAGTGTGTCTGCCTGATGAAGCTATCGTTGTAACCCTTCCTGTTAACCTATGAATTCAAAATGTATAAGTACTTCTTTTAATTATTAAGAAGTTAGTTTCCTTTCCAGACAGTGCCTGAATTCTTGGTAGGTTTTAACCTCTTAAGAGAACTTTCAGCATCTTAACTCTATAACACCTATGGTCAAAGACAGCTAGTTATGAATAAGTGCAGCAAGAATGCAGAAGAATCTCCCTATGAACCAGGCACATAAAAAAGGGTGCATTTCATGAAACTTACCAGCTAAGTGGCCCTGACCAAGACCAATTTCAAACCTCTGAACTTCAAATTCTTCAACTTTAAGATAGGGAGAAAAATGCCTGCCCTACTTACCTCTGGGGCAGGTTCCCCCCACCCCTGCCTCAGAGGGTTCTTGTGGAGTAAATACTTCAAAAACCTTAAAGTGTTATAGGAATTAGTCAATATAATAATAATAAATATGCTGAGGCAACTAGGTGGCGCAGTGAGTAGAGCACTGGCTCTGGAGTCGGGAGGACCTGAGTTCAAATCCAACCTCAGACACTTTGACACATTTACTAGCTGTGTGACCTTGAGCAAGTCACTAACCCCAATTGCCCTGCCTTCCCCCCTCCAAAAAAAAGATTAAAAATAATAATAAATATGCTTCTGGTTTGGCTGGTGGTGACATGTGTCTATGTAGTCAGGGTGTGAGGATGTGTATGCGTGTGTGTGTGTACTCTCAGGCATAAAGTCATATTAGTCTGACACACACATAGCTGCTTAATGATTACCAGCAATAGGGTCATGAGAACCTACTAGGTTACACACGATGTACTTGGTACCAAGGAGAATACAAAAAGAAGTATAAAAAGGTGGAGGTTATCTGTGTACTGTGAGAAGGATGTATTCGAATATCCTGAACAAATTTGCTATTCTCCACCTTTCACTGTTACTGTCTTATTTTCTTATTAAATCAGTTTCCAGGTTCAAACACAGCCTGGGATATGACTATCTGAGGAAATTTACTAACATCACAGAAATTGGCAGAAACTAATTTAATGCATGTGCTGTATACCACAAATAAGCTCAAAATAGACATTACCTGAATATAAAAGATCACATATAAAACATTTAAAGAAGTTTAAGAGGAGATGCTTTTCACAACTGTGACTAGAAAAAGAATTCTTAGCCAAACAAGGAATAGAGTAAATAATAAAAAACTGAATAGATCACTTTGATTACATAAAATCAAATGAATAAAAATAATTAAGATAGACTAAGAACAGAAACTGAGTGGAAAAAATACCAATTGTGGAAAATATCCCTGATTTAAAGTTAGGTATCCAAAATATATAGGAAAATTACAAAATGATGTAATACCAAGAATCATTCCCCAATAGATAGTGGGTCAAAAGATATGAATAAGCATTTTTAAGAGAAGACACTAGAAATGATCATTTGAAAACATGCTACAAATAACTAATAGTAAGGGATAAATAAATTAAAATAACTCAGAGGGTTGCATTTACCCTGCAAATTGGCAAAGATAATCAAAAACATGGCAGTAATCAATCTTGGTGGGGTTTGGAGAAGACAGGCACTCTAATGCAGTATTAGGAGAACCATGAATTGGTCTAGCTGCTAGCACTTCTTGACATAAATTTTAAATCATGAAACAAAAGTGCCTAAAATGTCCATTGTCTTTGACCCAGTGATCTCATTACCAGGAATGTACTCAAAGAAGTTCAAAGTCAAGAACAAAGGGCGTGTGTGTGTGTGTGTGCGTGTGTGTGTGTGTGTGCGTGTGTGTACGTGTGTGTGTATACATATACTCACCCTTTGCTGAATATATATGTATATGTGAAATAAAGTAGGTGCAATTTATTCAGATCTATATGAACAAATGCAGAGTGCATTAAGCAAAACCAAAAGAATGTTATATGCAATAGCTACAATATAAATGAAATGATCACTAAAGGTAAACTGAACTCGGAACGACTTAAAAAAAACCCAAACCAGTGATAATGCTGGAGACAAGATAATAAAACATCCTCCTCCCCAAGAGGTAGAGGTGTAGGAAATGCTAGAAGAGAATATTAAGTGTTATAACAATACATTTGTATACCTTGTCACGTATGGTCTCTACATCAGATATTTTGGATTAACTGGTTTTCTTTGTTAAAAAGGAAGGCTATTTTTGTGTATATTAGGAAAAGAGGGAGGTACTCAGAAATGCAAAGACAAAAGGCTTCAATAAATTCTATTTTTTTTTTAGGAAAAAATGTCTTGAAGCAGAAATCCGAGACAACATTTATGGCCCTGTAGCCAAAGGGCTGTTCTTCGAGAGAAGACGAGATAGTTTAACGTTGAGTACCCATCAGATGCTGTGCCAAGTTGACTGTGGAAATTATGTCTAATGAATCTTCTTTTGGAACACGATGATCCCATGAGCCAAAATACAAATTGTAAACATGTCTCCTGCAATCTGTTCTTTAAAACTTTAAAAAAAATCCATCTTCATCAAACTCCTTAACATTTGATTTTTTTTCTCTTTTAGTGGATGATTTCGTGCCAATATATTTTAATGTTAAAGACAGAAAACTCACAGTACCTGACATATAGTGAGCTCTTAATTAATGTTTATTGACTTGTGGTACAATGGAAGGAGCATAGAAAATTGAGTCAGAGGCCCTAGGTTCAAATCCCAGTCAGGCAGTTTACTACCAGTGTGACCTTGAGGGGACTGAAGGACTTCTGGTTAAGACAGCCACATGAAGGGTCATAGAGGAGTCTGACTCTCTCATGTACACTCCAGTAAAAATCCAGTAAAAAAAAATAATAAAAGGGCACCATCCTTCCATTTAGCTGAAACTTCCTTCTTTCTTCTGGTTTCATTTATAACAAGAATGTTATAAATATATTCTGCTCCTCTTGCAATATGCCTACTCATTGGTTATCAGATAAGGGTCTCATATTTAAGAGTACCAACAATCAAATTAAAGTTTATATGATTCCGAGCACCGTCTACAGAACAATCTCTATATATGAGCCCCTAAACTGGCAGGCATGACTGAGTCAGGAGAAGGCTATTGATGTATCCCATCCAAGACCACACTGAGACATTCCTTAATTTCTAGAGGGCTCAGCTTTTCTATTGTCAATTGGACCGAGCTGGCCTCTAACCAGAGCCAAACAGAACAGGCTAGAGACAAGAGAGTCAGAAATGAAACAGAAGTTTAATTTCAAAGTGAGGGAAATGGCTTGTGAGCAAGCAGGTAAACTAGACACACGTACTGGGGCCCTTCCCCTAATGGGGGGACCTCTTCAGTGTGGCCAAATCTCAATACTTAATACTAATGGCTACGCAGCGAGCTGTAGCCCTGACAAGGAGAGGTAACAGCAAGGATGAGACAAGTTTGATTCGTAGCAGGGCTTCATGACCAGAACATGGATACAGCAGGTGCTTGTCTGAGCTCAGAGAACACCTGGTGCTGGTCAGGCAATGCAATAATTATATGAAACAATTCTGGGATTTTGCTGTGTCTGAAGTCATGCAGAGGGTGAGCGCAAAGGATTGTTGTTATGCCGAGCTCAGGGCACAACTTGCTTGATGGGCCTTAGCTCTGGAAAACAGGGTGTCTCCTAATAGTATCTTGACACTATCTACCATAAAAGATGCAAGTAGAATTGACTACAGGACTGCAGTTGCCTTTCCAACTTCTCTCCACACATTAGATTAAAAATTGGTACCAATCAGGCCGATTTGGGCTTATATTAGCTCACCTCCTGATAGACTGTTGCTACTATATAAGTAAGTGCCAGGGCAGTGGGGATGGGACTAGGGATGGGAAGAAGTCAAACATTTTGAGCCAGCTGGGTTATTTTGGGAAAGCATAGAAGAGCTGTTATACCTCAGAAAGCATACATCTCTAAGTGCATAACTACAGAGAAGGAACCTAATACCGCAGACGAAGAACTAGAAGTTACCTTAGATGCCCTCGAATCCAAACCCTTTATTTTCAGATGAGGAAACTGAGGTTCAGAGAGGTCCAACGACTTAATCGGAGTCACACAATCGCTCTCTCTGAGGCAGAACTTAAACCTAGGTCTTCACAATTCCAAATCTCCCCGCAGAAGAAACTTCAATTTCGGGTCTCTGAGTCTAAGAGATATAATCACCTATTGCTCAAGAGAATTCAGATTGAACCTTTGGGAGTCTGTTTCATTAACTGTGCTTCTTAGGTGTCCAACAACCTTACCCCAAGCAACTTACTCCCAGGTACAGTTTGCGTTTGCCTCTTTTTTGACCTATAGATGAATCTTTTCTCAAGATTAATGTGCCGTGAAGAAAACTGGCATGCGCTTCTCAGAGACTCTCTTGATTACTCCCTGGGTCCAAATTACCCATCAATACAGCCTTACACATGCTTCTCTGGCTCATCCTAAGAATAGGTGCAACATTTCTTCGGCAGCTTGCAGAGCCTTGGGTTCCCTTTAAACGCTCCGTGGTGATTCCAACACTACAAGGCTCAAGAACACCTGGAGATTTTGACAGAGCTTCCAAACTGTATTGGCAACTCCACAACTAAGACTCCAGAAATTTTTCCCCAGATCATTGCTGGCCAAATTGTGGCTCGCTAGCCAGATAATATATTATCTTTGCTTTGTCAAGTAGCAGCGGAGAAGGGCGTCTTACATACTCTAGGCGTTATTAGGAGGAACCACTGACCCCATCGTAGCCCTTGTTCTCAAGAGATCTTCAGGCAGACTTTGCCTGACCATTTTGTGAGTGAGGAGAGGGGATTTCTTTTTCAGGTACAGTTAGTTGAAATAGATGACCTCTTCTTATTGCCTTTCAACTCCAGGAGTCCCTATCCAGGGATCCCATGAGACAAAGATGATAAGCAGATACAGTGAGGTTCCAGTGAGGAGTGAAGCTCTCCCTTTCAAAAGGGCAGGCGACCCTTTCAGGATGATAGGGCAAACCCCCTAAAGCTAAAGCCGCTTATCTCTAGTCAACATTTTGTATGTTACTTGGTTGTTTGACGCACTGTGTTATTGAGATCAGTCTGTCTGCCTGGAGCTGGAGCTTACCTAAGTGGTTGCCTTTGTCCTCGTGTTCTGCATGCTTCTTGAAGAAAAGTGTTTCTAAAATGCCCTCTGGTGTTTGGCTTCAGTTGGCTTTTTGCCCATCTCCACATGTGTATCTCTAAGGAACCACAAAAAATGTAGGGAGAAGGCATGGTGGAAAGCTATCCCACAGCTAGCCAACTGAGAGACTTTTGTCAAGAAACTTCTTCAATACCGTAGGGCCGCTGGCTTGGAAAAAAAAAGAAAAAAGGTTTGATGAAACATTTTATAGGAAAAAACTGGCTTCCATGTTAAGGAACTGATAGACAATGGTTAATTTATTCTCCTAATGTCATGAGGACTTGCCCTAAGAGATAATGTTGTAGTAAAGAAACAGTCCAGGTTGGGAGTGAGATCTGAAAAGAGAAATGTTGTTCATTTGCTTTCAACCCTATAGCCTTGTAAATACAGAAAAATCAGATTAAAGAAGTAACTTGGGGTAATAGATCTAACTCTATGCAAGCTAATCTGGTAGACAAAAAGATCTAAGTTCAATCATACTCTAAGTTATAGACAGTTGGCCATCTACATTGGTGAAGAGAGTTTCCATACTTCAAGTTCCACAGACAGAAACACAGGTCTGTACCCCTGCCCCCCCAAAAAATCAGGAACAAAAGTATTGTTCTTGAAGAGGAGGGAAACAGTTACAAAAAGGTTGCCAGAAGGGTATGTAGGGCAATGTGAAGGCCCAAGGGAGGCAGTAGTAAATTCCTGTGTTAGGGGTGGGGCAGTTGATGAATGTTCCATAGGGAAAGGGAGTTGAACTAGATGATTGATGAATGCAATGAACAACAGTAATTCCAAAGTATCCAAAACATTATTGATTATGGCCAAGTTCAAATTTATACCAAGAACGCAAAGATTATTCAATTTTAGAAAAAACAATAAACATAATTAATCATTTGAAAAAACAACCCAGATACTGCCTTAATATACAGATTTAGAGCTATTCCAATTTAGCTGTCAAGGAATTACTTTATAGAGCTAGAGAAAATAGTAACAAAATTCATTTAGAGGAAGAGAAGGCTTAGAATTTCAAGTGAAATAATAAAAAGAATGAAGTAGAAATAGCATTTTTAGAGCTCCAAATTATTTTATAAAACAGCAATTATCAAAAATATTTCCAAACGGTTAGAGAAATAGAAAAATGGATTAGTGGGACAAGTAAGCAGTAAGAAGACTACAGTAATCAAGCATCCCATAAACTGAAGAACAGAAATTACTTATACTTAATTTTCTTTGTTATATGTTGTTTTCTCCCAGTTGAATTTTTATTTATATGTTGTTTTTCTCCTTGACGGTAGGAAATGTTTCATTTTTATCTTAGGATCTCTAATGTGTAGCCTAGGGTCTAGCACATAGTAAGTACTTAATATTTTTGAATGAATTAAAAATTCCCTACATAACAAAAACTGCTGAGAAAACTTTAAAATAGTTTGGAAAAATATAGGTTTGGGTCAATCTATTTCACTATATGACATAATAAGGCCCAAATGGATACTTGTCATAAATATAAAAGTTCTAATCAGATTAATAAATAGGAGGATAATGAAGAGATATACCTTTAACAGCAATGGTATGGAAAAGAATCCTTAGCCAAGATTACAAAAAAAGGGACAGAAGTGAAAGTGTCAATTGGGGAATAAATATTTGCCTCAAATGTGTCTAATAAGGGTCTGATATATATATATATGTATGCATATATATATATACATACACACACACACACAAGTATGTATACATATACACATAAATATATATATGAAATTAACACAAATATATAAGACCAAGTCATTCCCCAATACATAAATGTTCAAAAGATATGAATAAACTTATCAAAAGAATAATTTTAAATTATTAACCATCGTATGAAAGATTTCTCCAAATCACTGGTAATGAGAGAAATGCAAATCAAAGCAACTCCAAAATTTCACTTCCCCTCCAGCAAATTGGCAAGGATGACAAGAGATGTCCATAGCACTGGAGGACTTGCTAGAAAATAGACACACCAATGCTGTTCATCCTTTGACATTTTGAAGATGACCAATGATATCACAGGGTGATGTCTTGACTTGCACGAATTGGATTTAGGTGAGGCAAAGCTGCACAAAGTCATCAGCCTCACTCTATCTTCCAGAGTCATCAAAATCCAGTGGCAAAACTGGTGATGGCCCAGGATGCAGTGGATGACCTTGGTGTCTTCGATGTCTGACCAAGCTCTACACGCTCTACGCTGCCTGCTTCAACCTTTTCCACCCATTCTGCAGGGGGAGGTCTTCACATGATTGGGGTAGATACCCACCTAACTCACCAATGGATTTGAGGCCTGACTGTACCTCAATCTCTTTTAGTCCATCTGCTGATGAAACAGTTTACTGGAGTGTGGCTGTGGTACTTACTACAGCCTCTTGGGGCCACAGGTGAGATTTGGGTAAAGGTGGACACCAAAGGTGAATGAGCAGCCCTGAAAAGGGCCTAGCAAGCCCTCACACCAGAGGTGTTAGTCTACACCCTATATGTGAATCAGTTCAATCATTTAGGAAATCAGTTTGGAATTGCGTTTTTAAAAAAAGTAACTAAAATGTTCATGTGCTTTGGCCAAGAGATCCTACTGCTAGATATGTGTCTTAAGGAGGACAAAGACAGAAAGGTCCCATATAAGCTAAAACACGTAACATCACTCATTATGGCAAAAGAACTGAAGACAAAGAAGGTGCCCCTCAATTGAAAAGTTGTGGTTAATGAATGTGGTGAAGTATTACTGCACCATAAGAAACAATGAATATGAAGAATCAGGAGAAACATGGAAAAACTGATAAAGTGATACAGAATGAAGTAAGCAGAGGCAGAAAAACAATATACATAATGACGAAAACAATATAAATTGAAAGGACAATAAAATGAAGGTGAATGCTATGTTATGATGATGACCAATCTAGGCTCTGGAGAAGAGTTGAGAAAATATATGACTTCCCTTCTATTGAACAAGTAAGGAAGGAGGAAAGAAATAAAGATGTATTAAGAACCTACTATGATGTTCGGTCATTTTCAATCATGTCCAACTCCTTGTGACTCCATTTGGGGTTTTCTCGGCAAAGATACTGGAC
Source organism: Phalanger gymnotis (assembly GCA_028646595.1). Classification (NCBI taxonomy): domain Eukaryota; kingdom Metazoa; phylum Chordata; class Mammalia; order Diprotodontia; family Phalangeridae; genus Phalanger; species Phalanger gymnotis. Next base: position 86,145,734 of record CM053627.1, on the reverse strand, counting down.
CGGTTTGCAATTTCCTTCTCCTGCTCATTTTACAGATGAGGAAACTGAGGCAAAGAGGGTGAAGGGACTTGCTCAAGGTCATATGGCTAATAAGTATTTGAGGTCAAATTAGAATTCAGGCCTTCCTGACTCCATGCCCAGCACTTTATCTACTTCGCCACCTATGTTATCTCATTTGATCCTCACAACAAGCCTGAAAAGTAGGTACGATTATTATCCCTGTTTTACAGTTGAGGAAACTGAGACAAAGAGAAGGGACTTACCCAGGGCCATATGCCTAGTAAGTATCTGAGACCAGATTTGTGCTCAGGCCTCGATGACTCCAGGACCGGTGCTCTATCCCTTGCATCACCAAGCCAGGGGACTGTGGGTGTGGACTGATGCATACACAGTCAGATGCAATTGTGTCTACAGATTAACCTGACCTATTTTTTTTTAATCTTTGTTACAAGGAAAGGATCGATGAGTAGGAGAATAGGGAGAGATATATTTGGAAATAAATGTGAAATAAGAAGGAAAAGATGTCAATAAAAGAAAACAAAATTACTTCATCACAATATAAACTAAGTTGTTTTATTAGAAGAGTGTGTGTATTGCGTGTAGTGTGTGTGTTGTGTGTATTGTGTGTGTGTGTATGTGTGCGCGCGCATACACGCATACAGGCATCAATGCTGAAAAGAGCTTCCCCTGGCAAAAGAGTCTTTTATTGTGGATCTAGTTAATCAGTCGATCCACAGGTATTTGTCAAGTGCCAACTACATACTAGGCATAGTTCTCAGTGATACAAAGACAAAAATGACACAGTCGCTGCCCCCATAGAGCTCACTTTCTAACGAAGGAAAAAAAGTGAGATGAGATAATATTTTAGAGGTCCTGCCCCAAATGTCTTCCATTTTTATTTCATCTCAGAAGGTTAGCACTGAGTTTCACTTCAGACTTTGCAATTTGAGTTTAGGGAGCCAAGAAGAAAAAAATTAATCCTAATCCGTTTCAAATCAAATGCACCTGCAGAGAAAGAGAAAGCCGGAGAGCACAGATCTGTGCTAAGGGACTTTTCATGGCTCTAGTGAAAGAATCAACCTAATTAAGAGACAAAAATGTACTTGAACATGCTAAACTAAAGGCTCCTAGGCTCAAACTCCAGGCAATCCTTAAGGGACACATACCCAAATAATTATCTCATTTACTTGCACTGAGGTAATGCATGTTAGGGTGGGTGGTACTCAACAGAGCTTAACACAGCTTTCTCAGAGCTAGCCAATAAGAATGATCCAAGCACAAGAGACACATGATGACAATGAATCATTTCACAGAGCAATACTATTTTTTCAAAAGTATTCATAGTGATTAATCCAGTGAAGTTGATTTTTTCATAGCTAGATTCATTTAAGATCCTTATGTTTAAAGCTTTACCTATGACATTCCCAAATAACCACTTAAGAATTAAAAAAAAAAACATTTGGATGAATAGGTGCTAAAGTAAAACAGATTGAGCTAATACAAATTATTTTCCACGTATGTGTGTATGTAGATAAAGACACGTCCTGAATACGGTTATCATTTCCAGGATCAGATAATTATGGCATCGTCTATTTAGAACTGAAAAAGACCTTAATGGCCATTGAGTCCAATGTCTTTGGGTTTTTTTATTTGCTTGTTTGTTTTATACACTAAGGTTGGGTATGGCAGAAAAGAGGATCATAGGATTTTAGTTGAAGAGATAGAAAAAAAATCCTAGAGGACGTACATCTCAACCTCTTCATCTTACAAAGGAAGGTCTATTTAATTTCTAGCTGCCCAGGCTCACTCTTCATGCACTCTAATTCTATAAACAGTGCTTGAGGTGGAACCAGATACTGTGAGTGAGGCCCGAGGCTAGAGGACACAGTTAAATCCACAAGAGAAAACCCACATACTGGAAGGCATTTGTTACTCCTGCCCCTCCTGAAAAGGAAGAATCAGTGCATTAGCTTTAGTCAAGAAGAATGTTTTAGACATTCACTGTAGAACTATGCTGGACTCGGCATGAGATATAAAGTTTAGTTAGGACACGATCCCTGCACTCGTGGGCTGAGCCACACTCCCACATCACCAACCGTCTATTGAACATTTCAAACTAGACTTCTCATAGACATTTCTAACACGTGTCCAAAACAGAAGTCATATCTTCTTTCGCCAAATCCAACCCTCTTCCACACTTCCCTGATCCTGCTGAGTGAGCCAGCACCCTTCCAATCACTCAGCTTGCAACCTCGTAGTCATCTTCTGCTCCTCACTCTCTTCTCTAGATGTACCCAATCGATCACCAAAACTTGATGAGTCTTCCACCCTCTCACAGCTCTCTAGTCACCCAGCTATCATTTTTGTTTAGGGTCTCATCACCTCTCAGTTGAATTACTGCAATAGCCTCCTCCTTATTGGTCTTTCTGCCTTGTCTCTCCTCTCTATAACCCATCCTCCACACAGTTGCCAAAGTAATATTCCAGAAGCACAGGTCTGACCATGCTCAATCAATTATGAAGGCTTCCTACCTGCTGTAGAATCAACTACAGACTCTTCTATTGGGGCATTTAAAACCCTTAACAACCTGAATCCAACTACTTGAATTTATTTTGTATCTATTTATCTGTATGCATGCTATCTCCTCAAATAGAATGCTAATTCTTGAGGGCAGAGACTATCTGATTTTTATCGTTGTATTCCTAGTACTTAGCACAGCATCTGGTACATAGCAGCTAAATACTTGATTGATGGATGGAACTTAGGGTCCAGGAAGACACATAAATGACTAAAAAAAGTGAAGAAGGACATATTTGATGGATCTGCTGGCTCAGTGGCCATGTACTTCAAACCTATTGTAGATTCCTTATACTAAGTTGTTTTTTAAAAACTTTAGCTGCTAAATTCATTTTTGTCTTTTAACACATCTCTTGGTCCAAGAAAGTGCTTTGAATTAGTTGTATTCATAATTAGCTGCCCCTATGAAGTCAGTTATATGTAGCAGTGTTTGCCAAATATTGAGTTATTCATAGTTGAAATTTGGCTTGTGCACATGCAAGAATAGCAGCTTATTGACGAGTTTTGCACTTTGTCTTTGTTTGAAAAGTGAACATATCAATGTTCAATACCTCACAATCCAATATACATGGAATTATTTTGTAAATGTCCATGATGAAATCTTCCAGTTGTAGGGACTGAACTGACCTAAAATGACAGGTGGAAGCCTAAAGTGAAAGTTTCTATGGTTAGTCTCATAGCACTTTATAAGCATTTTGAGAGCAACTTTGCAAGCTGTTGTATTATATTTTCCTTATTATAATCATTTGGAGTATGGTGTAGTAGTACAGAGAAGTCCGTTGGACCAACAAAGTCCATCAAGGACAGAACTAGTACTGGAACCCTGAGGCCAAAGAGCAAGAATCCCTCTTGCTGAGTCAATTCTTCCTGAGGGCACCATGAGGTTGGCCAAGGAAACTTGAAGGAAACTCACGTATCTATACAGGGTCTTAGATTTGAGACTCTGGGGACTTCCTGTATATTTAGTGTTTTAAGGAGATTAATCTTTACGTCAAAACTAGGTGATGGTAAAGTGTAGAGAAAGAAGAAACTAGTACATATGAGTATGTGTAAGAGTCTTCATAAGGGATCCACCCAGGGAAATATTTTATGAAAACATTCATTTTGAATTTTCAGCCTGGAGTTCAAAGCATAGTTTTTCAGCCAAAATCATTAATTAAACCATGGTGGCCCTGGCTTTGTGATTTACTTCAAGATTGTCGAGCTGTCAATGGGTGTCATGTGAATGATGAAAAAAGGTACAGATTGGAACTAGAATACCATGAGCAAATATAGATCTGGGAATTAAATGCAAGACAAAGCTTTGAATAATAAAATTTTGGACTGGGTATGAAGCCAACCAGCACTCATGTGTTCTTTCCTAATATCACTCCCCACACATACTCTCCCAGTGCTTCTCCCCCCAAAATTAGCTTGTAATTTATTTTGTATGAAAACATGCTAGACAGGATAGCATATGGGACACAAGCATGATATGTAGGATATAAGCACGGTATGTAGGATAGTATATAGGATACAAGCATGTTATATGGAGTGGAGCAAGCTACGGAATCTGGGAAAATCTATGTTCAAAACTCACCTCTCATATATATAGGCTGTATAATCCTGTGCAACTCACTCAATCTCTCACTATTCTGGGTATTTTTTAAGACTTTAGGTGGTAGATAAAGCATTGGTTGAAGGCGTTTCCCAACCCTAAAGTTTCTAATACCAAAAAAATCACAGGCCTTAGTGAATATGTCTTATGGTTTATATTTTCTTATAGGTATACATGTTGTCTTCTCTTAGAGAATGTAAGTTCTTTGAGGAGGGAAACAAGGGTTTACTAAGCGCCAGGCAATGTGCTAAGCCAAGGCTGTCCAAAATGCAGCCCACAGGCTGCATCCCGCCCCTCAGTGTGATTTATGCGGACTGCCTACAACATAGAAATTTACTTAAATGCTTTAGTAAATGAAGCCGAGCTACTGCAGAGCTTTCACTAAAACGGCAAATCAAAATGTATTGTCTATTGTTTCAATAAAAAACCTAAAGTTGGACAGCTCTGTGTTAAGCCCTTTACAAATATCATTTCATTTGATTCTCACAACAACCCTAGGAGGCAGATGCTGTTATCGTCCCTATTTTATAGTTTCCCTCAGGAGACTGAGGCAGGCAGAGGTTAAGTGACTTTCCTAGGGTCATACAGCTAGTAAGTGTCTGAAGCTGGAATTGAACTCAGGTCTTCCTGACTCCCAGTCCTGCGGTCTATCCCCTGTGCCACTTAGGTAAGGGCAGAGAACGTTTCATTTATGTCTTGGTTTCCCCATGGACCATGGCATACCAGGCCTTTCTCTCCTTTCTCTCCCAAAGTCTGTCCAAGCTCATGTCCATTGCTTCCATGACACTATCTATTCATCCCATCCTAGATGCATGGTATCTAGTAGGTGCTTACTGATTGGCTAATTGACATTCGATGACATCTTTACCCGCTTCTTCCCCTTTTAAATTTTGTACGCCACGTAGATGAGCTATACAAGAGATGGAGAGAGCACTTGGGCTTTTAACACAGCACAGTAGAAAATTATTTATGTCATATAGATATAACAAGCTAGCTGGCCTAGAGCAGAACTTTGGAGAAAAGGGATGAAGCAAAACTTAGAGACAGCTCATGTTTAGGATCTCCTCCAAAAGGATGAATAGAGTCTCTTCTGGAAATGTACTGAATGTACAAAGTAGATTGGGTATAAGGCAGCTATTTTATTTCCTTCATCATAAAAGGCAAGCTCAAAAATAAAATCATTAGCATCTGTTGGCAAATACTGAAAACATAAAATAATAACTCTTATTATGTTCTCCCAGAAGATTGGCACTTAAAATATGAAACATTCTGATGAATAAACATTTCACCTTCATTTTGGTGCTACATTGTCCAAACAACTAATTCGAGATCCATATTTTCTGGTAAGTCAGGGCATGACTCAAGGGTGGGAAACCTGCTGCCTCAAGGCCACATGTGGCCCTCTAGGTCCTCAAGTGTGGCCCTATGACTGACTCCAAACTTCCCAAAACAATTCCCCTTGATTTGTTCTGTAAAACCTGTACTCAGTGAAAAAAAAACTACACTTGAGGACCTAGAATGCCACATGTAGCCTTGAGGCCACAGATTCCCCACCCCTGACTTGACTCATCTTCCCATAAGTCTTCCCTTGACTTCTCTTCCATGAAGCTTTGCTTCCACGCTAGTCACCTGAACCTTTCAATAACTTCAGACCTTTTGAGTGCACGAGGCAACCACCATGGTTGGAAATGTCCATTTCAGGATTGTGTTCAACACGGGTCACCTATGGTCAAGGACAGAAATGTAAAGAAGTGGCAGCCAGAGAGACCTAAGTTGCAGTGTAGGGATATATATATTTGGAGGGGGGAAGGCAGGACAATTGGGGTTAAGTGACTTGTTCAAGGCCATACAGCTAGTGTGTCAAGTGTCTGAGGCTGGATTTGAACTCAGGTCCTCCTGATTCCAGTGCTCTACTCACTGAGCCACCTAGCTGCCCCAGTGTGAGGTATATCAAGGCCAGTACATAGTTACCGCTGCTGGGGTAGAGAAGGGGACTACACAGACCTTTCTTGATCTCCCAAGTTCTCTCTTACTCCAGAAATCACTTTGTATTCTGCTAGATGGACCACTGGATTGAGTGCTGGGCCTGGAGTTAGGGATCTTTGAGTCCAAATCCAGCTTCAGTCACTTACTAGCTTCATGATCCAGGGCAAGTCTCTTAAGCCTCAGTTTCCTCAACCGTAAAACAGGGATAATACCAGCACTTACTTTGCAGGATTGTTGAGAGAATCAAATGAGATGATGTTCGTAGAGTGGTATTCGAGGTCTGGTACCTAGTAGGCACTATATTCCCTCCCTCCCCTCTTTTGTGTATACTTTGTAATTAATTATTTGTGATAGGTCATTTCCCGCCTGTAGATAGCAAATACTGGTGTGTATCTTTGTATACCCAGTGCCTAGCACAGGACCTTGCACATGTTGTTGTTCAGATTTCCATCAGCCGAAAGGAATAGGGTACTCTAGGCAAGGGAAATGGCATTGTTTGTCAGCATCTCAACTTCAAAATTTGGACCCCCCCAAAGCAGCACTATATGTATCCAGCCTCTTTTGGCTGCCCCAGTCTGGACCCGCCACCATGTGCAATAGCCCAGATTGTATATGGTAGCCATACCTGCCTTGGAAAATATAGTTAGTTTTTGAAGCTCTAAGCTGTCATCCATATTATTTCAAAACTATGTAAAAGTGACTCCTTTAATATAAGCACTTAATTCCTTTAGTTAGGAGGACACAACTAGGAATATAATCTTAGGATCATATTTATTGAACTAGAAATGAACTTACGAAGTCATCTAGTTCAACCCGTTCTGTTTACAAATGAGTCTCAGTCTCACAGAAGTAATAGCATTATGTGTTTAGAGCTACAGGTGCAGGGAAGAGTGCTGGGTTTGAAATCAAACCACTTAGGCTCAAATCCTGGCTCATCCATGTAATATTTGTATAATTTCGGGCAAGTCACTGAAATTCTCTGTTTCTCAGTTTTTTCATCTGTAAAACTTGGAAAGGATTAGACCAAATGTCTTCTCAGGTCCTTTCTAACTCTATATCTATGACCTAAATAAATTAGTACCTTCATTTACAGATGTGGAAACTGAGGCCCAGGGAGATTAAATGACTTGCCCAAAGTCACAAATCTGACAGGATACCTGTCAGACCTCTCTCAGCTGGGTTCCCAGCCCCAGGAAAAGAGTTAGGTAGTGATGATGCCAGAGTCTAAGAATATGCTTCCACCTTGTCCTTGCTAAGCTCCCAAAGACACAATACTACCTACAGAGACAAGCATCCCAGAAACAGCCCAGGCCGCTTACCTGGCTGGGTTATGCCCACTTCTATAACCAACTCAGGTAAACATGGACACTGAGATGGGATAGATTTTCACTTAAACTTCCCCAAAGAGATTTCTGAGCTCGACTACCTGTAACCAAAAAGCATACCATGACTTCATGGCTGTCATGGGACAACATCATTTGCATCATGCAGCTAAAAACAAAACCCCCGAACAGAGATTTTTCTCATCGGCATAACTTACTTTTTCCAAAAGTACATTTATTAACAAATGGTTGCAGGAGACTGAGCCAAAGATAACCAAAAAGCAAAAGATGAGAAATAAAATGCAAAGATGTTTGATAAAGGGACGTGCTGTTTTTCCAAAAGATGGACCAAGTAATGCATGTGATAAGAAGGCAGGGAGCCAAGCAAGACAAAGGAAAGAATCGCTAATAGATGATTTAAACCAGCTGGCTCTATGAAAGCTCCGATGGCTTGCTTGCCTGTTGGCAGGCAAGTCATTAGAGGGACAGTGTATTGTAGGGAAATTAGTACTGAAACTAGAGTAGGGAAAGATTAGGAATCAAGGCCCAAGCTTTGGCCCTTAATGGTTCCATGACCATGGCCGTGTTTCAATATCCTCATCTGTGAAATGAAGATAATACATATAGGACTTCCCTCACAAGGTTATTGTGAGGATCGGATGATTTAATCTAAAGTATAATAGATAGATAGATATGTGCCTGCATGTCTGTGTCTGTGTCTGTGTGTGTGTACATATGTCATTTATTATTGCTAATGAATGGAAGGAGATGGCCAAAGGCTTCTCAATGCCAGTAGACATCATATTTGAAAATCCATGGATGATTGTTGAGGGGTTAGAAAAATTAAAGATAAGGACTAGAACTGTGATTTCATTGTTATAGGGAACTTCAGATGAAGAAACCTCTTCACCAATAGAGGTCAGCAACTTGTATAGAAGTTTTATCTTACAGAGTTGTTGGGGAAACTGAGAGATTGTGACTTGCCTAGGGTCGCATAATCAGCATATTTCAGAGGTAACACTTGAACTTGGGTCTATCCTGCCTTTGAGGGAAGCTCTCTTCCAATATACCACACCTCTTCTCAGTGAAAGTTAAAAAAAATACTCAGATTATTTCATTAAATATCACCCTTTGAGAAAGGGAAAATTTTATTGAGGCCTTCAGTGTGCATTTTGATAGTTATTGGAGATACATTAGTATGACAGATATATATATACACACACACACTCCCTGCTTTCAAGGGACTTAAGGTCTAATTGAGGAGATAGGACAGATTCGCAGAAAGAGCAGTAATCAAAACGGAATAAGGGAAGTGATAAAGGAGTAGAACCGATGGGAAGTATTGCAGGAATCCAGAGGTAGAAGCCATCCTAGGTTGTTAGGGAAGGACAGAGGGGCAGGGAACTTGAACTGGGCCTTTAACAACAACCAAAAAGTAAGATTTAATTAATTGGAGAGGATGGAAGTAGATTGGGGGAGGTGGGATAGTATTCCAGGCCAGGAAGATGGTGGAAATGGGGATAAACAGGCAGGAACAGGCCTATGATCTTTGGGGACAATGAGTAGATACAAGTTTGGCTAGAACTAAGGGCTCAGGCTGCCATTGGGTGTCCAGAATCGACTTGTGGGAATGATTCCTACTCCAGTTATCTCTTGGGCTCAGAGATATTGGCCTGCACACTAGGAAGTATTGCCTGGGGAAGATCCTAAGAGTCATAGCAGAGGCGTTTCCAACAGTGGCAGAGATCTCAGAGTGCCACAGCATATCCACTGGTTCTCGTAGACCTTGGAGGTATATTGGATAATGGGGTCAATTAGGATAGGGATCATGTCTGATTTGAATGTTATACCTCTCCTGGTACCTAGCACAGTGTTTTGTACCTATGAGAGGCTTACTAAATATTTGTAGAAATTAAAGGGTATCCAGTTCAGGTATGCAGAAATCCCTCTGCAGGGTCTTTCTGACAATGTCAATCTTCCCCCAGGGTCTTTGGCCACATAAACAGAGAACAAGAAGGTACAGCAGAGCCTTGGCTGGGCCCCAGCTTATACTACATCCCACACTGTATACTCTGAAAAATTTAGCAGCTTCTGTATCCCTCACTTGATGAGGGATTAGCCAATCAATCAACAAATTGAGGAGTGGCCTTCAAGGCCCAGTCTCTCAGCAGCTGAGAGGAGAACTCATCCAGAAGCAATGAAGCATTTGGACTTGAACTTGGTGGGATCATTGCTATGTAGAAAATGCATTTAATCTGAGCTCACTCTCCCCAAAGACCAAGGTAGTATAGTGTAGAGTGCACCCCATAAAGAAATGTTTATACTTCTGTTCTTATTACATATTCATTCCATTTATAAAAGCTAATTAAAGTTAATTGGTTAATAGAACTGGGGTATTAGTCAACAGAGTTTAGCAGGGGAAGAATACACCCAGAATGGGGGACCAAGCCTATGACAGAGTAGCAAAGAGACACCCCAGACCCTCAGAAGTATCCTTAGACCCCTAAGGGGAGATATAACTGCCCTTGCTCTGGAGGCCAGAGAAATAGTGCTACACCAACTGCTCATTACATTTTTTTAGAGCTGCTATGTCATGCTTGACTCATCGAATTGTACTCCATGAAAATTCCTAGAACTATTTCATAGTAATTACTATACAGCCATCCCTCTCTCCCTTACAAGTACAGACTTGTAAAGATTTTTATTGAAATCTTTTCTTTTTATAGTCCCTAAATTTTCCTGTTTCCCTCCCCCCACTTTACTTCCAGAGAGCTATGCTTTATAGCAAAGAATTATCTTTTTAAAGAAAAAAATAAGCAAAAAATCAGTAAAATTGATCGATACATTGAAAAAAAGATCTTACAATATATGCAATGTCTTCACTTCTACAGAGTTGAGGAATGTGTTTTCTCACAGTTATTCCTTTAGGGCTAATCTTGTTCTTTGGAATTTTGCAAACATTCTTTTTAACCCAAGCACAGAACTTTACATTTATCCCCATTACATTTTAGCATATTTAGTTCAGCCTTTTTTTCTAGCCTGTTAAGTTTTTGGATCCTGACTGTCATTTAGTGCATTTGGGAATTTGACAAGCATGTTTTCTAATGCTAATGATGTTAACAATTCAGACAAAGGCATCAGCCAGAAGGACCTTACTAATTAAAAGCTGGTGAGGTTTGAATAATTTATCCCTTAAAGACTAGTGCATATGGGTGGCTTGAAACAATATTAAATAGCTTCCCTCTAGGTTTAGGTGCTAACATCTTGGCCAAGGAAATTTCACCCCAAACCCTGAATATAACTTTTTTAAAAATTGTTTTTTATTCCCCCCCAATTACATACAAAAATTAATTTTACCATTTATCCTTTTTTTAAAGTTTTGAGTTTCAAATTCTATCCCTCCCTTCCCCCTTCTTGAGACAGTAAGCAATCTGATATAGGTTACACATGTGCAATCATGTAGAACATTCCCAGAGTAGTAATTTTGTGCAAGAAAACTCAAAAAAACAAAAAAAGAAAGTGAAAAATAGTATGCTTCAGTCTGTATTCAGACAACATCAGTTCTTTCCCTGGAGGTGAATAGCATTTTTCATCATGAGTCCTTTGGGACTGTCTTGGATCATGGTATCACTGAGAATAACTACGTCATTCAAAGTTCTTCATCATACAATATTACTGTTACTGAGTATAATGTTCTCCTGGTTCTGCTCCCTTCACTTTGTATCAGTTCATGTAAGTCTTTCTAGTTTTTTTCTGAAATCATCCTGCTTGTCATTTCTTATAGCACAATAATCCTAAATGTAATCTTTAACTCATAACAGGGCCACCAAGGAGACAGAGATCAGGGGACAGGACCAGGTAAGAGGGAGGACTGCACAGTCCTCCAAAGCTAAAGCACTCGAACCTTCATAATCTTATGACCCTTACAGTTTCCCAATGCTTAGATTTTATCCCAGAACCTAGAGTCTAAGACTTCCTCTGTCTCCCTCTCTCCAGAGAGCCTTATATATTGTCCCACCCCCCTACCTCCAAACAGGAACAGTTCAGGGAAAGGCTGTGAATGAAAGGGGTTCATTATAGATGAGGAAACAGGCTCAAAGAGATTAAATAACTAGGTCAAAGTTACACAGGTATCAAGAGGTAGAGTCAGGATGCAGTCTCACATCTTCTGTGTCCTCTGGCCCCATATTCAACACTCCTCCCGCTGTACCACTCTACTGGAAATAACAGAGGCAATTTCCTTTTTTCCCCTGTGTCTTACTCCTCCAAATCTTGATGGAGTCATTTAAAGGGCCATACAATTTCCCAGTTCAATACAACCTTCTCCCCTCTTCATAATCCTGGTCTCAACTCATTTTCCTTGTAGCTCCTCTACAAAATAAATATGTATGTGCATGTGTGTACTTCCGGATTAACTCAGTAGGTTGCCTCTTTAACAGCGTGTCGTGATTTGGATAATATGCGTTCTTTGTCGATCTCAATTTTCCAGCACACTTAGCTAAGTTAGCCTCTTTAAAATGGTTGTGGTTCTCACTGAGGGAGCTCTTATAAAATGCTCCGAATCACTAATAATTAGAGAAATGCAAATTGGAATAACTTTGAAGTTTCATCTCGTGCCCTTCACGTTGGCAAAAAAGGTCGAAGGGGCAGAAAACAGGCACACTAAGACACCACTGGTGGAAATATAAGTTGGTTCAAACATTCCGGAACACGGTTTAAGACTAGGCCCAAAAGTTATTAAACTGAGCAAACCCTATGACCCAGCTATGCTGCTGCTAGGTTTATACTCCAAAGAAAGAAGAAAAGGACCTCTACACGGAGGTTCTTCTAGAGTTCTGGGCTCATTGTATTAAGCACAATAGCATGTGCAGATGGAAGCATCTGAGGAAACTTGACATCTTAAGCACTGATGACATAGAGACAAAAGTGAGAGTCCATGCTTCAGAGAACTTAAATTTGAATGGGGGAGACAACATGTAGACATATAAGGATATACACAGTATATACAAAATGAATACAATAGTTTTGGGACAGGCTTCCCTAGCAGCTGGAGGGAAGGGACCAGAAATAGCTTTTAATTAGAAGGTGGTTGAGTTGAATCATGAAGGAAAGCAGGGGTTTCAAGAGAAGGAGTTGATAGGAGAATCCATTGCAGACATGGGGAAAAGCCAATGCAAAGACATAAAGATGGAACTTCACGGGTGAAAGATACTAAGCATGCCAGCATGGCTAGAACTGCAGTGTAAGGAGAAGAGAGAGCTCTGTTTTGCACATGTTGATTTGAGATACTTCCAGGATATGGTATTTAAAATGTTCAGTGGATACTGAGGGATGTGGGAGCTCAGGAGAGAGACTAGGGCTAGATTACATAAAAATCTGGTGATTATTTACAGAGAAATGACATGTAAGCCTGTGGAAGCTGATGTGGTCACCAAGAGTGTAGCTAGAAAGGAAAAAAGGGACCAGGTCAGAGTCTTAGGATAAGCCCACAGTTAATGGACATGACGCACATTTTTTGTTGTTATGTAGTGGTTTTCAGTCACGTCTGACTCTTCATGACCTCTTTTGGGGTTTTCTTGACAGAAACATTGGAGTGGTTTTCCATTTCCTTCTCTAGCTCATTTGACAGTTGAGGAAACTGAGGCAAACAGAGTTAAGTGACTTGCCCAAGATCACACAGCTACTAAGTTCTGAGGTCACATTTGAACTCAGGACTTTCTGACTCCAGGTCAGCACTCTATCCACTGCACCATGATGTACATAGTAAGCACTTAATAAAAGTTTGCTTATTCGAATCAACAAAGGAGATGGAGGAATGATCAGATAGGTAGAAGGAATATGAGCAAAGAGTACTATTCCAAAAAAAACAAAGAAGGAGAATATCCAGGAGGAAATGGTAGTCGACACTGCTAAATGCAGCCACCTAGATGGGACTTCCATTCATTGACCAAAGTTATCTTTGTGGTCACATCTGTCCAAAGTAGTCACAAAGAATTTTCATGCACCACCATAGAAGAAGAATATCTGTGTATCCTTTACTGGTCTAATAAATGTAGCTATCAGATTGATTACTCCTAGAGACTAAGGACTGTGTCTATGAATATTTTTTGTAGAAAACCAAGGTCAATCTTCCTCCCCCCATTGAGTATTTAACCCATGTTTTTTGATGGCAATAATGTCATTATAAATTAGTTGCTAGAATTTATTATGTTGCAGTAAATTCATTAAATCTTCATTTTGGTCACAGTTAAGCACCATGTAGAAGGGAAGACTGAAACAGAGAACAGAAAATCTATAAGCTTTTCTCTCCAACATACTAGGAGCCTTCCTTTGGTTCTCTTACTATTTTGTGGCCAATAGCACAGTACTAAACCATCTTGGCCAGTATCGTTAAGAGGAAGGAGAGTCTAGGGATTGGAACAAGAGTCTATAGTGTGGAGTTTCTATTTGACTCTTGGCAAGTATAAAATTATTCCATACTTTTGTAAAGTCAAGTCAACACCATACCTGGCATTCAGCCACCAATCTGTTCCAGGGAGCTCTGTCTGAACAGTGGGCTCCCTCCCCCTCTCCTGTTGACTTGTGGCAGCCCTGTGGAAGAAGAACGTGCTCTAGTTCTGACTGTAGACTCAGTAGGGAGAGTGATCTAAAGTTTTCTTTGTCCAAAATGGACAAAGAATTGTCCATTTGTTGTGTTTATTGGAGGACAATCAAGCAGATAGAGAGAAAGATGGGACCCATTAACCTTCTGAAGGCTTTTTGTAGAATCATGTAATGTCAGAACTAGCAGAGACCTCATAGATCATTTGATCCAAATTTCATAGAAGAGGAAACCATGGACCAAAGAAACAAAAGACTTATCCATGGTCACACAGCTAGTTAGTCACAAAATTTGGACTTATGCTGAGACTTTCTCATTCCCTTACTCCGGCTCTTTTTTCACCACACTATACTTAAAATATTGGAATAGTACAAAAAAACAAAAAAAGCATTGACTTTGGAGTCAGAGTATCTTAGTTCAAATAGTAGCTCTTATCTTTACTCCCCGTGTGACCTTGGATGAGTAATTTAACTTCTCTTTGAGTCTCACTTCCCTCATCTGTAAAATGTATTAGATGGTCACTGGAGTCCTGTTCAACTCTCGATCCGTGATCCTATGTATCAAGAAGAAAGGAAGTTATATGAAATAAATGAATTTGACTTGGCCATGTTGGAACTGTAATTTGTTGTTCAGTAGTTGCAATCATATCAGACCCTTCATGACCCCATTTGGGGTTTTCTTGGCCAAGACACTGAAATGGTTTGCCATTTTCTTCTCCAGCTCATTTTACAGATGAAGAACTGAGGCAAACAGGATTAAATGACTTGCCCAGGATCACACTGATTTGAACTCATGAAGGTAAGCCTTCCTGATTCCAAGCCCGATGCTTTGTCCACTGAACCACCTAGCTGCCCATGTAGAATTGTAAATGTACCTCTTTATAACTAGAAAAGCACATTTAATGGTCATCTGACATTAAGTAATGCTATTTCTTTTTAGTTCATTCCTCTAAATTAAATTGTGTGGGATGTCCAGAGTAGAAGCAAGCCTGGTCACTAGTGACTTTTTTGAGCTCAGTAGACCCTGAACAAAAAGGAGATTGTATTAAACAGTGGCCCTGGGCCTCCCTGAGAACAATCTTTGCTCCAGAAAATAGGCAGCCTACTGACAATCTGACTCTTGGATGGAGAGGAGCCTTTTAGAATGTTTTACTGACTCTGGATGTGGCATCAAAAGCATGGGCTTACTGTGTGTTTTCTGTCAAATCAGCTGCAAATGAAGGTCTCATCTAGAATCAGAGTGGTAGAGCAGAGAGGGACACTGGACATCATGAAGTCCAACTTCCTAATAGAGAGGTAGGGTAGTGTGGTGGAAAGAAGGCTGGATTAAGTGTCAAGACATGAATTGGGAGATCACAGGTAAAATAAGGAAATAATAGTTGTCATTCCGTGACTCACAGGGTTGTCATGAAGATCAAATGAAATAATGTCTATTTTGATGTCTTTCTATGGGCTCTTCTATATGCCTGGAATGTGTTCTCTCACCACTTCCTTCTCTTGAAATTCCTAGTTTTCAGCAAAACTCAGTTGAAGTGCTACCTTCTACGTGGGGTTTTTTGCAGCTCCCACCAGTTGTTGGTAACTCCCACGAAAATTACGTTGTATTTAATTTGTAAATGTTTTTGCATGTGTTCGGGACTTAAATAAAGTTTTATACCTAGCACTTAGGACATAAGTGTTGACAGAAGTGCTTTTCAGATGGGCTACCCAGGTTGAGGGTAACTGACAGGGCTCGACTCATTGGTAAATTAGGGCGATATCTACCATGAGCCATATAGCAGATGAGTGTGTGTCAAAAGTTTTCCCTTTTGAACCAGTTACCTTTCTAACGCTGCTTAGCTCACATTGATATGAGAAGGAGCTGCATTCTCACAGTATACCTTGAACGATGGTGGTAGGACCCCAAGGAACTATTACCACCCCAACTGAAAATCTCTCTAAAGATACTCACATGAATCATCTCTTAAGTAAAGTAGCCTCAAGGCATTATCACAATGGTGGTGGTGGTGAGAAGGATGATTTTTAGCCCTGCTCAATCCCAATGGACTTTGTATGGATAAAGCCTCTGGTAGGACTGTTCTTATCAGTAGAAGAAGTCCTTGAATCAACCCATCCTGAGGCCTGAATTAAATTGTGTGGGGTGTCCAGAGTAGAAGCAAGGCTAGTCAATTATGACCTTTAAGAGACTGCGTTAACCAGTAATCCTGGGCATCCCTGACAGCAATCTTTGCTGCAGGAAACAGGCAGCCTACTGTTAATCTGACTTTCAGTTGGAGAAGACCATGATATGGCTAGGTCCATGATACAAAACATGCAAAGATGCATTATTCATGATGTGTGCTTTCTGGATTTTCTATATTTTATCCTAATTGTTGTAGCTGTGATTAGCACAGCTAGGTGGCACAGTAGATAGAGCGCTGGGCCTGGAGTCAGGAAGACTCATCTTACTGAGTTCAAATATAGCCTCAGACAATTATTAGCTGTATGATCCTGGGAAAGTCGCTTAGCCCTGTTTGCCTCAGTTTCTTCATCTGTAAAATGATCTGGAGAAGGAAATGGCAAACCACTCCAGTATTTCTGCCAAGAAAACCCCAAACAGGGCCCTGAAGAGTAGAACATGACTGAAAACAACTGAACAACAATGATATTTTATTTATTGGTGACTATGTCTGCTATGAGCAAGCCTGTTGGAGACCTTAAAATCCATGAGCAGGGTTCAATAATAGAATACAAGACAATGGTTTCTTTGAATTCCTTCAGTTCTTCGACCCAACAATCTAGTCCAACTGTCTTTGTCCAGTCAGTCAACAAGTGTTTATTAAGTACTCACTATGTGCCAGGCACTGCGCTAAACTCTGAGATTACTAAAAAGTATTTATTAAGGGCCTACTATACAACTCAAAACATCAGATTCAATTTTACAAACATTTAAAGTACTTACTCAGTATAGAACACTATGCTGGACTTTGAGGAAGTAACAAAGTTTTGATAAGGCATGATCCCTACACAGAAGTCTGTGCTTTCATCAGTATGAATATGCTCTCCACTGACACAGATCACAACTTCCATCTGTATTCGTAGCTTCTTCAGGAGTTGTACTCTTCCTAAAATAATCATTTCACGTCAATATTCTAATCTTGAACTTTTCCATTGTAGAGTGGAGTTGGAAAGGCCTGGATTCAAATCTTGCTAGCTATGTTACTATGGGCAAATCATTTATTCATGATAAATGCTTCATCTATCTATCTATCTATCCATTTTCTTTCTTTTCCATCTATTATCTAACTATCTGTCTGTCCATTCATCCATTCATCTATTTATTTATCCATCTATCTATTATCTATTTGTCCATCCATCTTTCTTTCTCTTTGAACTTCAGTTTCCACATCTGTCAAATGGGATGATAATACCTGTAGAAGGCTATGTCATATACCCATGTCAAAGAAACTCAAATAAATAATAATGCCAGTGAAGCCCTATGTAAACCTTGAGAAACCATGTAAATTATTATTATTGACATGACCCCTACTATTTTGACTAGTTTGGCTTTCAGAGAACACACACACACACACACTGTGTGAGATATATACCTAAGGCCCTTCTATCATGATATGACCTACTAGAGTTTGTAATATGCTGATATGATCTTCAGGAACCCAGGGTCACCTCTGTCACAATATGAAACATAGAGACATAACATAAAGAAATGTAACACAGTCCCTTGATAGATTTAACAATCTAATTGTACAGATAAGGAATACATACTTAGAAAACTAAATAATATAAGAATTGAGCAGCAATTTAAGAAGGTATCACATGATGGTATAAGGGGTTCAGTGCCCAAAAAGTCAACAGGGATTCATTCCCTTGTTCACTATAGTTCCCTATAACTTACTGTCTGATCATAGACTATAAGCCATAATTGTGCATCGTTCACTCTGGGATTGTTGGAATTTGTAGCTACACTGTGCTACAAAAATGCTGTATTGGCATTTTGGCCCAGAGGAAAATTTGTTATATTTGTGATCATCTTTCTTGGGACCTGCTTCAGCTTGTATACATGCCTCCTAAAATTCAAAACCCACAACTGGACCCAATATTCTGCCAAGGTCATCATCTCCCATGCTCTGGACAATATTCTACCATTATAGGAGTTCCCAAACTATTTTCGTCTCAGGAACCCTTTACACTCTTAAAAATTATTGAGCCCCTTTCCCCCACCCGAGCTTTTGCTTATATGGGTTATATTTGTATTTACTACATAAAAATTAAAATGTCATAGTATTACTATACTAAATTCTTCAGTTTTGACTTCAGAGATCTCCTGAAAGTATCTCAGGGCCACGCGTGCCCAGGGTCCCTAGACTATACCTTGAGAACCATTGTTTTATTAATACAATTTAAGATTACATTAGCTTTTCAGCTGCCATGTGACCCTTGGCCTTGTCGCAAAAATAAGATTGTCATCTATACTTTGGCCCAAGTCACTAACAAAACTACTAAGAAGTGCAGGTGCATAGAGAACCCTGCTAGGCTACTTCATCTAGGATTAACATCCATTCATTAATCTTTCTGTTCAGTTTGTCAACCAGTTCTTAACTGGTTCCGTTAAGAAATCTGCCTTTGAATTGTGTCATAAGATCATAGATTTAGAGCTGGGAGGAGTCTTGGAAGGCTTTCAGGTCCAATCTTTTCATTTTATAGATCAAGTAACCAAGGCCCAGAGAGGAGAAATCTCTTAGCAAACCTTAAGCACTATATAAATGCTTGCCAAAGACCACAGTTTTAGCCACAGTGATATTTTGAGAAGCTTCATCAGATTCTTGTCTCACAGTCCTATAAAATTCACTCTATCCACATTGTTCTAATCCTTTAATCTAGTAAAACTGGCAAGAAAGGAAATGAAGCTAACCTGGCTGATTTGTTCTTAATTAACCTTTCTTGCCTCTTAGGAAACACCTCTCCCATTTCCAAGTACTAACAAACTGTTCCTTTAAAAATTCATACTAGATTTTTTTAAACCAGGATTTGGTGGCAAACTCACTTACCTTTAGTTTGAAGTATCTGTCTTGGTGCAATAGACTAAAGACTGACCCTATGTATGCTTAGCTACTTGTGTAACCTTTGGCAAGACACTTAGCACAAGGTCTACAGGACACATAGGGCCCTTAATAAAGGTTTTAGATTTTTGGAATGTTTGCTCAGGGGTCCCAAGCAAATTCATAGTTCCTATTGTTAATATTGAGAATATAAAGCTAAATGAATTGACTTCATCAGCCAGTCATTTTAGAGTTAGGATAATATAACCAAAAATATCAGTCCCATACCTACTGTGTAGTGTTGCAATCTTGGGCAAGTAATTTCACCTCTTTGGGCCTCAGGCACCCTTTCTGAGAAGTGCAAGGTTTTGGACTAGATGACCTTTAAAATCCTCTTTGCTATCAAACCAGGTAGTTCAGTAAAAGAGGTGTAATAATCTATAGACATTTTTAGTTTCCTTTAATGCTTTGTCTTGCAGCCAAATCCATAGGTTACCACATAATTCCCTAGGGTCCTTATAGCCTAATTTATTATCTTCCAGAAAGAAGCTGTCATTCTTTAGTTCATAGATGCCTGGTTGCCTAATACTAGCTTTGAGTCATTGAATTGGAGCCAAATGATGAGAGAGCACTTGCAACAAAGAGCATAGGAATCCTTAAGGCCTAATAGAGAATATCCAAAGGCTAGTTAGTATCTGCTTTGAAGAGCCATGTCATTGGATGTTAAAGTGAAGAGGTATTTAACCCCTTAATTCCCATATTTCACGTTGACTTGGCAAAAAATAAATAAGTAAAGAATTCAAGAAAGCAGAGATTCAAAGCTTGGACAAACCATTTACAAATAAATCAATTCACATAAAGGTACTGCTACACCTAAATGATTGAGATATGTCTGTCCTCAATTCCTAATATAGAGAGCCTGTTGGTTAGCTTATCCAGAGCTTTGATGTTCTCTGGTTAAACCAAAGACACATGATGCCACTTCTGTCGTATTATAAGAGTTATTCTCATTCATGACTCATTTTTCCCCTAAAAGAAAAAAAGCCAGATAACTAATTCTCTTGAACAAAGTACTCTTTTTGATATGAATGTCTCCCACACCATTTTCCCATATGATTGACCCACACACAGAGTCTTGTCTTGGAATGACTCATGACATAGGTCAAAAGGGGAGGGGAAATTTCTTCCATAACCTTTTTATAACCTCCTTACAAATACTATTTTCCTTGGACTGTTCAGTTGTGTTTGTAAGTAGTATGCACTTATTCTTCTCTTTCGATCTAACTAATTTTTCAACTGGTTTCTACAGTGAATTTTGTAGTCAGTTTTTAATCTAGTTTTTATCCAGGCTCAAATATATTGAATGAATATTTCCAATAATTTTCCACCGATAATCAGACAGTTAGGCGTTACAATGGATAGAGTACTAGCCTGGAGTTAGGAAGACTCATCTTCTTGAGTTCAAATCTGGCCTCAGACATTTACTAGCTGTGTGACCCTGGGCAAGTCACTTAACCCTGTTTGCCTCATTTTCCTCATCTGTGAAATGAGCTGGAGAAGGAAATGGCAAACCTGCTCCAGTATCTTTGCCAAGAAAACCACTGATAGCGTCACAAAGGGTCAAACATTACTGAAAAATGACTGAACAGCATCAAAACTTAGAACCAAAAGGTAGATAGATAATTGCATGTTGTGATTTCAGGGATGTTAAGAATATCCCTTTATCCTCTTAAAATGTCTCTGTACCACATATACAGATGCCATAATTAGACAATTGGACGATTAGACAATGCCATAATTAGATATATAACTTCCATGGAACTTGGTTTCCTTATTTGAAAAATGAAGGGATTGAACTGAGTGTCCTGGCATGTCCCCCATCCAACTGTAAGGCTATGATCCTAGGATCCTGTGGCACGTTGGCTTTTTTTCTTAGGTTTTTGTGCCCCAGTAAAAATTCAGAAACCGAAGAGAGAGGCAATTCACTAAGTTTTATCTATAATTAAAGATTATATTATAATTATTAAAAAATAATTATATAATTATAAAAAATATTATACATTAAAGTGTAAACTTTAATACGAGTGAATTATGGAGATCATAGAATCTTAGCATGGAAAGGGACCTTGAGGTCACTGAGTCACCAAAAAGAAATGGTCCTAAATATCCCAAACAAATAGCCAGCCAACTGCTATTTAAAGACCTTGTGTGATGGTTCTTCTAATGCAGTCCTTTTCACTTTGGGTCACCTCTGATCCCCACCCTGGCACCTCAGTTCCATGATTCATCCTCAACCCCTCACTCTCTTCCATCCCCTGTACTCCATTTATTAATGTTTATTGACTGACTAAATGATCTACCTCTCACTAGCTGTGAAGCCACGAGCAAATAACAAACTCCCCGGGCTTCGTCCTCCTCAACCGAAAAGTGGAGCTACTAATTGCCGTAGTAGTCAGCTACGAAAAGGACTTTGTGAGCCTTAAAGTGCGCCATAAATGCCAATTACTGTCATTGATACCGTTGTTGATTTTGATGCTTCTTTTTTAGGTGATGTTCAGAAGTAATAATGGCCCTGGGACAAGTAACCATCCTGCTTTTATTCTTTCATGTTTAATGTTCTGTGAACGATCACGCAGGGGAAGAAAATGGCTGCTTCTTGTAGTTAAGTAACAACATACAGATGTATCTCATCTTTTGTTGGCTCATAGAAAGGAGCTTAGGGACAACTCCAGTGGCAGACAACATGACAGTGATAACATGCAGCTCACCCACTTTTCACATGGTTTTAATTCTTCCTATTAGGTCTCTATATTATAAAATCTTTTTGAAAGCAACTTAAAGATTATGAGTATTTCGTATGGGAACATCTACCAAAAATGTGAGACAGCTAGGTAGCACAGTGGATAATGTACTGGGCTGGTAATCAGGAAGATTCATGTTCCTGAATTCAAATCTGGCCTCAGACTCTTACTAGCTATATAACCCTAGGCAAGTCACTTAACCCTGTTTGTCTCAGTTTCCTCATCTGTAAAATCAGTTGGAGAAAGAAAGAGCAAACCACTCCAGTATCTTTGCCAAGAAAACCCCAAATGGGATTGCAAAGAGTCAGACATGATTGAAAAACAATTCATGAAATGTGGTTCTTAAATTTTTAACGATTGATGTAATTTCTGAACAGGGAATTATGGGCAATAGTTCCATCCGTGTCCATGGTCTACTTCTAGTACAGTTTATTTGTTGAATTCTCCAAAATATTTTGAGGACTATTCTTGTTTGTTTTCTGTGAGTTTATGAAATATAACAAGCTACTCATATCTTGCTAGGCATTTGGTAATGCTAAATTTTTGCTGCCTACTATGATCCGTGGTTTCTGCCATTCCTTTGCATAATCTACATCGACCAAAGAGTGCAAGCTCTTTATGTCTATAATTTTTGGCGGTGATAGCCTGGTCATGAATTGCCATCATGAACTCTTCTGTCTCCATGAAGAAGCCTGCACGACTCAGCCATTATTCAATGATTGTTTGTCAATTCCTTGTTGATTGAGCTCAGGTGAATGTCATCTATGGAGAGCCATTGGATTCCACTCTTGGGTCTTAGCTCTTTCAGTGCTTGTTGAGTGAACTCATAAGTTGTATCCAAAGGTAAATGACTTTTAGTTAAATTAAACAAATCCAATAGCATCAAAATATCATCCTCTTTTCTTGTCTCGGGGGCATAAAGTGATGTCTGTTTGTTTTAAAAGGATTTTTGTAAGTTCCTAACCTGCTTATCACGAGCTCTGAGAATTTCTACTGCTCTTCTTCCTTTGTAGTGAAGAAGTATTCACTTTTCCACAATTGTCTTAAGTCGATGGGCCTTGTGCATCAGTAATATTGCACGTGTCCTTGTTAGGATACTTTGCAAAGCTGTTATGGTCCTTTTTTACACTTCAAAAAGGACACGAGGACTGGAATTACACTGGCATTAGTTGTTTTAAGCATTTTTCCCATTGAGAGTGGTTTCCTCTCCCAGAGGTGTTGTGAAGATCAAATTAGAAAATAATTGTAAAATATTTAGCACTGTTCCGGGAACGTAGTAAGCGCTATGTAAATGTTTGCTATTACTATAAGCTATTATCTCTTGATTTACCTAACCGTGGCTTTCTCCATGATAGCTTTATGCTTGCTGTGTCTTCCCTCGAGGGCATTAGGTTTTTGGTGTTTTTTTAACATCACCTTCATCCTTTGGTTCCATATGATCTTTAAATTCAGACGCAAAGCTTTGGTTTCCATCTTTCCCACATGTATAGTCAAAATGACATTTCGATGTCATCAGAGAAAGATTCCACAAGAAGAAAAAGCAGTTCAATGTGGTTTTTGGTGGAGTCACATAACTTGATGTCATCGATCAAGTGATTAATAAGACATTTTGGTATGATATCCTTCTTAACTTGGAAGATATCCTCAATTCTACTTAGGAGAGATAACCATGGGTTTAAGGCTAGGCCAAACCATAAAGAGCATAAACTCTGTTCCTGAATCATTCTTGACAGAGTATGTTTTGAATCAAGAACATTACTCTGTGTGAAGACTAAATACCCTAGCATTCTCACTATACTCAGGTCTATATTATAACATTTTTATACATATTATGTTGTGTTATGTAACATACACTATGTAATTCATATATAACATTATATGTAATGCATAAAATATATTGTTATTATGATGTTATGTTAACACATTATCTATATATTAAGTATATTTACAGTACACGAATAAGCCATGAACCTGAATCAAAAACTTAGCTCTAATTAATTGTTGTTACTTGTCTTTTGTTTTTGAAGAGGACCAGTGATATGATGTCTAGCAATAAATTGGATTTGAGTGAAAAGCTGCACAGCCATCACCCTCAAGTCTTCCAGAGTCATTGAAGTCCAGTGATAAGATAAAAGTCGAGATGACCAGCAATGGCCCAGGATGCAGTGGATGACCTTAGCAGCTTTGATTTCTGACTAAGCTCTAAGCACTACACGCTGGAATAAATTGTTCTCATGGTCCCATTCTCCCAGGGGGTTTTCACATGCTTGGGGTAGACATCCCTCTACTTCATGGAGGGGTTTGAGGCCTCTCAGTTCCTCTCAACTCAGGTTAGCCCATCTACCAAGACGGTTTACCAGGGTATGGCTGCTGAGCATGCTATAGCTTCTTGGAGCCATAGGTGAGAGTTGAGTGCCAAGTAGAAACCAAAGGTGGATGAACAGCCCTAAAAAGGGATTGGCAAGCCCTCACCCCGGAGGTGCTAGTCTTCCTGGAACACCCCATACATGTCAGAAAAGATAAAGTAATCAGGAGCAATAGAATAAATATTATAGTCTCTCAGGCAACTGGTTGAATGATTATCAAATCATTAAGAAGTTGCTCTTTATACTTGGGAGATTTTTAAACACACTCCTTCTGCTCCTCAGGGCTTTACGTCCCATATTCTTATAAATGTACGTAGATTTATTTATGATGCAAGTGTGAGTGTTTTGTTTAAAATAGGTAAGATGTAATTGACTCATGCTTGGTGTCTATTTTTCGCTAGTAGATAGGTGATACCTTCTGTTAAAGAAAAGGTGAGCTCAGGCTTGCATTAAAGAGAAAGCTTATTAAGTGTTCTGTTAGGAATTGAAGTACCACTGTCAGGTTTTGAGCCAATGATTTTGGATTTTATCTGACCCAGCTGCTTTTCAGGCTTGCAGTGAAGTTAGAATTTCAGTCACCTCCCTTAGCACAGCTATCCTATTATTTATTATCTTAATAATACACGAGCTTCGTCTCTCATTTTATCTAACTTGTGTTTTTGTCCTGTCGAACTTCTTGAGACCATATAAATTACACTAAACTTTCCACAGCCTTCTTGGGACTTGTACATTTCATAAATAAATGATTGCTGAATCAACCAATCACATCTCAAGTGGCAGTTCAGGGAGAACCTGAATACAATGGCATGATCTATAAAAACATTATTTGCCCTACAGAAGTGAGAAGTTTGGCAAGAATTTTTCAATGGAGAGTGAAGCTCAGAATGCATAGAAACACCTAAAATGAAACTTGTTTGGACTGCGGCAGCCCTGGTCCTACTTGGAATGAAACACACATGGAGAAACGTACAGAGGAAACTATTCAGGAGAGGGAACTGGGTGTGTTTCAGACGTTAAGTGTGTAGAGAAAAATCTGTAGACTCTTGTTTTGTTTTGCTTTGTTTTGTTTTAAAAGGAAAGCCAGCCCCTGGAAATAAACTTTGAGATATGTCCTTCATTCAGGAAATCTGCCCTGAAGAAGCAAAAGAAACAAATGAGTTAAGAAGAGGACCATATGGGGAGATTTTTTCCATATTGTGCTAGGAACAAAAATGAAGACAGAAGATGAGAAATGGAAAAGTTTACTGGTGGTAAAGAAGTGGTGATTGGTGCACTGAGCTTAAACTAAAAACTAATTATTTTCCCTCTAAGAAACTATATAGAAGTATCTATCTATCTATCTATCTATCTATCTATCTATATTTATCTATCTTTCTATCTACCTATCTGTCTATCTATATCTATCTATCTATATCTATCTATCTATCTATATCTATCTATCTATCTATATCTATCTATCTATCTATCTATATATATATATATAATATGATGTTATCTATGTGTATATATATATATATATGTATATATGTATACATACATACAGGACAGCTAGGTGGTGCCATAGTGCACAGAGTACCAAGCCTGAAGTGGGGAAGATTTGTCTTCCTGACTTCAAATCTGGCCTCAGTCACTTACTAACTATGTGACCCTGGGAAAGTCACTTAACCCTGTTTGCCTTGGTTTCTTTATCTGTCAAATGAGCTGCAGAAGGAAATGGCAAACCACTCTAGTACCTGTACCAAGAAAACCCTAAACGGGGTCATGAAGAGTCGGGCACGACTGAAAATGACTGAACGACATACCTCATCATTTGCAGTACACCAGCAATAGACCTATTTCCTGGCAACTGTGAAGGACATAGACAACGGAAAGAACACTGGATTTGGATTCAGAGGACCAGGGTTCAAATCTTGTCTCTGTCACTTACTACCTGTGTGACCCTGGGCAGGTCATTCTTGGGCCCCAGTTTCGTCACCTATAAAACACAGGAGGTTGAACTGGATGGCCTCCAAAATCTATGATACCATCCAAGAGCTATAATCACTTGATCTCCTTCTCAGCTCCTCCTCCAACAGTGAAAACTGTGGACGGAGCTTTCCCTCTGACACTGCACAAGGTCAGATCTGCCTAGGTCTCTCCACCTCTCAGCCCAATCACTGGGATCGACACCATTTCTGTCTATGCTACCTCTGTATTGTAAGCAGATAAACCTTTCTAACCGGCTCAGCTTGGTTATCTCATACAAAGAAAAACTGGCTTCTGCCTCCCATTGCCTAATGTTTCCACATCACACCGAATCTCCTAGGCCAAGAGGCCCAAAGAAGCATGAAAATGAAAAGACAATATGGAGCCCATTAGGCTGAAATCCTGGAGACTGTGAGGAATTAGCACTTTGAAGTTAACTTGTAGAAATCCTAAAGATGCACCTGACATTAATAAACAGCATGGACGCCAATCAATATTTGAAACAACAGTGCAAGTCGGAGCATCATCAAACCTTAGGAAAGTCAGGCACAGAACACACAGAAGTGGACGTTAAAAGAGTTAGGGGAATCTGCTGGTGCCTTTCTCATTTTATTTTGTAAAATGTTAATAAGAACCTGGGTCCCCATATCTCTAAAGAAGCAGCATGACACGATATTTTGCACATAGTAGGCACTTAATGTTTGCTGTATGAAATAGCAACAGACTTGGAGTCAGGAAGCATGAGTTTGAGTCTCAGCTCTAGCACTTAGTGGTCGTAGGAGCATGGGCAAATCCTCACCTTTCAGCATACTTATCTATTTAATCTAATTACCATCTGTAAAATGTGAATGATAATATTTCTATTGCCTTCCTCACAAAATTGTGCTGAAGAAAGTGCTTTGTGAAATGTTATAACAATATTTAATTATTATCCGTGAAGAAACTGAGTTTATTTGTTGTTCAGTTGTGTCCGACACTTCGTGACCCCATTTCTTGGCAGAGATACTGGAGTGGTTTGCCATTTCCTTCTCCAGCTCATTTTACAATTGAGGAAACTGAGGGAAACAGGGTTAAGTGACTTGCCCAGGGTCACATAGTTAGTAAGTGCCTGAAGCTGGATTTGAACTCAGGTCATCCTGATTCCAGACTCAGCATTCTATCCACTGCATTACCTAGCTGCCTTGCCTCTGTAGTAATAAGACAATTGATTACTAACTTTGTAACTTTGGATAAGTCACTTAAACTCCCTTGGCCTCATCCCTCATCTGCAAAATGAAGGTGTTAAACTAAATGGCCTCTAAAGACCCTTCTAACTGTAGGTGTATGATCCCATGATGTTGTAAAGAGGGAGGGGGAACTTTTTAAGGGAGTCCATATGTATTTCATAGGTTTAGAGGCCGAAAAAAAATTTTTAGCCAGGCCCTTTTCCAAAAGAAAATGTGGCTCAGCAAGTTTAAGTGACTTACCTAAAGTTACACAGACCATAAGGGGCAGAGTAAGGATATAAGCCCAAGTCTTCTGACTTCAATTATAGTTCTCATTCTGCTTCAGTACATTGCCTCATTCTATTATTGCAAGCTATTATCAAAAACTCATAGCTACAAAGTACATAGCTACTGTGGCCTGTAATTACACTCTTGCTTTTTTTAGATTTCCTTTCATCCCAACCAGATTTTGCTGATGATTTAATTCAATCAGTCAATAAACATTTACTAATCGCCTACTGTGTTCCATGCACCGTGCTAAGCCCCGGGGATAGATACAACAGGCAAAAGACAGTCCCAGTCCTCAAGGAGCTTATAATCTAAAGGGAGAGACAACATGCAAACAAATATTTACAAAGCAAAATGTATCTAGGATAAATAGGAGATAATTAGCTGAGGGAGGGCACTGGAATTAAGAGGGATTGGGAAAAGTTTCTTGTAGCTAGGATTTTAGTTGAGATTTCATGGCAGCCAGGGAAATCAGTAGTTGAAGTGGAGTGGAGGAGAGAAAGCATTCCAAGTGTGGGGAACAGTCAGAAAAAATGCCTGGAGGCGAAAAATGGAATGTCTTGTTCATGGAACTGCCAGGAGGCCAGTGTTACTAGATTGAAAAGCAGGTGTTGAGAAGTAAGATGTAATTATGACACCTCCTATGAACTCATCCCTACTTTTTCTAAATTAATATAGTATAAGAATGATTGAAATTGGGTTCCCCTCCTCTCGTTTGCTCCTATGAATTACTAATTTTGTACGATCACCTACTGACCATAGACTTTTTATCACTAAAGATTATAACCTTTATGTTTCTCTTGCAAATGTTAGAGATATGGAAAAAGGAAACTGCAATGGGAAGCTTTTAATTGCATAGAAAAGATGTCCAAATCACATTTTCCCTCCTCTGCTGACAACCTATAGTTCGATGTTCAATAGTACTGCTCAACCCCTTTATGAATATCTCAAAACCAGCCCATTTCCTTTCAGATAGACATCATTTCCCAGATATTTGAGAGAGAGCTCTGCTGGGATGTCTGGACAGTTCTTAGGTTCTTCATATGCCCATACCAAAGCAAGCAGCTGAACAGTTTAAAACGCAGCCAACAACTGGTTGTTTGGGCTAACCGATGCCAACCATCTGGAGTAACTCATTTAATGAAGCCCCTAAGGAGGGCTTATCACCAGAGCTGACTGCTGGCAGTGGTATTTTGATTGTCTATGCATATTTTATGCATTATCCTGCCTAGGAGGTTTTCTTCACCTCCCTCTCCCTACTCCCCACTCAATATTACTTATACTGTTTGCCTTGGAGTAATTGAGATGATAGGAATGACATTATCCTTACAAGGCGGAGAGAGAACTTATAGTGTATATTGAAACTCTTTTGTAGTCCTGCCTGAAGTATTTTACTTTTGAAATCTGTTGCAAAAATAATTATTTTATCCTAGTGGAGAATAGAGCTTGGTAAATTTCAAATACGATTCTACTTCAGATTTTAAATCCCTTATAATAATTTACATGTAAATAGTACTTACGGTATAAATCAAGCCCTTATGTGCAGCATTTGCCAATTTCCAAGGTCATTCAGGCTCTTCAACCATAAAATGGGAATAACCATACTCTAACTACCTACCTTTGAGGTTTGCTGTAAAAGAAGTGCTTTGTAAACCCCAAAGCGCAGTAGTAATGTGAGTTAGTGTTATTCGACAAATATTTGTTGGGTGTCTATTGTGTGTAGAACACTGTGCTGCAAAAGATTCAGATTTCAATGAAGACACATCCCCTACCCTCATGAACCATGCAGTCTAACATGGCACATACTTGATACCATAATCCCCAGTAATACATGATAATTTCACTAAAGAGGTACAAACCAAGTGATTTATGTTTCTGCCTCCGTGGAGCTTCACCCAAATGTTTTCTACCACATTTCCCCTGCTGTTATTATTCCTAGATTTACTTACATGAATACTTTATGATGCTATTCTGCTCTCACTCTGTGTGTGTATGTGTGTGTGTGCTTCCCTCCCCCCACCCTACATATCCTGTTTCCTTTGGAATTGTTATCCCTGTTTTACAGCTGAGGAAACTGAGACTTTAGTGGATGGGGTTTACTAGCTTGCAAAGCTCATAGAACTAAGAAGCACCAGAATTAATCCTCAAACCCAAGTTCTTGGGGCTCCAATGCCACTGCTCTTCCTGCTGATGACTCATTGAAATGAGCCAGTGGTTAGTTGTTTAGATAGATATGTTTGGACAGAGGGAATAATGTTATGGGATGATTGGTTCCATTATTTGATGGATCTCTGCTTTTATTATGTCCAATGCCATATGATGAATGGGAAGTTCAGAAGAATGGGAATATTTACCCCGGAGAAGGGAAGACCTGGTAAAACACAATAAAAGTTGCCCCCCAACATCTGAAGGGATAGAATGTAGAAGAGACAATAAACCAGGTCTGCTTGGCCCTAGAGGAAAGCTATAAAGAAGTCGGTTTTGACAATATGAGGAAAAATTTCATAGTGTGAGGACCTGGGTTCAAATTCTGTCCTTGTCACAAATTTTATGACCATAGGCAAATCACTTAACTTCAGTTTCCTCATCTGTAAATTTAGGGCATTGGATTAGATGGCTCTTCTGGTCATATATCTCTGTTCCCATGATCCTAACAATTAGAACAATCCAAAATCAGAGTGGGTTACTTCAGGATGTAGTGAGTTCCCCTTCCCTAGAGGCTGTCAAGCAGAAACAGGAGATAACTTAGGGGTGATGTGGAGGAGATTCCTCTTTAGAAATGGGTTGGATGTTTTGGGTCCCTTCCAACTCTGAGTTTCTGTGACTATGGAAAAAGTACAACAACGTAGAATAACCACAAAGAAGTAGGAATATAGCTAGACCAGAAAATTGAAAGATAATCCACTGATTTATCCAATGGTTTCATTTCAGATAATGACTACAACCTCTTTTTCCACCAAACTTTCCAAGAAGGCTACAATTAAATAACAAAATGGAACTATTTGCATTTTGTATTTTATTTCCCCAGTGAAGCCTATAGTAGCTATTGACAAAAACTAGGGAAATGGCCCCAAATCAAGCAGAAAGAAAAGAGAGAAGATCCAGGTAGGGCTAGAATATAAGCCCTCAGCTTAGTATTTAGTCTCTGAAAATAACAAAACACTGATTGTAGTATTTAGATTCTAGTATTCAGACCATTTTGCAATCATCCATTCCCCTTACTCCGGGGATATTGGCTGCAACTGGCAACACTTTATTAGAGCTCTCTGGAAAGGAAGTTCTCTAATTTACGAATGTTCTATACATTCTCTCTCACACCCACTTGGAGACCTGTCAAAAAGCTACAATGAATTGACAACATGGGACCTGATTCCACTCTTCCTTCATAAACTTTGCTTTAATAATTGGAGTTGGTGGAGAAATAGAGAAATAAGAGCACAAAAGGTCACTTACTTCTGGGAAATGGAGACCTGCTGTTTGAGGGGCTTTATCTGGGAAGACGGAAAGAAGGAGAGATTACACTGATACCAGAGCTCGTGCCTGGCCAGTTGTCAGACAAGGAGTGGGATGGGGTTTGCTACTGTTGGTCAATTCTGGGTTATCTTCTGGAAGAAGCAAAAATGGCTGGATTTTCTTCATCTTAAACTGATTTACAACCAGTTAGGCCCAGTGGGATTTTTACCACTGTAGGTTGGATCCCAGGGTCTTTTGAGTTCTTTATTTTCAAGTTTAGAGAGTCTCAATAGACATAAATACCTACAACTCACTACTTGCAAGGAATGACTTGAGTTTCTAAGAGGTTTTGTCAAGAGAAAAGAGAAACTCAAAGTCCAAAGAAGTCATGATTCTTTAGAAATCATACCATTACAACCTTCTGACCCTGAAAGCTGCCTTAGCCACCTCGTTCTTTCTCATCCTAGAAGTTCCCTCCACCTAACTGGTCACCTCCCTTTAGAACTTCTATTTTGGGGGCGGAGCCAAGATGGCAGCTGGAAAGCAGTAACTGGCATGAGCTCCCCACCAAGTCCCTCCAAAAACCTATTAAAAAATGGCTCCAAACCAATTCTAGAACTGCAGAACCCACAAAGTGGCAGAGGGAAGCAGGGCTCTAGCCCTGGACAGCCTGGATGGTCTCTGGGTAAGTTCTGTCCCCCACGGAACTCCCAGCTCCCAGCTGAGGGGAGCGGAGCTGAGCCAAGCAGAGCACAGCGCGAGCGCAGCACAGGCCGACCAGACCAGGATCCCAGCGGAGAGTGCCCTAGTGTCCTGAATTACTGAGCTGTGGCATGTACCAGACCTCACAACCCACAAACAGCAAAGACAACACAGAAGGTTAGTGGGAAAAGCTGCGGGACCAGATGGAGTTTGTGGTTCGGCCACTGCCCCTGGGGCAGCGGAGGTGGGGCAGCTTTAGAACTACAGCTGCAGTTGCTTCTGGCCCCAGGCCCACCTGGTGGGAGGAATTAAATGGCTGATCAGAGCAGGAGTGAAGAGCCTGCTGAAGATTTAAGCCCAGTCCAAGTTGGGGGTTCTTGGGGAAGAAGGAGTGCTGGTGAGGCAGCGCA
>CM053627.1:86089263-86112923 GCA_028646595.1 Phalanger gymnotis | reverse complement strand
AGACTGGGGAACAGGGCAACCAGAGTGTACGCCATCTTGGAGTGGGGGGCGGGTGGAAATGGGGAGAAAATTTGTAATTCAAACACCTGTGAAAATCAATGCTGAAAACTAAACATATTAAAAATAAATTAAAATAAATAAAAAGAAATGTATAAATGGAAAAAAAAGAACTTCCATTTCAAGGTTGAGTCTCTAGGCCAGCCATGTTCACTCCTTCATTCTTCTCTACCTTGCTCTTGATTCTCCTAACTTCTTACTCCACCATTAGTCCTTCCATCTATTCTTTTCCTCTCAGCTTCCTTTTATGTGTTGTCTTCCCTCAAAATGTAAGTTCTTCGAGAATGGGGACTGTCTTTTTGCTATTTCCCAGTGCTTAGCACAGTGCCTGGCACATAGTAGGTGCCTAATAAATGCTTGTTGACTTGACTTGAGAAAAGTAATTTTGTCAAGAGACAGGGATGTTTCTGTGTGAATCAACAATGTCCCTGGGCCATCACCAATTATCTTGACTTATCTTTTGCCATTGGACTCCAATAACTCTGGAGGAGAGAGTGAGGCTGGTGACTTTGCACAGCTTTGCCTCACTCAAATCCAATTCACTTGAAAGTCTAGACATCATCCTCCAAATGTCATTGGTCCTCTTTGGGAATGAAGGATGAATGACAACAACATCTTATCACTTCAGGCATTTGACGATGTAGAAAGTGCCCTTACAAAAATCTCCAGACTTTGTTTATGTGCACTGTTTTTCCTTCACCATGTACTATGATGGGGTGTATATTCCACTAGGAATCAGATGACTTGAACTCTAGTCCTGGTTCTACAATTTGCTAGCGTTATGACTCTGAGAATGTCACTTCTCCTGAGTTTGAGGATGATAATACCTCTCTGGAGATACCTGGGTATATCCACAGCTCTAAGTTATTGTGAGAATCAAGTGAGATATACATAGAAGCAATTATAATTTTTATTCTGATGCACAAATCTTTGTGCCGCCAAAGAATCAGATAATTCATTTAGAAAGTCTTCATTTGGCCTTCAGCCTGTCACTCAATGCTTTAAATGCTTTAACAAAACATTTTATTTAGGAAAGAAATAGATACAATGATATTGCCATGCTTTGCATAATACAAACACTATTTCCTTGTTTATTTCAAGGAAATTTAAAGTCTAAATTAAAATCATATTTTAAATTCATCTGCATTCGTTCTACATCTGGATAAAAAAATTGTCTTTGGGATAGATTTCAAATTCTTTAATATACTTCTATAAAGATTGCAAAAGTCTTGAGAGACTGCTTTCAACATTAATACAATCTCCCTTCCTCCCTTATAAGGATAATGCCACCCCTATTGACTCAGCCTCCCTCTCTAACAATTCTATCCAAAAACAGTCTACTGTTGCCTTTCAGACTCTGCAAGAGACTACAAAAAGGGGGCAATGCTTTACTCACCACATAGCCAAGGAGCTATGTTGGGAATATGGCAGTGGAAAGAAGAGGCTACATTCTTGCCAAAATATTGCCACATAAGCCCAGATAGGGTCTAGTAGGTGATTCTGTTTGACTTGCATTTTATTGTTATCATGTGGATTGAAGGACTTTCTTTGTATCCCCAGATCTTAGCACAGTGCTTGGCACATAGTAAGTTTTAATAAACGCTTGTTAACTGACTGACTTGAAGGGAAACCCCAAGAGATCCATTCACACCACTTCAACTTTACAAGAAAAACAGGCTTGAAAAGTTTATAGAAAGACATCGAACATTTCCCGGATATAAAGAGACTCTTCCAACATTTTCTTTTCAAACCTGGTTGTCAATGACTCAGAAACACTAATTAAATCAGTCCCACAATGAAGCAAAACATTAAAAATAACAGAAAAAAAAATGAAGGGAGTGGAAGAGGAAAGAACTGAACTGGGAGTCAGAGGAGCTGGGTTCTTATTCATCTCATCTCTGCCACTTGCTAGTGCATGTACTTGGGCACATCCACAAAATGAGGGAGTTAAATTAGATGGTCTCTAGGTCTTTTTAAGTTCTCAAATTGCAAGATTCTCAATCTATCTGATTGGAGCCAGCTGTAATAGAAGAGAAACCTAATGGCTTTTCCTATTACAGTGTTCCCTTGACTCCTAGTATTTGTCACTGGATGTAGAGTCAGAAGACCTAGGATCAATCCCAACCTTGGTCACTTACTAGACATGTGACTTTGGACATCTCACTGAATCTTTCTGCTCCTCATCTTCTTTATCCATGAAAAGAGAATACCAATACAGTCTAACCTCACGGAGTTGTGAGAATCAAATGAAATAACATATACAATAGACAGTGAAATGGCACAGCACTGGAGCTGGAGTCAGAAAGATTTGAGCTGGAATCTAGCCTCAGAAACCTATTAGCTGCGTGACCCTAGGCAAATCACTCCCTCTCTGCCTGCCTCAGTTTTCTCATCTGTAAAATGGAGATAATGATGGCACCCAGCTCGTACGTACATTTTTATCCAGTGACAATGGCCTCCTTACTGTTCCTTGAACAAGACACTTCTTCACCAGGCAGGATATTTTCACTGTTCCCCATGCCTGGAATTCTCTTCATCCTCATCTCTGCTTCCTGGCTTCCTTGGCTTCCTTCAAGTCCAGTTGAAATCTCACCTTCTAGGGAAAACCTTCCCCAGTCCCCCTTATTCTAATGTCTTCTCTTTTATTATCTGCAATTTATCATACATATAGCATGGGTATATATCTATATCTCTTTAAATCTCTCTATATGACATATTACATGGCATGTTACATAGTATATTATAGAAGTATACTAATAACATAGTATAGCATATTAAAAATGTAACTTTAATTTAAAGTTTAAAATTAAAATTTAATAAATAAATAAAATTTAAAAAGTTAAAATTAATATTTAATTAAATGTAATTATGTTACATGTAATATAATTATAATGTAATATAATTATATAATATAAATGTATAATGTAATTATATGATAATATAATATAGTATAGTATAACATTGTATAAAGCATAGTATACAGTATATAATACATAGTATAATATAAAATACAGTATATAATATAGCATAGTATAACATAATATATATAGAATACAGTATATAATACTGTATTATATTAGTATATTCTACTATATTAGCAATATATTAATATAACATTGTGTTAATATATTGTATACTGTATATTATACATAGAAATAGATGTAGATCGAGACATAGATTTGGAGAGATAGATATATTTTATATATAATCTGGTTTGTACATGGTTGTTTTCAGGATTTCTTCCCCATTAGACTGTGAGCTCCTTGAAGACAGGGAATAATAAAAAGAGTTCTCAATGCTTAGCGCAGTGTCTGACACATAATAGGTACTTAATAAATGCTTATTGACTGACAGACTGGTAAACAAAGAACAGCAAACATATCTTGGCTGGAACATAGAACATGTGAGAAATTATAACATAAAAAGCTTGGAAAGATAGGTTCGAGCCAGACTGTGAAGGTTTTAAATGCCAAACAAATGGATTTGTTTTTTACCCTAGAGGTAATAAGGAGGTGTGGAAGCTTCTTCAGCAGAGGAATGACGTGATCTTCTTCATATAATGAACAAGTCTATTTCATGGCCCTGAATCATGCCTACGTCCCTAGCCCCAATCCTGCTGTTTTTGTGAATTGTGCCCTTAATCACAAGGGGAAGCAGGCAGGAAAGCGTAGATGACTCTAGCCAGGCCATCATCACTGCTAAAAAGACAATTCAAAAGTCATCCTCACCTTGAGGGAGTGAAGAGGGATCAGGAGCAGCCCCTTCTCATACCAAAGGTATAATAACTGCAGTGTTTAAGTCTCCTTAGAGACTTCTTGCTGTATGGATTATGTCAGGAATATTTTCATCAGATGTTTATGATTCATTTTATCCCAGAGCTGGAGAATTCTTGATTTTTAGCCAGCCTTTCAGCCTCTGAGGATTCTCTAGCAGTCTTGCTTTTGGTAACCCCTTGGTACAAGAACATAATTTCATCCATATAGGCCTTTGTCTCCCACTCATCATCCTGCCTTACATGCAGGGGTACAAATGTGTTCCTACTCCTCTCACGACCCACAAGACAGGAGCCCTGGCCTCTGGACAGAAAACTCTTTGTAACCTCAAAAGCAAACCTGTTTAGCCCATGAACTGAAAGCTCAAAAGCCTGATTATTTAATAGGAAGAGTTTTCCCTCTGTCATCAACCTGATAAAGGCCTTGACTATCTAACCAGAATAGGTTAAGATGCTCTAAAATTTCCAGACACTTAAAATTTTTCAGGCCCTTTTTTGTCATTTGTAATTTATTTTTTAAACTCAACACTATGGGATTATACCAAAAACATTGTTTCTAATATGAAGGCCATTCAAAAATTGAAAACGGGCTTATTCAATTATTTTATTTTTATGTTGTTTTTAATAATTTAAATTGTACATAAAGATTAACACCCCTCTCCCATCAGAGGCCTCATGCTATTCATTAAAAAATAAAAGTATGCATGCATGATTCTGAAATGTCATCACTGTTTGAGACTACTATGTCCTACTCTTCATACCTAATAGACCTAATGGATCATTTCACAGGTCACCTGAATTCTGTTCCCAGCCACCCTCAATGACGCAGCACATTATTTGAGGGCTATACTTCAGGGATCCTGAAAAACTTTTTCCTGATCCCCTGATTGCCACTGCCCTGTTTCTTCTAAATGTATAACATCTACTTGAGTCTACTGTTGGTGTCTTTTCTTCACGTAGGCTCAGACTAAAGACGCTATATGGCTCTGAATATTGCTTCATTGTTGGTAGTTAGCAGTCATGTTTCAGAACTTAGTCATGGACAAATTTGCCCCACTTTATGATGTTACGTTGGACTCATGAGTGCTCAGTATGAGGTTTTATGGCTATGAGGCAGGACCAGTAAGGAAGGAGTCTACTCTGCTATGAGAAGGTTGATAAGGAAAGGACCTTGGAGGTCATTTAGTCTGATATTCTCAAGTCAATAGCCAATGAGCATTTATTGAGCACCTGCTTGGAGGTGTATGGGGTGTTCAGGAAGGACTAGCACCTCTGGTGAGAGGTCTTGCCAAGCCCTTTTCAGGGCTGCTCATTCACCTTTGTTGTCCACCTTTCACCTAACTCTCACCCGTGGCTCAAAGAAGCCATAGCATGTGTAGCAGCCACACCCCAGTAAACCACTTTGGCAGACTGGTTAAACCAGATTGAGGGTAAGTGACAGGCCTCAAGTCAGGAACACCTGAGTTCTAATCCAGTCTTGGAAACCCACTAGCTGTGTGACCCTGGGCAAGTCACCCAACCTCTGTTTGCCTTAATCCACCAGATGAGGAAATGGCAAACCACTCCAATATCTTTGCCAAGAAAACCCCATGGTCAGTATGGTCCATAGGCTCACAAAGATTCAGACACAAATGAACAATGACAACATCCTTTCTATCTCCATGACATCTTTCCCATCCATCCTCTTCTCTCTATTATCCACAGAGCCACTTACCAAGTTCAAGTTCTAATCACCATTTATTCAGACTATTGCTACAAGCTTCTGTATTTGAGTTCCTTACCTCAAATTTCTTCCCAACCCAATCTATCCCTAAAGTTGCTGCCAAAAAGATCTTCTTAGGGTACAGTTCTGATTTGCCATGAATGCCAGTGTCTCCCTGTTACTTCTAGGAGCAAAAAAATGTAGTCCTCTGTCATTTAAAATCCCGTTCCCAATCTACCTTTCCATCCTTATTGCACATTATTCCCCTCCATGTAATCTACTGTCCGTTCAATCTGGCCTTCTTTCTGTTCCTCATACATTGACACTGAATTACCAATTTCTGTGGGGGTTTCTCCATGGGCTAGCCTCCTTGCTGAGAATGTATTCTTGCCTCACCTTTGTCTCTTAAAATCTCTAGTTTTCTTCAACATTTATCTCAAGCATCAACTCCTACTTGAAGCCTTTTCTGGGACCCTCCCCACCCTAGAGCTATAAGTCTCCTAATAAACCCCCCCCCTAAAAAAAAGCCCTAGCTTGTAACTATTCTGTTACCTGTCTGGCACATAGGTGTTTGCTAAAGTTCTACTGAATTTAGCTGAATGGCAATCCAATCATTCACACCATGCTTTAGCTTTCAGGTTAACATTTCTTCTCAGTCTTGGGACCCATGAGAAGGTTGGAGTCTGGGAAAGTTAATCTACATTGCCACCATCTATTAATTAATACTTTTTCAATTCCTTTTCTACTTTGGAAGCTTAGTTTTTAAGAGGTTTTTTTTCTGTAGGGTGTATGAACAGGTTTTGTTTTCAGATTCTGTCTTAGGAGGTAACTCATGATGGGAGGGTCTGTCTTTCGTTCTATGGTACTTGCAAACCTCCCCTAAAGGACTAATAAGCATGGTTGCATCCAATAAATATAAATAAATGTTATGTAGTAGGTCCAGATGTGCAGAAACCCATTCCTATTAGAAGCAATGATGAGATCACATCTCTAGCCCTGTGGTTTTGTGATCTTATCTCAGTACAACGGATCCTGCCATGATGCAGAACAGTTTGTAACTGCAATAGTTTAAATTAGGAAGTTGGGTTTGCCAAAGACTAATAGGCCTAATTATCCAGCTTTTGAAAGGTGGGGGTGAGGGCAAGAGGGGAGAGCAGTTCCGGGACTCTATCTAGTATTTACTATTTGGACTCTTTCTGCTATTGAGATATCCCCAGGGCACTTCCTCTGATTATAGCAATGCAGCACAGCATATTCCATCCATGATGGAATGGGCTATGAACATGATCCCATGATCATAGAATCTCAGAGTTAGAAAATATCTCTCTCCCTTTACTTCTCTTCCTCAATCTCTGTTTTCTCTTCATCTTTCCTTAAATCTTTCTTTCTCAATATAGTTCTTATCTTCCCTTAGATTGCCTCCAAACTATGAATTAGACCCAATTTGAATATCTTTCTGCTTAAACCATTCTCCGCAAAAATACATAAAAACTCTGCAGGCCAGTGGGTTCTCCTACTTTATCCTATCCACACACAAGCTAATAAGGATTTCTCTGCAATTTGAGGCTGTCCTTGGAGTTTAGCCCTGAGTATATTTCTCAGTCCCACAACCAGGAGGCCCCTCCTGGAAGTTTCAGGCTACGTGCCTTCAGGCTGTGAGCCTGCAGTAACAAGTATGGATTCCATTTTAAATAACACTGCCCTCATCTTGGTCTTTTCTGGACCCAGCCCTCTAGTTGTAAAACTGCTTTTCCAATGGCAGATGAATCAGGCCAGTCAGCCAAAGTGAGCTGGTAAAGATTGTGGAACTAAAAATTCCTTGGGCAAAATAAAAAATGCTACCCAAAATAGCTGTGTTTCTTCTCCAGTTCCCTAGTACTAAATGCTCTTTATGATGTACACAACTTAAGGAGTCCTTTCTTTCCATTGTAATTGAGATAAAAAAGCTTCATCAAGGCATTGTAAGGTAGCATTCACCAAGGCAAAATCAATTTATGAAAAAGAATTTTAAATAATAAAAAAAATTTAAAAAATTTTTAAAATACAAAATAAATAAATTTGTGATATAACTAACAGATACTCATCAGGGTCCCTACAGACAACGACCAAAAATCCCTAAGGTCATTTGGCTCGAATGCCAAACAGATCTAGGTTTTTCACCAGCTTCAGGGGGCCAGAGATCAGGATTCTGGAGGAGAGCCTCTGAAAAGCTCTTCCTCCTGCCAAGTTTGGCTCAAAGGGCTCTAAGGAAGAACCCACTGGTCTCATGGTTAATTACATTTGGCTTTGGAGATGCAAAGAAGATTAGGACTTATTTGTTCAAAGTTAGTCAAGCAAGTTGGGCTTGTGAGGAGCTCTTAGATATTTCATTCATGAAATAAGTTATGAGAAACGTTGACCCTGAGCATACAATAACAACTTCCATGGAAAAGTCTAAATCGCAACTTTTGGTAGTTAAAGTTTTCATGCACGAGTTTGGTCGACTAGGCAAGGTTCCAAGTAGGCATCAGAAGCATAGGTGGGACAGCTCTAAACACTGGCTAAGAACTTGATAGACATTTTATAAGCTACTATTTTCCCAGGACCACATATATGCACATGACTATGAAAAAATGTAAAGATACTTGAGAACTATAAACAAAATGCTACGAGAGTTTAAAAAATGGAGATATTCTGGCTAGAGGAAGTCTGCATGGAGGAGGTAGCATCTGATTATGGAATATCAGTTAGAGATGTTGCATGAGATAGACATGAGCATGGGATATATGTTTAGGAAATGGTGAGTGGTCCAGTTTGGCCAGAGCAGGCAGAAGGAAGTAGTGTGAAATTTGGAATCTGAAAATGAAGGATCTGAAGGGCCAGGCTAGAGAATTTGAACTTTGGTAGTTAATGGAGTCACTGAACTTTTTATGAATGTGATCAGAATTGTATGTTAGGAAGACTACAAATCAATCAATGAGCATTTTTAAAACACTATGTTAAGTGCAATAAATATGTATGTGTGTGTCTATATACATGTATATAGACACATACATACACACACACATATATATAGCAAAAACAGCCCCCACTCTCAAGAAGCTTATATATATACATATATACATGCACACACATATATATACACACACATATATACATATACACATATATACACACATACATATATACACACACATATACGTATATACACACACATATATATATATATACAAATATACATATATAGTGAGTAACTATATACATATGAGACATACACAATGTAATTGGAAAATAATCTCAGAGAGAAGAGTCAGAAATAAAAGCGATGGCCTCTGCCTTGGAGGAGCTTACCATTTAATCGGTGAGGCCTTTTCTAATTTCCCCAGCTATTTTCGTTGTTTGTCTTTGTTTCCAGGAGGGTGATGTCATGACTTGTAAGTGAATTGGATTTAAGTGTGGCAAGGCTGTGCAAAGTCACCAGCCTTGCTTTCTCCACTGGAGCCATCTGGGTCCAGTGGCCAGATATAGATCAGGATGACTAGAGATGGCCCTGGATACAGTGGGAGACCTTGGCCTTTTTAAGGTAAGGTCTTTCCCAGGTCTTAGTTTTTCTGAGGAAATGACCATTCAGGTGATTAAGGCTAGGTGGTGCCTTTACCCTACCCCCATTATTTTTATCTATTTTTTTCTATTTAAATATATACTCATGGCCCGCCCTAATAGAATGGAAGCTTCCTGAAGGCAGGGACTGTTTTCCTTTTGTCTTCAACTCTCCAGTGCCTTGCACATTGCTGTTGTTCAGTCTTTTCTCAGTCATGTCCAACTCTTCATGACACCATATGGGGTTTTTGCTTGGCAAAGATATTGGAATGATTTGCCATTTCTTTCTCCAACTCATTTTGCAGATGAAGAAATTGAGGCAAATCAGGTTAAGTGACTTGCCCAGGGCCACACAGCCAAAAAGTGTCTGTGGCAGGATTTGAACTCACAAGGTGTCTTTCTGACTCCAGACATTCTGTCCACTGCATCACCTAGCTGCCTATCTTGCACATAGGAGGTGTTTAACAAATGTTTGTTGACTGATACACCATCACAATTGTCTGCTATTCTCACACAAAACAAATGAAGACAATATTTATTAAGCAAGGGTTATGTAGCCAGAAGTAGGACTGTGGCATTCCTACAGCCATAGGTAGAGTGCCTGGTCTGAGATGTTTGAAAGGACTATTGCCAAACTGAAGACTTTACATATATAACTCACTTAGTTCAGGAGGAAAAGTCAGCACCCTGAACTTCAGAGCAAATACAAACAAATTACAAACAGAGACAATGTAAACAGACCAAATCACAATTCAGCTACCAGAGAAGAAACAATGGGTCTGGGTTAGCAAAGCTGGGGTGGGAGGTCAGTTACAATGGCTTGCTCGGAGTCACGTGCCACTCTTCCAGTGAGTGAGAGCCCCCAAAGGAAAAAACGCCAACCTCTGAGTTTATATAACCTGTTTGGGGTCAAAGGGTGTCACGACATGCAAGTCAAACCCACATGGCCTAAAAGCTTCTGGCATCACAAACATGTGACTCAAACCCATGTAAACTAGGCTTTCCTTTGAGGCAAGGAGGTCATCAAAGACTCCTACTTTAATCAAAGAAACAAAGGACAGACTCATCAATGGCACCTGATTAAATAAGTGCTCCAAAAGAGAAAACAGTAAGAAAGTCCCACCTTAATTAATATTAGAAGAAGGCTTTGATACCTTTTGGTACTAAGTTGATTAGGCACTGAGTCACAAGGTTTGTGATGCCTTCTGGCTCTGAGAAGTGTATATATATACTCCGAGTTGGTATTTTCCTTTGGGGCTTCGCTTATGAGAACGACCTTTTGATTCCCTGGTCAAGACTCTGAGTAGCCATATGTTCAGATTCCCTGACTGCTCAGATGTAAAAGCTCTCTCGATCCAGTGGTATATGCAAAATGTATAGCAATATTGCTTTGATTCAAGCAGTCAGAGCCCTGTCTGTTGGTCTAATTTCTCTGCTTGTATTTTCTCTGACCACAGGGGGCTGACTTTTCCCCTGAACTAGTGAATGTAATTAAAGAAGATTGTTGACCCCTTAAAGTTGCTTTCCTAGAAAAGTAGATTAAAGAACCTGTGCCAGCTGGCCATCCTATGTATGCTAGGGTTCTTGCTGCTACATTCTCTTAGACTAGTATAATAGATTGCTCATTGGACCCTCTCTCTCCAATCTATCCTACACTACTGTCAGATTCATATTTCCGCACCCTGTTTACATTGTCTCTCCCCTATTCAAAAGTTCTTGATGGCTCCCCATTAAATTCAGGAAAAAATTCAAATCTTTAGTCTGATATTTAGGTCCTCCAAAATGTGTTCTCCAGCCTTATTCAGGAGACCTAAAGGAAGGAAATGAAAAGGAGAAAAAAGGGTGAAAATGTCAAGTTAATGGCAAAAAAAAATTTGGAAACCAATATATTAACCATTGCATAGCATGTTACCACTTTCAATAGAGTGTAGGGGCAGGGGAGAGGATAGAGAAAAGGAAAAACCCAAATACATAATGAGGAAAGAAGTATCTTCTATCCTCTGAAATTCACCATGTGATCAAACATCATAGCTCTGTTATTGATAATGTGTTGTTAATGCAACATGAACATAACTTAAGAAAACTGAGGTATAGCATTGCTCTATAGGTAGCCGGACCACTTTCCTTGCCCTGAGGATGCTGTTTCCACCACCAGGCCCTCAGAGCTCTGTAACTTCAATGTTTGGAGGAGTCTCTGGTACAATCTGGTCATGATGGAGGCTCTGCTTTAAAAACAAAAGATTCAAAAACCAAGTTAAATCGAAAACTAACCAATTCCACCATCAGACAGCACCAGAAATAATAATAGTCCTTATATTTTGTATACATTATCTCATTTGACATTATTAAAATCAAGGAAGCACTGCTCTAATTTATCATCTGTGTATATTTTTTTTGCCTTCATAGTATTCTAACGTAAATTTACGGAAAAGGTTAAGTTGTAGTTTACTTTATCGAATTAACATTTCAGAAAATGATTTAATAATGTTTATAAAACATATACTTAAAATCATATATGTTTCCACCAAATATTTAGCATATTTCATCAGTGAAAATTATATGAAAGATTCAGATGGGTACAGCCAGGATTAATAAAAGCTCTTATTATATACATCCAAACCATAGACTTTAAAAAAGGGTCATCGTCTGGACGCTTGGACAATGAAGTGAGTCTTCATTTAATGCGGAATGAACTGGCTGCCTGCCCCCATAATCATGAGAGGTAGCTGGATTTTGAGTCCGGATGGCTTTGGTTCCAACAACAATCATAAACACTTGCTAATGTTTATATCAGAATGGTATTTCATGTGCCTACTTCATTAATTACAGAATCCAAATTTCTCTACTGAATTTATGCCATCAAATGGCATAAATTAGATGTATCCAATCAGTCAAAGATAAAAGAAAATAATGCTTCATGAGAAATGTCTTGTATTTGGTTAAGGAGCATTGGTAATACCATGGCACTTGGACAAAAAAAGAAAGCCAATTGGAATCCTGCATTCCAATAGCAGGCCAGCTCAGTTGTGAAGTAGCTTCAGCCAATACCCCAAGAGATAACTACTTGAAGGTGGGTGAATGGAGTCTCTGTCTCCTCATTCTGCCCTTGACCAAAAGTTAGTCTTCTGAATTTTGAATAGTCAAAAGATTTGGACTTCCCATTGGTATTCTACCAATGTCTCCAAGCAGCAATAGCTCAGGGAAGTATCTGAATTGGGAGCCAAGGACAACCTAGATTCTTTGTGGAAAGGCAGCTTTAGGATTCTACAAGCCTGGGAGAAAGCTGTACAAAAGGGGAATTTCATGAGGACTCCATGAATGAAGAGTAGAATCTCTACTGTCCAGGAACAGCGAGTTGTTCCTTTGTTACCTTTGTTCTCTTAAGTTTGAGCTCACATTCCCCCAAGCTCCATACTTACTTGTGTGAGAATGCGTCCCAGACTTTGGGGGAATGTTGTACTTTGGTCCTTACTTTATCTTCTGTGACTGTCCCTTTGTAAAAGCTAGTTGGTGAATTAATATTGGGA
Organism: Phalanger gymnotis; assembly: GCA_028646595.1. Taxonomy (NCBI): domain Eukaryota; kingdom Metazoa; phylum Chordata; class Mammalia; order Diprotodontia; family Phalangeridae; genus Phalanger; species Phalanger gymnotis. The sequence continues at coordinate 86,100,286 of CM053627.1, read as the reverse complement.
AGGCATCAGCTAGTTAAATGATTTGGGATTCACAAACCATAGCATCAGAATTCCAAATAATGAGGGCTTAATAAATATTTGTTGATTGATTGAAAAACTAAAATGAAAAAATAAAAGTGAGCGCATTTTCAATCCCTCTTTTCTGTGGTCCTCGGGGTCACTACCCTATCTAGCTATACAAAGTATGCCTAGGCATCCAAAATATGTATGGAAGGTCTGGCAGATCTCCCCATTCCTCAAAAGATGCTTATATTTTTGTGGGACCCATAATTCTTAGGGTCCAAATTCCTCATATCTGGTGTTACTCTTTTCTCATTGTTATCTATTTTATTATTTAACATTTTAAATTTAATACTGTATTATTTTTTCCAACTACATGAAAAGACAATTTTTAACCTTCACTTTTTGAAAGATTTTGAGCTCCAAATCTTTCTCCCTACCTCCCTTCCCCCATCCTCAAGATAGTAAGCAATCTGATAGAGGTTTCCATTTTAAATTCTAACATTTTCATCTCCCCACCTCAAGCCTTTCCTATTGAAGCCAATTTCCAATTTCAAAAATTCAAGCCTTGACAGTTTCACCTGCTAGCGGGCCCAGGTATCATCAAGGAACATATCTATGACCCAAAGAAGAAGAAGGTATGGTCCTACATTATTCCACATATCTGTAGAGCGATCAAGAGCAATTTACTGGTGATCGTTATTGACGATAATATTATTGCTAATATCTTGAGGCAATGTACCAGTGGGCAATGCGGCACGCAATGTGACACAGCTAGAAAGCTGGCCTTGGAACCAGGAGAAGCTGAGTTCACGTCTTACCTCACACACACACTAGCTCTGTGACCCTGGGCAAGATACTTGGCAATGCCGTAGACAGCTCATTAAGGTTGAAGAAAAGGTACCAACCTGCATTAGCCGGGGGAGTTTCCTCATTGGCAAGTTCTCTGTCTCAATGAAATCACAAATCTAGTCTTTATTCCCTTATCTTACACTTGTCCAGTGTCTTGTTGTTTAGTCATTTTCCGATTGTATATAACTCTTTCTGATATCATTTGGAGTTTTCTAGGCAGAGATGCTGGAGTAGTTTGCCTTTTCCTACTCCAGCTTACGTCACAAATGAGGAAACCGAGGCAAACAGGATGAAGTGACTTGCCCAGGGTCACATAGCTAGTAAATTTCTAAGGATTTGAACTCAGATCTTCCTGACTCCAGACCAGGTACTCTATCTTCTCTATCGTTATTTGTTTGTTTTAAAAACTGGGACAATTAACTCTTTTGTCTCATGTAGTTTTCATTTGATTTCTTAAAATATAGCTCTGGTAAACCAGACTTGATAAAGCCCATCAGGATTCAAATGGAGCTACTTGACTATGCCTTTAAACCTAAATCATTCTCTTACTGATTGGCCAGTAATAGGTCCCAGTCCACGCCTTACTTGCTCACTGTTTGGAATTTAATGGCTCAGAGTGAGTGTAAATAGAAATTGTTTTTGTTCTGGCCAGAGCGTCTTCCCCTCCCAGATTTGGTTCTTTTGGGAAGTCAAACTAGGCCATCTTTTGCCTCAATTCTTACCTAGCCTTTAATCACTGAATGGGTGCTACCTCAGACAAACTGAGACCCGGGAAAGACCTTAGCTTAAAAAGGCCAAAGCCTCCCACTGCCTCCAGGGCCATTATAAATCATCCTGACCTATGTATTGCCACTGGACTCAGGTGACCCTGGAGGAGTCATTGAAGCAGGTGACTTTACACAGCCCTCCCTCACTTAAATCCAATTCACTTCCAAGTCAAGGCATCACCCTCCTGATGTCATTTGTCCTCTTTCAGAAAGAAGGACAAATGAAAATAAAGCAGTCCTGCCAATGTTGACTGGTTGCAAGGGTGTAAGTTTAAATTTGGAGCCAGGAAGCAAAACATATCTTGTATTAATTACAAAAAAGATTTCACATTAATTGTGAGAAAGTACCCCGATCTCCATTTATGGAGGGGAGAGGGGTTTTCTTTTCCTGGGGCTCTCTCAGAGTACATGGGCTGCCTGGAGTAGTATTTATGCCTACAGCTATTTCTCTTGAAACTGTAAATTGAAAATCTGTTTATAGTATGTATGTTCCCTTTAGTCAAGGCAATGGAATGCCTCACTAAAGTTTCCCAAGTTCTAGGAGTTGTCTAGAGTTTCATGGAATTCACATGTTGATGCTGTTGTGGTGACTGAGTCAGTGATTTTTTTTTTGGTCATTCTTTCCCTTTGTCTTTCTTAAGCCTGAATATTAAACAAGAAGGCAAAACCTAACAAGGTTTATTGTTCAATACAGGCTGGTCAGCCACTAGACCCTCCAGAAACCTAAGCATTCTCTACAGATAGCACTAAACACTTGGGAAAATTCCCAACGTTTTCACAAACACAAGAGTGTCTTTTCATCTCCCTTCTTCCCAGCTTGTTTTATTGCCTTTTCTAAGCTGCCATCAACCAATCACATATCCATTTATCCTTTTCTTAACTAACTTCCTCAGTCTAATTGCTAGTATTCCCTAATTCCAACTTTCTCCCCTCCCCCTTTCCCTCATGACAATTTTTCCTGTCCCTCCTCAGCTCTCAGTGGACTCGTTAGTAATGAGGTACTTAGACCAGACATCAGTGATCTGCCATCTAGTTCAAAAGTTCTACTTACAAATCAAGTTTTACCAGGTCAGTTTCCCAACTTATATAATACAGTTTAATAGTCCCCTATCTCTCCAACATAAGGTAGAAGATATGTTTAATTTTAATTTTAATCTGCTCTCTGAGGCTTTCATTGGTTTTTCATTTACTCAGTCTAACTTCCGAGATCTATAATTACGACCTTAGTCTTTCTCCTGAGCGCCAGTCCTATATCACCCACCTGTCTTTTGGCAGGAATTGGATGTCCTGTAGGCCTCTCAGATTAAACGTGTCTGAAATTATCTTTCTATCCCAAACTCTCCCCTCTTCAGAATTTCCTTATCACTAGTATTACTAGTTTTTAGGATACCTCCATCCTCCTAGTCACTCAGGCTCCCAACCTCAACATTGACTCTTCATTAGCATTTACCCCAAATATCCAATTTGTTGTCAACGTGCTTCTACCTTTACAACATCTCTCACACACACAATTGCCACTTTAATGTTAATTCTCATCACCTTATGCTGGAATATCAAAAAAAAAGTCTTCTGGCTAGTTTGCCTGCCTCAAGTCTCTTTCCACACCAATCCATCCACCATTCAGCTGGCAAAGTGATTCTCCTAAAGCATATGTCTGACCATGTCACCTCCTCCTCCATAAATTTCAGTGGCTCCCTATTGCTTCTAGGATCAAATATAAAATTCTCTTTTGGGCATTTAAAGCTCTTTACAACCTGGCCCCTTCATAGTTCTCCAAACTTCTTACTCATTTGTCCTTTCCATACATTCTATGTTCCAGTCAAAGTTGGCTTATTTGCTATTCCACATACATGATGCTATATTTCCCTTGTCTATGACTTGGCACCGGTGGTCCCACATGCCAGGAATGTTCTTACTAATCTCTGACTCCTAGAATCCCTGATTTCCTTTAAGCTCAAGTATTACCTCCTGAAAGAGGCCTTTCTCAGTTCCCTCAGATGCTAATAGCCTTTCTCTCTAAAGCTGTTTTCCATCAGATCTGTACATATCATGCATTACCTACTTATTTACATATTACCTCTCCCATCAGAATATAAGCTCACTGAGAATGAGGACTATGGTTGCTTTTTCTTCCTACCTGTAGCTTCTAGCACAATGCCTGGAACATTGTAAGTGCCAAATAAATGCTTGTTGACTATTCGATTGATAAAAATAAAGAAGATAATAATTCCACAGAAACTCCAAGAAGATTCCCAAAATAGAATAAATTGTCCACAAGGACTTTCAGAAATTAGAAGGTCTAATAAGAGAAATTAAGTAAGAGAGGTTTTGTTTTTTTGTTTTGCTTTGGTCTAATCTGATTTGAGGAGTAAAGGTAGAGCTGTTAACATAAAACTTGAATCATTACTAGGTCTGTCTCCCAAATAGATCAAAGAAAAGTAAAAGGACCTCTTTGTACAAAAATATTTATAGCAGCTCTTTTTGTGGGGGCAAAAAATTGGAAATTGATGGGATGCATATCAATTGGGGAATGGCTGAGCAAGTTGTGGTATGCGATTGTGAGGGAATACATGAGCAGGATGGTTTCAGAAGAACCTGGAAAGACTTATATGAACTGATGAAAAGTTAAGTGAACAGAACTAGGAGAACATTGTACACAGCAACAGCAATTTTGTGAGGATGATCAACTGTGAAAGATTTAGCTACTTTGATTAAGATGATAATCTAAAAACATTACAATTGACCCAAAAGACCCATGATGAAAAGTGCTATTCACCTCCAGAGAGAGAACTAATAAAATCTGAATGCAGAGTGAAGCATATACTTTTTAACTTTATTTTTATTGTTTTGGGTTTTTTGTTGTTTTCTTTTGCAACATAGCTAATATGGAAATGTTTTGCATGACTTCATTTGTATAATCAATATCAAATTGCTTGATTTCTCAAGGTGGGTGGGACAGGAGGGAAAGAGAGAATTTGGAACTCAAAATTTTAAAAAAATGAATAGAAAATTTTTACATGTAATTGGAAAATATTTAACAAAATAAAAATAATTTAACATATACAGATATGTATTTATGTATATATACATATATATATATATATTGTAAAACTTCAATGGTGAATAAACAGCCTGTAACTGAAATTGGAGACCCTTATTAGGATAGTAAGCACCTTGCTGCAAAGCTGAGCCCTGGGCAAATTCTTCTACAGATGAATATAGTGGGTAACAGAAGCCTAAGAAGGTGTAAAAAAAAAAAACTTTGAATAACCAAAAAGATTGTGATGACCACAAGCTTGTATCATGAAAGGAGAAGAGATTACTATTCTTTGGAATCCCTTTATTTCTATGGAACAAAGAAGGAAGAAAGAAAGGTAATGTTAAGGTTTGGGTTTTTAGAAAACAAAGAACAAAAAAGAAATACTCTAGGAAAGAAATGATGAGTAGGGTAGGAGCATATTCTTTCTTGTAATTGGGGCATCAAGAGATTACTCAAGCTTGCAAATGAGGGCTGAGAGAGTGGGGATCTCATTTCTCATCTGAGCTAGGCAGAGGAAGATTGAGGGAAAATATAATAGCAACAAAAGCGCAATGAAGTGAATAGGGGTCTTGGCAGGTGAAAGGGAGAAAAGAGCAGGATTTGAGATGAAGGATGGAGTTGGGGAGGACATATCCATAATCAAGATGAAGGACTAATTATGAAAAAAGGAGGGGAGTAGGGCAAGAACTAGTGTTAGGTAGAAAGGAGAAGTTTGGGATTATATCATTCCAAGTAATATAAACTAGATACCTATTGCTGATTTCATTCCCTTCCCCTCCCCATTGTTTTTTCTTCTAAAGGTGAAATATGGGAGTGGGGTTGGGGGAGAATAAATATTACAACATGATTTGATAGAATGCAATTTGTCCATGAAACAGAGAAGGGTGGCAGAATTACTTGGAAAGCAATCCCAAAAGTTTATTGTTCATAAGAAACACATTTCAAATATAAAAATTCATATAGGTTATGCCTCACTTGAAGCCAATAAGCAGGAATGACAATCAGATCTAAGACAAGGCAATCATAAAAATACAGATGGTTGAGAAATAAACAGGAAAATCACATTATTCTTTAAGACATGTAATGAAACAACACTGGTATTAAATGTATTTGAATAAAATAGCATAGCATCTAAGGAAAGAGGAAAGAAAAGCTACCCGAACTAAGAGATAATAATTGTCAAATATTTTGACATGCTTCTCTCTGACTCTGATCTTACAGAAAGATAAATAAGAAATTGGCTTAGGGCCTAAAAAAATAGTGAGGAAAGGGGAGATTTGATAGCCCTTGGATTAGTGAATGGGATTACTATATGAGATTACTGAATGGGAATCTTAAGAAGTGTACATATTTTTTAGCATTGTTTGCCACTTTTACAATTGCTGTAAGTACTCAAATTTGAAAAGTCAGAAATACTGAACACATCTTCTATAGACTACAGCAATAGGAAAATTTAAGCAATAAGGAAAATATGAATAAATGATTTATACTTACAGATTTAATGTTGTAAGGAACCACAGAAGCGTGCTGTCTAGTCCAACCTCCTCAACTTCCATATGAAAAAATTGAGGCCCTGAGAAATTAAATGACTTGTCCCATATCACGTAGGTAATGAGTTCCAGAGTGAGGATTTGAACCCAGGTTCTGATTCCAGAACCAGCGCTCTTTCCCCTATACCACACTGACTTCCTTAAATGGAACCTAAATACTAGTACTAAAGGCAATACTAAAGAATGAATAGGTCAAAGAATAAACCAAAGAGGAAGTAATTTAATTAAATTAAAAACAATGAGATAATATAAAAAATTTAGAGGAATTACATACCTCTAAACCAGAGTTGTCAAACCTATGCCTATGGGTTGCCTGTAGCCCAAAACACTTCCAAGTAAGGCCCAAACAAGATTACAATGTAATCGAGAAATAGTTAATAAAGTAAATAAAAATACAAAGATAACGTTAATACATGGTTTTCTAAGTCAATATGCAACTCAAAGTTTAAATAAGTATAATTACAAAATATTCCTTTAGAAAAAAAATGATTTCTGTCGGACAGGGAAGGAGCTAGTTCTAGAAGAATCATCATCATAGGTGCCCAAGGACAACTCCAAGTTCAATTCAAACTTGCATTAGTTAGTGATGGAGGTAAAAGCAAAAATCATACTCACAAAACATCATTTGTCTGGTGAATTCGAGAAGTGTGTAGCCACCTTGGGTGTTGTGACTACAGTGTATTAAACTTGGCAAGGTTAAAGATGAAAATGTAAATAAAACAAAGTCCCTATCCTACGGAGCTTCTCTGTGTTTCAGACATCAACCCGAATTTTTATCTTTAGTATGAGTCGAACATACGTACGTGTGCATGTGAGAGATGGCATGGCTTATGGTACAAAGAGCACTAGCTTAGATTCAGAAAACCTGAACTGGAGTCCTTCCTCCAACATTTACTAGCTACATGTTCCTTAAGTCACATTACCTCTTTGAACCTTTGTTTCTTCATCTCTTAAGTGAGTTAAATAATATCTTATATATTTATAAACATATCGCGTAATATATAAATATATATTATTTATAAATAATAAATACTTGTGTTACCTACATCATGTCAATGTTGCTAGGAAAACACTTTGCAAACCTTGAAATACCGTGTAAATGTCTACAGATAGGAATAATATAGATATTGTATTTCATATGACAAGACAAAACCACTGATGCTGAGCATTACAGGTTCCACCTTTTCTATGGGCTCCCAAAATAAGAAAAAGTCAGTCCAAAATTTTATTTTTTTAATTATTATTTCGTAAAGGAGACATGTTCTTTACCAAGAATATTTATTAGACTTGCCATTATTGGTAACTTGGACATGGACACAATCCACGCTGTGTTTTTTCCATCCCTCAGAAATAACCAGGCTCAGTAGAGATCCAACTGCTTCTGTAATCTTCTTCAGAACCTCAGGAGAAATGTGTAGACTCTTTTTGGAAAAAGTAGACAAGGCAGCTAGGTGTATAGGGGGTGGATTAGTCCTGAGGTAAGGGTGATAATCCTATCTTTGCCACTAACTTGCCAAGCAATGTTGGGAAAATTAGGTGACAACTTTGTTTCCTTTTATAAAAAAAAAAACTTACTCATTTCAAGAAAAAAAAACATCAATGAGGGTAGCTATTTTCCCAGTGAAAAGTGGTATTAAAAATTAATATATGGTTGCTAATTTATATTAGAATAATTAAAATAAGAAATCCTCTTCCCTTGTATACAGGAGAAAATTCTTGGGCAGGGAAGGCATTACTAAAATATATAGTAAAAGTGTTCCAAATGTCAGACAAAATAGCTTTTCTAGAACTAGTTGGTCTGTTGACAACCCTCATGCTGCTCCATAAAATTCCCTTATTATTCATGTATTGTAGATCATCGTCACAATTTCCAAGCAGTTGGGAAGCATTTAACCCCCAGAGGAAGTTACTTTCTCATTTAGCAAAAGAAATGAAAGGAAGTGGAGAAGGATGGCTAAAATATGAAAATATATGAATGTACCAATATGTTCAGACCCCAGAGAACTCTATTTTGCTGGAGATGTTGGAAAGCACAGCTCTCACTGCCTTAGCCAATCACAATTTCCAGCCCAGTGTCCAAAACCCGATTTTGTGTAGCTTTTCTGGCAGACCTGTCTCTGAGCTATTGAATTCCAGCACACTCTGTTCAAACACTAGCTTTAAGGTTCAACACCCAGACACCACCATCTTTGGCTGCCAAAGTGGCAAAAGAATCATTCAGTCACCTCTTGCCACAGCTTTGGAAGGAACTGCTCCATTCCAGTCATGGTCAAGGACCATCTATCCCTAATAATCTTCTGAAATATGACTTATTCTGTCATTCCCATTAAAGGTCATAGACATAAATTTTTTAATCTAATAATGGTAATGATTACAATGACAATTGACATGTCTTATATTTAAAAGTTTGTTTAAAAAAAAACATTTTACATATAGGATTTTGTTTGAGCCTTCCAACAAGCTCCGTAAAGAAGGTAATTCAACTATTAACAATGTCGGTTTAATTCTAAAGCATTTCCTCTCACCACGAACTCAAGGCATGAAGTCCCCCAAAAGGCAATGCTCCCATAAAGTGAAGCCTTTCGAGTATTGAATTGCTAAATCTCCTAGCACACAACACAATTATTCCTTGCCTGATTGGTGAGTTGCCATCTAGGATCCTGTCTTGTGAGGAGCCCCACCATCATTCATTCCAGTCCCAGGTCAACTAACTCCCCTGACTGCTCCATCTCCTGGTATGTGGTAAGTGCTTAATAAATGGTTTATCTGGCTGACTATTTCTAAGCAAACCTTTCATCTCATGCTGCTCTACTGAGAAGTATTGTAGTGAGGTTCCATCACAAAAATTAGGGATTCTAACATTTATCGATCCCACTCAGTACAATTCTGCATTGCAACTAAATATGTAAAAATGGAAATGACCAGCAATTTTTATCAGACTATTTTGTTTTAGGTTGATGACCAACCACAAGTAGAAGTTAAGGTGCACAGTACCTTTGAACACTCTCTCCTCACCTTTGTATGTTAGGACTCCTAGCTTCCTTCAAAGCTCACATCAATGATCATTTCCCATAGGAAATCTCCCTAGGAGACCCCAATCTCTAGTGCCTCCGCTCTCCTCCAGAAATTACTTTGTATCTACTCTCTCTATATTTTGTAATTATGCTCCCAATAGAATATATACTTCTTCGGGGAAGGTTTTTGTCTTTTCATTCCCAGAACCTGGTATTTTTTCAGAATCATGATGAGTATTTAATAAAGGAAGGCAGGCAGCTAGTGGGAAGGAAGAAAGAAAGGAAGGGAGGGAGGAAGGAAGGAAGGAAGGAAGGAAGGAAGGAAGGAAGGAAGGAGGGAAAAGGAAAGGAGAAAGGAGGAAAGGAGGGAGGGAGGGAGGGAGAGAGGGAGGATAGAAGGAAGGAAGGGAGGAAGTAAGAAAAGGAAGAGGGGGAGGAAGGAAAGATGGAAGGAAGGAAGGAAGGAAGGAAGGAAGGAAGGAAGGAAGGAAGGAAGGAAGGAAGGAAGGAAGGAAGGAAGGAAGGAAGGAAGGAAGGAAGAAGGAAGGAAGGAAGGAAAGAAGGAAAGGGAAGGAGGAAAGGGAAGGAGGGAAGGGTCAGAAAGAGTCGATACCTTTCAGTAATAAACTACATTTTTTTTCAAAATTAATCAAATCCTTCAAAGCTTATGTAGAGCAAAGAGACTGAAAGATCAAATTTTTAAAATTCTCACTTCATTTAGTCAGTATTTTTGTACTACATTTCTGCACTCCTTGCCTCATTCTCAAGCCAACAGAAACACAAGAAATCAACCTCAGCAGACAGAAAAAATGACAAATGTGTACAACAGCCGTGCTTCCCACTAATATTCAGATAAGTTCATCACTATTCTCTGGACATATTCTTCCACTTGCCTCAATTTCAGGAGACTGGATTTCAAAATTAGACACAGTATTAGCAATGACAACCTTTGATCTTTATGTTATGGGAGCCACGTAACAGAGACACCACAGGAATCCAAAGCTCTGAGGACAAATAAGCAAGCTGAGCCTGTAAGTTCAAGAAAACTCCTGCAGGAAAGGATTCCAACAGGGCTCAGATGTCAGACAATTCAAAGGGAATAGGTCTGCAGCTGCACAGCGAGCAACATGCATACACAAGCAATGGACCAGCATTTTCCTGGCATCCAGCAACTCATTCCCCAGGTCTGAGAACACCATCTCACTCCTAGCTTGAGACTCTTCCCTTAAGTTTTAAGGGAGATGAGTTGAGTTTCTTTGTGTTTCTAGATCACATATTACATTTGGAACTGCAAGATATATTCTCCTTTTCTTCAGAAGTCAATTTTACAGCCTAGAAGACTATTCAAGTCTTCCAAGAGCTGGTGATTGGAAATTCACCACCACTGATGAAGAGGTGAGCAAACCTCCTCTGAGAATTAAAAAATAATCCATTTACTTTCTGACAGTCTCAGATGTTCTTTTTAGAGCTTGGAATGTCATAACTATGGGAATGAAGGTGGAGGTGGTAATATATAGTTATTCTTCCCCTAGAAGGTAAACTCAGTTCTAGGTAAATGTAATAATTTTCAATTATCACCATGGAAAATACACTTCTCAAAACCTGATGCCCTTCCCTGAGCCTTGAAAGACCACCCTCCTGAAGTAGGAAGGCCGAATTTATAATCTCAAATATAATCATGTATATGTTTGAATGCTTCAAAATCACAAGGTATGAGAGATTCTCTAAGTAGAACGCAATGAAACATTTATTTAGGCTCCGCAGAAACAGATTCACGAACCAGCCTCCCCATTTCGACAC
>CM053627.1:86078356-86089163 GCA_028646595.1 Phalanger gymnotis | reverse complement strand
CTCCCCCCAGGGTTCTGGGAGGCTCACATCCACATAGGTTCCACACCCAACAGGGCTCTGGGCCTGGGGCTTAACACTTAGCAAGGCTCAAGGAAATACGCTGAATTACTCAAAGAAAACAAAGACCATTTTGCTTGTCAACACACCTCCCTAACTGAAAAGAGTCAAGAAGGTAAGAAAGGGACAGTTTCACACACGCTTGTCTTCCTGATCTTAATGTCATTGTCAACATTCATAAACATCTTCTGCTACCTACTATTTACCTCTATCCCACCAGGGTACAATGAACATCCTAAATCCCCTATATCATGGTGCCTCCTTCCACAAACCCAACAGTTACATAGAAAAGGGCTCTGGAACCTTACAAATCTGTGATTCTGGGCATAGGGGAGAGAAAAGGATGAATGGGCATATTTTTTTTAAACTCAAAAAGCTAAATCTTTTGAGTGCGATGCTGGGTTTTCTTGTTTTATAACAGTTTCTGTAGAATCTATTACTGTATGCCTTGCCAACTCAGCTTCTGAATTCCCAAATTCCCCTTTCCTGACTCCAGAAACAGTTCTCAAACATCACCAGTAGACACAGGAAGCTCCCTCCTAATTACGTGATGAGCAACCTGTGACAAAAAAAAGGGAAACCTTGAAGTCCTTGGGGTGCAGGATGATCCATTTTCTTTTAGCAGCCTTTCCTTGTCCACTAAAAATTGACAGAGAGAGCTAGCTGTTAGAGTAAGGATGTTTCTGAGTTTGGTTTTAAGAATAACATCCACAAAAAAGGGGTTGGGAGTTGGGGGTTGGGGAGTGCTTTTAATCATCACCTACACACATGTGCTCAGTTTACACACAAAGACTCACTATGGAGGGCACCCTGCAAAGATGTGGGAACAGTGCACTATTTACCATCCTGAAAAACAACTATGTATCTCACTCCTGAGGACTCCAATCTCTTCCTTAAAAATAGAGTGAACTAGGGTGGGAGAGGAAACAGATTTCTCTACTCATTTCTATTGAGAACTCTGAAAAATTCTTTGAACGAGATGGCATAGATTATCTTATTACCTTCAGATTATCTTAACAGAGTAACAGCTTGTTTATCTGACATCATCGTGGAGGGAAATGTTCTACATAAATGAATGTTTCAGGTAATTGAAGCTAGCCACTTTTAAGAGCCTAAACTTATTTTTAATTTTTTTAAATAATATTTTATTTTCCCCCAATTACATGTAAAGATAATTTTAACATTCATTTTTTAAATTTTTGAGTTCCAAACTTTCTCCTCCTTCCCTTCTATCTGCACCCTCCTCCCTCACCCCGAAACAGTAAGCAATTTGATATGGGTTATACATGCGCAATCATGCAAAACATATTTCCATATTAGTCATGTTGTGAAAGAAGACACGGACACACAGGAAAACATACACACACACACACGCACACACACACACACACGCACACACACACACACACACACACACACACACACACACATAGATTGGAAAATAGTATGATTTGATCTGCATTCAGACTCCATCAGTTCTTTCTCTAAAGAAGGATAGCCTTTTTTTATCATGAATCCTTTGGAATTGTCTTGGATCACTGCATTGCCAAGAATAGCTAAGTCATTCTCAATTCTTTATTGAACAATATCTCTATTACTCTGTGCAATGTTCTCCTAGTTCTGCTCACTTCACTTTACATCAATTCATGTAAGTCTTTACAAGTTTTTCTGAAATCATCCTGCTGGTCATTTCTTATGGCATGATAGCATTCCATTACAATCATATGCCACAACTTGTTCAGCCACTCCCCAATTGATGGGCATCTCCTCAATTTCCAATTCTTTGCCACTACAAAAAGAGCTGCTATAAATATTTTTATACAAATAGATCTTTTTCCCTTCTTTTTCTTTGATCTCTTTGGGATACAGACCTAGTAGTAGTATTGCTGGACCAAAGTGTATGTAGTTTGATTGCCTTTTGGGCATAGTTCCAAATTCCTCTCTAGAACGATTGGATCCGTTCACAACTCCACCAACAGTGCATTAGTGTCCCTATTTTGCCACATCCCCTTCAACATGTATCACTTTCCCTTTCTGTCATATTAGCCAATCTGATAGGTGTGAGGTGGTACCCCCAAATTATTTTGATTTGCATTTCTCTGATCAATGGTGATTTAGAACATTTTTGTATGACTATAGATAGCTTTGATTTCTTCATCTGAAAATTGCCTGTTCGTATCCTTTGAGCATTTATCAATTGGGGAAATGACTTGTATTTTTATAAATTTGACTCAATTTTCTATATATTTGAAAAATGAAGCCTTTATAAGAGACACTTGCTACAAAAATTGTTTCCCAGATTTCTGCTTTCCTTCTAATCCTGGTTGCATTGGTTTGTTTGTATAAGAACTTTTAAATTTAATATAATCAAAATTATCATTTTATATCTCATAATGCTCTCTGTTGTTTGATCTTCTCCATAGCTCTGACAGGTAAGCTATTTCTTACTCTCCTAATTTGCTTATGGTATCACCCTTTATGTTTCAATCACGAACCCATTTTAAGCTTATCTTAGTATATGGTATAAAATGTTGGTCTATTCCTAGTTTCTGCCATACTGTTTTCCTGTTTTCCAGCAGTTTTTGGTCAAATAGTGAGTTCTTGACCCAAAAAGCTTAGAATTTGGGGTTTATCAAATACTAGATTACTGTGGTCATTTACTACTGAGTCTTGTGCACCTAATATGTTCCACTGATCCACCACTCTATTTCTTAGCCAGTACCAGATTGTTTTGATGATTACCACTTTATAATACTGTTTGAGATCTGGTAGAGCTAGGACACTTTCCTTAACATTTGTTTTCATAAAAGCTAATTTTTTTAAAGTTAATTAATCTTGATAGAATTTTTTTATTTTTTATTCATTTTGAACTTAAATACAAAAAGACAAAAAAAATCACATTTTCATGTACAACACAAAAAGAGGATTCAATATGAAACTGTAAATCTCCATTTCAGACTATTTACTTATTTTTTAAAAAAATATGTAACAAATACTACACATTGTTTACACATCCACCATGCTTTTCTGTGCTTCCATCTGAGTTTTCTTTGTTCTCTGCTATGTACTTTTTATTTTTTTCTCTCCCTCCCCACCCTGCACTAGAGAAGGCCAACATTAGACACAGATATGTGTGTATATATGTAAAACCATACTATACCTACTTCTATTTATCAGTTCTTCCTCTGGAGGTGGATAGCATCTTCTTTCATAGGTCCTGTTTAGTTGACATGCATATTTATAATACTCAAAGTGACTTGGTCATTCAAATTTGTTCATAGAACAATGTTGTTGTTACTGTATACAATGTCTCTTGGTTCTGCTCATTTCACTCTTCATTATTTCATGCAGGTCTTTCCATGTCTTTCTAATATTCGACAAGCTCATCATTTCTTATAGAGCAGTAGTATTCCATTATAATCATATACCACAACTTGTTCAGTCATTCCCCTATTGATGGGCATCCTCTCAACTTCCAGTTCTTTGCCACCACAAAGAAAGTTGCTATAAATATTTTAGAACATATAAGTTCTTTTCCTTTTTCCCTAATCACATGGGGAAACAGACCTAATAGTGGTATTTCTGGGTCAAAAGGTATACATAGTTTTATAACTCTTTGGGCACAATTCCAGATTGTTCTCTAAAATGGTTGCATCAGTTCACAGTTTCTAAGGAAATATTTCTAAATGTATTACACACTCCTGTGCCTTCTCAAACTAAGGATACTAAACATAATTTTTTCATGTTTTTTATCATTGTTGATTCATTTAACAAGCTTTTATTAGAGATCAACTATATATTTGACATTGTACTAGGTATGAAGGATACAAAAACAAAAAAAAACAATCCCTGACCTCAAGGATTCAGCTGATGGGAATTAGTAAGATAGAAGGCTGTCTAGCTAAGACTCTGAAACGGAATAGAAAGGGCACTGAATAAAGGAGAAAAGGTAGCACAGTGGATTGAGCACTGGGCATGGAATCAAAAAGGCCTGAGTTCAAATCCAGCCTCAAACACTTATTACCTCTGTAACCTTGGGCAAGTCACAACCTTTGTCTGCTTCAGTCTCTTTAGCTATTAAAAATAACCAAAACACCTACCCTCCAGGATGATGTGAGATAAACTGAGATAATATTTGTAAAGCACTTAGCATAGTGCCTGGTTCATAGTAAATGTTTGTTTCCTTCCTTCATTCTTTGGATGAGAGGAAGGTTCTTGGTTTTCTAAAAGAGATCCAAAAAAGCCTTGAAGCCTTGAACTAGAAGAGTAGGGCAGTCTCTCTGGTTCATGGAGTGCTTGAGTTTGGGGCCCCAGACGAGGTGATATTCTCCCCAGCTATTTCCCTTACACTCACTTCCTCCTCCACTGCCCCCTTCTCCTTCATGGTTCCCTGCCCATGTGGAGCATTAAAGTGCTCAACTCCAAAGTCAAGGTCACTAGGACTCAAGCGGCACTGCAGGTAACCATAAAGATGATTATTTCTGGTGCTAGAGACATCAAGCTTAGCAAAGATGGCAACATGCTGTTACACGAGATACTCATTCATCACCCAACAGCCTCCTTGATAGCAAAACTACCTATAGTCCAGGATGGCATTATTGGTGATAGCACTCTTTCAAATGTTCTCATCATTGGAGAGCTGCTGAAACCAGTGGATTTCTATATCTCTGAAAGCCTGGACCCTTGAATGACGATAGAAGGATTTGAAGCCACAAAGACTGAAGATTTAGATCAAGTCAAAATAAGCAAAGAAATAGAGATGTGTTCAAAACATCTTTACATATAGTTAATGCTGAACTATATGACGTATTGACAGAGGCAGTGGTAGACTCAGTTTTGGCCATCAGAAAATCAGGTGAACCTATTGATCTTTTCATGGCAGGAATTGTGAAGATGAAACATAAATCAGAACTGACATAATGTTGACCAGAGGATTGATTATGGACCATGGTGCCTGACATCCTGACATAAAGAACAGAGTAGAAGATGTTTACATCCTTACTGGAATTGTATCATTAGAATATGAAGCAGAAATGAATTCTGAATTTTTTTAATAAAAATATGGAGAAATTAATAAAAGCAAAAAGGAGATTCATTGTAGAATAATATAATAAAAACCAAAGGATTTGTTGTTATTAATCAAAATTGACTTGTTTTCTTTAAATTCTCTTGCAAAAGAAGATACAATGGCCCTGTGGAGAGAGGAAATATGGAAGCTACCTCTTGCATGTCGTAGAGAATAGTATTATGTTTCACAGGGACATACATATAGGACTTGTGTATGAACACACACTGGGAGAAGAGAAATTCACCTTTATTGAAAAATATGGCGAACCTCAATCTGTCACATTGCTATCAAGGGACCAAATAAGCCCATACTTACACAACTAGGACATAGAGGCTCTGAGAGCTATCAAGAATACCACTGGGGCAGCTAGGTAGTACAGTGAGTAGAGCACTGACCCTGGAGTCAGGAGGACCTCAGTTCAAATCCAGTATCAGACACTTGACACACTTACTAGCTGTGTGACCTTGGGCAAGTCACTTAACCCCAATTGCCTTGCCCCCTCCAAAAAAAAAAAAAGAATATTACTGAAGACGGTTGTGTGATTCCAGGTTCTGGCATGGTAGAAGTAGCCAGAGCTAAAGCTCATATTAAGTAAAAGAAAGGGCCCATCTTGGAGTACAAGCTTTCGCTGATGCATTATTACTACTCTCAAGGTTCTTGCTAAGGTACAAGCTGAAAATTCAGACTCAGGACAACTTGTTGGTGTCTATTTAAAAATAGGTGAACTGGTTATTGTGGCAGAAGCTGGCATTTGGGCCAATTATTGTGTCAAAAAGGAACTTCTTCACTCCTGCTCTGTGACTGCCACCAGTATTCTCCAGGTTGATGAGATCATGCAAGCTAGAATGTCTTATCTGAAGGTTGAATCAAATCATAGATTTCCCTTGTAATGAAGTAAATCATGAAGGATCTACAGAAAGGACCACAAAGTGGCCTTCCAAAGGATTTTCAAAAGAATAATTTATCTTTCTTACTGTTGCAGTAAGCCTAGCCTCTAAAACTGAAAACTATTGGCATCTATTCAAATGTAAGGTACTAAAATTTTTTATTTATTTATTTATATTATTATGATTATTATTTATTATATATTTATTATTATTATTGATTATATTATATATTTATATATAATATATAATTGTATATGAATATATATTTATTATATATTATTATATTGTTTATTTATATATAATTATATATTTATATGATATATTATATAAATATATTTATAAGTATATAAATATATTTATATAATATAATCATATATTTATTTATTTATATTTTTATTTATTTATATTTTTATTTTTTTAACTTATGTATTTTTTAGGCATCTAGATGGCTATGTGGCTAGAGTGCTGGGCTTGGAATCAGAAAACTCATCATTGTGAGTTCAAATCTGACCTCAGACACTAATTAGCTGTCTGACCCTGAGCAAATCACTTAAGTCTGTTTGCCTTTGTTTCCTCATCTGTAAAATAAGCTGAAGAAGGAAATGGCAAACCACTCCAGTATCTTTGCCAAGAAAACCCCAAATGGGGTCACAGAGAGTCTGAAATGACTGAACAACAACAACAAACTTATTTTTAGTTTTTTATTTACTTTTTAAAATATATTTTCTATTACACCGATGCATAAATTACAGTCTTTTTTACACACTCATACACACACACACACACACACACACACACACACACAAGAATATAGCAGAGGTTCATTGTTCTCATAAACAAGAGATAGCACCATAGCCAAGGACTTCAGCTGAAGCTGGAAATAGAAATAAAATCCAGAGCCATGTTCCCATCCAGTGGAGTTATGCTTGTGATGGAAAGCATATACACATTGGATGTGTATGGATGGAAAGCATCACATTATAGCATGTGATGGAAAGCATACAACCACTGACCATAACGTTCCCAACAAAGACTAGCAGGGATCAATCAGGCCTTGGAGAAGCAGTACCATCACCAGAAGACATTAGTGGCCCTGAAACACTGGAGGTACGAGGTTTCCCTCCGTACCTGTACCCCAGCCATATTTCCTATTGTGTCTACCCTTCCTATTGAAGGTATATATTTCTGTTAGATAGTTTGACCAAAGAATATAGGAGAAATGTTTTATGACCATGTTATTTCATTAAATGGCTTTGCTTTGACCTAATTATATCCTCTGGCTGACTGTAAAAAAAAATAAACTTATCAGTAGAGAATGGAATAAGCATTTATTAAGTACCGTCTATGTACAAGGCACTGTGGTAAGCACTTTACAATATGACGGCATTTGATCCTCACCACAGCCCTGTCAAATAGGTGTTATTATCATCCTCATTTTACAGATGAGAAAACTGAGGCAGAGGTTGACTTGCCAGAGTCACTCTGCTAGTAAATGTTAGATTTTAACTCAAATGTTTCTCCCTCCAAGCCCATTGCTCCATCACTGCTCCATTTAGCTGCCTCTTAGTGGATATTTGTGAACTATGGTTTTGAATGGATATAGATGAATAATAACTGGGCACCTACCTAGGTGAGGCAGCGGGTAGAATGCCAGGCCTGGAGGGAAGAAGACTCGTCTTCCTGAGTTTCAGATATTTACTAGTTGTGTGACCCTAGGCAAGTCACTTAACCATGTTTGCCTCAGTTTCCTCATTTGTAAAATGAGCTGGAGAAAGAAATGGCAAAGCACTCCAGTATCTTTGCCAAGAAAACCCCAAATGGGATCACGGAGAGTCAGACATGACTGAAAAACGTCTTAACAACAACAACAAAAGACCTGCCTGGAACCTAGGGTAGTGTTCTCTGGGTCACTCTGTGTAGTAGGAGACAGAAAAAGTGCCTGTTGGTGCTGTGCAAAGTAACTTTGAGGGAAGGTAAGGATGCTGACCACTGATTAGATCAGAAAAGGCCTCCCATAGGAAGTAGCCCTTGAACTTAGCTTTGAAGGAAGGGATTCTAGAAAGTGGGGGTGAGCTGAGAGTCTTAGAGGACAGCCTGTGCAAAAGCAAAGAGAGAGAAATTGGAATGCTCTGTGCAGGGAATGGTAATTATTCCAGTCTGCCTAAAAAGTGTCATAAAGATGAGCAAGATACAACCATCCCAGAGAGGTAGACTAGAGTCAGGTTGTGAAACACTTTGTACCAAATAGAGCAATTTCTACTTTATCCAAGAGGGAGTAACATGATACTGGAATTTCTTGAACAGAGGAGAGACATGGTGCAACATGCTTTAGGATAATCAGTTTCAGGTAGTGTAATGGTTAGAGCTTTGGACCTGTACTCAGGAAGACCTGAATTCAAGTCCAGATTTGGACACTTATCTGTGTGATCCCAGGCAAGTCACTTAATTTCTGTCTGCCTCAGTTTCCTTATGCGTAAAATGTGGATAATAATAGCATATATCTCATAGGTTGTTATGAGGATAAAATGAGGGAATATTTTTAAAGTGCCTTGCAAACTTAAAGCACTATATAAATGCTAGCTATCAATATCAATGATGATGATTATGAGATTATTATGAATTATGATATAGTTATATATAAGAATAAGAATATAATCATATACGTGATATGATTATAGATAAAATGAATTATGACTATTATGTCTTATGATATCATTATGAATATATTATATGTAAGAATATAATCATATTGCATAATTATATTTAAATGATTATGAATATTATTGTATCTTATGAGATTATTATGAATATGATATGCATGAGAATATAATTATATATTATATAAATATATTAAATGAATTATAAATATTATATCTTATGAGATTCTTATGAATATGATATTAGTATATATAAGAATAAGAACATAATCATATATTATTTAATTATATATAAAATAAATTTTGAATATAAGGGTATCTTATGAGATTATTATGCACATTATATTATTATATATAAGAATAAGAATATATTCATATATTATATAATTATATATAAAATGAATTATGAATGTTATATCATATGAGATTGTTATGAATATGAAATTATTATATATAAATAAGAAAATGATCATATATTATATAATTATATAAATGAAATATGAATGGTATTATGTCTTATGAGATTATTATGAATATGATATTATATATAAGAATAAGAACATAATCATATATTATATAATTATATTTTAAATGAATTATGAATATTATTATAATCTTATGAGATTATTATGCCTATGATATATAAGAATAAGAATATAATCATATATTATATAATTATCTATAAAATACATTATGAATATAATTGTATCTTATAAGGTTATTATGCATATTATATTATTATATATGAGAATAAGAATATATTCATATATGATATAATTATATAAAATGAATTGTGAACATTATTTTATTGTTATGAATATATTATATATAATAATATTTGTATATAAATATATCATATATGATATAAGTATATAAATTAATTATGAATATTATATCTTATGAGATTATTATTAATATGAAGAGCTGCACCTAGGTGATGCAATGGATAGAATGCCACCAGGACTGTAGTGAAGAAGACTCATCTTCCTGAGTTCAAATCTGGCATCAGATACTCATTAGCTGTGTGACCCTGGGCAAGTCACTTAAGAATGGATTGTCTCATAAGAACGGTTAGAGAAAGGAGAGGCTTCAGGCATCCTACAAAATAGGATGCTATAGCAATCTCTAATTCACAGTCAGGATTACAAGCATAGCTGTGCTAAGCTTTATTACACTGGCATCCTTAAGGCCTACTAAGATGTGTGTATAAGGCTCTGTACTCTCATACAAAATGGTGCCAGGCTTTTTTTTTTAGTTATTCTGTCTGCTTGTTACAATTCTAATCTCTTCTCTCACCGACAGGCTCGGGGTGTGATTCCTTATTGTTGTCAATAGATCTGTCTCTGGCGGTGCTACCCCCATCCCCCTTTTCTAATGTGTTACTTCTGTGGTCATAATAATATTTAGCATTTATGCAATAATAGGTAGGTAGCATTCATACAGAGATTTAAAATTTGCAAAGCACTTTACAAACCTTTACAAACAAAATAAAACATATTTTATTTCTTAGAAATTAGATAAATCATCTAGTTACATAAGAATAAGGGGAAATTTCCCTCTAAGTGAATGAGCTTTTAATATGGTGACTTTGTGAATTATTTTAAAAACTCCTAGATCTATTTTTTTTATTTTCTTTCCCATTTTAAATTGTGTCATGGGCACCTGAAATCACCAGAAAAGTGAGACATGATATTACTTTTAAGATCTCAATACAACTTTTTGCGGGACACCAGTTTCCTCATCTGTAAAATGAGCTCTGATTGGGTCATACTGAGACCTGTTTAAGACTTTAGCTTAAAAAGGCCAAAGTCTCCCATTGCATCGAGGGCCATCTCCAGTCGTCCTGATCTATCTCTCGTCACTAGACCCAGATGGCTCCAGAAGAGAAAGCAAGACTGGTGACTTTGTACGGCCTTCCCTTTCTTAAATCCAATTCATCTGCGTGTCATGGCATCACCTCCCTGATGTCATAGTCCTCTTTGAGAATGAAGGACAGAGGGGCGGAGCCAAGATGGCGACTGGAAAGCAGTAACTGGCGTGAGCTCCCCTCCAAGTCCCTCCAAAAACCTATGAAAAAATGGCTCTGAACCAATTCTAGAACTACAGAACCCACAAAGGGGCAGAGGGAAGCAGGACTC